>RQPE01000006.1:0-1200000 GCA_008271525.1 Sarocladium brachiariae
CCTAACCCTAACCCTAACCCTAACCCTAACCCTAACCCTAACCCTAACCCTAACCCTAACCCTAACCCTAACCCTAACCCTAACCCTAACCCTAACCCTAACCCTAACCCTAACCCTAACCCTAACCCTAACCCTAACCCTAACGCTAACGCTAACGCGTCCATGTCCTCGGGCGGCAACGTGGCCGTTAAAAACACTCGCTGCACGCCCCATTCCTGGATGATGCCGCCCAACCTGGTTAAATCGTTTCGGAACTCCTCGCTGCCATCCAATAACACGTGGCACTCGTCCACGACAACCCGGTCCAACTGCCCCGTTGCCACCACGCCGTTCACCCAATCTCGGAACCCCTTTATGACGGCGGTCTCGGGCGTGACGAACACGATCGTTGCTGGCGGGTTGCCCCGGTCTCGCTGCCATATGATAGATGCGATGCCCAACTCCTTGCAACGGTTATGTAAATCATCCCGCAACGCGACCAACGCCACGATGACGATGCTCGTCCCGCCCGGCACGTAATACGCCGGCAACATGAACGACATGCTCTTGCCGCCGCCCGTGCCCGTGATCTGGATGAACGGGCCGCCCTCCTGCATAATAAAACGGATCACCCTCTCCTGCTAGCCACGGAACTCGGCACCGGGACCTACCATGGATCGCAACGACCTATATATATCAGCGTTTCGCATCATCCGCATCCGCCTCATCCTCTCGGCGTCTCGTGCTACGTTGTACGGCTCTTATCGTCTCTTCGACCCGGTCTTCTGGTCTTCATCGCTAAACCCTAAAAATCGATGCCATGCCCGGCTGATTGCACGGAACTTGTCCCGTGCCTTGTCGGTGCCGAATATTGCCTGCTGCAACTCCCGCGTATAAATCATGCCGGCGACTAACGATCCGTGGCTAACCTGCAAATCCGCCGGGTCGTCGTCGGCGTCGGGGTCCACTTTCTCCGGGTCGGCGCCGCCCGTCTCGTCGGTGCCGAACGCGCCCCTTAAATATCGCCTCGCGATCGCCACGGCAATCTGACGCCATGCGCTGATGGTAATGCGTGCTCCGGTCAACCTCTCGCTGTGGCTGGTTAATATCCGCCGGATATAGTCGTTGGTCCATATCTCCTCTTCCTTCCACTCGCGGGGCACGGTGATCTCACTCCCCTCCTCACTCCCCTCCTCACTCGCCTCACTTGCTACGGATCTATGGTCGCTCCCTTCCCTCTGTCGTCTGACCTTTTCCTGCCTGGCAATCATGGACTCGTCATCATCATCATCCACGCCTTCCTTTGCCATGCGCATCTCCTCCTCTTCTGATATATCTGCGTCCTTGCTCTGCCGCATAACATCGTTGGCCCACATGAATGCGCTTGGGCTGGTGCTGAATCCGGGCATCCTCGACTGCACCTTCTGCCACCATGGTAACACCAACCACAAATACCATACCATGAACGATCCCACTTCGCGTGGCATATATCGATGTATAATCTTGGATACGCCGCTGTTCCTGAACCCTTTATGGTATGATATGACGAAACACACCATTCTCCTGTCTACGAATATATTACGCACGCCTCCGTTGGTGGTGTTGCGGAACCGGATGCTCGAAATCTCGGGTGATCTGGCCGGCAACGATATCATATGCATCAACATGAATAAACGCTCTCGGAACTGCTTGAACTTGTGCGCGTACTGACGAACCGCCTTCTCTTGGAATAGCGACTCGTTCCCTGGCCGCGCCTTGATCCATTCGTGTAATCGGGCACTGGACTGCGTGATCTGCTTCAACACCCAATCCTTCCCCTCTGCCACCCATATGTTGCGCTTATCGGTTATGAATGAATATCCGACGTCGCTTCTATTATGGATATCCTCGATCTTGTCCCACGGGATCCGGGGCAAACAATCCATATCGCCGCCGGGCACCATGGTCAACTCGGCCAACAACATCCTGGCCTCGCGGATTAAATCACGCAACATCAACGTCAACTGCGCCATGGTCAACTTGATGTCCCGGAAAACGACGGTGCTGCCGTCCCAATCAATCGTGCCGGGGGCCGCTGTGTTGTATCGTATCTTCATGCCGTATGCTCTGGCCTCGAACATCCAATCCATCGGTGTCGGCTCGCCCTCCATGCTGTCCGACGTCCGCGTCATGAACCTTCGCACCTTATTTCGCACGATGCTGAAAATGCTGCGTGTCTCTTCCCGCACGTCTTGTTCGATCCGCTTGCGCTGCTTGGCCTGGGTTAGACCGGATGCTAATTGCATTGACTCCATGGCGTATACAACGCCGTCATTGACTTCGTCCTCCCACTCTTGCCATGACTGCAATAAAACCAAATACCAGGCGACCTTGATAATGCCGGAATAAATGGGCGTGAAATTCAACGGTGACTCCCACCCGCCTTGCCTCTCATCCTTGATGCCCATGACGGCCAAACTGCTGATGATGACATTTGCATATGGATCATGGCCAATGGTGTGATCAAACCAACTCATCAACATGCTTAAACATATTAACTCCAAATTCGTTTCGGCCTCGGTCTGGTCCTAATGGGTTTCATCCTCATTCATACTGCTGATCTCTTGCCACCCTATACCCGCATCGATACTATAATTATCGTAATCATCGTCGCTGCTGCTTATGTCTAACCCGTCATTTGATAGGCTGTGGATGCGGGTGAAATTTCCACTGATGATGTTCCTTTTGGTTTGCTGTCTGGCTCGTGCTTCGATGAACCTGTCGATTGCGTCGCCCCATTCGGCCATTTGTTGCCTCTGGATCTTGGTTGCCCGCCATGCTGGTCGCTTATCTTCCGGCCACGCCTCTGTTCGTTCCACAATGGAAATAATCTTACGGTAATGCTCTTTATACCGTCTCCATGTATCGTCTTCCATCCGGTTTGTGATCGGTCTTGGCGGTTTTCGGGCTAGGTTGCTGCGCTGGATCTCGAATAATACCGGTCTACTAACCACCTTGGCGTTGGTAATGGCTCGGGCGTGATCGATTACACGCTCCGTAATTTGCCATTTCAACAACAATCGTGGCTCGTCGTCGCCGATCGGGTCCATGGTTGCGTGCAACTGGCTTCGGTCCAAACCCTATAAATGTGTTGCCCACCCAATCCAATTCAACCATTCATTCGGCTCCTTGCGGTCGTCTGCAACCTCAATCATCTCCCGTCTCTGCTCGGCGAAATCACGCTCGGCCGCCTCGTTCACCTCCATCAACAACCTTAATCTGACCTGCGTATCGTCTTCGGGACTGCCTGCGCGGGCGGGCTCGGGTTGACCTCTGCCCACCTCGAACCAATGGCTGCCGGCGTGTCTGTGGAAAAACCTCTGACAATGCTTGACGACTATCCATGGCTGCGCCTCGTGTTCGCTTCTGGGCTTTGGATGACGCCCGCGACCTCTTGGATTGACCTATTGATGTTCCTTGCGATAATGCGCCTTAATACCATCCTCTGTCTTTATAATATGGTCGCACTCGTGGCATCGAAAACCGCTAACTGGCGGTGATATATACGGTATCGGTTCGGTGGTCGGTGACGGTGGCTTCCATTCTCGCAACTCCTCTCGCGTCTGGATCAAACCTGGTATGTTTTCAATCTCGGCCTGTATTGCTTTTCGACTGCTTGGTGATGTCGTCTCGCTGTGATACTGCTGTAAATGTAATTGGATCCCTCGTGCGATGCATGCGAATTGACACTGCTTGCAAACCACGAATGGATACTCTTCAATATGGATAAACGGATCCATCGCGACGATAATAATTACTGTGAACTTCTATTCTACCTATACAATGCTACCTGTCTACCTTTTATTCTGGCCTTTGCATCCTCCTTTTCCTCGTCTTGGGGTTGACCCATGTCGCCTCAATCTCTAAACCCGGCGAACCTGCAAACCCTGACCAATCACATCTATTACGTTCTTACCCCTGAATTCTAATCCGTTCCTTCCGGTCTCGAGGGAGCTCGGACCATCCGTTTGTATGGGATTCTTATTCGTTCCATGATGGAACGGTCCTGGCATTACTGATAGGGAGCTCGGACCATCCGTTTGTATGGGATTCTTATTCGTTCCATGATGGAACGGTCCTGGCATTACTGATAGGCCGACCGTTACATATACGTGCCTTGCTATTGTACTCCAAAAAGTTAGCTTCTTATACTATAATAAAAAGGTTTCTTAAAGGCTTACCTGACCACATGCGCAGTATATATCGAAAGGGTCGCAGGAGTTACACGTTTGACTAAATATTAATAGATTCAGGGGTGAGCTCTCTCGCTTATAACGGTTGAATCCGTAGTACGCTTTCTAAACCTAGGGATATTACGCGTAATAATCTTTATCTTACGCTTATAGATATTCGTAAGGGCAAAGGTTCCGCTAAAAAATAAACGAAGAATACTCTTAATGAAGTGTATAATAGCTGTAATAATTGGTATATAGTAGAAGTTGTTCTAATAAAGGGAGATAGTCCAACGAAAGATCGCACTCATTTTACCTCCGCTTCTACGTAGTCCTTATCGGCTAGGCTATAGCCGTCTGCTTGAATAGTTTCTTATACTATTTCATCAAAGTCAAGACTAGGAGTAGGCAAGCTGGAATGATAATGCCAGGAAATATAATTGATGAATTAATATTGATCGCTGGCAACTATGATCGTAATTCGCATTTTCTAGTTCTTTATTGACTCTTAAATGATTTATAACCTACTTGTCGTAGTTACTTAAGATAATTCCTCCTCTAAAGCAGCATGCGGACTTATATCCCTCTTAAAGCCCTAGCCAGCGAAAGACTATATACAAGAATGCAAGCTATGGCAGTAAAATAGCCTAGATAACTTTGGTCTCAATCGTAAATCATAGTTACGACCTCCGTAGCGAGATTATTCAGGGTTAGATTGCTGCTTAATTTAGAATAGTAGCCGTATAGAACCGATCTGGTGTGACGTTTGGCCTTCGACTGTCTACAGGGTAGGTGGAAGAAGGGTGTGAATGTCGTTGATGTCCTAGGGATATCAGGATGTCAGTTCTGAGCAATGGTACTTACGGTCGGTCACGATTCAGGTATAAGCGTAGTTGTGCGAACGGAGCTTATGGTGAATGAATGTGTATTGATAGCTGAGGAGCTGAGAGTAGCTCATACTAGGAGGCATCCTGCGATGCGTCTATATACTACGTGATCATTGAAGGTGATTGATGATCACGAAGTCTGATCATGGTGTTGTTGCAATGATCGGGAACCGATCATTGTCGAGAGAAGATGATCGGGCGCTGATTGGATGGAAAAGGTGGGGTGGCTCTCGTGTGCCTAACGGTCGCATAAGGGGTCGTGACATAGCCCTACCCTGCTAGTCCGTTTTTTCCCTCCTATTTACCTTAGATAGAAACCCTTTAATAATTCTTACTAAGTAAGGCTGATCGTGATAACTGGCCCACCCTGGTAGCCTGGTTAGTTACGTTTATAACACCAAGGAGCATGCTAATCTTTATACCCCGACAATTCTCTTATTTCCATTTCTATAAGAACCGGACGAGGCAGTGCTATTATTACATGGCTAAACAGTAAACTTAGTTGCGTGCCTGGTAACCAATGCAACCTTTGCCAATAGGTGCATCCCTCTGGGGGTCCCTGAGCGGGAAGTTCTTTTGACCAATGCCGCTGGCCTTTAGGAATACATTGCGCTCGTTCGTCATAAAGACGCTCCAATCGATACCATAGCAATTCCCAACGATGCTGCCATCGATCTTGCCATCAGATCCCATGGATACCTGCCCTTTAAAAGAGCCCTCAGAGTTAATAGCAGGCTTCTCTTCCATGCCGGCATCAGCAGACCATTTGCCATCGAAAATATTGATGCCAACTCCCAGCCGCATAGGCATAGCGAGACTGGCCGTCAACTTAACCTGACCGGCAGCTTCAGCTCTAGGAACACCGCGTGGCGAGGGGCCTCGGGAGTAACTGTTGCCACTCTCGAGAACATCGACCATCATGTCCATACCTTCCCAGTGAACATCACCGCCAATAAGGGCCTGACCACTGGCTTCGATACGTCCTTTAGCCTCCACACCAAAGCTTAGGTAAGGCCCAACACCGACGAGGAAGGGGATATTAAATCCTCCAGGGAGGGCCTTCCTGAAATCCTTGCCGTAGGTTCTCTCGATCTTGACGAACGAATCAAAGCCGAGCGTCATACCGGCGTGCATTTCACCTTTGAAGCCCACTCTGACCCTTTTAACTTGAAGGTCTAAGAAGCCGAACTTGGCATCAATCTCCCCCCAGACTTCCGCATGACCTCTATAACCACAATCGATGCAGTACAGGGCCAAGCCATATTCTGCGGTGTCACGATCAATCAAGTCGGATTTGGAGAGACCACGGCCGAGTAGCCGATTACCAATTCGTCCGGCCTGCTCCTTGATAGCTTTTCCGAACTTCCAAGCGTTATCAAGGATGCCGTCTGACATGCTCCACTTGCCAAGTAGAGCCGCCTTATCCCACGGAGCGTCTCTGGCTGTGCCAAGGGCCCAGTTGTCCTGGATAAACGCATCCCAGCTTGTCCTGAACTTTTCGTAGGCTCGTGGTTGAATGCCGTCCGACTCAAAGAACTGGTTAATCCAAGACGTGTTAGATTTTGAGCCTAATCTCCATCATACATCATCCGTGAAAAAGCTACGAGCAGACAGGGCACTTACGTCTCTCTTGTCAACAGCGAACTTCAACGGCTGGTCATCAGCCTTGCCCCAAGTCAACTTCATGCTCTTAGCCACGTCACCGTAAGACGCTAGAGCACCTGATGCAGAAAACGTCTTGCCGCTATCATCGAATGAGATAGAGTTGGAGCGGAAATACTCGTTAGCATCCTTCAGGCCACAGCTATCAACCGAGGTGACAAAGATAATATCTTTAGCATCGGCCCACTGCTTCTTAGCATATGTGTAGGCAGTATCTCCGAGCTTTGCGCTTAACTTCCCGTCGACGCACTTGACCTCGGTGACGTACTCCGCGTGATCAAGAGGCACAACGGGGTAGGCGAACGTGAACTCAGCTTGAGTGAGAACGGTATTGTCACGCTTGTTCACGCCGCTAGGTGCGCCAGCCCATGCCAGGGTGACATCCTTATCGAGGTCAAGGATCTTCAGGTCATATTCGTTAATTCCTTGAGGGATAACAGGCTCTAAAGTGACTGGAGACTGAACGTCAGGGGCCGCCTCTCGGCGGACATTACTTGACTGCGGAGCATCGAGATGGTCTCCAGCGAGAGCAGAGGTGCTGAGAAGCAGGGTGGCAATAGCCAAAGAAGATGTCTTCACCGGCAAGAACATGTCGAAACAAGCTCCCGACTCTAGGTCTGAAAACCTTTTACAATACCGTGTTATCGTTGGGTAAGGCTTGAGGAATATTAGTAGAGGTGCGATCAAGCAAGAATAGAAAGTCAGGCAACTACTTATATAAAGGAAGCTTCTAAGCCATCATCAGCCACTTTAGAGCCTCGATGGGAAGAGCTTCTCTACAAGGTGACCGAAACCATCCATCTAGCTTCCTAAGAGTACAGAGAGAGTCTTCAATATCAAAATGACCGATACTAGTCTATAAGCGGCGTTGACATCGTTAATTTCTACATAAAGTTTACTACAGAGCTGCGTAGAGTTTGGTAGCTTTATCCTTTTTAAAAGCTTACTCACGTATGGTTTTATACGATGGGCCAGTATCTTACTGGAGGGTATAGTTACCCTTAGGTTTAATAATACCTTCAGCATTTTGTAAAAACTTAGTATAGCTATGGCGCAAAGGGATTTACTCCGCTAGAGCGCCAGCAACGGCAATAATTGCCACGTGCAGAGACTTCATAATGCGCGCAACTTTGATGAGTAGGGGAACGTAAGTAGACTATCTAGAGTTCTAATAGTAAGAGGCCGAGAAAGAGCGGGATACATTACTGGTCACGAGAATTGATATAACTACAAGGCTATAGATTTATAATTCTTAGGTTCTTTTAATTCTTACTGACTGTATTAAACAATTCCCTATCCCTCGTCCCTTCTTTTTCTCCAACAAAACTTAATAGGCATCAAGATCTCAACGGAAGGAGATGAAGCTACAAGTATAAGATTTCAAGGAGGCCTGCGAGGCCAATGCATTAGGTATTCCCCGTGGGCCTTCTGTTGTTTCCTATGCGCTTTAGCACTCTACAGGATTTCTGGAACACAGATTTTAGGGTTCATTAGTTGCTCTGCCGCAAAGTAAAAGCTTACTTCATAGCCCAAAGGAAATGGGTTTAAGGTGAGGGATGTGAATAAGGTTTGCCGCATGTAGTTACCTACTGCGCCAACCGTCAATTTAGGCCAAGGATATGTCCTATGCGCTGGTCTTCTTGAACGTTTCCGGCCATTTCACATGTTCACTGGAACTCTGTGAACAATAGTTATTGTCGACATTCAAGCTGTGGCGGCATTAGTCAACGGACGCCACCGCCGTATTACCCGAAGTGGACTCGCTAAAGTCTCTTTAACAGCCGTTTTCGGAATGCGATTAGGCCTACGGAGTATGTAGTCCACTATATTTAATTGCACTCGATTTCGAGTCCCACAGGGTCGTCACGGTTGGTGTGACCGAGCATCAGATCATTCCTTACCTTTCCAGGACAGCTTCAGGCTCCTCGGTACCTGTTGGACCGTAGACTGTAAAATTAGTGATCAGAATGTATGTGTGTAATGTGTCTGTTCTGTTCTGTGGCTGAACCTCTTAAATAAGGGTTTAAAGTGTAATCTGCTGGCTATTTAGTTATTCTGAGCGGTATTTTGCCCAAATGGAACTCGAACTAAGTACTGTGACCTCGGATTATTCCCACCCACCTCATTCAGCGGTCTAACAGGGGTTCTGTAGCTTCTGCAGGGAGCAGGTTTGTGTGAACAATGTCGTGAATCTCTATTAATGGTAGAAAGTGAGTCGATATGTGACCGGACCGATCACTTGCGAAATACATAACGGGCTGATGCGTATCTAGCAATACTTTGTCGTCTTGTCAATCTTGACTCCTAGGCATCATCAGAAGGACCATGGCGCACTAAGAGTGCTTGAAATTTGCCTATCCCCTCAAGCATTCTCCAGAACCTTTTATATCGTTATTCTTGAATTGTTCCACTAGTCCGACGGTCAACTTTGCTCCTTCTATTCTCTCGAGTAGTCGCAAGATATAACGCAAGGGATGTAGACTCCAGTAATGTGGCTAGAGACGTCTGGGGTCAGTGGACGATGGCTGAGCTGCAGAGGCCATAGCCGCTTGAGAAGCAGCTCGGAGGTCCCTTCTAGCCGCACTGAACTCCTCAGCTATCTGCCGCTTTTTGTGGTTTGAGATGGAGCGATCGCTCTTCGCAGCATCACGAATTGCTGATATCTCGTCGACTATTCTCTGGTAGTCCGCTACGCTAAGCGTGCCGGCAGGTCGATTGATAGACATTGTGGTAAGAAAGACAACCTGAGATTTGAAAGGATGCGTAGGGAGTCAAGTTGTTAGATATGGTTCCGAAGTCGATGTCGTGGAAGTTTGAAGGCTGGTGTGGGGTAATGCCTCCATTTATAGCTGAATGCTGGGAGCTTGGCGTCCCTTGCATGGGTGGAATGACTATGCCTGGATAGCGTTGCATTCTCTCCCCTCTGTTACCTCTCCTCCCCTTATTACCGGCCTATTATTAGATTAACTGAGCATCATAAACATGGGAATGATGGTCAGTTCCTGAACTCATTAGCTTCGCAGCTTCCGCTAAACCGCCAAGATGAAGGTTGTTCTGAGAGCTGCGCGGTAAAAGCGAGGACCCTCTGAAACGACCTACTAGTAGCCGTAAAGTGGAAACTGCGGTCGGCTACTTTCCATGACTCTGTGTATTCTACTTCGTGGGCTCGCCTCGTTGGTGGCTGGCCCAATTTCCGGCGTGTAGTTGTTTGTTTCAGGCTCATGTTTGCACCAATCAATCAAATCGGGATTTTTAACCCCAGCTGAGATGCTTTGCTGCTGGCCTGAGAATTGGACCGATGAGGAGATTTCTAAGTATAGAATCGAGGCCATCTATCTAATAGTTGCTCCTTGCGAGAAGGGGGAGGCTGCTTTCAAAAAGCAGGTACCACTTTCAGACATTGCAGAGTGAAACATAAGGCGTCTCGGGTAAGCCATGTCATCGCCAATTAATCCAATGAAGAAAATACTGTAGGGTTCCCGAGCAGATAGACAAGTTCTATGTGACTCAAGCGATCACGAGCGCGGGGACAATGCGTAGCGCCAGTAGCAGAGCGTGTCATAAACGTAGGCAACTAATGCAGGTCGACAGAATGGGCTGGGGCGCATACGAAACAACTATGGCGACCAAGGCACAAATAAAGGTGCAAGGATCACGGGTCGGGGGGTCACGTGGGCCAGTGATCACTCAGAATCGTGGCACAGTCCGGATCTCAAGAGAGCACGTTGCTTTAATAGTATTATCGACGACGGCTTGCCCTATTTGAGTGCGCCGATGAATGCAGTCTAATTTCAATATTATAACCTGTTTCGCTGATTCACCTTGTGCCTCCCTGCCCACCCTACCCTAGTTCATTGAGCATGAGAGCCGCAACCCGGTTCGCCTGTACACGTTTGCTACCCGCCAGAGACGCTGTCTTTCCTAGCCAGATCATGTATGCTTGATTATGCCGAGCGGAACGCGTTGCAAGGTCTGAAGTATATACTACTATACAAAGAATTAATAAAGAAATATACATGAACATTCTTTCCAATACCCCCTTTTTTCCTGGCTACAAGGGCTCTCTCTCTGCATGTCTCTGCTATCCGCGGATTGAATTCTATGCAAGCCCACTATATCGTAAAGGTCTTTCTTTGGCAAAGACGGATCGACTAGTCAATCGATACTAGATACGGAGCACATCCGCCAAGTCCACAATGACTTCGTAGTTGGGCTGCCTAAAGTCATCCGTGAGAACGCTATTATCTGTAGGCGACTCAAACCACATCAAGGTTTTAGACTCCTTCCACTGCGGCCAATTGGCGAACTTCTGTACTCCTTTGTTCGGGTCGAGGTTATATAGGAAGTTGAAGTAGTACTGCCTTGTGCTCCGTGCGGCATTATTCGAAGGTTTACCGTTAAAGGTCTGGGCGATATCTGAGCCATGGGAGGTGCCCATAATAGGCGTACCATACTTGTAAGATGCAAGGTAGCTCCATGAGGGAACATCTGGCTTAGTAGCCAAGGCGTCGTTAAGGAACATACGACGGGCTAGGGTGAAGGTTAAATCACCCAGCATAGCAGCGAGGCGCTTAAAGCCGGGGTAGATTTCGTTCTTGATACCGGTGCGGAAGGGGCTACCTGTGGTTACGCCAGGAGTATAGGCGGAAAGGAGACGGTTTAGCTGATCCGTGCTGGCGCGGGGGAAGTAATATTGGGAGAAGTAGTCGACGACTCTGGCATCGGTGGTGAGGTTCTTTTGGAAGAGGGCAAAGAGGGTTCCCTCATCCTCCTGATCACCAATGATCATTGGCACTCCATAATAACGGCCTGACTTGGCAAGGCTGTCTGGTGAATCCGGGAGAATGGTACCATCTGGGCGAGGAAGATAGGATAAAGCGACTGATCGGTAACCCATAACATCGGGAACGGAGTTCACAGCGTTAAGGAATGTGTTGTAATCCACTTTGCGTAGACAGTTCAGGGTATCGGATTCACCAGAGCAGCCAGCGTGCTGAACGACGGTGTCGTAGATAGCTTGACCCTTTGGGCAATCAATAGGATCAGCGGAGGCGATGCTGCCTGAGTCCATAATGGCGCCGCGGAAGAGTTCTTTGCCCTTATAGGTAGCATCGCCACCGTATAGAGCCATCTGGTCGAAGACGGAGATAGCGCCGGCGGATTCACCCCAAATGGTCACCTTATCTGGGTCGCCACCAAAGTCTGCAATATTATCTGCCACCCATTCGAGGCCCATACGCTGATCAAGCAGGCCAAGATTAGAGGCGCCGTCTTTCAGAATCTCCTTGCCGGCCAGGAACCCGAAACCGGCAACACGGTAGTTCACAGCCACGAAAACAAAATTCTGGCCCGCCTGTGTGGCCTCAGTGATGAGGCTAGCGCCATCATACTTGGCTGATGAGCCTATTTCGAAGGCACCTCCGTAGATCCAGAACAGAACAGGAAGATTATCTCCCTTCTGAGTGCCGGCGGGCCGTTGAACAGTGATACTAAGGCAGTCTTCTATGCCAGTCACTTGTTCGAAGATAGGGAGGTCTCCAAGATCGCCCACGACGTCGCTAAGATTGTCAAGACCGTCCTTAGTAAGAGACATCTGAGGGCAAGCAGGGGCTACGGGAGTAGCATCGAAAGTGCCCAAGGAACGGGAGAGGCGTTGAGGGGGGCGGAGACGTAGGTTCCCAGTCGGTGAATCGGCGTATGGGATACCACGGAATGAATCCACGCCGAGCGAAGAGGATCCGACGATGGTATCACCAGTGGAACTCATCTGCACGGAAACCTGGGTGTCACGGCCGTTGATAATCGGTTGAGGGGCTGCAAAAGCTGAGCCAGCAAGCCCTAGGAGGGCTAAGATGTTTGACTTCATCCTCGCGTTGCTTCTGACAGGTAATATAAGGGATTTTTAAAGTTGAAAGAAACTTCTAAGAAAGAGGGCGGTCAAAGAACGCTTTGCGATCTGGAAAGCCGGAAAGAAGGGGAGGCGTGGTAGAGAAGAGAAGATTGACCATCAATGTTGGAAATCTAAGGAGCTCTTCGTGGTTTATATAGATTCGTGGCTATGTTCCTGTACGTCGTATGAATGCAACCCTATCCATAGTTTAGCAAACACATATACCACCATGGGGACTCCCTTGAACTTTCGGGGAACGTCTTGCTGGCCCACTAGCCTTACGGCTGGTAGATTCCATGTTTTTCTTCCCGCATTCTACTATTGGAAGGAGGCCTCATGTTTAACGTGTGGCTTAACAAAGAGAGTGGCTTATAGTGGGAGGTTGTTCTTCAGATGACCCGCTCTCTCTGTAGTATGTCCCGCACTAACGTGGAGAGACGTTACAAATGCCACGATCTTTGCAGAAAACAGGTAGGCGTGTTTTCAGCCGTTGCTAGTTCCCACAAGTTAAAGTTAAATGTAAACATGCACGTGCTGTAGTCAACTCTGGTTTCGGCTTCATCCGGTGATGCTTAGAAGGTTTCTAGGTTGGTATCTAGGCCTCTGTAAAAAAAATAAGAAGAAAGCAAGGAAGAAGGAAAGAAAGAAAGAAAAGGGATAAGCATTTGTAGATGGGAATATTGCACCTATCTACCTAGGTATCCAAGAAACATTCCTTGCCGAGGTACGCCTGAAGCACGTACAAAAGCTTAGTGGCATATAGGTGGCCGGATTATAATAAGGCTGAAGCATTAATCTGAAGAAGACTCTGCATCTGGGCAAAAAGGGAGAGCGAGCTAGCTGGGAAACGGGAGGCAAAGTTGGTAACAATGACTGATGTGCCTTATGTAACGTGACCGAGTGGTTCGTGGAATGCGAGGAGCGGTAGTACATGTACTAGTAGTAGTAGTGGTAGCAGTAGTACCTACGATAAGAGAACAAGGTGCCAGTATACCTCCCTAGAAAGAACAACAAGGCGACAAAATATAAGCCAGGTTCCCGAAAACTTGGGACTGGATCGAAGATCGAGGGGCTCAATCGAGATAGAATTAAGAGGTCATGTCAGGCAGCAGCTAGCAGCTAGCTATTAGCACGGCACTATACGCAAACTATTAAGTGAGTGAACTTGTAGTAAGTAGCATGCATTTTTTTTCTTCTTCTTTTTTCTTTTTTTTTCCCCTCCAATTGACAGCCAAGTACAGATGTAACGATCAACCTAGTAGACAAACACGAATTTAACACAGCTAGACGATTTGATTAAACGCAAGGTGGGTAGATTTGGCCAGAGGTTAGTTGTCGATGTTCAATTTCTGCGTCGTGGTTTCTTTCCGGCGTACCGTGTCTTGATGTGTCAGCTCAATGAGTTTTCATGCGTGGCGAAAGAATGAATTAAACATATTTACACGCGATTCTCGATTTAATTAGCCCAATAATACCACCCATCACTGCTGATACTTCTAATCCTAGGCCGTTTACAACACGTCTCCGCCTCGGGGGCCGCGGCGCTTCGGCTTGCCTACTGTCGTCTTCCCCGGTTGTTGTTTTGCCCAAAGATCCCGTGCGTCGCCGGGTCTCGCTCCGCCTGGGCAATGGTAATAGCGCTCTCATCCATGAGCTGGTGTTGCACCACCGCCTGCAAGAATTCCATTGTCCACTCCTGGCAACGCTTTGTGTTCACCTGCGCCCCCTCACCGTTAGTTTAGCCTGGAACCACCGTAGAAACCTGACCTACCCCGTCGACTGGCGCCCGTATGTCTTGCCCTCCCGGCGGCGGAAGTACTCGTATCGCTATGTTCTCGAGCCGGCATCTCGGTATGTTCTCCGTCACGAACGTGGTCCCCGTCGGCTCAAATAGATACGTGTCCGCCACGTAGCCCAACAGGATTAGTTGTGCCAGGCTCTGCGACTCCTTGCAGTTGAAGTTGCGCTTGAATTCATGCGTGAACCCTGCCATCACCGGCTCCCCCACAACGTGGATAATCGTTCCGATGCAAACCTCCGTCTTGAATGTCCCCCCTAGGCTGGTGCTGTTGTACGCCTCTTTCGGAATGAAGATTGCAAAATGACGTCGCTGAGACGGTATTCCGAACTTGGCGAGATAGACTGCACGGGACGACGTTGTCGATGATTCTGCTCGTGCCGTCAAATTGCGTGGGTCTTGCGAGAAAAACAGATTCAATTGAAAGAAAAACCACAGCTATCTCAACTGTGATGTGTACTCATCATCACTTAGGTGCCTTCCCGTTCGCTTAATTTACCTCGTCTGGGCGTTGGTGCGCACCTAGCTTAGCGATTGGCCAGAGGCAGTAGTGCTCCACTCTTTGGGGGCCGACCAACTCTCCGAGGTTCAACCCTCCTTCACCCAGCCTCAGCCCCAACTTCAACCATCAACCATCACCTAACAGTAAACGTTCCACGCCAGGTCACGCTTACGGAATCATGGGTTGGAAGACACATCGGCCGTTCATTGACCGATCAGCTTTGCCGGACATTTCTCAGCCGGAGATGGACTTTCCTGATTCTTCCTTCTTTCGATCATCTAGCAACCCATCACCACAGCTTCCAACACCAACCTCTATTATTCGCCAGTTCGGAGATGGGGGGAAGCGCGTCGTCGTTCTTCCTGACCTTTCGATGGCGGTGAAGATTGGTTTCCTTGAGGAACTCAGACTAGAAGAAGTCCAGGCAATGTGTGCTATTCGCCAGGCCTTCCCGGAAGGGGACATTCGGGTCCCTGAAGTTTTTGGGTGGCGGCGGCACCAGGCGCGAGATGGTGAGCAATTATTTGTCTACATGAGCTTTGTCGATGGCAAGACACTTTTAGATGCATGGCCATCCCTTACCGACCACGACAAGACCGCGATACAACATGATATACGTCGCATAGTATTGACACTACGTCTGCTGAGCCAGAAAAACCCCCAGACGATAGGTATTCTATATACACGCTCACTCTCTGCATGAGGGGTTTACGCTAATCGAAAATTCACAGCATCAGTCAGTAATGGGCCTGTACAGGATAGATTCTTCCGCCCAGACTACAGGAAGGGCCCGTTCCTGGGCTGCAAAGCATTCCATGACTGGATGTTTGCTGCAGCTACTCGCCAGCTACCGGCGGAGGATGGGACCATTAAAGGTCTAAAGCACCCTGATATGTGCAGGGATCTGCTCCCTGATGATGCAAGAGTGTACTTCACGCACGGGGACTTGACGCTTTGTAATATTATGGTAACAGGGGACCCTGGCTCGTATAGAGTTTCAGCGGTTATTGACTGGGAGCAGGCGGGGTGGTATCCAGAGTATTGGGAGTTCTGTAAGATGCACCTCGGGGCAGCAGGAGATCACGAATGGTGTGTGGATAGCTGGGCAGAAAAGATTCTGGACGCCGATGATGATGCATTTTGGGCTTTCTCAACATACGTCCTGTGGCGGACTGGTGGTACTTAATTACCTGTAGCATCCTGCTTCTGTTGACACTGTTGGGGATGAAAAGTCATGTTCTCAGTATTGCTATCCAGACAGGAGCCATGGATGTTGAAGTAGCTCATTCGCAGTCGGTCGTTTCCCAGGCTCCCAAGTGAGAACCCTTCGAAGAAAGCTGATGAAGCGGGAACTTTCTTCCAGTCGCTTCTCCAATCTCTCCAAGGTCCGATGCTCCGGTATCGGTGCCAGTCCTAGCCAATTACCTGCCGCAAAGTTAACTTTCTGGTGCCCTAGATCAGCTATGCTTTCCTGTCGGGCTCACCTTGCTCGTCCCAAAAGTCAGCAGCCCGTTCGGGATTCCGTTTCAAGAAGCTCAGTGGAGGTGGCCCTATCGCAGCGACGAATTCGGCAAGGTGCGCAGCATCGTGCATCTCCCCATCTTCATCTTCTGCAGTGAAAAGATTCTTTGGTCCTAAAAGATCCCACGCCTATCGCTCAGGAACGTTAAGAGTAAGTAGATATTCAAAAAGGTAGTCAAGAGGATACATACTGTTAGACCAACGCTCCAAATATCGACAGCGTAGCTTCACTCAAGCACATGATGACCTCAGGGGCGCGATATTGGATAGGCATGGTATCCCCAGCATGAGGACCAGGGCCAGAGCGTGCTTCGCCGAAGTCAGAGAGCAACATGGGCCTAGGCTTCGGGCGCATCAGCTGAGACAAGTAGATGGTTCTGTCGCCGGCAACTTTCTTTCGGGATACAGGAGACGTAAATTGCCGTTCTTCGAGAGGACGCAACGCGGAGTCATCGTCCAGACCGAGAAGTAAGTTTCCGGGGTGGATGTTCTAGGGGAGTAAGCATACGCTATGAAGTATTAGAGAGCGTGGGTGAAGGAGAGTAGTCACCTGTATGAACAATATGAGCCTCACTATGAAGGAGGTCCAGAGCCTTGAGAAGTTCCTCTATGGCCCCTCTTACAAACATCTCATCGAACCCACCGTCTTTTTGGAAGACGATCTTCATGTCGCGCAGACTCATCTGGGCAGGTTCAAAGGCGAGAACGACGTGCTTGCCGCAAGGGCCATCGATCTCAAAAGAGTCAAGCAGATGCCGAATATTGTTCCTGCCCGGATTTGCTGTCTTCGCAAGTAATTTGGTCACTTCGTCGTAGAGCCCAAGCTCGCGTTGAAAACGCGATGTATGTACATAGAACTTGAGCGAGACATAGCGATGGTTCCTGAGATGGTTCCTGTCAGAAGCCTTCCGACTCAACAAAGTAACGCGTACATACTTGAGATCCCTAGCCAGCCAGATCGTTGATGAGCTACCGAACCCTAACTTGGCCACAGTCTGATACTGGTCACGGATGACGTCTCCAAGACGCACTGGATAGAAGCGTTCAGCAACGTAGTCTGGCATTTCTTCCTCCTCTATCTTGACATCTTCGTCAATAGTTTGGAAGCCGGTGGTAGGAAAAGACCTTGGTTTCTCAAGCGCGTCAGCCTCGCGATGAAAGCTCCGAAAAGGAATGGCGAGTTTTCCCCATGCCGGTATTCTTTCCGGCAGGCGCAAGGCGGCAGGTCTAAACGAGTGAAGGGTTGTTGACAGTATGAAGCAGGATGACCTTGCTAAACTACCCGACGCCGCCATCATAGGGATGCCACCATCACCAAGAAGTGGGGAGGTTAGAGAGATAGACTGTCGATCAATATAAATAGGCAAGATGAGCTGGAAAACGGGATGCCTGGCCATCTGGCAGCGATATAACAAGGTGATGGCGCTTCACTGTAACTGCGTAGGTAGGTAGGTACCTAGGTGATATACTCCTGAGGGAGTCGCTGACAGGATCTGTATGTTTCAGCACTTGAGCGGAGTAGGGTAAGGTGCTCGGGTGAAATTTGATCGCTTTCAGTATGGGCGCCTAGGTAGATACTGGGCACAGTTGCTAAACTCTAAGTAACAAGAGTGGCCACGTCGGCCGGCCAAGTAGGGAATCAAGCAATACGACAAGTGCGGCTGTGAACAGGAGTTGAACATATGCGAGCACTTCTTCCCTTGAAGAGGTAGGCCTCGTTATAGTCAAGTCAAGTCAGGCTATCCTCGCGCGCTGAGTTGCCCATCCACTGCCCCATACGCTAATGAAGCAACTGGCCTGCATGCCGGCCTGTACGAAGTGCACGGCCAACACGAGGTAACTCCCAGTCCAGCGGGTATTGTAACAGACTTATGAATTTTTATTCGCATACGCATTGTCGAAAGTCAAAGTCGGCTATTCATGGGCTACGAGGGAGTCAAGGGTCGGAGTTTGTGAATATGGAAGTTGACTCCTCCTTTGCTCAACTTTTTGCCTGTTCTTTATCGTCCAGACATTCCGTACCTCTATCATCTCCCTCCGCAATCCACTTCTTCAAAGACATCTTATCGCTGAAGCTAGCCAGGTAATCTCTCAGCACGTCGCCACCTTCTCTACTTGCTAGGGAGACTCTTACTTGAGGATGTGGTGAGGAAGAACAGTTCAAGCATCGAAACTTAGGCCTGTCCGGTCAAGTCTGTGTCTAAGAAATTTAGAGATCAGAACAGACGCCTTCGAGAATTACCCTACAGAATAGTGCTAACACGAGACGCTACAGAAACCTACTGTTACTAGGAGACTTGAGAAGGAGAAAAATACAATTGCGCAATGCAGCACCTAGCCAGGTTTTGAGGCTTGACGGCAGTCACTGGCTACGAACTACTAAGTAGCTACTTACACCCAACGGCGAAATGCTATTCTCCCACTTAGTTTCGTTGAACCCAATTACCCAATCGCATCGCTGAGTTTGTATCACCTTTGAGTTAAAAGCCCGGGCCGCTTCTTGGGCACTTATTCTGGACGCCCTCTTTCTGGCGCCTGCAACCTTTTAACACCAACTGATGCGCGTACGTGAGAGCATCCTATCTTCTTCGTCCTCCTAGGGATAATATGCGCTCCGGCTTCTGTAACCACAGTTTCAGCGATAAATAACTTCCTCTAATAACGGTCTTTACTGATCGGTGTGACTATAAGGATTTGGACTATAGAATCAATCTTGGAGAAATCGCAGAGGATCCGGAACGGTAGACAAGGCTTGCTATATTTGTTTACATAATCCTTGCTAGCAGGTATCTTATCTCATCGAAGAGAAGCTCGGCCACAGTAGTTACCCCGTCGTTTGGTTAGCGCATGGTGTACCTAGCAAAGAAACCACAAGGTAACGGGACCAGGAGGCTCTGGGGATCAAGGGTATCATTTTGCACACTAGGATCTCTGAAGCGCTGTAGGACACATCTCGGCTTCGGCGGTTCCAGGATTAAATACCCAGAACTAACCCTAACCAAGCTCTGTCCTGGTTTCTTGGAGAGGACTTTGGGAATTTGTGTGTCTCTGTTGAACCATTAGCCATTATTTATTTATGTGTGGAGAAAGTTAAGGCGGGCCATTCTGAGCCGCCTCGAGGCTCGGGCCAGTCTAGGACCTAAAATCCGCAAAGGAAACCTGTGTAGAACCTGGAGCGGCAGGGATAAGAGGAATAAGTTTAGAATAGACGAACTAGCAAATATGGAGGCAGTGTCTAATTTGGCAGTCTCCCTTGTGAGAAATTAGTAGGCTTATGGCTACTCTCCTGAGGAGGACAGAGTTTGGGGGCACATACCAGCTATCACGATTGAAGCACAAGTATACCACACTTGGGAACTAATGAACGTGGCTTGCTCAACCGAAGATCCACCGTATATGTCCTGACTCGAGATCACTCGTTTTTCCATCAATAGTAGTATCCAAAGGTACATCATGTACTATGTAGCACTGATTACCTATGGCTTCATCTGGAGTCAACATACCGTATACTTCATCGAGGCTAGATACTTCGTCATGGTCAATATTTATTAGATCAATTGGCTCGTATGCAGGATTGTGGGTGTAACATTGGGATAGCCTTGTTTTCTGAATGGAGATGAAGGCTACTTGAACCATCACCCACTTCTAGCGAAACTTTGGTTCAAGGCCCTTGTCTTCAATAATAATAGAACACTCTATGGCTGGGGAACTGAGAAGCCTAGGACACCTCAAGACCCTAAATAAGCTAAGGATCCATTCAAAACGTTTCATGGCAGGTTCTAGACTCAATAAAGTACCTTCATCTTCTCTCATTCCACAAATGTGCAGTTGAGTGAAAGTACAAGCTCCGAACGCCAGGTCATGGACGTATATATCGTAATATTCCCAGCCGCCCTTCGCGCCATCTATTCTTCCTACTTGAGAAACATTTCGGATACTAAGCCCACTTCTCTATCTTTTGTTCAATATGGTCCCCAACTCCGTAATCGATCAGCCCTCGCTGCAGTCGACGGCCTCACAGGCAGAGATGCTTTCCGACCGCGGGAATGTTGTTCCCCGTGAAGGCATAGCCATCGTAGGAATGGCATGTCGCACCTCTGGCGACGTGAGCAGCCCTGAGGAACTTTGGAACTTTATCGTGAATAAACAGAGCGGCTCTGGAACAGTTCCCCTATTTCGCTGGGAACCATGGCTTCGCCGTGATAGTCGCAACGCCAGCGAACTGGACAAGACCTTGAAGAAGGGCTACTTTATTCCGGATCTCGACTATTTCGATGCAGCCTTTTTCGGCATATCACCCAAGGAGGCCGAGCAAATGGATCCTCATCAAAGGCTCGGCCTTCAACTAGCATGGGAAGCGATTGAACACGCCGGCATAAACCCAAGGGATCTCAGCAAGTCCAACACAGCTGTTTACATGGGTGTTGACTCAGATGACTACTCCAGACTGCTGATGGAAGACATTCCCAACATTGAACCGTGGATGGGGATAGGCAGTGCCGCTCACGGGGTTGCCAATCGCATCTCATATCACCTTGACCTCATGGGTCCTAGTGTTGCTGTAGACGCAGCGTGTGCATCATCCCTAGTTGCTGTGCACAACGCCGTTCAGGCGATTCAACTTGGAGAATCCGAGGTCGCATTGGCTGGCGGCGTCAATGTTCTCCTCGCCCCAGCATTAACACGCATGCTGGACAAGGCGGGCGCGCTCTCCCCAGACGGCGTATGCAAGTCTTTCGATGACGCTGCCAATGGCTATGCTCGTGGCGAGGGGGGCGCTGTGCTTGTCCTGAAGCGCCTGTCTAGTGCTGTGAGGGATGGTGATCATATATGGTCAGTTCTGAAGGGTAGTGCTATTGCGCAGGATGGCAAGACAGACGGAATCATGGCACCCAACTCTGCTGCACAAGAGCTCGTGGGACGCCTAGCACTAAACCGTGCGGCTTTGAACCCTCTGGACATCGGGTAAGTTGAGGCTCACGCAACAGCCACGCCATTGGGTGATCCGACAGAGGTTGAAGCCATCACTCGCTTGTACGGAAAGGGTGCTGGAAGACCACTACATCAGCCTTGTATGATCGGGTCAATCAAACCCAACGTCGGCCATCTTGAGGCTGCGGCGGGTGCAATTGGATTGATCAAAGCTGTCATAGCCGTCGACAAGGGTGAACTTGCCCCTCAAATGCTTCTAAACAAGCCAAATTCTCGAATTGACTGGGACAAGTCTGGCCTTCGGATCGTACGCGAACGAGCCCAGTGGGATACTGGTCATCATTTGGTTCCTAGGAGAGCCGCTGTCTGCTCTTATGGCTACGGATGAACAGTGTCTCATGCGATCATCGAGCAATACTTGCCGCCGCTTTCGAATGGCAACCCTCACGTCCAGGAGGATATGCACAATGGCCTCATCATATTGGTCGTGACTGCGCCGTCGGAGAAAAGGATCGTCAATCATGTCCAGGCCTTGGCAGACTGGCTAGAATCGCCAAAGGGTATGGAGAGTGATCTGAGAGCGGTAGCTAGTACACTCGCACAACGACGAGCCCTACATCCCTACCGCGTCGCTTTCCTTGCCGCAGACCATCAGGATGCTATACATCAGCTGCGAAAGATTCAGAACCAGTCGGTGAAAAAGACTGACTTTATTGTTAGTGGGCGCATCATTTCATCTCCGTCACTCAACACAACAGCCCCTGTCTGGGTCTTCTCCGGTCATGGAGCGCAGTGGAAACTGATGGGATGCGAACTTGTCACATTTCCCGCTTTCCTGAGAGCCATGGAAGAGATTGCGGATGTTGTCTTACAGGAAGCTGGATTCTCTATAATCGAGGCCCTTCAGACTGGCGACTTGGACGATACCGAGCGCTCACAGGTGGCCATCTTCTGCATACAATACGGCCTCAGTTCTGTTCTTCAATCGCTCGGTCTCCGGCCTAAAGGTGTAATAGGACACTCCGTGGGCGAAATTTGCGCTTGTGTCGTCGCAGGCTGCATATCGCCTAAGGAGGGTGCCCTCATCGTCTCCCGTCGCTCAAAACTCCTCTCGGCTGTTAAAGGTCACGGTGCAATGTCATTGGTTCAGCTTCCTTTTAACCAGGTGAGGGAAGATCTAGCGCACCGCGACGATATTGTTGTAGCCATTGATTCATCGCTCACCAGTTGCGTGGTCAGCGGTGAGACTGAGGCTGTCAAAACATACACCCAGCAACTCTTGGATCGTGACGTCGAGACCTTCAAAGTCCGGACGGATGTTGCACTCCACAGTCCCATGTTAAACATACTCAAAACCCCTTTTGAGGATCAACTGGCGCAGACTCTCAGGCCGACTCCAGCATCTATACAGCTCTATTCCACCTCCACGGTCGACAGTCGTGACAGCCAGTTACGTGATGGTAACTACTGGATCAACAACATGCTCGCACCAGTGAGGCTTCGGAGTGCAATCGTGGCAGCGTGCGAAGATGGCCATCGAAGCTTCCTCGAAATCTCAACTCATCCCATCCTTACGCATTCCATCCGCGAGACTGTGCAGAGTTACGGGCTGAAGGACAAGGATACGGTCATAGCATGTACTATGCGACGAGATGCCTCAGCCGATAAGACAATCAAGCTCGCATGGGCCCATTTATTCGTCCGAGGTTTACAGCCAGACCTTGTTGCTACGTTTGGTCCTAAACATCACTGGTGCAGGGACGTGCCAAAGACACCCTGGGCTCAAAAGCCATACTACAGACAGGTTGAGACAGGCACGGTGTGTCCAACGAGAGTGCATAATCCTGAAAGCCATACACTGCTGGGCGGAAGGACTATAATCGCAGGCTCTGGCATCACTTTGTTCACCACCCAGTTATCCCTCAAGTTGAAACCGTTCCCTGGTACACATCCGCTGGATGGTACCGAGATTATTCCTGCTGGTGTAAATCTCAATACTTTTCATTTTGCAACAGGAGCCAGAGAACTCCTCGATATTGAGCTCCGTGTTCCAGTCTCAATGACAGAAGATGTACAAGACATACAGGTTACGGTTCAGGGTGATGTTGTGACGATGGCGACCTCTGCGTCTGTCATCGATGAAGGTACTGCCACTGGCCGCAAGGAATCGTGGGTAGCCAATGCAAGGTGTCGATGGTCCCCTGACGCCTCTGAGTCGACCTCGGAGCCAGTCCTGCCGATAGACATCAAAGGCCTTCAGAACCGCATCGGAACTCGACTCCCTGATACATTCGCAGTTGACTTCCTCGCGACAATTGGTGTCTCGGGTATCGCCTACCCATGGCAGGTAGTTACTCACTACGGGAATGAGGACGAGATGATCGTCAAAGTTGATCTCCACCCCGAACAAGACGAGACTCCTTGGGAAGCCTCGTCTTGGGCACCTATGATTGATGCAGCAACGTCTATTGGATCATCGATATTCTACACAAGGCGAACTTTACGCATCATCTCTGGGATTAAGAAAGTCACATTTTATTCAAAGACTACTGCACCGAAGCTCGTTTTTCTCCATGTTCAGCGGACTTCCTCAAAGCAAGCTTCTGTGCTTGTGGCAGACGTCCACATGGCGAACGCTTCAGGTCAGCTGTTGGCTACGCTACACTCGATGACACTTTCTGAGGTTGAAGCTGCTCGCGGTGCAGACCACGGTGTCCACAGTCTCGTTCATCAGATTCACTGGGTGCCAGCGAAATTCCGTGAAAGCCCGAGGCCGCTTGGCCATGTCATCCTCATTTCACCGGATGAGAAGCGGAAGGCGTTGTTGCATGCTTCGCTGAGTTCGTCCGCCAAAAGCATAGTCGCCTTTGGTGGACTTTCAGAGCTCATCGCTCAAAAAGGATCGCTCGATGCTCTTTCGGACCAGCATGGCTCGATCATTTATGCCCCAGGCCAGGTGCAGAACGCAATTGATGTATTCGATGCCGCCAGTGAATACGTGTGGGAAGCGACCTCAATCCTCCGAATAATGGCACAGAACCCGTTGGCGGATGGCTGTAGGCTATTTATCATGACCTACGGTGCTCACAAAGGCTCGTGTCTCTCGGGCCTTGCGCACGGAGCTCTTGTTGGGCTTGGGCGAATCATTGCCGCAGAGCACCCTGACATTTGGGGAGGCTTGATTGACAGTGACACTCCTGATATGTCGCCGTTGTTAGCGCTGACGTATGCCGAGATCTATGATGTGGTTAGGAACGTGGATGCTCTTCCTAGGCGAGCTGTTATGCGTTCTCTATCTCGCAAACTGCTCTACACATCATCTACGAATAGGACGACCCTGCGAGAAGCTTATGGCACATATATCATCACGGGCGGTCTGGGTTTTCTTGGTTTGGAGACGGCCGATTTCCTTGTTAAGAAGGGTGCTCGTCGCATCTTGCTGATCTCGAGGCGAGAGATTGCTCCTCGGTCCGCCTGGGGCCACATCGTTGCCAACAACGCCGAGAACGCGGGCATTATCCAGCGCATTCAACAAATGGAGAGGTCGGGAGCCGCTATCACTACACTAAGGTTGGATATTTCTCAATCCTCAGCAGCCCAAGACCTGTTGGCGGCTCTTGATGCCATGCAACTGCCACAGGTGAAGGGCGTCGTCCACTGCGCGGGAGTCTTGGAAGACAATCTAGTCCTCAAGACAAGTCAACAGTCTTTCCATCGCGTTATGAAGCCTAAGATTGGTGGCGCCTTGAGCTTGCATCATGCTTTCCCAACAGGCACGCTCGACTTTTTTGTTCTCTATTCCAGCATTGGGCAGCTCGTTGGTACCCCAGGACAGGCATCCTACGGCGCTGGTAATGCGTTCCTTGACGCCCTGGCTGCTTATAGAAGATCATTCGGCGACAACACAGTCGCGATGCAGCTGACTGCAGTGCAAGGCGAAGCAGGCATGGGCGCATCTACCGACTTTTTAAAGGCGGAACTCTGTAGCAAAGGTATCACGGACGTGTCAAGTCAAGAAGTCTTTCTAGCATGGGAGCACCTGGGGAAGTTTGACCTTGCATCAGCTGTTGTCACTCGATGCCTACCCATCGACGAAGGTCAAGCTGTCACAGTTCCTTTACTGGAAGATGTGGCCCCTCGCCGACCGCGTACCGAAAACGCGATGTCTTCAAAGGGGCCAAGCAGTGCTTCCGATGTCAACAAGGCCAGCGCCCAGCCGTCTGATCCCAAGAAGCTGAGCATATGGCTAACGCAGAATGTTCAGCAATGCATTGCATCAGTCTTGATGATGGGTGATATTTCTGAGATTGACTGCGAGGCTAATCTCATCGATTTGGGGATCGATAGCGTGATGACGATATCCTTACGGAAGCAGTTCCAGGAGGTGCTAGGTGTTCAAGTGCCGGCCACTCTTACGTGGAAGTATCCGACTGTTGACGCGATGGTCCCATGGTTCCAGGCAAGACTAGCCCAGGCTCAGGCATAACCATGCAGTCTAATTCGTACCTGTTTAGTGTTGAAAGGTCTGCTATTATGCTCGTATCTTACGAATGTTACGCCTGCCTGTACTTACACCCTTGACTAAATAGTCTAACCAGGGTAGCCTTAGAATAATCTCAAGGATGACGCAACAGATTCTCCAGCTGGCAATGGCATTCCAGGAGTGGTGCTAAACACAAGGGCGGAACAACAGATGAAGCTCTTAAGTTGCTTCTAGGTTCTTAAGCGAAAGCTAAGGGTCATATGATGAGCATAGGGCAATCCTTTACAAAGCAAAATGCCGATCGTTCCAAGCCTTGCGGATAGTGTTACCTGTTTCCATTAGTGAGGCCGGCCTATAATACCCTTAAGCTCAGATCAACCGGTTAATGTTTTGATACGGTCAATCTCATAGCAAGAAGCAGAGGGGATCTTAACATTTTTTGTATTTTAATGGAGAGTCATCATATGTTGGACCCTTTCAAATGTTTGCCTTAGTACCTGGGCGGTTGCTGAGAGGGCGTTCGGATACTTTTATATGGAAGTGCGATAAAGGCGAGCTGATATCAATCACGGACCGGTACTTCACATGCATGTAAGTGTTCCAAAGCACGATGGGAAGCAAGGATGGCTGTACGGCGGCTCCTAGCCGATTACAGCTTTGAACAAGGCTCTCACCCTAGAACCCAAAGATAAGAGATTTAACCTCCTACAGAGTACCTACTTTTCTAGATAAAAGTTTAGGAAAAGGATAAAATCGATTTTAGAATCCTTCATATAATCGAGCAAAGAACATGGCCGAATGCGAAATTAACATGGAGGAGAGTGAAACCCCGTGGCCCAGTACTCCTCACGCAAGATATCCGGCTAACGCCTTCAAACATACAGGATCTATACGTGGTAAATGTGATCTGATTTAAGATGTAGCAATGTCATTTGGGTGTTCACTTCAGAGTCCGCATTTGGCTAGACAGCGCCACCTAGTCTTGGAATGATCGAACAATCAGCGCATCTGTACGGAGTACTCCGTAACCTGCTTTGGGTTTCTAACTACTTGTATGTTAGCTTGTAGGACGCCTTAACAGAAATCTCGCGTTATCTGTGTGCTCCTCCTTCTTTATTCCTCAAGGTATCTACGCCTTACCCTCTTACGAAAAGATCGCATCATGAAGTTCACAACCGTTGCCATTCTGGCCGCTACCGCCGCTATCGCGGCTCCAACTCCTCAGGTCCAAGATTTGCCAGGCAACGTGCCTGACTCCTCCGCGACGAACCATGAGAGCTCACTTGCCGAGATCGTGGCACAGATTGAGGCGGCGGCAAAACCACTTTCGGGAGACATGAAGAAAGCCCTCGCTCCTCCAAAATTTGACCCGAACCCGTTCGATGGGCGTCTTAAAATCAATAGGCTGGACAGGGACAGATTAATTATGTCTATTTTCACGGGCGTTCAAGAAGAGTTGGAAGAGGTTGAAGCGGCGTTTAGTGAATCATCAGGCGCTGATGTAAACACACCTGCACCATGCGACGGTAACAACGAGAACCGACCGATCAAGAGGAACCCGCAACTTACGCCTACCAAGGAAGACATAATATCACACCAGTCGGGCAAGTCATTCGACGCGAATGCAATCACAGGTCCCCCGAGCAAGGATGAGCATGAGATGTCATCGTCCACCAAGAGGGACAGATCACAGCGCATCACCTCTCCAGACGATGTCGCTGGATATCTCTTAGGCAAAGCTATCGCTATTGATGTAGTCGAAATCATAAGCAGTGTTTCGCAGGTACAAGATGACGTCTTCGGCCAACAATTCAATCGGGAAAAGGAGGAACTACAAAGGATGACAGAGCTGTTTGAGAAATTAAGAAAGGACATACAATCTAGGTCCTAGGAAGAATGCAACGGACAGGAGAAGCTGGCCTCGAAGTAAGGATACGCAGGCTTTGACAACTTACCATCAGGAGGCATAAATCAAGGATCTTGTAATCAACAAGCGATCAGATAAAACCTCAAAAACGAACCCCTCTCATTTCAGGAAATATAGCAGTTACGACGAAATGCTCTATCGCTTCAGCGTATCAGTCAGTTCGGGATCCCAATGTCAGAGACAAGCTCGCCAGACAAGGAGATGTCCTGTATTACGATACGGAGGCGGCCGGGCTGGTGAATAACTTTCCCTATGTTCTGATCCGGGGCAAAGCAGACTATTCAGATACGCACAGCAACAGCAAATGGCGCGGATACGCCGGGACCGCGGCCTGTACGTATGCCCGACACTTGATGCATGTCTTGAATAAGAAGGACGTCAAAGAAGCGGATACGATTCAGGGAATTGCTGAGCGCGCAGCCAAGCGCTGCGTCTGCTCCGATGTTTCTCTTCTCCAGAACCGCCCATTCACTGGAGTCAATATGGCCGGGATCAAGAACGAGGCTGGTTCCGTATCGCAGAGTCCGGCGTACCAAGAACTGATCAGGCATTTTCTCAAATCCGAAATTGATGCCGCCGTTCTCCAAGACCGGAAAGGTCTCGAGGCAGACATTATCAAGCTCGTGGAGGTCAACGGCAAGATCTCTGGGTATGGAGATAGAATGACACCGCTGGCACCCGAATTGGAGCGATTCCAGGCCAAGTGGCAGATTACGCAGCCTCCCCTGCGTGAGGGTAGAAAAGGCGCCGCAGGTCGTGAGTTCGGGAATTGGCAGAAGATGAGGCAGAGCGGCAACTTGGGCAACCAGACACGATTTGTAATTCTCCAGAACGAGCTGTCAGCGTTCTCCAAGGGCGCCGTGCTCAACAATGATGTCGGCTATGCGTCTTTGCTGCGTTGTCTATGGAGTGTTTGGAGAATGATGGAGTACATCGGCCTTGCAGAGGATGTGACATTCAAATAGTAAGAAGTTGTTACAGATAGACTAGATTTCCCCGAATCGATAAATAAAGAGACTACTCCATTGCGAAGGTTGTAGGTAATCCCCACGCAGCATACTTAGGAATTGCCTTGCAGTCAACCTTTATCCATTTACCCCCAATAAACCCTGCTCCTCAATGACCCTTACCCTTTGGGTATTTGGTCACGCAACCACCAGGACACTTATGCAACTTGTCTGGCGTAGGGAGCTGGCGCTGTACCGATTGGTGGCGCGGCCGAGTACCCGACAGAGCGCGAAACCTTGCCATCCTCATCGAGCTCTAAGGAGAGGCAAAAGGAGCTGAGGACACGGCCGGCACCATCGCTGACCACGCCTTCGATAAAACTGCGGCGGCCCACGGTCGCCACCACTTCGCAGTGGTGTAGCCAGTTCTGCTTGCCGCGCTGCTGAAAGAAGGAATAGACCTCATCCCGGGAGCGCATCTCAATCCGACTGCCGTCTCCAACACCAGCCTCGCGAGAGTAGAGGCAGTGCTCGCTGAAGAAGCTGGCCGCACCATCAGGGTCGCCAGACTCGAGCGCGCGGATATAGGCGCGCGCTCCTACTGGTATATCAGGATGGTCGCGGAATAGCGGTGGCAGGGACATGATGGACGTCTTCGTGGCAACGAGAGTTAATTGAGTGCTCTTGGGCCAGGTCTTTTGACCATAAGCCGTCGGTATAGATAATATTAATGGGTGAAGTTTTCCCTCGTGATACCTAAGGCACTATATCACGACAAGATCCCCCTTTCAAGGGGAATAAGTACTACTGAGTACCAGCTCGGATGCTCCGGAACCAAGTACTGTCCCACGGAGCAATGCTGGGCCGAGCTCAGGAGCCTAATAGGGACGTTAGCTTTTAGCGAGTAGAAAAGCCTTGATATAGAACTACATTGGAAAAACTCTTCCAGTGTTGGTCTTCGAATGATACAGTTTACACTAGCCTGCCTAAGTCCTTTGATGTCAGCGTATATCGTAGAGCTAAGATCACGACGGTTGGGTGGTCACTGTAAGGATACGATGTTAAGTTGTTAGCAGGATAGCAAGGTATAAAATGTTCATAATTGGATAGAAGCTATGGTTAGAGGAGTTGGGCAGAGCAAACAGAACCAAGTTGGTAAGTTCGTATATAAAACAGATTACACCTAAAAGACAAATTTTCCCCTTGAAAATTACTCTCCTATTTACTCATAGCCTTCGACTAAGAAGCTAGCGAATAACTACCTGTTGATTCTCCATTCGTCCGTGAGATCGCACATTCGGAAGCTGAACTGAGCCTCAATGAGTCGGTAGATGAATACATATACTTCGAGCTGTATCTTCTGGGACGGAGACCAAGAGGCAGAAGATTGCCTTACGGGCGGTAGCTCGGCCACCTACGAAGTCGCAGTCGATCAAGGAGCAAGGATAGCAGTAGCCATCCGCGGACAAGGTCTTAGTCGAGGGATGGACCTTTCACTAGGTCCTTGCCGCGATGTCACCTTATGTACCTAGCTTGGACTCGGAGCATCGAGTACGGATGAACCTACGTTCACCAGTCCCGCATTGGAAGTTCCTTTTGCTACTAGTCATCGACATTTAACCCGCCACATCATCACTGCTGTGTCTAATATCGGGTTAGGTGTACACATTCTTTCTTTGCAGACTCCCTGCCTTTGTCCTGTGTTGTAAGCGTATCCGTACCAATAACTACCTGGGTAGATTATGCTACATAACATTAAACCCTGTATGACCATTTCTTGACATGGATTAATATAACGGGGGTTCTTCTAGTAGACCTTAAAAATGATCCTTCTTGATCTTACATAGCCTCCAGGCCCTATAAGGAACGAAACCAAAGCCTGGGGACAAGATCCTGAACATTCGGCAGGAATCGACAATCTCGACTATCTCGATGCAAGCTTCCCCATCCAACAGCAGCCTCCGATTAAGACTCGGGTCAGCCAGCTAAGAATTGTCCGTCTTGTCTCCTCATTACGTCAGATAGAATGATCGTGTTCGAAGGGTATCGGACCATAAAGTACAGCTGACATGAGATCTCAGTCTGAGTGAACATTAGACGCATCGAGACCGGGCGGCCGACGCCTTATGAAATCACAGAGAACGAGTAGGTGAAAACAACGCGCCCGTACAAGACCACGAGACCGGCGACATCGTTGGTGAATGACGAGAGCGCCTTGTCTCCAAACCACAGCCAGGCGCCATCGCCTGCACCTAGCTAGAAGGAGTACATACCAGCTGTCGCGGGTCTGAAGTATCCCAGGTGTTCCAGAGTCCCGTAATCGGCCTCGATGTTAGAGATATGAACTCTGTAGATTATACGCAAAGCAGCTGAGCTTGGCGCCAAGCCAATCAACTGAGTTGTATTCCTGGCCTCGGGCTTCAGGCCGGCGAGACTGCCCGGCCACGCCGTAGTCGGACATGTAAGGGATCTGGCCAAAGACTCTGCCCTCGTGCGGTAGTAGGTAGTTCTACTTTAATGCGTACGGCGTCGAGTCGGGTGAGGATTCCGGCGGGAAGTTCTCTGGGAGTCAAGGACCCTGAGGAGCAAGAATCATGCTTACTGCAGGGGTAAACGAACTCGTTCGTGGCGCCGATTCGAGACAGGGCAATGGAGTTGGAAGGGCTTTGCACGTTAAGATCTAGCTTGTACGCGCTCTCGGCTTGGGCATAGACGGTGCGAATCGGTATGACCTCCGACAGGTCTGTGACGGTATAGCTGTTGGTGCCGGTGCCGCGACTGTACGACCGGATATAATAGGCATTGTCTCTGCTGTACCCGGAGACGGCCTTGTCCCGAGCCACATCCACTTGCCGTCACCAGTGACCCAGCTGAAGACATACCGGCCGACGGAACGAGGCTTCCAGTAAGCAAAGTGTTGGATCATGAAGTACTCAAGCTGGCCGCCTTCGATAGGGTGCTGTACAACCGCGTAGTATTGGCGCTGGCCGCAGCGAAGCCTACCGCTGTCGTGATGCCTTGGGCATACGGCTGCTTGCCTGCGAGGCTCAGAATCGGATCAACCTTAAGCTCGGCCCAGAGCTGCGACTCGATAGAGTTTCCGTAGTCAGACATGTACGAGGTTTTGCCGGGACCGTTGCCCTCCTTGTTGTTATGGTAGGCTCAGTCAAGGCCAGGGAACTCATCCACGGTGAGGCACACGCCCTCGCTGTAGCTCTCAAGCGTCCTGCAGTCTGAGTTGACCACGCAATCGGGCGCTGCCGTACATTTGCCTGCGGCCGAGTACTTCAGGCCGTCGTCTCATTCAGAGGTTGAGGGGCAAGGGCCACAGACTCCCTCAGAGCAAACTTTACTTCGCAGTCGCTATTGGACACGCACTGGGGCAGCTTGCAGAGTTGGTCGATGCAGACTTGGCCGGTCTCGCAATCACTGCTGGCGTCGCAAGGAGACTGCACGCAAGTGCCGTTGGAGCAGACTAAGGCGGTGTCACATTAATCACTGGCCTCGCACTCTGGTTCCTCGCAGATGCTCTCTGAGCATATGAGACCTGCATCGAAATCGCTGGTCACAGTACATTTGGCCGACTTGCAGACACCCTCGGAGCATAAAGAACCGGCATCACAGTCAGTGCGTGCTGCACACTCGGCTGGCTTGCAAATACCCTCGATGCAGATCTCGTGGCTATCGCAACCGATGTTGTCGGTGCAAGAAAGCTCAACGCTGGCGCGTTGGAGCAGGTTAACCCGGTGGCGCAATCCCTGGTAGCCTGGCACTCCGTCTCTTTGCAGATACCTTCTGCCGCAGATGAGGTCTGTGTCGCAGTCTATACTCGATATGCACTGAGCAGGCTTGTAAATACCATGAAGTCAAGCCTCTCCAGTCTCTCGGCTTGCGTTAAACCTGCACTCTGGCTCCTTGCACACACCCTCTGAGGAGATGAGGCCCAAATCACAATCACCAGTAACCTCGCATTGGGTTGCTGACGGACACCGTCCAGGCAGACCTCACCATCCTTGTATTCATCATGCACGGAGCACTTAGCAGGCTCGACGCAGGCACCGTCTGCGCACGTCTCGCCGAGTTCACTGTCAGCACCTGTGTCGCACTGGGGGTGCTGGCATATACCGTCTAGACAGTCGCTGGCTGAAGAGCAAGATGATTTGCAGACAACCTTGATCATCTTCACAATCGTCATTGACAGCGCACTGAGCACGGACGCAGATACCGTCCATACACATATTTCCATTCTTCCAGTCATCATTGAAATGACACGGAGTAGGTTCCACGCAGATCCCCTCGATGCATGCCTCGTCAGGTCTGCAAACGTCGTTCACGCGGCACTCAACACACAACACGCAGAAGACGTCGCTGCAGACGTGCCCACTTTCGAAGCGGGCATCAGCAGTTTGCATCTTCGGCCCTAATCCCGCAGTGACTTGTTACAGGACACGAGTGGTCACTATCGCAGTCCGTGTGACTCACGCAGGGGCCACAGGGCTTGTTCTCGCTGCAGAGAGGTCCGTCTTCGGAATCGTGACTGGTCTCGCACTCGGATCCTAACACGCAGCAACCTTTGGTACAGACCTCTCCCTGATCACAGTGTTTCTCGCTGACGCATTGGCCGCATTGCCTGTCAACGCAAGTATGTCCGTCGTCACAGTCAGGATTGTGGTCGCATGAGCCGCAGGGATCATTGGTGAGGCAGGCGAGGGCATCATCACAATCAGCGGTGAAGTTAGATTCAGGACCTCGTTGGCATGCTCCTTGGATGCAAATATCGCCGCCTTCACAGTCTGTGTGCTGGCTGCAAATACGGCAGTGACCGTTGTGCAGGCAAACTTGACTCACCTGACAGTCCGCCGTGGTGCTGCACTCTGGCCCAACTTCGCAGACCCCTTGAGCAGCGCAGATCTCGCCGTTCCTGCAGTGGATAATTTGTTCGCAGGGACCACAGTGACCGTTGAGGTGTCAGACGAGGTTATCGCCACAGTCGGTGGTGACGCTGCATTCGGGGCTGAGCTCACATGTTCCTCCAGTGGAAAAAAGTCCAAGTCCACTACCGCAGGCTTTGCTCGCTGAGCAAGGACCACAGTGGCCATTGTTCAAGCAAATGAGACCATCATCGTAGTCTCCTGTGGCGGAGCACTCATCTGCCAAGCCTACAGTCTCCTTCCATGCAGATCTCACCATTTTCACAGTCTGTATGCTGGTGGCAGGGACCGCAATAGTAGGTATCGAGGCGGATGAGGCCTCCTTCACAGTCCTCTGAGGTGACACAAGCAGGGCAAATCTCGCAGATGCCTCCAGCGCAGACGAGGTTGTTATTGCATTCTCGAGTCGTGGTGTACTGGGAACTGGGAACACATGATCCGCTCATGCAAATCTCTCCACTTTCGCAGTCGCCATGTTCCCTGCAGGCACAGCATGTTTGCATGTCAGCAGGACAGGCGTGGCCGTTGCTGCAGTCTGAGTAGATGGTGCACGAGGGATGTCGTCCTCGCATGCTCCGACACCGCTGCAGAGGTCCTCAGGCTCATAGATACCGGCTTCAGTGCAGATGTTGTCGTCGCAGTCGTCATGGCTGGAGCAAGGGCCGCAGCCACCGTTTTCCAGACAGTCAAGGCCTCCATAGTACCCTTCCAACATGGTGCATACTGTACCAATCATATAGGAATCGTCCTGACAGATATGCGTTCCACAATCCTAGTGGTGAGTGCATGGACCGCAGTATCCCAAAACCCACGCCTGGCCAAGTGAGCCGTCCTCAATATTGTCGCACTGAATGGTGATTGTGGGCAGAATAGCACCATAAATACTCATGCTGCTTGTAAGAATGATGCTCCCGCTTGATCCTGTTGTCCATGGCGCTTGGAGGCTGTATGACTGCCTTTGCGAGCCGTCTACGCCTAACGTAGGTACCACAGCACTGCTGGACGCCTCCAGCCCAGTATTTCTCTGGGATCGAGATGCCGAGGCCGAGTCGGTAGCAGATTGGAGCTTAGCCATTCATTACACGCAGTGCCTGCAACTCCAGGTGCACAACTTGGCTGCTGGGAAGCGGTGGAGATCGGCACTCAAGACATTAATGGCGTGGGAGCTTCCACAGTGATTGTTCTGCTAAGTTCTCATCAGCGGCTTATGTCTTTCTCGTTAATACCCATCCGTTTGCAATCGCTTCGCTTATACTAACCAGCATTCTGTGATTGTGGTGGTGAGAAGGGTCTTGGAAGTGTGAACCTCGACAATACAAGGGTGGCACTCGACCAAGACATGGTCATCAAGACAATTTTCCACTGTGCCAAAGGCTCTACTTGTCTTACTTATGTTATATATGAAGTCAGCAAGCAGTGGTATGCGCAAGTCCGCGAAGGAGGTTTCGGATACAGATTGAACCAGGTTTTGGGCGGCTGGAAGAAGCATCCACTCCTTGTGTATTTGTATGAAACTTCAAGTGACTTGCGAAAATCACGCTCCGATGACACCGCCCAAGTGAGTTATCGTGCTTCGCTCCTATCCTTTGCTCGCGGGCTGCTCTAGTTCTCGTCAGCTTTCGGAGGCCGAACTTTCCAGGCTACCTTCTCTCCACACGAGTACCCCCGACGATCATGATCATGGTCGCTTACTTCACAATATGGTGCTTGGTTCAAACCTACTTAGAGATCATAACTTGGGGGCGCTGTTAGCTCATACATCCTGCAATAGGAAGCTAAAGCATCTTTTACCCGGCCGCACGAAGCCTCAAATTCTAGTCTATGTTAAGATAAACCCACTTCTCCTGGATGCGTTTTACAAACAACTCTTGAACTCTAATGACGAAAGAGATGTGACTGGAGTTGCCACTCTGATACGTTTTAGTAACTTTGGTATGATGGGTGGATTGTGGCCCAAAGGTACAAGTGGAGCGAAGTGACGGCCGTCTGCAAGAAGGGATAGGCGAGGCCGAATGGCTGATTTTCATTTCTCCTTGCGCCATTTGAGCCTTTCTTTTTGTTTCTTGAGCTAGGCATTTATAGTCTTCAGACCCTCCTGTACATAATTGCGTCCGTGTCGCAGGCGCGCAGCACATGGACGTAGTCATGTTTGCTCTAATAGCTCTACCGCCCTTTCTGTACACCGCCATACAACATAAGCAAAGAAAAGAGAGGATCGCCAAAATGAACATCAAGGATTCACTCTTTGTTGGACTTGCCACAAGCTGGCCTGTCGCTTCCTTAGGGAGACCATGCTGCCGCCTGGTTTCACAACTCGAGCCCTGATTTGCGATAAATGTCAATCCGAAGGCCCTGTTACGACTACACTCACCTTATTGGTCTCAGCGGCTGCCTACAGCTCAATGGCGGCAGGTCTCAGTCATCATGTACCGACAGGAAACGTCACTGCAGCAAATTTCCCTCCGATTGCCTCTTCGAATGCCTCCTCGACTGGCGCTACACCTGGACCAGCTGCATTGTAAAGCTCATGTTGCTGCGGGAGCCGTACTTCCAGTAATCTTTATTGCTAACCTAAGGTTCTAGATGAAGCGGGCTGGAATGATGGTTCATCATTGTCAACCCAGAGCTGACTAGAGTATGAAGGAGCCTGGTACTGGGCTTGACATAGTAATTAAATTCAGGGACTTGAGATCAAGAATTACCTGCTTTGGCCCAGACATGCGTCATCCCTTTCTACGATTGATGACCTGGTGGACCTCGTCCTACTCAATGCAAAGCATCTCGACCAAGGACCGAGATCCTGGCGATTTGCGCGCTCTTTATTCACGGATTTGTTCAAGAGAACAAAGAATCAGAGTGTTCATTGTGGCTTTTGGTTCAAAGTCGGTGCACATGATTAGGGCACCCTCATCTCATAGAAGATCTTTGTACTTTTAATTAAAGCATTCCACACCTGTATTGCGGATGGTGAGGAATCCATTTGGAAGGACTTCGTATTAGCTGAAAGGTACAATTCCTAAACGCGAGTAAAGCGTGCGTAATATTCCTTCGAGATTCGCCACGCTTCATAAACCGTAAGCTCAATGGACTTTTGCATAGTGGCTTTGCCAAGCGAGACATGTTCGATGAACATCAGATGGAAGGTTTGATTAATTATTTTATGTTGTTATGGATTGGTCTCAGTTTGACTGAATATCTTCTATGCCTTCCGAGTCTTTCTGTTCATTCGAAGCATAACTCTATGTGATGGATCTTCGTTCTTCACCGTGTTGAAAACATATGTTATAGTTCAGATTTAGCTCAGCTTGCTCTTCGAAGTTCTTTTTTATGGCACCTAAAACTCGCCACCTACCCCAGCCAATGGGTCACTCTTTGCCATACTTAAACAAGGTACGGCTCTGCACATGGGCAAGCTGACAGCGTGCGGGACGGTGTGGAGATGTGACAGCCGCCAAACCTTATCTCGGGAACATAACGCTAGAAGACGTCATGTACTTTGTATAGGTAGGTACTTTGTTCATGGAGACTGGGTATGTGTGGGTGGGATAGATCAATGTGCACCGTCGGACCTGGGGGAAGCGAATCAAACGATAGTTTGGGGTGAATCAAAATGTCCACTGGCTTCTAGACCCTCGCTTATAGTCTCCAGGTAGAACTACCTACCGCCAAGTCGGCATATCGGATGACATGGAAGCGGATTAACAGCCCCACAAGTGCATTGTAGTAAATCCTCTGCTTGGGGCAAAAAGGACCCTTGTGAAGTTCCCCTAAGCCCTTATTGTCATTGGGGTCGAGAGGAGAGCCCTTTTTCTCCTTCCTGGAAAACGGTTTACAAGCTATAAAAGGACGTTTAGTAGCGTGTCACTAAGTTTAGGCGAGCGTAAAGTTTCCTTTAATGTTCGCACGCAGGATGATTTGCCACCTTAAGCCGTAGCGGCTCTACTTCGGCCGAGGTGATCCTCGTGTCTCTAGATGTGATTCAATGACGTGCTATATTTGAGCAGTTGCTGAGAAATTCTCGTGCATGTGTTGGTGGTCATTGCTATGAATGCCTTTGAGATTATATGTTATACTTCGGGACACGTAGAAAGGACAACCATGGAACAAAATGGTCTCTTTGAAGCCTTATCCGTGTCTGTGTGATGGCACAGTTGCAAATCTACCTCTTCTCTCGGGTAGTGAATAAATCCTACCTGGGACAACTTCATTCTTCTGGGTCAATGCATAGCAAGGCAGGCGACTGACCCAACACGGTACACGATCTTTGTGTTAAGGTGCGGAGAAGTGCAAGGGTCAGTGCGAGACTGTCTTGTAAGGTAGTTAGTTATTGGACAGCTAGGCTTGACGCTGCCAACCTTTGCAAGCATCTTGATATCTGGCCCGTGTAGAAGCTTAGGCCTCTACGGCTGCGCCTTTAATTCTTCGAGGTATGCGAAGACACCGAGTATTGTTCCATCTTGCATGTTTCATGAAGCAGTGCTGTCTAAACGCTTCGGTGGCTAATGTGGCCCAAAATTCCGTTTTCATAGAAAGGAAGGATCTCGAGCGGTATTTCCTGATAAGGAAACATCGACATCCTGACCTACTTATCATCTCGCTCACAGTGAGGAAGCGAGTTATTTAGGGTTCATATCGGCCTCCTGAATACAGCTCAAGCTCACATAACCGAACCCTTTAGGACTTCTCTTCATTGCTTTCTCTTACAGATTAGAGAGTAACGTTTAATAAAGCAGTGCTAAACACTGCGTTTTGCATGCTAATTGCTCTATTTTCAGAGTTGCCCCGGTGACTTTTGTCTTGTTTCGTTAAACGCAAATACCTAGTAACCCTGAGCATGCTCGCGTTTTTGCTGTTGCCTAAAGCTAATCTTGCGACCTTGAACCATCTGGGGTTCTATTTCTGTGTCTATCATTACCATTCCTTCTAGAACATTCTTTTAGCTACGGATTCATGATGCAGGTCGAGCCGAGTATAGGATCTCGGTTATGGTGGGCTTGAATTCTACACCGAAGAGCGAGACTATCTTAGGGGCTCCTCTATCAGAAGTAACATCACTGTGGATGATAGAAGAAGTGTGGTGAGTAAGAGATTGCGTCTACAAGTGCTTGCGTGGCGTGATGGATGGAGCTCTGCAAATTCCGTGCCCAGCGCCAAGGGCCTAAGCATATGACTAGCGGGCATCGGCTCTCGAAGAGGGACATGTGGAAGCATTAGACGAACTCTCATGATGAAGAGAATTATTCGGCACACACTGGGAATGTCTGAGCCTTGTGGGCCGATCAACTTACATCAGACTTACGCTGGCCTGTGTGAGTCTTTCTGCGTCTGTAAGGATGTTATTAAAATGGAACGGTTGGTAGGTAGCTTTTGATCCGGTCGCCCTGCAGAGGAGCAACACGTAGCCCTCAGCCGCCTAGATAACCAGGTATAATTCTGTCTCCTTCGCCCTCTTGTTAATACTCCAAGTTGAACCTCATGGATGCGTTGCTCTTCTTCAAAATGGACGTGGAATGGCCCTCATCTAATGATGTCTCGGACTACAGCACGGAGTGGCTTATTCCCGACTACCAGGCCATGGAATGGGACGACGATCTCTCGAACCAACATCCGACACTCAATACCCCTTGCTCCCTTGAGGAGGATCTTCTCTACATGTCGCCTGCGCTCCCTTTTTCCTGCTGCGCTAAATCACCACCAGGGACCCTGCCCCGTGGTGCAAAGACATGCAATGACACCGTCTGGCCTTACAACATGTGCACGACATCTTTGGAGTATTACGCATCTTCTCCAGCTACACCGCCGCCAGTGCGATTTTACGCACTCCCAAGTCCCTCGATGGCCTTCGACTCCTCGGAAAATACACGACAGATTAGAGTGCCCGCTCCTGATTGGTATGGACAACTGCCTACGTCGATCGCTGAACCAGGCTTCCAAGTTGCCCCCTCCACAGAGTGGTCATCTTTGACGTGCAACATTGGTGGATGCAATAAGTCTTATCGACATAAGGAACATTTAAAACGACACCAGCAAATGTAAGTTAACAATCCATGTTGCTCCCTTATCGGCCATGTGCAGGAACTCATCGTGAAATAGACTTCATAACGTGGGAAGCGAGATCAGGACTTACACATGCCCTGCACCAGACTGTGGGAAGGAGTTCAGAGGCCGCTTGGATAACTTTAAGAAGCATCTAAGTCTTCATAGGCCGGGCAGTAGTAGAACCTCATATAACCAGGCAGCGGCTGATTTATACGAAAGGTTACATCGGAAATCAGATACTGCCTAACAAATCGGATTGCAAACATGTCTACGTGTTTCATCCTCCTTACAGGATACAGATTCTGAAATTCAAGTCAGCAAACCGGCGACCTTAGTGGTGACGTCAGGTCATACGAAGAACAGGAACAAGCTAGAGCAGACAATTAATCTCATATAAGTCCAATCATATATTCCCGTGATCCCCATCTCCTCTGAACTTTCCCACCATCCTCAGCCAGTTTACTAGGCTCTTCCTGTCATAGTGGTTTGAGGCTTTGTCCTTGAAGCTTCTTCATTTCTTTCTACAGCACTCCCTATAAGTTGGTATCAGCATAGGCTCTGGCACAGAATCATTGCTTGCTTTCTCCACGTAACAAGGTTGGCCGTGCAGGTTGCGGCGCTTGTTGAGTTTTTGCTGCCCGGCCAACCGATCCTTGCCGAATAATTCGCACACAAATAAAGATCCTCTCAAAAAGAGGCTCTTTAGCGTTATAGATAATTACTTCTTTTGGTCCGAGCTAATCACGACGGCTGGATCTAAAGTAGGGAGTATCAGCACTGGTGATGAGAAGTCCAAAATAACTCCACGGACAGTTTGTTGGGCAAAACTCTGAATGTATAGCCAGGTTGAGTCAAATGCTTCACAGCTTTGAACTTGCCTCTCCTTCCCGTAATCTAATCGGGATTGGTCACAGGTCCAAAGTCCAATCAAGTTGTTCACCAAACTAGAGCTCACCTTTGGAAGGTGACAGCCAAACGAGAGTCCTCAATTATGTGGCTCGCCAGGAGAGAATAAAACCTCTGTTCCTTCGCCTAGCCATTAATATTTATACTTCAGTACAAGTGAGTATAGCAAGCTGGAGCCTTGCTTCGCTCCGAAGGAGTACTAAATGACAGGCATTGGTGAATAGCGCAGCGGTCTTCACATAACACGGGAGAAGGAGGCCTTTGACCCAGTGATAAGCCTTTTTTCTGTGGCTCAGAACGAGCAAAAGGAAGAAAAAACTTGCTAACGTCAGATGCGCACCAAGTTCCTAGTTCAGTATGTAGGATAAGTCTTGGTTATTTCAGGCCACCGCATGCCCGCCTCGATCAAAAGACGCGGCAATCGTTGTCGAATATGTTGTCTCGGCTTGTGTCAAGGACCTTCGCTAAGGTCATTTATGGGTTCTGATAGAGAGACTGCTGGCGGCTACGTCGCGGCGATATATGCAGGTAGGTATCCGGGGGGGTGTAATTAATTAATAGCTACTTCCCACCGAGGTCTACAATGCCTCGCAGTTATATAGCTTACCCCTTACTTAATGCCTTAGGCATTTATAGATTAATAATAATCCCTTCCGCCCCTAACCTCTCTACTTATTCCGGGCATCTGACGGTCAGGTCACGGGCCGGCGAACGGTTCGTGACAGCTTGGTGCAGCATTATAAAGAGAGGATTTGGGCTATTCCTTCATACCAGTTTCCAGGTAGCATTCATGCCAGGAGTCTTAGTCGATTAAAGACTCCCTGAAGTGCAGAACCTATTCAACCCAGTTGCTAAGTGTTCGTGGAGTCCAGAATTCCCACACACAATAAATCACACCTCTCAACACGCGGCAAAGCCTCATGGTACACAGCTAGCTTCTTTGCAGCTTATCTCGATATGGTACCGTCGGATCCAATGAGGCTACATATCTTAAGTAGAGTCCATGGTACCGCAATCTGGATTAAACGCCTGGGACGTCGCCGAGCAAATATTATGCTTGTCAACCACACACTCAGGGAAATTGCTGTTACAGAGTCTTGCAGCTACCTAGTAGTGTTCCTTCAACAGAGGAAGCTTCCTAGAATTATGTTATCCTGCACAGCTAAGGACTGGAGGCAGGCAGCAGCAGCCTTGGTAAGGATTGCAAGAAGACTAATTCATCTGTTCAAAAAGCTATGTCCTTGTAAATATTCTAATCAAGTTACTGCGAATCCACCTGTCTACATCAGAACTCTTTCCTAGAAGTGCTAGAAATGTCGTGCAATATATGAGGTTGGATAGCTACCTTTTATTTGCAGTTGACAGAAACATGAGCAGCTCCTGCTTCTGAGCAAGTCGCGGTTACATGGCATCCAGGCCGTAAGACCTAAATGTACGGCCAAGTTCGAGTCTTTGCGATTAGCCTTGCGCCTTCTTACGGCATATATGTACTCAGTAAATTACGGAAACTGTGCTTCGGCAAGCAAAGAAGAGTTAATTATACAGAAAAACTGAAACACAATCCTGATGACCTATGATGGCCATACCGAGCATGAGCCGTCCAGACTAGGAGCTCTTCCGGGGCTTTCGGATCGTGGCAGTCATCCCCTTCACTGGACTAACGAAAATCGGCATTATTGTCCGTGCTTTGTTCTTTTTCAATGTGAGTCTGTCGTAGCAACATTTCCCTTGGCCTTGCCGGCCTCTAACTCGATTGACTCCAGTAAGGACTCTTCTTCTTCTGCAAGAGAAGACACGAGACGATCGAAGCGGGTTCGAGCCTTTTCCCAATCTGCCAGGGCGTTGGCTCGCAGATTGTCGTCGCTATTGTCGTCACTCAGCTTCTTTGTAGCCTTCTCGAGAACCGCTCCCGCGAGATTAACTTCAGGACGAAGCCTTTCGACGACGTCAAGATGCCGCATCCACCTGATAGGGGGCCAATCTCGCTTCTCCTTCTTAGCATTGTCCTGCACCGCGTCCCCAAGTGCTTCCTTTACATTTGCGATTTGGGATTCAGCTGAGTCCTTATGTAAGACTCTTGCCCGGAGCGAGGTTGAGTGAGAGTTGTCATTATTTTCAGCGTTGTTCTCTTCGGCGTCGTAATTCTGCTCATCGCTCCACTTCCAACCTTGGTTCTTGGACTTTTGGATGAGTTTCATAATGCGCTCATCTTGAGGCTTGTCGCATAAGAAATATGACTGTTCTTGTTCGATTACCGCCACACAATTCCTCAAGGGAGTAGTGATGGCGGCCCCTGCTAGGGTCGCAGCCAGAGTTATGATAGTAAGGAGCTTCATAGATCTTTCGCGAAAGGAGCGCCGGAGAAAGCCTGGTGCTTAGTGATGCTTATGACAGACAAGGGAGAAAGAGAGATGAGAGTTTTTTAGATAAATCTTGGCATAGGCCGCAATATGCTGGGATGAGGCATGGGAAATGCGATAACCACTGAAATGAGATGGATGGCGAAGGGCCATCCTTAATACTCTTGGTGGTAAAGTGGAGGCTAACTCGATACAGCGCGTGGCTTAAGATAGCTTAAGGTGGCCTGTGGCTTTTCTAATGAAAGCCATCCGGTCGTCCTTTTGAATGTAGCTTGGTTCTGTTAAGTTCTCCTCAGCGCTCATTTATGGCTGTATACTAAGCGTTCAATAGAGGCCACCCACATACTGTTATTGCTGTACAAAGAATTAGTTCGAGGCCTAGATGGAGCCTACGAGGCTCTAGTTGTGATTCACATTCCAGTAAAAGTCCCGCGCAATGTTAGTGCGGAATCGTATTACCGTCCTTCCTAGCGACGGGAGGCCGTAACTACGTGACGGTCTCGTTCACTACCCTAGGGCTCTGCAGCAAGTTGCACTGATGCGTTCTCCGCCATTGCAACTGCAATACATAACTATATGAAAGAATGGCCTAACTACTGTCGCTATTGATTTGCATATTCCCCTTTGTTGAGGATGGCGCAAAAATAGTCGTCAATAGATTCGTATCTCAGAGCCACAACCCTCTCTAGGTTAAGAATGAAGGTTGTATTTAGTTTATTGTTACTTCTTTGTAATTGACTAAAGATAGGTCACTTACCGCTTTGAAGGCTTCCTGAAGCTCTGCGCGAGGTGGCTAAATTGGCTTTGAGGTTAAAGATATGGTGATTCAGGAAATTGATGGGGACGTATCAGAGAAGGATGGAGAAGATTCCATCCTCGCTCAAGTCGGTGTCGACGTCAACACGAAAGTCTATCAATAAAGAACTTCAAGTCTGACTGCTTCATAAGACAAGAGCTGGGGCAGCGCTTAATGACTTGGGCCGTGGTATTGGTACTGAAGTTATGATGGAAAAATTACTAACAAATAAGGAGATGGACTTGAGGAAGAAGGAGATCAGCGTTACATCACCTTCCAAACAGCTTGTGCATAGTGCTCCCGACGGTGCTCATCTATTTTCTTGCAACGCCCTGGAGCTAGAGCTGAATTTGGGCTGACACAGCTCATATCTCGACACTACTTATCGCTCCCGATAATTCGATCGTATACCGCAGGAATGTGTACATGATCTTAGATTGTGAGGATTCCCAGGCTCTACAGACGAGGCAATCCTATTCGGAAGCTTTTCTCGAGAGTTGTTGAGCCTGACTCCCTTTGGTACTAACTTTCGTTCTGCATTATAGGTAGATATAACAGAAAGGCCCGGCAAGAGTATCATACGCGTCAGAAATCTGTATCTTCTTGGCGAGGATGCCAAGGTCGAGGGGGTCCGTCGGCAGAGCCTCACGGCTGGGAGGCTTATTGCCAATCGTGATGGTGCCGGCGACTGTCTTGGCCACCTCAGGATGAAGCACCTGCCAGATCCAATAAACACGATCAACCATGGCATGGTGAAGAAAAAAGGAAGGGTCAACAGGTGATGCGAAAACATCGGTGGCGTCTCCACCTGCGACGTAGTGACCGGCTGAGTGCATGCCGACGAAGTTATCGCCGAATCGACCCTGTAGCTCGTTTTGGAACAGGTTGATGCTGTGAGATGCGTCGCCGAGTGTTATGTTCAGGAGGTTTTCTGTAGTCATGTAGCGCATTGGGTCATTGGAGATATCACGCCGTAGACAATGAGGGTTGAAGCCCAGGTTGCCGTTGGGGCTAACAGGAAGAGATCGCATGCCCGGACGGACGGGACCCAAATTGACGACGAGACTGGAAGAAAAGACTGCATATCAGCACCCGCAGAGACAAAAGCCCAAGTCTTTGGTCGGAGGAGGCTTACTCTGTAAAGGGCCCAGACTGGACGCAGCCACCACCCTTGCCAGGAGCGAATAGGACATTGCCAGTAGCAGCCCAAGAGCCTTCGTGCTCAACAAAGGAGCCTGTGCCGCCCATGCTGGTCTCGCTGCCATCATAGAGGGGAGACTTCTCGATGTCGTCCTGGTAAGCAAACCAGTTCCAGTACTATTAGGCTAGGTTAGACTATCACTCCACAGGAAACACAGTGAGGCAAAGCACTAACCGGCTGGGCGCCCTTGTAGGCGCACTCGTTTCTTAACGCTTGCTCATAAGCGTGGATGAAGTAACGGTGCCAGGTAGGGAAGTTCCCCTAATGCAACAGATAGTCAGATAAATAGGCCACACGGATGGTGGCATGACGTACAGTGCCGTGGATGGAAGTGGTCAAGTCGATATGAATGGCAACAAAGTCATCGTAGCGAGTCCTGGCACCGGGAGCCCAGTTAGGATCTGACTTGGAGGGCTTAGACTGGAGGCACTTGACGGCGTCAATGTATGCGGTGCGTTCTGTTTTATCGAGAATAGCCCTATTTTAAGGTTATTAGTTGCGCCGCAAGTGGCAGTGCGTGGAGGAGACTGACCAGTCCCTGCGGATAGTTGCTGTGAAGAGATTGCAGGCCCCCTCTGCACGCTTCTCTTTCGATACCTCATGGAGAGCATGAAGCGTGTCATAGGCCATTTCATTCAGGTCGCTCATGAGCAAGTCGGCATCATCAGACTTCCGGCCATCAAGAGCGGCAGCAGCCATCTGGGCAATGCTGAGCAGAGTCAAGACCTGGCTGAGACGCATGACGGGCAGAGTGATTCACACGATAGGACGTAGATGCGTGGGAGAAGTAGCAAGAGTCAAACAGAGAACAACGAACGAAAAAAAAATATAATCTCAGATGAATGCGGGAGTAGATATTAAGGTAGCGAGGCAAGGGCAGGATGTATTGCGGCCGCTGACGGAACAAGACTTATGCACGGTGTCAGACAATCCCTCTATTCCGAATTGAAAGCAAAACAGGCCCAAATCTTCCCATAAAAGTATTGCCTAGAGGTGTCTGAAGACAGCCAAGAGGATAGATAGGGCAACATAATTCCTGTGTTTCCATCATTACCACTGGGGTAGGACGTAGAAAATGGCTACATGACCGAACGGGTGAGGCAATGCTAGAAAGGCGGAGGTTGGGGGACAGGATGCCCACGCCAAGCTCTCCCAAGCTTTGCCACCTTGAGGGGATCATGATCCCCTTGGCTTGCGAAATTGGCGAGCGGGATTGCGGCTAATTCCAGGTCCAAGGCATGCAGTTCCATGCATATCGCTGCATTGTGCTCACAGGCAGCATTATACCCCTGGATTGTAGCTACGGTAAACGTGCTAGCAATCACCTCTTCCTGTCAGCCTCCTACGCGGAGCGAAGACTACTAGGTAAGCAGGCACATGTCGGGTAAGTGTTGATGCAGTTCCAACAGGCTTTGAAGGGTAAAGGAAGCCAGACTGTAAATATATTTTCCGGATGCCAGCCTCTATGCCAACTCTTGCATTAGCTAGATACAAACAGAACCTGGAATTTGTGAACAACACAGGGTCCAGATCGCCTGTATTATAGTCACATCCGACAGATCTAACTTCCACGGCCCCTTCTTGGTGCCAACCCTGAGCTGTCGCTGCTATACTCTGAGCTGAGCAAAGGTGGTAAGCAGGGGACCCCTGACCTCAGTGCACTGCCTTGCTTTCAAGTCCCTACTGCTGTATGCGTAGGATCCCGTCACGGACCAGCCCTGGTGGGCTCCAGGCTCCAGGCATTGGGTGTTGCCACAGCTCCAGTAACGTGGTGCCAAACAGATATTCTTCCCCTGTGCGCCCCAATCCCTGGTGCGGAAGGCAATTACGTTCAAGCTTCAGATTATCAAGGTGTCTTAGCAGCGTTGGAGACATCACAACTAACTAAATTACCATAAAAGAGCTATAGTATCCTACTGAGTTTATCCTACTGAGTTAAGCATAGCCCCTATACTCCAAGGCTGTGGTCGTGATGGTCAAGATCACCGGTTCCAGAGCTCCTCATGTTCGATATCGCCCAGAGCTTAGTGGGAGGACACGTCAATTTCTTCTTCCTCTTTCTTGTTCATCGTTGATGGCTTCCACGGTCTGGTTATCACTAAGCGCCGGCTTCGTGCAAGCTTGTGAGAAAGTCGTTCGCCTCCTCGTCACGGATCTTCCATCCGTCTTGACCACTCTTCACCCGGTTGGCGATAGCCAAGCATCAAGTTTGCCAGGCAAATGCATGCCAAAAGCCCGTCGAAGTTAGATAGCAGCCTTGTGAGCCCCAAGCGATGAACGTTTTTAGAGCACGGGCATACACGAACTTGGCATGATGCTTCATGTGCTGGATAAATTGACGTGTTCTATGCTAACCACACTTATGCGCACTTACGACGCACAGCCAGCAGCAATTTGGAACATGTTTTGAAGTTTTGCGAAGATTTCTGAATATAATATCTTGTCTTTTCGACTGCGGAAGCATTTTCCAGTATTCGCAGGCTTTGTAGTGCGTAGTGCTCGTGTGATGTACGCCATCGCCTGGTTGTTCATCCTGTGTAAGATGCTAAATACACGAGATGATTTATCGGGGACTCGTATTTTAGCATATTGATCCTGACCTAATAGTAAACTTATTGCCCTTGTGTCCCTCACCGGAAGCGGCTGGTGAATTGAAGCTGTTCCGAACCCTGGTCCATTTACACTCCCCAGCAGCTCAAAAGCCATCTCTACTACCTCAACAATCCATCTGACACTGTTGAACAATTGAATTCGCCCTTGCGATACCGTCACACTCCACGTAGGCGCAAGAGGCTGAGATGAGCGTGGCTTATATGATGGACATCAGCAAGACGTGCTTCATCTTCGTTATGTTCGTTGGATACAAATAGACCCACGCTTTTTCGCATTTTAGCACCAAGAATCGACGACGTTTTTGTTATTGTAGCAACAGTAAGGCCAATGCACTGACGACCCTTGAAATGTTTTCTCTCCAGGCTGACGTAGACGACTGATGTTGAGGTGCGATGCTGCAGTGCGAAAGGAATCAAGAAGTCTCGGAGGGAATAACCCATGCCGTCATGTGAATGAGACAATGCACTGGCACAACCGAGGCATTAGCCTGGCTTCCCTACTATCAGTACAAGGGGTCAAGGCAGTGTAACAGTGTATTATTCGACGACGCTTGGCGTCTTGGAGTCAAATTTCAGCGTCCGACAGTACTATCTTCACCGTAATTCATTTCTGCTTTACAGTATTTAGTAATTACCATTCTCTGCGACTACTGCGATGACTTGACTGTCATACCTTAAGAAAATTGCCAGAACCCTTTAGACAAACCGCTACTGCCAATTGACTTAGATCATCGTTCCTGCTCCCACATCAGGTCGTTTAGAGTCAGGTTGCGCTTGCCTGAATCAGTAAGGAGCGCGCAATGCAGGTGCTGCTCGGAAACCTTGCCCAATCAGTAAAGAAGCCCGCCTGCCAAACTCGGATGGAGCCTTGGACGTAACTGATTCCAGGTGCTTCCCCAGAAATACTTATTACTTCATGTGGTTATTAGTATTATTACGAGTGCGACTATTACTACTCCTGCTACTATAATAATTACAAGGCTACCTACATATTGGCAGAAGCACAGACTATAAAGGCAGACCGTAGTTTGCTCCATGAAGGAGGCTGGGCCTGGGCGCTAGTCTTGCTCCCATCCCTTTGCCGGCCTTCCCTTACATTGACCGTCTTTGCTTTCCAGAGCCATTAATCATCTCGTCTGTGAAGCTGCAAGACTCACTTGGATCAATCAATCAATCAGTCATTGATTGCTACGCAGGCCAGAATCTGCATCCACCTCAGCCATGCTGTACGTCCTCTTGGCTCTCCTGACCCTGGCCCAGTCAGGCACCGCAATCCTGGATGTATCCCACGTCAGGTGCGGCAGCGACGTCGAGACACTTGAGACGCCGACCTTCGGGAACGGGAGTTTCTGGTTTCCGGCCGCTTTCACCGTCTGCGCCGAATCCACAATCAACAGCACCGTCAGCGACGTCTACGATGCTCTACTCGACTTCAACGCGTATGGGTCTTGGAACAGCTTCGTAGTTCATGTTGGTGTCCCAGACAACGTGACTCAAACGCCGTCGCAGGTATATCTCGGCATGCCCATCACGCTCACGACGAGCGGCCTGCTGCCGCTCATCAACAGCACCACCAATCAGGTCATGTCTGTGCTCGAAGCCCCTGGGAGCAAACAGGATGGTTATGGCATCACGGCTTGGTCGACCGACTATGGCTTTGCTGGGCTCAAGGCAGAGCACGCCAATATTGTTCAAAGAGTCGAAGACGGCATGACCCTCTACGTCAGCTGGGAGACGTATTATGGCCCTTTGGCTCATATTGTTGGTGGACTACTGAAGAAGCAGTTGCAGCAGCAGTTCGAGAAGCAAGGCGAGGATCTCAAGGTTTATCTGGAGAAAGTATAGTCACAGTGAGGGAGAGGATAACCAAGTGTGGCTTTGTCTCGTGCCACTCCCTGTAATGTAATACCATCTGAGTCTTGTGGTGCAAAATAAACATGGCCATGTTAAATTTTGACAACTACTAGCTAGTGGGATTGAGTAGTAGTGTTGCCTAAGAGGTCATTCTTGAACAGCATCGAGCACATTCCGTTCCAAAGTCTGAGCCTACGGCATCAATAATTTAACCTAAAATGTTGAAAAAAAGAAGAATGCGGGTTTAGAAAGTCTAGAACGAAAATGCATGGACATAAGGTATTAAGACCATCGTAGCACGGCGAGGTCTCGTCTTCAGGCACAAGAGGCGGCACCCCAGCTAGAGTGTGATTATGATGAATGTATTTAATATTTCGAATCGCTCTGAGCTGTGAGAAAAGGTAGCCCTACTATCTAAACACCTATATCGCACTCTGAAGCTGAGCCACATTCTCGTCGAATCCAGGATCGGCATCATGGGGAAACAAGGGAACGACTTGGTTGGTATCTTCTGTTCTTACAAATTACCCAGAGACATCTCAGTAAAACTCCTAAATATGCCTCCGGGCGTGATCGAAAAATTGTTCGTACACCGATAGATGGGTAGCGGCATCTCAAGAAGAAAAGGGGAAAAGAAGTTGTGAGCTTGGGCAGCTCACTTTCTACCGAATATTCCGAACCTGGACTTTACCTTCGGTTTGGAGTCACGACTAGTCGGCCCAAGAGACCCATCCTCGACGCTCCCAATGGAGATGTGAGACTTGGGGAAGATGCCGCATTGGCCCTTGGAAGTCGAGCCGCTCCAGAACCAAGCGTGCGTGTCATCCCCTGTCGCATGATGGTTAGCCGTGATTACAGGAAAAGGAGATGTTAAGCTATGGATGTTGCATGAATGGACTTACAGGCAAGGTTGTAGATTGTCTCCCCCTTGCCAAAGGTCAACCAGCCCGAATCTTTGCGCGACTTTGCCTCGAACTTCCACCTCGTCACCCCTGTCCTCAGCGTCTTGGGCAGAGTCGAAGTGTTGATGAGATGCGGCATCTCAAGGTTGATGATCTTGCTGGAGAACACACCAAAGGAGCCGTCATGCCATCCCTGGCACCATTTGCCCTCCCACTTCTCCGGGTACTCAACGCCTAGTATTCTTGCGCCGCTCAAGAACTGCAGAACCTCGGAGTTAGAATCGGGCTTTGCTTGAGGGCGCTCATCGCGTCGTCGGATGTTGTCCTTGATAGCGATTGCGGCCGGCAGAGACGCGATTCGATCGATTTCGCTGGGAGGGACGCCAGTGTAAGGCACTGGTTGAAACGAACTCGGGAAGAGGATATCATAGTCCTGTCGTCCGCTGGAAGCCGGGTCGCTTTCGTACAGGACGGCAACGCCAGGAACCGCGGGCAAAGGGAGCGGATGGCGGCAGATGTGTCTCATTAGGAGATCGACGGACTGGAACACCGTCGCATCGCCATCGTGGCAAGTTGCCTTTGCTTTGTCGCAGAAGAGACAGCCATAGAACACATCCAGCCCCTTGACGGCGATATGGGACTTCCAGAGAAAACGGGACCGGTAAGAGACTCCTCTGGCCTGCTGAGTCGCCAAAGCTAAGGATGAGAGGATTGGTTAGTCCAAGACAGATCAGAACATGATAGGAAGTTTAGACTCACGATCTTGCTCGATATCCTGCCTCAGGTTGGAATACAGAGTCTTGTACGTGCAGGATTGGCATTGAGCGGTGGGATCTGAAGACGTCTCCGCGCCTGTCGCGCCCAGCATTGACCCAAACAGCATTTCCTGCGAGAACTCTTGCGATTTCGACCCAGGTCCGCCTCCCTGGCCTTCCATGGCGCCGACTCTTTTGATAGCACGGCCAGGCCCGGCAGACGCGAAGTTCCTTGCGCCTTTACAGAAACCTCCCAGGGCGTTGATGGAGCTGTATGACCTGATCTCGTTCCCGGTCAGCTTCCTTGATGACTGGTGTATGCTGTTGGCAGAGGTGGACCCTCCCGTCTTGACTGTTCCGGAGGAAATAGACGCTCTGCTGCTGCTGCGATTGTTGTTGTTGCTGTTGTGGTTAATGTGATGAAGAGGCTCGCTACTCCCATCTGAGCGGTCAGAGAAGCTGTAGGTCTGAGTTGCTAGGGACTCCCGTTGGAGCAGTTCGCCTGATCCTTCCGATGCAGTGTCAAAATGCCGCTGTCGTGGATAATCGTTGGCCAGCACGGAGCCATTCTCTGTGGAAGCAGGGGACATGTACGAACGGCTGCCGGGCGGCTCAGGGGGAAATGGGCAGCCATGGCTCTCGGCCGTGTCCGAAGCCGGTGGTGTATCTTGATACGGATATCCGTTCGATGCTCTTCCTTTGCCACGGCTCTGGCCATGATAGTAGGGCGAGGGCTGGGACGCGACAACAGAGCTTGGGGGTGTGATGATGCCAATGTCCATCCTGTCCATCAGCATAGGGAGCGCGTTTGAGTTGGTGTTACTCGGTCGTGCACTGTGCGTTCGTTGCCAGTGCTCGTTACGCATTCGATCCTGTTCGCCCGTCATCTGCGGCGAGAATGGCATTGGTGGTGCCGTAGCAGACACGGGAGAAGTCTGATCGGAGCCCGCAGCAGGTCGCACTGGGAACTGACGAGCATATTCGTCACGGCCATCTGACCTTGCGCCTTGCGATGGCCGCCGTTGGACCGTGTCAAGTTGTGAGACGGGACTTCTGGGGTTCGTGCGTGTGGTCATCCTCGAGTCTGGCCTGGACATGTTCGCGCCCGAGGGAACAGACGGCAGAGGAGGCAGAGGAGGCAAAGGGGGCAATGCTGGGAACTTGGAAGCAGGTAACGGATCGAGAGCCGACTGAGTCGTGAAGGTGGTGATGTGCTCGACGAGACTGAGAGCGAGGTCTCTCGTTGCCGTCTCGAGTTCAGCGAACTTGGCCTTCTCGAAAGTCTCGGGCTCGATGTAATCCTCGAAATCGTAGAGCGTGACGTTGATGGCGCGGATCTTGCTGCCCATCTCTTCTATATCGGGTCAATGCCATGTTAGTCGGTAGTTCACCCGAAGGAAAAAGCAATGCAATGCAATGCAATGCTGTCAATTGTTGGCCCCATAGTTGCAAGGCTGGACGATGCATTGATCTGCTTTCTTTGCTTTTTTTCTTCTTCTTTATTCCCGAGGTCGGAACTTACCGTTATTCAACATGAGAGACCGCAAATGCTGACTCAAATGCGATGATGGGTTTTCTATCAAAGGCGCCAATCGCCTCAATGCGCGCTCGCCTTCTTTCAAGAGGCTCTGCGCCGAGACAGCCATGGGGCTCTTGAGGAAGCCTTCATCGATTCCTCCCCCGCTGTACGGATAGGCTGCTTGCTGTGTGGCGAGGCGCGCATACTTGATCACCTCGTGAAAGGGCCGCAGCAAGACGTGTTGCGACTGTCCTGACATCGTGGCAGAAATGAGATGGTGTAGCTGCGCTACGTCTTGACTCTCATCCTCTGGTCGAGTCCTGCTGTGTGTGAGAGGAATGTATGATGCTATTCTGAGCTCTACAGCTCGGATGGGTGCCGACAAAAGTAGATCAGCGGGGATGCGCAGACCTGCTTAAGCTTGTGGCGGAGGGGTGATGCCTCTGAAGGTTTGACTGACGAACAGTCGGGATTCGCTTTCTGCGATATTCCAAGACACGTGGCTATGGCTTCGTGGACTTGGGTACTGGGGTTCTGGGGCAAGGTGTACAGAGCAGTTCTACAAAGATAGCGAAACGTAGTTTGTAATCGAGAAGACGTGAGCACCAGACGATGGGATGGACTGGGAGAGCAGAGACTACGGCTACGCCACTATTACCTGTTGAAAGCCGGAAGGTCGGGGGAGGCTAGTTGTAATTCGGCCGTGAAAACTAAACAACCTTTCGGAGTGCTGCTTATTACTTACTTACTACCTTACCTTAAGTCACCTTGCCTTGGTCAAAAGAACCAACCAAAGCACCACACCTCACTGGCGGGATATACGGTCTTAATGCAACCCCAAGCCACGTCCTTAGTGCACCTAAGTGACCCAGCACACCAAAGGTCTAGTCCGTGGTACGCCCGTTGGCACACAGGATCAATGCGGCCAAGAAGGCTACTCACATTGTCACATAGAGAAGAAACAAGATCAGTATCGGATCTACGAGGATTTGCAGGAATCAGCCATGAACCTTTCCGGCGTGGGGACGACCCAAGTCGCATCGGGTCCCTGGATGAGCAAGCCATGGACTTCAGCTATATTGGGTCCAGAATATGACTATTGTTCTGGTGTTGCAACGTAGACCAGGTCAGGGCTATCACGGACCCGATCAAATGGTGGTAGCGTGACAAGGAGGGTTTTGATTTGATTGTGAGATGAGACGCCACAGGAAAAGCTTGGTTTCGGTGGCCGCGCCTCGGGGAACGAAGGGGATTCGTTGGTACAGTATTACGAGAGAGAGAGGAGCGCGACTTGATCAATGCATCGAATACTCCGTAGAAGCTATCAGTTGGAATTAACTTCGCCACAGAAACTGAGATTGCAACAGGCCACCAACAACCAAGGCTTGCAAAACTGGAGACACTTGATTCCGCTAGTCTGCGCCGTCGGCCAGTCATTGAGCCGTTCGCTTGGGCGTCAGAAGCCAATGGACTTTGGGAGGAGCTTGTGTACGGATACGCCCCGTATAACTTAAGTAGGTAGATGGCTACGTTGGATGGATTTACTTGGTTGGTTGACAGACACATACGCACATGCACATGCAAACGCACACACGCACACACGATGGTGGCTCCTGGCGGTGGCGCAACAAAAGCCGACTTATGCATGATAGGAGTCATAGTCGTAACTACTAGGAAGTAGTATGCAGTAGCAGTAGTAGGACCAGTCACTTAGTCTTATAGGGGTCAATCTCATGAAGATACTAATATGTACTAATACTACTGATACTAATCCATACTGGTAGACAATTGCCGTCTAGTCCTCTGTGGCGTCCGCGTGGCAATGGTCTGACAGTTGAACATGTCTTGCTTGCATCGTGTGTGACCAATTTGTCCACCGGCGGAAACCCCGATTCGATGTCTTAGATTTCCCATCGAAAAGGTTTAAGCATCTTGGACCCAAACACTCTCTGGCCGCCGTCCATTTGTCTGTCCCACCAGGATCGATCTTCACCAGCAAGCCCTGTCAGAACAGAACCGTGCGGTTCCTCCCCAGCCGACTCTCCAGATTCCAGACATACTTCTTTTACGAGGGCCTCCCCTGTGAAAGAAAGAAAGGGGGGCTCGTTTACGGCAGTGCTAATACTACAGTACTACTCCGTACTACTACCACATATCTCGTCCCCCTGGTCCTCCAAAAATCTCGAAACCCCCCTGTTCAATGAGGACGTGGGGAACTGTTGTTCCACCTGCCACACTAGGTTAAGGCGGTGTTGGTTCAAGATGTAACGGAGTAGCAGTGGTAATGCTACCCATTCCCCTGGCGACTGTCGCCTTGTTCAGTTCGGTTGCGACAATGAATGACAATGCATGGCAACAGAATCAAACCTTAAATGAGATGATGCATGTTTGGGAAATACAACTAGCAGTACCGAGTAAGACAGCAGAGCCTCTCCGCAGGAGTTGAGCATGTGAACGCAACCTCCCACACGTTTGACCATCTTTTCTGTCTTTGCTCTTCCCAAGAACCACCCGCTAATACACCCAGATTTTACCAACTTGGACTAACAGTGATTAGATCAACGCTCGAGTCAATCCAGCTCGTCTTTGCGGCTTTTCAACCCGACATCGGTGATAAAAGGCAATAGAGGAAGCCCACTTAGTTTGCAGATTAGCTAGTTCTTCAACACAACCGCGTCAAAACGGCGACTCGACCGGGGGGAACCACCAGACAATACTTGGCCCGTGTAAGCCCATCCATTTCGAAAGGCTTACCATAATTATTTGCATCCCGGGAACACGCAGGACCTTCTGTTCTGCAGCGGCAGTCTTAGCCATCCATCCATCCATCCACTCATATGGTACAACGTTAATCCCCCCCTGGAACCAACAGAAGTGTTCGAAAATTTGTTCCTTGTCCCGCGAGTGAGAGTCAGGTTTGACGTGCTAGGAATTGGTGGACTTTTTGCCACACCCTGGTATCAGGTTTTGAGCTTAATCGGAAACTTAAGGCAGGCATTGGTTGGTATTGTTCGGTTAGGTGAAGTGATACTACTGCAGGCCTAGCCTCTCCGAAGTGACCGTGCCCCGAGGAGGTTCCGTCGAATGTTCCATTTTACCGCAAGGTGTGATCGAAGTCTTGTTCGAGAAAAGAACCCGAGAGTGAGAAATGCGCCGTGGTGTCTTGTCCCTGGCGTCTGATTAAACGTGTGTCTGTAACTGTGCCTGTGTCTATGCAAACGACTTGGGAATTTTCGAGGAGCATTCATGTCGACTTATTCCAACCCTCCTCCTTTCCCAGTCCTCGTCGTTCCCCGTTCCCTTCATTCAACTCACTCATCCATTCCTTTTTTTCTGTAATCCCATTCTTCAGCCAGAATCGTGTATTGCTGTTTTTCGTTTTCTCGCAAAGAACATGTCGTGGGTAACTCGTGTCAACGACGCTGTGGCTGCCAGCGCCGTTGGTCGCTGGTTCCAGCTCGAGGGCTCAGGAGCTGTAAGTTCAAGCTACCAATGACTGGCTGCACACGTCAAGTCAGTCGCATGATGAGCGCGCGACTTGATACATATCCCAAAGAAACGACGCCAGACGTGAAGTTGGTATACTGACCTTGACCGTTTTGCTCTGTAGCCTCGTGAACGCCATGGCTCTCGCTTCACCACCGAGCTTCGCGCAGGTGTCATCTCCTTCTTCGCCATGGCTTACATTCTGGCTGTCAACGCCAGCATCGTCGCTGATAGTGGCGGTACTTGCGTCTGCGAATCCACTGCAGAAGATCCTATCTGCACCCAGAACGTGGACTACCTCCTTTGCAAGAACGAGGTGAAGCGCGATCTTGTCACTGCCACTGCTGCCATCTCTGCTCTGGCCACCTTTTTCCTCGGTGCGCTAGCCAACATGTATGTATTCCTCGCGTAAGACGTGCAAATGAAGGCTTTGATCACTGACCATTTGCGTAAAGGCCTGTCGGGATCAGCTGCGGTATGGGTCTGAACGCCTATCTCGCCTACGATGTACGTTCTATTTCCCTTACTGCAAACAACAGCCAAGGATGTTTGCTGAACTCGAACTTAGGTTGTCGGTTTTCACGGCTCAGGGCCCGTCCCTTATGAGGTTGCCATGACCGCCATTTTCGTCGAGGGTCTCATTTTCTTCGGCCTCACCATCCTCGGTCTTCGTCAGTGGCTCGCCCGTGCCATTCCTCGCTCTATCAAGCTTGCCACCGGCGCTGGTATCGGACTCTTCCTCACTCTTATCGGTCTGACCTACAGTGAGGGTATCGGTCTCGTTGTTGGCGCTGTGAGCACCCCTCTTGAGCTTGCCGGCTGTGCTCCTCAAGACCGCCTCGAGGATGGAACTTGCCCGAGGTCCGTGGTGATGAGAAACCCAACCCTGTGGCTGGGTATCTTCTGCGGTGGTATCCTCACCGTGGTTCTCACCATGTTCCGCGTCAAGGGGGCTATTTTGATCGGCATTATCCTCGTTTCGGTCTGCTCTTGGCCACGTAATACCTCAGTCACCGTCTTCCCTAACAACCCCATTGGCGACGACAACTTCAACTTCTTCAAGAAAGTTGTTGATTTCCACCCCATCACGCGCATTCTCGCCGTCCAGCAGTGGGATGTGAGCTCTTACAGCGGCCAGTTCGGACGTGCCCTTATTACGTTCCTTTATGTCGACATTCTTGATTGCACAGGTACACTCTACTCCATGGCTCGCTTCGCCAACCTTATCGACGAGCAGACTCAGGATTTCGAGGGTTCTGCTGTCGCTTACCTTGTTGACTCCATAAGCATCACTGTCGGCTCCGTCTTTGGCACTTCCCCCGTGACCGCCTTTATCGAGAGTGGTGCCGGCATTGGTGAGGGTGGTAAAACCGGCATCACTGCTATGGTCACTGGCTTTTGCTTCTTCATCTCCGTCTTCTTCGCTCCAATCTTTGCCAACATCCCTCCCTGGGCCACTGGCTGCGTTCTGATCCTGATCGGATCCATGATGATGCGTGCTGTTGTCGAGGTGAACTGGCGCTATATGGGTGACGCCGTGCCGGCCTTCCTCACCATCGCCATCATGCCCTTCACATACTCTATCGCGGATGGTTTGATCGCCGGTATCTGCAGCTATATCATCATCCAGGTTATTGTCTGGGTCATTGAGACGGCCTCCTTTGGCAAGCTCACGGTTGCGAACAAGCACGAGAAGGATCCCTGGACCTGGCGCATCCCTGGTGGCATTCTCCCCGGCTGGCTTACTCGCCTGGCCCAAGGAAAGAAGGACTTCTGGAGGCCTTACCGCGATGACTCGCCTGAGGGCAGCACTTCGGCAGACAACGAGCACGAGATGGGCAGCGTCAGGCATCACCAAGACTGGGTGAAGCCAGGTGAGCCCCTGCCGTATGTGCAGACCGAGATCTCGTCTCAAGGAGATCTACAAAAGAACTAGACTCTCGTCACTGTGACAAGGACTGCGAAGCATTTTGTTTTGGACAACAATTGCGGGTGCTGCGCATTGCCATGGCTCTTTAGGCGAACTCCATCGGCAGCCTGCCTCTTAGATACCAGGCGTTTTGCTATGCGTTGGCTTGCTCAGTTTTGTTCACTGTTTACATGGGTCAAGAAATTAAATAGATTTGGGTCAAGCGACTGGGAGATGCTTTCTCCTTGGAAGCCACGGGAATTACTCAGCCTTCCCGTTCTTCAATCAGACTGCTCGCCTGACGAGCCACCAAAAAAGGTAATACTCTACTATATATTAGCCGTAATCAGACAGTACGAGATTAAGTACCGATTCTTATCTTGTTCTCTCCAGCCGTTTTCTACCACCTTGCTCGTCTTATCTCGTGACATTAGTAAATACCCTACAGAGTCTTCTACGTGCTCTGGCCTGTTCCTACTTCTAGGATAAAGATGTTGAGTGAAAAAATAAAGGGAATGCCTCGGCATGTGAAGATGGTTATGTTACTTACCCTGTTGAGAAATTTCACGAAAAATAGAATACCTCCAACATCATTGACTCTGGCGAGCGCAACCTGAGATAACGTACGACCTCGGTGATGTTGGAATGCTGCAGTACATCGCTGGTAGCTGCCCCAGAGTAATTATGTTTCTTATGTTTATTTTTCTATAGATTTTGCCCAATAGCGCTTAACATGATGCTGTAAGCAATTTCTATTGAGCAGAAAGTGGCGTTTTGTTCCGAACAGCTTTGTCTCCAGAAGCATACGAGTGAAGGGAGTATAGATAGCCATGCCAAGTGAGGTAGCACTCAGCCTGGACTGTTTGCATGCGACCTTCGTAGGTTTAGCTCACCTTGGGTGAGAGCAGCATGGCTCACTTTGATATGGCGAAGAGGCAATATAGGATATCCGTTTTCAGAGTTGTGTAATCTTCCTAGTATTTAGAGATCTGCATTCTATAAAGCGGTACCACAAGCTGCCATCCACTACAGCCACAGTTGAGGTTGTTGAAACCATCCTTCTCTTCGCTATCCTACCTCCAGCCTTTTGTTTTTGGTGGAGCGATCTAGATCGAGCTCGCACTTTGACAAAATGGCCACTTCTCAATAGTGAAAGCCGGCCAGCTCAAGAGTGTAGCCGGCAGTGCCACAGTTAAGATAAGCCGGCTCTTGCTCGCTGCAAGATGCTCCCAGCTCGAAGGAAGCCTCGTAGATTTCGTTGCCAGCCGCATGGCTACCTTTGAACCATACACAACCGGCCTGCCATTCCTGATTCACAAATTCGAAGAACAGGTCTTCGCCAACGTCCGCCCCTGTTTAGTGAGTAAGCAGTCTGAAGCTCGGGGGACGTGGCCAATCACCTCGGATACTTACAATCATCAGGACTGGGTGTTGAACGGAACTCCCAGGAGCGCAAGTCGTCAGTCCAGAAGCGGGTATCGTAGTAAGCACGGCAATAAGATCTTTTCCCGCTCGGGTCGGGAACGTCAATCCCACTATCGACGCGCTTATGCAAGTAGCCATCCTTTTCATACGTAATATACGTTTGGACGGGCGAGGTGTGGTTCAACTGCCACTCCACGATGGCAGGATCGTCGATAGTCCTGTTCAGCCCGTGTCGCTGCACGTTCACATGTTCAAACCAATCGACATCCACGCCGTCAACACGGAAGATGGGGGCTGCTGCACCGCGAGGAGTCGGAGTAGTTAATCCAACAAAGGTAGCTCCCGCCGTGGCACCCGCAGACACAATCAGCGTAACGACATCTGTCAAGATATCGACACCGCATGCTGCGTGGGTAGCAGAGCCCTTGGCGCAATCGATCGCAGTGTTATGAAGAGCGACGAAGAAGGCACCAGCACTGAAGGTTGCAGTGCTCACCAAAATACTGAGAGCCGTGATGGGGCCACGAGCGGCCAGCAGAGCAGGAGGAAGCATTGCTCTTGTTGTTGGAGCGTGAAGCAGAATGGTGGATAACAAAGGACGATAGAGGATGAGGAAACGACTTTGTGATGACTTCTCTTTTCCTTCCAAGGGAAGGATATGGAGGTTTATATATGCCTTCCATGGAGCTCACCATCCATACGCTGGCTTCTAGCTTTCCGTGAATGAGCATCTGTAGACCAATCCAAAGCCCCGATTGGCGTTGTTTCGAGGTTGTAATGCGGTCTTGCCTTCGACATGAGCGAGAAGCTTCCTTTCCACTAGCAAACCTAACGTTGGTGATCAGAACGAGCTGGCCAATCTTGAGGTCGCATTTCTGCACGACCGTGATGCTGAATATCGTTCCCTGATCTGTCCCGGTAACCGTGCCGAGCAGGCGGATACGTGGGGAGCCGTGAATACGACCCCTTCACCTATCCGTAAGCTAGAGACTTCCGTTCCTTCAAATGACGTCTATAGAGTTGATGATTCGGGGACGTCAGATGCATGGGACGTCCGGAGCACCCCTTGAAGATTCGACTGCTGATTCCTGCCACTGTTGGGGTTTACTCATCACTTCTGTTTCCGTAGCCCATCATGTTGACCTTCGAACATCTAATAATGATCCGAGGACCCGTAGAGATTGACTGCTTCCGAAGATCAAGAGAGTATACCAATGTCGAATTACAGTTTGGGACTGACGTATATGTGCCATTCGCGAATGAAGGCTACGATCTCTCGTCGGTCCGAAGTCCCAGGCTCTGGACTGTCCCTCTGCCGAGGAGATATACTAATCAGAGCCATAGTTCTGCAGTCTAGCAGAGTTCGTTTCGTCAAGCGGTCGGCCTACAACATCATCGACAAAAGGTTCCCGGCATCCATTGTTGGCGTGGTCGCCGATAGGCTGTGTCTTTTACCACCTACATAGGTAGGATGTGAATAGCCTGCCGTCCTTTCCGGGCCGACGCTGGAGTAACGGTACATCCTGCGTGCGAGTAATGCTCGCTTTGGTGCGCAAAGCTTCTAACAGAAACTTCACGGATGAAGTTCTTGACTAGGCCCTAGAAGCAATGAAGCTTTGCCCAAGTGTCATGCCGATCCGCTAGCCTTGCCGTTCGCTCTCAAGTCCTTTTGCTCCAAGCTAATTTAGTCCTCCTCCCGGTTGCAAGCGTCGCGTATTGCCCAGCATACTTCAGGTGTAGCTCGGGCAACTGTCCACTAGCGAGGACTGGATGGCCCATGATCTTGACCTAGTACTTACTTTATATGTTAGCCCGCTCACGCACCAGACGAACCCGACCTGCCGGCCTACCGGGGTATGGTTGCCCGTGCCTGGCGAAGTGAAGTAGTATCTCCGTTGATGACATAGGAAGCATAGACCTGGTCTAGTAGCAAGGGTTCATTACTTTACACAATGTACTGTACTGTACTGCACTGTCTGTACACGATGATCAGGCGAACTAGAGGCTCGCAAGGTACCACCAATCAATGCATGCCCCAGGTTTACCTCTGCACTAATGCCATGTTACCCAGACGATGGCGCCCGTGGGCAACATTACTACTGTACCTTTCTGAACGTGGCTGATGCCGTTGTTGAGCTCAGTTTCGATCCTACAATGCCCAGGGGCTCCTAAACCAACCAAGCGAGGTTATTATAACCAACGGTATTGCTTATGTGCCGATACTATTAGCAACATGCACGACAACAAGGCTGATCCTCTGTTTCCCGTCGAGTTCGATATGATCGAACTTGTCCACTCATCTACAAGAAGCTAGAACCGCCTTCGTGCCGTCGTTTAACTGTGGAGATCCGGGAGTAGACAGTCTCGGATCTCGGCAACCATACAGGGGGCGGTTGACAATGCACAGTCTCGATTGGCTGCATGGTACAAGACGAGAGAATGATGGAGTAGCATAAACTACCGTGCGCGGCTGTGCTGTGCTCCCCTTTTCCTTCTCTGGCTAGCCAAGAAGCTTCGTTAGGTAACATATTGTCAGATCAATGTGTAGACTTTCTGGGAGTGCGATGTTTTTGTGTTGTTGAGGACGCATACTCGTCCGTGTCTACCTCCTCACTATCTTGTAGTGATTGTAAGACGTCGGTAGCTTATTATGTGTCAAGGTCTATAATGTTTAGGAAAGATTAGTGTTGTGTATATTCTTCATCTAATGAGGAGGAAAGACAACGCTATTGTAAGGGGTTCCGCTCTTGACCAGCTTCGTGTCCAAGCAGTTATCGCCGCCCGATACGTAAAGAAATTTACACCAATATGTTGTGGTGTAGTAAGTGAAGTGTGTGTTTTTAGGCACATACATCACATCTCCCCAATTCAGCGTCACCGTATCAAAACTGTGCACATGAACCGTTAGAGTGCCCTCTAATATCATAAAGGCGCTTCCGTGAGGCAAGCTGAAATAGGGCAGCTTCAATATTTCGGATGGTGGCCCGTTAATGGTGATGGTGGATTTGGTGAAGCTGTAATTCCCCGAAGACGCTGGTGTGATGAGCGGCTGCACAATCTGGTAATATCCAGTCATGGCCTTATTGAGGTATTTGGGTCCATACCCATTTGCGATCCAGTAGGCAGTGTCGGTGTTGTTCCCGGGGTAATTGGGCCCGTCGTGCCAAACCACCTTGCTAGGGGCAGTGCCGTTCAAAATGTCTCGCCGAGGGACGAAGCTGGGCGAAGCCCAAACATCCAAGTACGTGAGTCCTTCAGCTCCCGAGGGTCCTTGGGGTAGGTCACCCCTGGTATCGTACTCTCCTGTGATGTACGAGTTCAGATACGGGGTAATGGTTGTCGTATTCCACGACTGGCCAATGACGTCCAGTAACCTTTCAAATCCTCCCGGCGCAACAACCGCAAGCATCTCAGAGTCAGGATCAACGAATTGGAAAGTGTGGTTCGTGTAGGTCGCCCATGATCCAAAGTCTCCTTGAGTAAGCACCCGTGCTTCCTGGGTTCCATCTTGATGTTGAGCCCAAACCTGTACGCGCCCTTTGATGTTGAAGAAGCATTCGTAATGATATTTGTGTACATGGGGGGGCACGCCGATCTCCAGACCAGTTCCAGAACTGTACAAGAAAAACGTGAACTCGCCGCCTGTAGAGTTTCCATTTATTGGTAGTCGGAAAGTGTTGTTTCCGGTAAGAACTGTGTTGGATAGGGAATATCGACGGACGACGTATACCTCAGGGGTTTGAGGAGGGTCTTGCACTTCGGGAACTGCTCGAGAGAGTCCATGGTTTGAGGCAGATGCAGTCAAATGTTGTGGTAGCGCTAGTAAGAAGAACAGAGGCAAAATTGTATGGAGTCCGGCCATTTCACCGTGTTGTAGATGATTCTGTAAATGAATGAATTATGAATTGTATAGCTTAGGCCAAACATGCACCACTGAAGAATACACTGCATTTCTCCTCTCTTTAAATACCTACCTAGGTACTCTTACCCCCTATAAAGAGAACACGCACGTTTACGCATACAACATCGCACAGTCACAGGACCCGATACAAGCTGTCGTCATTCTTGAATTGACTTTACAATTGTCAGGAATCTGTTAGGTTTGGGTATAGTAGGCTCCGAAATCCGTTCCGAAATTTCTGCCTGACACCGGAGTTGGCAAAAGGTATGCGCCGCTCTCCCTCAGGTCCTCTATCAATCGCTTGCCACGTCGGAGTTTCCCAAGGGTACCCGCTGCTCCGTCCCTCCGTACATCCGATCACTTGCCCTTGTTCTATAGCTCGACTAAGCAGGCATTTGGAAGATCGCTATCTAGCCTAGGATCATGCGGTTAAGAACGACCATAGCTTCTCTGTAAATGGAAAGGTACTCGGTAAACAGTGCTGCTGAGAAATCAAGGATTTAGAACCAACAGCCAATCCAGGACTCCGTACGAGCTGTAACGAATGAGTCAGGCGCCGTAACTCTATGCTCCAACCATTTATTCCACACTACTACTCCGTATATGCAGGTTTCACTCGGGTGTTCATGTACATCACGTTGAGCAGAGAGTCGCAAATGTTTATGTATCTCCTTGAAAGGCCCAGAATCGGGATTACTTAGTGACCTAAGTACTAGGGAGCATACCTACTAAGTACTTATGCTTGATTCTCCAGACCTTTCGACGTAGCCCCCAACTAACTCATTCCTCGCGTTCCCCTTACAGTCGTCTTTACTGCAGCGTATTCGTTCCAGAGTGTAAAGAAAGTTCACAAGAACCAAAAGCTCCCACCTCCGGCATTTCTTTTTCGGACAAATCTACTGGCCGAACGAAGCGACACAGCTGCGGGACGTGCCGGGTTTACAGGTTTGGTTCCCGAGACTATTTCATGAGTGCCCTTCCACATCCTGTCTAGTGCCTCCTGATCCTAGTAATCGAACATCCCATCCAACGCAGCATGACTGCATATTCACCAAATGGACACGCTCATCAAGTCATGGGACAAACGGCCATCTTACCTCCCGTATGTACAGCAGTTGCTTATGGTATACGCCTCCGATGTCCGCTCGTGCAGCTCGAGAGAATGAAGTTTGTCAGCGATTCCGTCTGTTCTGCCTCTCTCTTACTGTGAATATTACTGCGTTCGTTGAACACTCAACGAGTCAAGCCGTCTGCTGCAACCTCGGTGAAAGTTTCTCGAGTCATCACATTCACCTCAGTCAGAACTAACTATCTTGATGCGTACCGATCCCACCTCTAGTCCACAGCATTCGGCAAAGTCTAAGACAATACTCGCAATAACTTGCGCATAGCTTGCCACGTGCAAAGCGAACGTCTCCTCGCCAAGCTCTCAACTCCGTTCATCATCATGGCAGATCTTCTCCTTGAAGTGCGGGCAAAATGGCATCCCTGGCCGGTGCCTCCCCGCGACAGCTTCTTGGGTCAAACTGCCCTGGTCACCCGCGCGATAGGTGGACTCGCTCTCGCTTTGGCGATTCACTTTGCGAGCCTTGGAGCCGCCAAAGGTATGTATTATCACCTGTCGGAATAAGGCCAGATGCGAGGCAGCAGTCCGGGACATCAAGGCTGCTATGCGGGATACCGGGAGGGATCGAGTCGTGATCAATTCTATTGAGTTGGATTTCAGTCGCTTTTCGTCAATCTGATCCCTTTGTTGAGGACCTCAAACAATGTATGGCACATAAAACGGGCGGTATAGATGTTGTAATACGCAATGCCGGCATGTTCAACACCACGTTTAGCGCGAGTGCGAAGGCTAGTATGTTATTTCTGCGTTTCCTTCATAACAGCTCGCATCGATACTCCTTCTTAGTTGCCCGCGTTGCCTGTACACCTCACCTGAGACGACACCAGGTAGTGAGTGCCCTGGAGTCTCGATCATGCCTGTCTCTTTTTGGGGAAGACACCACGCAGTCAACAGCATCTGTCCGGGGATATGATACGTACAGTCGTTGGTGCATTCTTTGCGTCGTGAGCCACTCCGGCTACGTCTCAATAGAGTACGGTGCCCAATCAAGTCGACCAGCAAATGGGCTTTCATTTCTAGACCGCCGTAATGTCCAAGTCATATCATGATACGTAGCTATACTAGAATGCAATGTTTCTCATTCTTTAGAAGGTTCATGCTTGGCTTTCTCACCCATCTTCAGTGACCTAATTCCTTTCCTAGAGCCACTGATGAGGTCCCACATACTATAGACTGTCGAAAGTCTATACGGAGGGGAGCTCTTGGCATCAGGTGTTGCCATGATTGCGGAGTTGTCTTAATATAGGATGGGCATTGTCAAAGTGGTTATTAAAGTCTGCAGCTCATATTTGTCAGGAAAGTCCACAAAGTCGAGGCGGTCGTGGCTCCAGCAGAATGCCTGCAGCCAGCTTACTCAAGGAGGAGGTTCATGAAATTGCAGCCGGGAACTTTGATCGCCGAAAGCCTGACTTATTATAAGAAGCCCCTCAAACATCATGGATTGGCTTCTTCTAGACTTCTGCTTCACAGTATCAGCAGACATATACTGACTACTTTGTGCTAGTCAGACCACTATTTCGTTTCGCTTGTGGCTCTATTTCACAATGTTTGGCACGAAAGCTCTGATCACAGCCCTGCTGTACCGATCATTTGCCGTCGGCCTTCGCGATACTGCGAAGAAGGATACGGCCGTGCTGCTAGATGCCATTGAAGCAATGGGAGGCCGCGATCGGCTAGCTAACATATCAGCGGTCACATACATCGGGAGCAAGTAAGAATTCTGCAATACATAGATCTTGGTTCTTATCATCTGACGATGCACAGTGTTTATCGCACAGGTACTTTAATGGAGTCAAATTCCCTGTTCGGAATCGATAGCATGTTGTCACCTGCTGGTAATCAGAACATAACGTTCTCTTATCACGACCCTGACATCAAGCAACGCATTGACAGGTTCCATGAATCCGGAGGTATGTATGTGTTTACTCCGATTGCTCGTACCGCTTGACTAATAATGAATGGTATTAGAGATGACTCTCTTGGCGCGGCCAAATCTTACACCTTTCAACTACTCGATTGTTGTGCAAGGTGGAGACAAGGGGTATGCTGCTGTTGTAGAAGGTAACATGAATTTATTCGAGCCTGATGCACCGCCAGAAGGCTATACTGATGGTCAGTCTAGATGAGGTATTTGGTGGTTAATCTCTGAGTACCTAGCTAATAGGTTTACTGGCCGCCTATCTCATACATGACGTATACAGGATGTCCCCCAAGTTACTCTCGACGGTGAGGAAACCTTGAACATGAGTCTACACACTCAAGCTAATTGGTCACAGATCCTGTCGAATGACAACTACTCTACGGGTGTAGAAGACGCTGGCACGGGTCTGCACCTCCCCGCAGGTAAGATTGCTGTTTTGGATATACATTTCCGGTCTTACAGTCTATAGTGTACGACAAAAGTCTGAACCTCACCGTGCTCTTCGATCCAAGCACCAGAATACCATACATACTTCGTTCTTATGAGGATCATGGAATATATGGCCCATCGACACAAGATCTACTGGCTTATAACTACACTTCCGTAGACGGCGTGAAGTTTTCTGTCCGATTCAAGACGATCTACAATAAACAGCATCTTCTTATGGACTATCAGGTCGACACGGTGGTTGTCAATCCTGACTTGGATCCGAGCTTTTTCGACGGACCCCAAGGTCGACAGGAACCAGATACCCCAACACGAGACAGCTCATACGACTTTTCAGAAATCGGCGAATGGTACTCAAACTACCTATGGTTGGGTGCATATCAAGGATCACTCGCAAATCTTTCTGCCACGACGCCCCTGCCCGACATGCCAGGCGTTTGGTTTTTGAACTTTGCTGGTGGTCTTGGCTATCAGCAAGTAGTCGTTGAACTCGAGCAGGAGGTGCTGGTCATCGATTGTCCTCCACATCAAAGTCAACTCGTTCTTCAATGGGCTTTGAAGACACTTGGAAAACCAGTAACACACGTATGGGTAAGTCGATCACTGCTAGGATGTGTGTGCTAGTCATTAACGTTTGCGAATTCATAGCCCTCCCATCACCATCATGACCATGCCCTCGGGCTCAAAGACTACGTTGCTGCGGGAGCAAAGGCTGTTGTTCTTGATCAGGCCAGAGACTATTATTCCAATATACCTGGTATTCAGTTCCTTACGTACAGGTAATCTATTGAGGCCTGGAACAGCGGGAACCTCTATCGGCTAACATTTACTAGTGCTGATAAACCCATTACGTTCAAGGACTCTCACACCCAGGCCACCATTGTACATTTGCAGAGCTCCTCTCATGCATTTGACCAGGCATATGCTGCTTTTTTACCGGTCTGCCCAACATGGAACAGCACAGTAGCTATATTCGAGGCCGACTACTGGAATCCGCACTTCGAAAACAGCGACTACTTTGTAGTTCATGGTGAGGCTGTGGAATTCCTCAACAGGCTTTCCGAGGATGGGGTCGCAAAAGGCTCGCTGTAAGTGGCACTTTTTCCTAAAGATATGTCCAATCGGGCGGAGATGTAAGCATATTCTGGAATAATGAAGCTGACGGTCATGGGATTAGGGTTATCCCTGCGCATGGAGTCAACACGTCCGTTCTCGAGCACCTGGTTGACCTTACTGGATTCCCGTACCCGGAATATTTACCTCAAGATTTTAAATACAGTGCTTGCACTTAGCCTTCCCATAGATCTAGTGGTGAATAGATACTTAGCTAAAGCCGTCTCGAGATGAATTCACTGAAATCCATCCCTTGTCATTAAGCAGCAAGCATTAGACTAGACAAGGGCTCAATTTGAAGACAGACAATTATGCTACGCTCTACAACGAAAGCCTTCCTCAGGGTTGTCAATTCTCACCCTGTGCGCGTAAGCTACCTCAGCTTCTTGGGAGAACCCACCGATCGTAAAACGATGGCTCAATATCAACCATGCCATCAAGCAAGAAAAACAATAATATAAACAAATCGACACATTGCTCTTGGAGTAGCTCCAACGTGAGAGTATTGTTCTTTTCAGCTCGAAACAAAGCAAGCTGAAAGTGGCGCGCGTTCTGTTTGCTCAATGAAACTAACAGAGGCGACGAATAGCAACGGCTTCGTAGTGAGCGCCTCTTGTCCTGTCGTTTTCCCTCAAGCATGGATTTTCCAGCCTCAAGTGGAGATGCAGTCATCGTCCAAGCCCAATAGCGGAACCAATAGCTTAAGCCTCCGTAGCTTAAAGAGGCAGCGCTGTTAAAATAGAGCAGCTGTATCGATTGCGTAGCTGCCAATAACTCTGTCTACTTTCACTCTTTTCTTTTTTTTTTGCAAATTATTGGAAGTTGGCTGACTGAATTGCAAGACCCTAGAGAGTGTTAATAGGAGAAGAGTGCCATGTTGAGTTTTGGGATAGGAGACGGATAGAGTATTAATAGTCACTGAAGACATTGGCATCATTTGTACCTTCGACATTTCCTGTCCAGCATCCTTTGATCTTTTTGAATCCCTGGCACAAGAGCCGTTTCACCATGCCTTCATCACTGTCCTCATCATCGCTCGACAGCCAAGACAACGGCGCCGACGCTGCGAAACTCGACGCAGCTAACCGCTATGTCCGTTGGAATCTTTTATTCCTTCTCACAATCTTTCTTTTCCTCCTGTTTCCGCTATGGCTACCTTTCGTCCCCTTTGTTAATCAAGCAACCAACATCGTCATTATTATCATCATTGGTCTGTTCCAAATCATCTGGCTAGTAGCAAGTGTCTGCGCTGTTCGTCGGACAATAGCCGTCAACAATCGAAGTAAGCGCAAAACGACAGTTGGTCAAGATGTCGAAGCATCTGCTGCCACAACTAAGTTGTGCTCGAGCATTCGTCATTTCGTGGCCATGACAATCTACAAAGAGCCCATGAGCGTCCTACAAACCACTCTGGACTCTCTGGTCCTCCAACAAAATGCCACTTCCCGCCTCTCCGTCATCATCGGCATGGAATCGCGAACACCAGACAAGGAAGCGAAACGCGATGAGATCTTCGCAAAATACGAGGGCCAATTCCTCCGTCTCATCGTCACTTTCCATCCTTCAGGCGTGCCTGGCGAGATCAGCGGAAAATGCTCCAACATGAACTATGCCTGCCGTCAAGGCTTACAGAGTCTCCGTCAAGATGTCGGATACAAGTACGAAAGTTACGAGCATATATTCACCAACCGTGACTGCGACGCTGTGTTCGATCCGGAGTACATGCTGGAGCTGGAAGCTGAGTACACTAAGCTGGAACCTGCTGACCGTCACTCGTCCATCTGGCAATCCATCATCATCTACAGACGCGACTCCATGCCCTTCTTTGTCGACATCACCGGTGTCTTGCGTACCTTTTTCTTCATGGGTGTGCTGATTCCGTGGAACATCAACCCCATTTCTCATTACTCTCTAAGTGTGAAGCTGTTGGAAGAAGGGGCGTTCACGCACCCAGCATATCAGATGGAAGATATCATTGCCTTGATTCGCTACACCATCAACACGCGACGAGAAATTCGCATCCGACCTCTGAATCTCATCTCCATCAACGGTCCAACCTCTGGCGCGAACTATGCAGATGAGATCCGCGAATGGGCTCTTCAGATTCGTCGCTGGACGATTGGCGCTGGTGAAGTTTTCCATTACTTCGTTGTCAAGACGTACCGCATGCCTAGCCTCTATCTCTCCGTCAGCTGGGCGGCTCGCTTCTTCATCTACTATGGCCTCGTCCTTTGCGCCAACGCTCTCTTTTCTGTCCTTTCCCCTATCGTCGTCCAGCTCATCAACATGGCGGCACCCGAGTATGATCGTCTCTTCATCAACGATTCTCTCTTTTCGACCATCTGTTTCATCTTTTTGGGAACGCAGTACGCCTTTTTCCTCATGGTCACTATCCTCGTGCGTTGGTGCTTGCCTGCACCTGAAGGGGATAGGAATGTATACAACAAGGGTCTCCGGGGCGTTGCAAGAGCTTTGGTGCATTGGATCTTCATGCTGCCGACGATTCTGGCTTACAGCTTTGTAGAGCTCTACTCGTTCTTTGAGCTGGCGTTCAGAGGGAAGGATGTTTGCAAGCACAATGCTGCTAGCAAGAGCAATCTAGTTCTTGTCAAGGACGCTGGGAGGTCTTCATCCAAAACATTGGTTAGTAATTAGAGGTATAGAGTAGACCATAGACAGACCATAGACTTCTTTAGATATGTACAACCGTCTCATTGTTGCTGGTGTCAGTTCAGCCGGCCTTTCCTTATTATATCCGGGTTCACATACATGGAAGCTTGCACCAGAACCGAAGTCAATTGGGCAGCACCATCATTTCTCACGCTCTGCAAATGCTTAGCAGAAGGTTCAACGACGCTCGATTAATTGGGGACAGCCATGTACTCTATGGGAGACCACTGGCTGCGCGACAACTCGCTAACAATTCCAAATCTGAGTGGCGGACTTGACCGTCTATTTACCTCGCAACAATGGCTTTCAGACAGCTTCACTTCGTTAGTCGTATGAAGCCGGTCCTGCAATATGTTAGTGGTTAACGCACATGGTTCTCAAGCTTGATTGACCTAGGTTGGACGATATTTGATTGCTGAAGTGAGTACCAGGCCTGACAGAATCTGTAACAAAGAGTTATTATTCTTCATCAGAAATCACGGTACTCCTGTTTTCGCCAGGGACCGCACTTTTGCCGCCATCCTTGTCACGTGTGAGGCTGTAACGCCAGAATCCCCTGCCAAGTGACCAGGGGTATGAGTTGATAAGCGTAGAACGCGTTGCGAGTTATATGTCTCTTTTCATCTGAGTCTGATACGCCGACAATCTGCATCATTCCATCGCTTACCCAAGGAGGCGAGTTAGAAATGCCGAATCAGGGTGTAAGTGATAGCAGTAGCGATTTTGCATCGTTGAACGCACCCGAACCCATTGGCATCTTCTCCATTCACAAGCGCTCTCCCTCCTATTGTATCCGAACAGGCCAAGCCCGCCAGCAGTGACACTGACACTCAACTCCATCGCCATCCACAGCCACTTCTGCTCCGCCTGCTCTGAAATCTCGGTCTTCCCAGCCAGCGGCGTAGCGCTGAAAACCTCACGTCAGATGCCGGATGATGACTCCCACTCGACCACCGTGTCGGATAGACGGCGACGCTGACCTGTACGGTCTTGGTGTTCGCCTCGCAGTCTATGCTCAGGCAATCACGTACCTGTGTGCAACAACATACTCCAAGTCTCCGCTCATGATTCTCGAAATCCCGAGTGTCCTCTCCAACATTGCTGCTAATGGGATTCTTGTTATTCGAGCTGCACAACGCCGTCTTCGGCCTTTCGATACTATGCTCACGCTCTTCATGATAGGCACGCTATCTGCTGTTTCCCCAGTCGAAGGACCCGTGCATCGGGAGTTCGGAGGCAGGACGATGGGATACAAGGTGGTCAGGTTTCTCCAAGTCAGCTGCATGGTTCTCCAGGTTGCATTTGGGATTTGGGCTGTCATGAATGATTTGAAGGTGGACATGGGTCATGATGCAGCGGATTGTCCTGTCTGGATATACGTGTTCTCCAAGCAGAGAAACTCCGGTTGGGCTCTCGGTCTTTGGAAAGCGTTCTATATTGTCAGTACGGCAGGGCTTATTTTAATCGCGATATCACAATGGGTCTTGACGACGATTATCGTATTTGCCATCCTTCACGTCTGGGATCCAGCCAGAAGGCTCGTGATGAAGCTGGCAAGGCCTGCGCCCGGGTCTAGTCGCACCAAGACTGCATCAGACACTCAGTCAGAAGCTTCAAGAGACACTTCATCGGAGACTGCGCCAGAGACTGCATCAGGAGCCCTACAAACACCCATACCTCCTGGCGCTGTCGCCGTCCCTCCACGCGCCGTCTTGTCGCCCCATATGAGAGCACCGAAGGCGAGACTCGATCCCAAAAAAGGGCAGTCAGGGAATCCCAAGGTGGCTCTGCGACTGAAACGCCCGTCACGAAGCACGCGCAGCTCAAGAACCGCGGGTTTATTCGCAGCGCTAGCCTGGACGATTTTCTTCAACATTCTAGGTTGCGAACTTATGATATACTGGAATCAGGTGCAAGGGGTTAACTCACTGGACTCGTCCGGACAGATCTTATCTCTGCTGGGAGGGACCTTCACTTTGGCGCAATTCTTCTGGAGTGTCAGCGATTTCTCGCTTGGATCGGAAAGGTGAAGGTAAAGAAAGACTCTGTAAGATACCTAATAGAGTGGCAGCGACGTTAGTTGCACTCCTGTTTTTACCATAAACTTCAGAAACTAAGCCAAAGGTTTCGCTGTCCTCGAGTCATAAGGTACTTTGAGGCAACGATCTTATGCGTTATTACGGAGTCGTCCAGAGGGATGATGCTACGTTCAATAGGCTGGAAAACACGTCAGCCTACATTCTAGCGTGTGCTTTGACAGTGCGATTGTCCTCGTCATTTGTAGAAGTGCGCAGCGAAACAAGAGCATTCTGAGCGATGATGATGCTGGCTTCAATCGCCTATAGACATACCGAAGGGGAATCTTACATCGGATTGAACATTTCCGAAAGCAAAAACAATTCATGAAGAAACGAAACGTCCAGAATGTCCCCGTCGATGAATTCTTTTACTCCGAGTGTGCCAATGTACATGTAAAAGGAACATAGCCTGCCAGCATCGGGCTAAAGCTACTAGTATATGTACCTAGCTAGCAACTGTTCCTCGGTGTGATTAGATCACCAATCTCAAGGATTGACATTGGCCAACTAGTTGTATACTGAAACCACTTTTGTATTACTGGAATTATTAACTAACAAACTACTTGCTTGCAAGACAAAAAGAGGAAATCCAACCGGCGTCTGGCCCGAAATCCCCGCCTTTCATGAATCGGGCTTACTTCAGCTGCCGAGGCACGGGTGGCGTAAAAGTTACCTCTTCGCGTCTTTAACTTCTTGACCCCTCAGATCAGCTGCCGAGGCAGGGGGGGTAACCCGACGGGAGAGAAAATGGGGGCGGTTGTTCAATTAACTCTTGAGTCTTTGCTATGCCGCATTCATATAACATGCTCTGCTGCGTCATTACAAACACAACAACCTTAATCTGAAGTTCATCCCAGCGTTGCTTTCGCCATAGAATCCATTGACCGCCCGGTTCATCGTCCATCATGTCTTCGCCAATCAGTCAAGTACCCTTCGCTGAGCCTCCGTGGCTGAGAGGCGTGCCTTCGCCGTATTATACCGAGTCGCATCGAAGGTTTCAAGCCGTGTGCCGCGCATTCGTCGACGAGAACCTGAACAAGCATGCTCTCGAATGGGAGACTGAGGAGTCGGTCCCCTCTGATCTCTTTGATGTTTTTGCGCGCGGCAACTTCATCCTTCCGTGTCTGCCAGCGCCTTTGCCTGTCGAATGGCTCAGGAAGCTGGGTATCACCCACATGCCCGGCCAAGTGCCCGTCGAAGAATGGGACGCACTGCATACCCTGATATACGCAGACGAGGTAACCACATTGCTCTTCATGCCTGGGAGGAAAGTGACCAGAGACTTACGCTCGAACACAAAAAGATGAGCCGCTCGGGGCTTGCGGGGCCTCCTGGAGCAATTACCACCGGTATGGCCTTCGGAGTGCCGCCTCTTTTGCACTATGCAGATTCGGCTCTGCAAGACAGATTCGTTCCCGACCTCCTACTAGGACGCAAAAGAGCTTGCATCGCCATTACAGAGCCCGAGTAGGTCCAAGCCTTTTCTCGCCGGTGCGGTGTTAGGCTCTTGATGTTGACCCGTTGCATGTAGCGCCGGCTCCGATGTTGCCAACATTACTACGACTGCTACGCTGAGCGGAGACGAATATGTGATCAACGGCAGCAAGAAATGGATCACCAACGGAACAATGGCAGATATTGCCGTCGCGGCAGTCCGCACCGGCAGCGAGGAGTCAGGTGGACGAGGCATCTCCCTGATAGTAATACCACTCAAGGACTATCCCGGAGTGACGAGGAGGCGCCTCAAGGTTGCCGGCCAGATCAGTGCCGGTACTTCGTTTATTGAGTTCGACGAGGTCAGGGTTCCACGCGCGAATCTGATCGGCAGGGAGAACGAGGGCATGAAGTACATCATGCGCAACTTCAACCACGAGCGCATCTTCATTTCCGTTGGTGTCACGCGGCAGGCCAGGGTTGCACTCAGCTCGGCGTTTGCCTATTGCCTCCAACGCAAGGCCTTTGACAAGGTGAGTACTCATGATCCATTATCCGCACTGAATGGACGCATATCTCTTTACGAACCCGAGTTGCTGACGCGCTTTATGCACTCAGACTCTCATGGAACAGCCCGTTGTGCGCCACAGGCTCGCCAAGTGTGGTGTACAGCTCGAGTCGCAATGGGCCTGGGTCGAGTCGTTCGTGTACCAGCTGACCAAACTGCCAAAGGAGACGGCCGATGCGGAGCTTGGAGGCTTCACCGCCATGTGCAAGGCCAACGCGGGAATGGTTCTGGACGAGTGCGCGAGGTGCGCTGTTCTCCTATTCGGCGGCAACGGATATACACGCTCAGGAAAGGGAGAGATTGCTGAGAGTAAGCCCCCCCCCCTCCCTTCTCCCCCCATCCTCAAGTCTTTTTCTTTTTTTTTTTGTGGGGGGAGAATCATCTTTCTTTTGCAAAGGCTCACGCTGATCAGGAAATGTGCAGAGCTGTACCGTGAAGTCCCTGGCGCTAGAATTCCAGGCGGAAGCGAAGATGTTCTTCTCGACCTGGGAATCAGGCAAATGGTTAAGCTGTTCACTGTGCAGACGAATAAGGTAAAGAAGCATTCGAAGATCTGAATTTTGGCTAGAATAGGAGGGCATATACACTAGAAATCTGTACGATTACCTATCAGACAAGACGATATTGGCTGTAAAATACCATATCGGTGTTCTTGTTCTACTTTTGAACGACTTCGCTGTACGTAGAACAGCCAAATACCTTTACATCGGCATTTTTGAACACTGCCCGGCGCCTCCATCGGCCACAGGGGTCGCTAACTCAGACCAAAATCTCGCTTGGAAAGCTGCCATGTCTGTGCACCTGGGGATCCCGCTGCTCGAAACGGTCATCACTTCGCCGAGGATCAACCCGGTCCAAAATGTGCGGTGTCTCTGTCGACCGTCAGAACTAGCCAGTCCCGGCCAATAAATAGCAGGCAAGAATTGATAAAGGTCTACTGCACTATAGTGGCCAGCCGCTGGGTGCGTACTGAAGCCAAAAAGTCAGTCTCCGAGGCCAAGAGATTCTGGAAGGCTTCAACTAGAGTAACGAGGCACCAGATCAATGGCACTCGGTTGATACATTTCGTTTACGGAGCCCTTCTCAAGAGAGAGCATAAATTCCACACCCGAAGTCGACTCGGAGAACCCTGATTTTAGAGCCACATTCACCAATGAAGCCCGCATGCTCACGACACAGGCGAACTCTGCTCACATGGCAGCTTAGAGGATCTGAGGGGAAACCACCTACCCATGGAGAAAGCGCCTAGACATGACTACCGGGCATCATCTAATCCTCCTACCTACGAACATATGGGAGAGCATGAGGCTCCTCGAGTTACTCAGCAAACAGTGCCTGCCTTAATACAGTCCTGTTGATGCAGTCCTGAGTGGAATAGTTACAGTAGACTTCAGTAGTTGAACCAGGTCAGCCCTTGGTCTAATGATTAATTATCGCTGGTAATGCCACTAACCATAGACGTATGGCAAGATGTCTTGGTTATGGAGAATCTCGTACGGTATCGTTATGCGTGTTCATCTTGTATTCTTCAGCTCCAGGCTAGGAACGGGGTAAAGGTGTCAGAAGAGAGGGTCAGGGTTGATGTATCTTCTATCGTACGGTACGAGCGTTGTTATGGTTGCTTATGTTGTCTAGGCTGGCCTTTACACCACTCTCAATATCTTCGACAGGGGTACTCCTGGACTGGACCTTATTTGTAGGAGCAGCTATGGCGCCGGCCGTGACGAGGAGAGCGACACGCAAGACCCTCATGGTGATTAACACATCTGATAGAGCGGGTGAGCAAGAGACAAAAAGAATATAAGCAGGAAATATAGACAGGGGGCTTTAAATGTTGATTTGAGAATGATCATGATCATGGGGGAAAGCTACGGTTTTATTACTAATCTACCTCCCCTTTAGATCTGCTGACGGTCCAAGAAGGAAAATGGCCGCTTCAAGAAAGATCCCGGGAATGCCTAAACTAGATGCCTACCCCAATTGTGCTTAGTGAGCTAGAGTGATATTGTATTGCCAGAACAATTTGACAGAAAGCGGTGAAGGGGAGAGTGTTGTGCGCTTTTGGCTTGTCCAGTACACGCTTAATAGCCATTCCAGCACATTCCTGTTGGGTCTTTAGTCCGCCTTTGGTATAGATGAGACGTATGCAGGAGGGTAAGTGAAGAACCAGGAAGAACAAGCAATTGCCCAGATGGATCAGTATATGTGCAAATGACGGATTACACTATCGTGCTGCATACTCATAATGATTGGTGAAGGACATCTCTCGGAAAGTGTCTCAGTTCCCAGTGCTTCTAAACTCACCTATGCCCTTCGAGAAAGCATGCAGCTTCCCCCGTCTAGACCACCGATTCCTCTTCAATCCTTATAGTTGCGGACGGAGCTGGCGGGACACTCGAAGGTGTTATCCCACCTCAACCTCCGGGAAGCCCCACAGGACTCTGGTCTTGAAGATCTACAGTGGTTCAACGTCGTGTTTCCCTCTCGTTACAAACTCTATCAGTGTTCCTCCTGTCCAATCCCCATGTTCTTCCTTAGATCTACTCGTACATGTCTCCAACCCCGGATTGACCCCGGATCCCCGCGATTTCCCCACACTAAAGTTCCGGATGCCCCGCCCCCACCGGCCACCTCCCACCGGGATTCACACAAAATCCCTTGCCTGACATCATCATCCGGTGGGAGGCCAGATGCGTCTTTAACTTTTCAAAAGGCTTGATCAAACCTACTCCGCATGTCGCATATCGGATTCACCACTGCCGGTTTACCCCACATGTAGGTCCTCCCGTCGGCTTGGAGATGCCGAGTTCTCCAATTAGAAGCATTGCGATGTTTTTTGCGATGCGTGCTATATAAAGAGTCTCCTCGCTCAGGGTCTGTATTGCTGTGACCATTGAGCAGCATCCCAGTCTAGTCTTGAGACACTTTGATCATGTGGACAATGAAGTCATTCTCTATCTCGGCAGTTCTGGCGGCGGTGTCTCTGGTAGCTGCCGACAGTCCTGGCCCTACCATTGACTTCTCTTCCACCACAGGTGCTCCTCAGCACCTTGCTGCTGGAATCCTATACGGTCTGCCCGACGATGTCAATCAAATTCCGGACGATCTGCTCTCTGGGTTCGGCTTCAACTACAACCGAGGTGCTGGAGCTCAAGTCTCTCATGGATGGAGCTATAATGAGGCTGGGTTCCAGGAGCGATTTGCCAGCGCTCACAACAACTACATTCTCACCAGGCGTCACAATGGTGGCTTTGTCCTGCTGCTGAACGACCTTTGGGGCTTCGACTGCTCCTCCAACAACGGAAGCTCGCCCGGCCCCGGCGACAACAATGATTGGTCGCTCTACGACGGCTTTGTCCAAGCAGTCATCCAGAATATCCGGGATTACAACATGCAGGAAGCCTTGGTCATTGACATCTGGAACGAGCCAGAAGGAGGCTGCTTCTGGGGCCGTAGCATTGACCAGTGGCTTCAGATGTGGGGTCGCGGCTGGCACGCATTCAAGTAGGTGAACCATTATCTTCATGCAATCTCTCTCCGGGGAAGCATTCGGTGGAATTCACGCTGACTCATGCAGTGATGCGTTTGGTGACACTGTCCTGACATCGGGGCCAACGACCGGTGGCCAGCCGTCGATCAACTATGATTGGTGGACGGAATGGGCTCAGTTTGTCAAGAACAACAACTCCGTGCCTGATCAATACGTATGGCACGAGGAAGGCGGCTCTGGCAACAGCTTCGAGGACAGTTACGCCGCCTTGCAACAGGTCCTCAGCCAATACGGCCTTCCCCAGCGTCAGGTCAACATCAACGAGTACGCCACGTTCAATGAGCAAGTCCCTGCTGGATCTGCTTTCTGGATTTCTCAGCTCGAACGCCACAATGCCATTGGCCTGCGCGGCAATTGGCTCGGAGGCACGGAGCTTCATGATCTCGCTGCCAGCCTTCTCTCCAAACCTGATCCCTCTGACTATGCTTCCACCGGCTACTTCCCTAACGGAGATTGGTGGCTGTACAACTACTACTCCCAGAACATGACCGGCCTCCGCGTGCCAACCTCTGTGTCCTCGGACGGCCGGCTTGACGCATATGCAACTGTAGATGCTACCACGCGAACTGCCCGCATGATACTCGGCTGCCACCCTGATACGACCGGAACGTACGATGTAACGATCTCAGGCTTGACAACCTTGGGCCTTCCGTCTTCCGGAACGCTGCAAATCAAGACCTGGAAGTTCGCGGTGGGCAGCGACGAGCACTTCAGCGAGATGGGCCCCCCACAGGACTTGGGGTACTACGGCCACACGATCAGCAACGGACAGATTACTCTGCCTTGGTTCCAAACAGACACTGTGACGACCTATGCATGGGAGTTCCAGTTCTAGTTGCCGCATATATAGCTGCTCATATGTTGAATGTATCGAGACATGTCTTTATGCCATATGGTAGTATGACAACTGAGCAACTCAGGGTGGACCTTGCATGAGTGGTTCTTCGTGCTGCCGCTGAGCTAGAAAGCAGAAATACACAGAGTCAAGAACCATTCTGGGCAAAACATCAACCCAAGTCCGATACGTCCTACCTATTTGGTCTGAGGCGAATTACCTACTTTATCTGTTCCTTCAACCTTAGGGTTAGGGTTAACCCCATGTATCACGTCTACGTGGTTGAACATGCGTGTGAATTAGAGAATTCTGTCGATAATGGCCGAGAAGATAAGCGTGGCCCATATTCTGGATCGGAAGAATCGCGCGACCAAGCCAAGATTCTTCGCAATGGATCTAGAAGGACACCTCTCAAAAAGGCCGCCTCACGTCGAACAGGCTGCTGCAGTGGATATTGATTTGATTAAAATAGCGCAGAATTATGAAATGTTCATGTCAACATTGACAGCCTGGGTTAAGAAGAGGCAGCTCCCCAGAGCACTGAAGTCGACAACTTTGGCCATAATTTATTGAGGCTTGGAACGCGTGACTACTGGAAGTACAACAAGGACACATTGTCAGGGAGGAGAGTCAGTTCCAATAGGGCAGCAGCAATTATTAACGAGAGTGGCATCACTCGTGATGACTACATTGTAGTTTGGCACACAAACTTCAAAGATGTTACTGCAATGAGGCATTTGCTCTCACAAGAGGGAAGCGAACTGAATTTCCCCCAACAAGATCATGTTATCCCACTGAATTATCTTTCCGACACAACCTTGACCTTCCAAAAAGGCTCAATATGTGGCCTCGAGTTATGTTCAGATGCCCAGCTGAAGGAGGAGGTTGTCTTGGCAGTGGAGCTAACCAGCGACCGATTTCTCAATCATCGCATCAAAAGTCTGCATCGCCAGCTTTTGTCGTCGGGCACGAGGACCAGCGCTCCTTGAGCGCATGCCCTGGTTCTGGTTACCTATTCAAGACCTCATACTCTTGGTCACTCGCGCTCAGCCATCATGTTGTTCAATATGTACGAAAAGCAGAAGTATTCGCTCCGTGCGGTTGTTGCAAGAGGCTGTGTAGTGCAGTGTCGGCTGGACGTAGCCTGTGAGCGGGGGGTTGGAATGGAATTCCACTTCTTTACTTCAGAGAACTTGCTCAACGCATTGAATGGCCTGCGCGAGTTGGCGTCAGCGTACATACTAAGTGACAATACCGCCAAACAGCCGACGGGGGTAAGTAGTGAACGCAGATCTTAAACTAAGAAGCTGCACGTCCATACTTAGCTCAAAACCTTCTGCTCTGGTATGCTTTTTCGATGTTTTTTTTCTCTTCAAAGAAGAAGAACAAAAACCCAGTCTCCCGGTGGGAGTATTCCCGCTGTCACTGGTCATATCACCTGAAGCTGTACTCAGCCATGGCCACATTGCATTATGTTGCCCTCCAGCATTGTCGCATCTTTGCAATTGGTGTTTAACACGGACAACAGCAACCAGGAGACTACGCCTGTGTTGTGCCGTCTTGAAATGAAATCATCCGCCTCGGCATCCGTGGTCGGGAACGCGAGCCTTAACTTTCCAAGTACCACAACTGTCAACCGACCCTTGAGACAAGGGTCTTGAGAAACTCCACGAACCCCGCTCCCTGTGGTGGAATAATTGCCGTCCTAACATCATCTTCACAGCCCATGGCAAACTTCCACCAACCGGGGCTCGAGTAGCTCTATGCCCACCACCGCCTGCGACACATGCACCCAGATCCCCCCACATATATGTGCTCAGTTGTTGTCTTCAGATCTGTGTTTTTCCACAAGTTAAAAGATGTACCAGGACTAATTGTGCACCAGGGACCACTCGCGGCCAAAAGATTTCCCTTCGGCCAATTACCATTCCTGCGGTGGTCTGCCACAGTCGACCGAGACGCCAGCAGTAATAGAGCAGGTATATACCTGGTGAACACCTCTGAACCTGGGTCGGATAGAATGGTGGCTGCTCACTCTGTCCAGAAGAGCGTGGCCTGGATTTGGGTTTGAGACATCCCCGAGTTTCAGACACACATATCGCATGGCTTTTATATGGCATGAATTGACAATAGCCGGCTTTGTACTCCGTATCACTTTGGATATATACGCAGCCTCGTCCTATTAAATCGTCCCGTTCCGGGGTGAGCAATTCAGCCGACAGCCTGCGATCGAGAATCGTGTCGGAGCCTGGCTAAATTCAACTTTGCTTGAACCTGGCACCTGAGCCTGACGTCGACGTCGCTGGCTAACATTATCTTAAGCACAAGTATCGCAGCCTCATACGACGAAGGGTCCCTCGCAGTCTGGACTTCTTCCACTCGGGCTCCGTGTGCGACGCTGGTCGTCTCCCAAGAATCCGTGACACCTGGCTTCTTGGAGCTTGCAGCGTTGCCTCCTTCGACTTTGCGACTTAAGAAGGCACCGAACTCACGCTGTAGCCAACCGTTCGCCTCAGTCAGTCGGACTCAAAACAACACGAATGGCAGCGGTTCAGCCGGTCCTTTCACCGTCGAGGCCTACGTCTGCCTCCATGCTCCGCCAGCCCACTAAAGACGGGACAGTTCGCAGTAATCTGACTATTGCCAGCCTGATAAACCATGCATGCAAGGAGAAAGAGCATGTCGCTGTTACTGACCGTTCCAACGGTTTGGGCCATGACGTACCCAGTCAAGGCGACACGCGAACAGTCGTTGTCGTCCATGAGCGCAGACAGGAGCATCTTGTGGCCCTGTTCGCTGCTGCCCTGGGTCGAGCAGCAATATTCGATGCCCAATTCCTAGGACTGAAACCGCTGTTTGGGGCTCATGTGATTGGCATCACGGACGAACAGGCAAAGGACTGCTTGAGCCACGCGAGTCCAGAACTTCATGTCACAATATACGCCCACCGTGTTGACGGCGGCATCTCATCGGACCCCGCGGTCTCCTCACTTTGCGACTATGAGTTTCTCTATGACAGTTCGTCATTCTTGCGGACAGACTTGGCACGGTTCACGTCTTTTGTTCTGGGACAGTCAGATCACCACGAGCGGCTGATGGCGAAAGCTCGTACGTATTTCATCTCGACGACATTTCCGGACGTCCGTGCCGCCTTGCCGAATATGGATATTCTCACAGTTGGCAGTGATGCAATCGAGATCAGGGTCGACCTCCTGCAAGAGCCTGTTCATGGTGGCGGCTTCGCCCAGATCCCAAGCCTGAGCTATGTGGGCGAGCAGGTGATGCTATTGCGTCAACGTACCGAACTGCCCATCATCTTCACAACGAGAAGCACCGACTTTGCGAATGGTCGCTTTCCTGCCAATAACCCAAATACTCACTACGAGTACCTGTCGAAGGCCATCCAGTGGGGGCTAGACTACATTGATGTTGAATTGTGGCTCCCCGAAGATATGCGACGCAGGTTGTTTGAGAATCGAGGATCTTCTCGGATCATGTCAGCATTCCATGACTTTTCTGGCGACTTCCAGTGGTCATCGACCAAGGCGGAAGAGGTATTCCGTAGTTCGATGCGGTACGCAGATATCATCAAGATGATTGCGATTGTCGGAGACCCGAGCGCCAACTTCGAGCTGGAGCATTTTCGTGCCAAGATAGCGACCCAGTATCCTGACGCGCCGCCTCTTTCAGCTGTCAACATGGGCGAGGTCGGCCAATTATCTAGAACTCTGAACAGAGTCTTTACCCCTGTCACACACCCCTTGCTTCCTGTTGTGGCTGCACCGGGACAAATGAGCACTGCTCAGATAAATGAGAGCTTGACATCCCTTGGCCACTTGCCGGGTAAGGTCATATACGGTGTAAGTAGCTTGCCGCAGGGAGGTGCTTCGGCACAAGCGTCATTCTTCGAGAAGTGCTTCAATGAGTTAGGGCTGCCTCACCAGTTCGTGCGTGTCCGACGCCACTCGACCAAGCGCATTGGGGATCTTGACTTCTGGTTCGATCAGAAGAGTTTTGGAGGGGCATATCTGGACCATGGGTGCACGCCTGACGAACTCATGAGTGCGAGTGCAGCACTGTCCAAGATCGATAATGGGCATGGGCCAACACTGTCGGATGCCGTGCAGGCCATTGGCACAGTTGACACAGTGATCATTGAAGCTTCATCAACATCTAGCACATCATCAGCATCAAGCTCCCTACCTTCAAGCCCACGACCACAGCATGTGAGAACGCCACCGAATGAGAAACGTGTCGGACTGCCCGCAGGCACGCGTGTCCGGTTTGAGAACGTCGGTTGGAAAGGCATATTGCGAGCCTTGACAAGAGACTTGACTCCTACATTTTACCATAGGAGATCTGCGGTCATTCTCGCCTCATCATCTAACGATGCCACACCTAGTCTCTTCGCGATGAGGGCGCTTGCAATATCTAAGATTTACACCGTTGGGTTCAAAGTGCCGGAAACCATGGTCCAAATGCTGCCTGCAATTGAGCCAGTGTCGAGTCTGGAGACGCTGCAACGAGCAAGATCAATGAATGGCGGCAACGCTCCAGCACTTATAGTATCGGCTCTCGCAGCAGAGAAGAGCAGCCTCGTTGCCATGGTGGTAAGGGCATTCGGAAACAGCCACAGTCAGAACTCTAGTCAAGGAAACGACAAGAAAGTGTTCCTTGATTTGGCCGAGAGCAAGACCGGAGGACACAGTCTGATGATCACTGCCGAACAGAGTGGATTTACTGCATATGAGGCGGCAGACGTTGCGGCCTTCACAATCGTTGAAAGCCTCCGACTCCTCGTAGGACAAAACGTACCCTATAGTTTCGTTCGTCTGACGAATGGTGCAAATTCCGGGGGCAGAGGTTGGTGAGACGGAAGCTAAGCCGACCATCCGGAGGTCCAGCTCCCGAGCTCTGAGACGTACGTTTTGGGAGAAGACACACCAGGCGAGACCTGATGAAAGGAACGACAACACATCAGCGCGCGCACTTGGCCACCATGTGGTCATCTCGAACCAAGAATTGGTCAAGCTCTTGAGGCAAGGAGACTTATCCAGCGAGACCTCGGCGGCAAGTAACAATGGCTCAACGTTGGCAATCTCCAGTCGACTGAACTCCTCCATTTAGAGTGCAGAACAAGGTTGAGAATGCATTGGGGTTTTGGATTCGACGGCGGGAGTGGAGCCTTTGTCCAGGTATATCGGAGCATCCGCCGCAACTCGACAAACAGCCCCTGACATCCAAGACCATGCCGGTAGCCACGACACAGGAGTCATTGGGCAGGGCGCCTACTCCTCAAGAAACGATGTAATGACAGATTGAAAGGAACGAATCGGGAAGAAGGGCGTTTTCATCTTGAACTTGATGGTAACCTTTGACTATGATACCCCCAAGAAGGAAGGGACACAGGCTGGCGTTCTACCAGGTAGCGCGAGGACTGCTCCATACTGCGAGATTGAGGCAATGCAATCTTACAGGTCAGCAATTGCCTCGCTCAATGACATGGGTGTTAACAGTTTATGGACCTCGATTGACTGATCGAATCAGGTGTGCCATGCTCGCTAACACAGAATTGCCAGTGTTGCTGACGCGCATCGCTCTCAATGTCAAACATGCACCGCACCGAGCCTTGACCTGCCAACGTCATGCACGCTGAGCGATGAGTTGATTAGAGAGCGAGGCCATGTCTATTCCCGCTGTCACGTCAACATATTGATGGGGGACTGTCAGGTCACAGAGATGCAGACCGTGAAGTGTTCAGCATGGCGAGAAAACGGGCCGTTTGCGACTGTTCCAGAGTACAAATGGGTGCCCCCCTCAGCTCATGGCGATAGATTGTAATTGCGGGTCTGGCAAGAATACCGAACCTGAGCAAGCAAAAGCTGGTTCAACTAATGGGAAGGGAGGTGCATCACCGATTGAGGAAATTGCATGACTTCGGGGGGGCGAGACGCTACGAGAGGGGTCCGGCAGCGCCACGTTGCTGGTAGATTGAAGTCAACGGATTGATGAACGCGCGTGGAGAGATGAAGGCATGTCCTTCATTGAAGAGACGTAAAGCTCTCGATGAACTGTGTAGCCTTGAGTATTATTTGAAACATGGCCAGTCACGAACCAGACAGGGTAGTGTGGCGTGTGGGGAAGACAGGGCAATATCATGCCAAATCAGGGCATTGCGCACAGTCTGACCTTACAGAGAGCCCACAGCTGCATGGTACATTGCAGAGAGGTCGGCAGTTGAACAACTCGCAGTTGTTCAGGTCTTTGCAAATGATTGATTGCCCACGGGAATCAACTGGTCCTGGAACGTCGCACTGGCGACCGGGGGTATGGGTGTGGGAGCAAGTGGCCTGACAGGCGCGGCTAGGCCTCGCGAGTTTCCCGAAGATCCGTCATCCACTGCGTCGAAGCCAAGGGGAGGTCTTTATGCGTTTGATGCTGTATTGATTCAGCCATGCTTCATAGGAACGTCTGGTAGGTAGATCAACCGTAGCTCGCAACTCAGCATTCGGAGCATGATTCGCCCATGCTTGCAATGAAGAGCTCCTAGATGGCTCTACGTCACCCCAGACCCGTCTATCTCTGGCCACGATGAAGGTGGTGCGATGAGGAGATCTGGTTCCGTTGGACTCGTGGCGGGTTGATCGGCCCGTGTACGGCGCTCAAATGGGGGGTGCAGCCATCAATCACCAGCCACGGGGTTCATGAAATTATTAGGTGACCTCAACGTCAGGACTTCCCTTTGCAGGACCAGCCCTGATTTGTGCACTGGCATTGTGTCGCGAAAGTCTCGATTTGCAGGTGAACATGAAGGATGCAATGTAGAGTTCCTCGTAACTCAGTGACAGAAACGATGCGTCGGTGCAAGGCGCTATGGGATTGGATTCGCTGCGGCTTCGGGACCTGAAGTCGCAGTTAGATGAAGAAAACAACGACGCATGTCAGGAGCCGGAGAGGATTAATCATGGCCACATATCCTTGTGAAATTAGAGGGCTGGCAAGATAACCGTGTCCCAGTATCTGTACACCTGTTCTCTCACTGAATTCCTTCTCGAAGGCTTCCGTTGCAACGCTGGATTGAAAACCCCATGATTCTAGTGAAACGCTGAGAACAAGGTGTCTTACAAGGTACGTGATTCGCGCGGGTAGACTGTGCACACCCTGAATCGCGGATCATGACAGAGCGTCCCGAGAACTGTCTCTGGTGTAAATGTAATTACGACAATGTGCGTAAAGGGTCATACTCGTAGGGATCCAGGCGATCGTGGTCAAGAACAGAATGACCCAGGGTGACCAGGATTGATTGGCGGTTAAGTGCCTTCTTTGCCAAACAGCGGAAGTGACCCGGGACTCTTTCTCAGACCTGGCAGGAGACTCGACGAGACTGATTTGGGCAAATCGAGGCCATGCCGTGTCCTACCCACCTTCGCAAATACAGATTTGTACGCCGATACTGATCATCTGAAACTGATTGGCAAGAATACAACCTCCAAGAACTTGGATCATGGCTGTGACAATCTTCCATAGGAGACGATAGGGAGAGAAGCTCTTGTTGAAATTGGTAAAACGTGAAGGCACGTGAGCAGGGCCCTGATCACGAGATCACGGATGATGAGGAAGGCGCGATCTCGGTACTACTGCTGTTGTCGCACCACGTGAGTAGTAGACTTAAAAACCTGAAGCACGATGCGGTGTAGTATAATTTAACTGAGGTCCATATCATTTGCCTTTTCTGCCGGCTTTGGTCAATGCAAAACTTTGGGCACCAGGGTTTTGCCTCCCTCGTGAACATGATCGCGGGGGGAAATGTTGGGAAAGCTGGAGGGCGATATTACCACGTCGCCAACCCCTGGCCCACCCATCCACCAAGGTAAGGTGGGATTTCTAAGGTATGATGCTCCTGCCTCCCCCAAGGCAATGGGCTGGCTTTTCTCGATTAACGCTTTGTTCTTATAGGTTTGCCAAACGGATCGTATTAATGAAATCATATAGTTCTGCTCGGCGCAGACGGACTACTTGGTATTTGGTGAAAGCCTCCTGTGTTGATGACGCAACAACATGAGCTGGACTTACCCTGGCTGGAGTGATGGCTACCAACGACCAGGTAAAACAGGTCAGTGCCGGATTCCACTATCGTAACAGGTTCATGAATCGGACATCGCCTTTCACATGAACAGCCCAGTTCGATGAAGGAGATGCCGAGCTTCAGCCAGCCAGGAACATCTCAGGATTCGAACTCATCGCAGCCGATTAGAGTATCTAACGATCGAGTCCATACTATAGGTAGGATCTCATAAGGACAGCAAGGATTCATCACGTACAAAGATTCGAACCTCAGAATGTCAATGCTCACTGGGAAGGACCCTGTTCAAGTTCGTCCTGAAGCGGACTCGCGGCCCTTGAACCTGTCCCTAGTCGCCCGGCTGGTCCAGGAGCCTGCTGTCCACTGACACTGACAGAACACCCCAAATGAGCTTTTCAATCACCACAATTCTGCCCAGACGGACAACGACAGGTCACATTCAAATCCAAAACGAAGGCTTGAATGCAACACTACAAGTGTTCCTCCCGGCCCCGGCATACTCTTCTCCACTGACTCTCGCCTGCTGCACTAGCCATCTATCTCCCCAGTCATCATCGAGGGCCCGTATGCGTATGCTTCACCCTGTCTTTAGATCCTAGTCGCCATGACCATCCAATGAGAAGGAGGGCAGGCCATTCTCCTTCTCAACCGAGAAAGTCGACACTTAAAATACCACGAGGCTCCCCCGCCCATCATGTCCTCGAAGTGTGGCGATCACGGTGCTGGATCCAGTCCCCGAGGCCTACGACCCTACACCATCGCCAGGACCACCTATGACGACCGGCTTTCCTAAAGGACATTTCATGCATATCCAACCCCCAGGACTAGATACATTTGGGATACTTATTCCAGTCTTCCTCAACAGTGACCCCACCAGCCGTATCTCCCCTCTCCCCATTTCTTCTTCCTTCTTGGAGGCTACGATCTAGGCGATACGCTCCGCCACCTTCCCCATGGCTGGGCTGGCCTGCGGCCCTACACCCTCCGAAGGCAGCATGTGCTCATAGGAACGTCCTCCAAATGCTTGTCAACCGCATACCTGCTTTCAACTTCATGCCGATTGAATAGATCTCGTATGGAATGACTGCGCCTCACTCAACACTCCATCGCTCTTTTTTTCTCACATGCAATAGGCACAACACTTATACCCTTCTAGTCAGACGACCATCCGTGACATTGTGCCGCCACTTTCTACTAGAGAGCAGCACCAGTCCGTACGAGCGACCTCTTGCGGCGAAAAGGAACTCGTCTCTAACAAGGGACGGATTCCTACTCCCCAGCCAAGATGAATAATTCTCAACCGCATTTGCAGCCAGTGGCGATCCCCAGACCACAGGTCGGCATCGAGAGGCTGCCTACGAGGAGAGCAAGTAACGAACCGCGAGAGCTTATGAACTGCAAGTCTTGCCGTAAACGAAAAGTACAGGCCGTGACCCAATATCTCATGATCCGCAAAGGCCTGCGTACGCTAACATTTGACCTTTAGATCAAGTGCAATCGAGTCAGACCTTCTTGTGAAGCATGCCAAATATTCCAGTGTCCTTGCATCTATGGTATTTTGGGTCTCGCAATCCTGTACTTTTCTTCCTTCTGACCGTATGTAGATGCCACACCGAAGAAGCGGGGACCCAAGGGTGATGTCCTGGAAGCTCTGCTTCGCCGAGTTGACGGACTAGAAGCCAAGCTAAAGGAGAAGAAGTCGGTAGAGGATGTTTCCCCAACCTCCATGACGGAGACAGAAGGCAGTACGTCCAATACTCGACAGCACGGTACAGAGATACCCGGACAGGCGGCGGAACAGCTCGTGGTGGATACCAAAGTTGCTCAGCAAGAAGATCAAGGCCCCAAGCCTTTGATGTCAGGTGTACCCTCAAGGTTAGTTTTATGTCAATACCTGCAACAAGGCCTTCGAGTAACTAACCTGTCATAGGGGCAGCCCCCCGAGTACTCCGCAGATTGATACCTTACTTGACATGTACTTCAACAAGCTTCACGCACGCCCATTTTATATTTTGGACGAGTCTTCCGTTCGACAACGAATGCAATTGAGGCAGTTACCGGAATTCTTGGTACATGCCATATCGGCGGTAGCAGCACGGCAAGTCTCGGGAGATAATATCCTGTCGGGCCTATAATAACGAAGATCAGATATACACCACATCCGAGCGGCTACCAAGCCGCAGTCAGGTTAAGCGAAGAACATGCAGTTTTGGCACGCAGAGAAATCAACATCGACGACCCATCAGTAGACAGGTTGCAGGCATTACTGCTGCTGGTCATTGCCTTCACCGCCGCTGGTAAAGGGAAGAAGGCCTACATGCTCATGAGTAGGTGCCTGCAAATTGCGCCCACGTTGACTCCAATCGGCTAATTCTAGCAGCCACTGCGTTAGGTATGGCTATGGCTCTGGAATTGCACAGAGAGATGGACTCGAACGCCATGGTCACACCTGTTGAGCGGGAGTTGCGCCGACGGTTGTTCTGGTCGTGCTACCTCCTCGATCGCTTCAACGCATGTGGATCCAAACGGCCCTCCATTATAAGCGATGAAAGCGTTATCTTGAGACTCCCATGCTGGTCTCCTGATCTATCGTCTTTACCGGTAGACGGAGAGTTTTTCCACGCAGCCTCTAATCACCAGCATTTTCAGGTTGTGGGCAAGAGGTCGCAGGGCAGTACTGGCTTGCTGATCGACATAAGTCGCATTCTTGGAGTGACGAATCGTTATTTAGCTGGTGGTGGTGTTCGAGGTGACTCACACTTTCCATGGCATTCCCTTTCACAGCTCTCCAAGATTCGGCAAGATCTCGACATATGGGCCAATGGTACCGAGGATATATTTGCCAATATTGGAGCCCTATTTGGCAAGGTCGACTCTACTGTGCTGGTGCTCAGCAAGCTCATTTACCATCTTGTTCACTGTGTGATTTATCGACCTTTTCTTCCCATTAATCTGAGCGAACTGAATGGAACGGGACAACATCAATCTTGGCAGATCGAGGCAACTAACATGTGTTTCCTGCACGCGAATGCGATTTCGGAACTTCTTGAAATGGGTAAACAGACGACGACTATCGAATGGCCGGCTTTTGTAGGATATTGCATCTGCACAGCTGCCACAGTTCATATCCATGGTGCGCATTACAGCAGACAGGGCACAAACGCAGACACAAACGTCTTCAGCTCGTCTCCAGAATACCTGTCGCGGGAAATGCAGCAACTGAGTGAGCTGCGTTACGCCTGGGCGAGCGTTCAACACCAACGGGAGACGCTTCAGGACATTTATAACGCCCACGCCGAGCTTGTACATAGCTATGCTAATGGGTCAACAAGATACAAGTCTGGACTCCAGCTCGATGACTTCTTCAAGAGGTACTCCGATATCGGTGGCCCAGGCGGACGCTCCTTCATTTTCGACGCTGCGAGTCTGAGCCTCGTCGATCTTGAAGTAGACTTCACGGCCGATGCCTACAATGGCGACGATCTCTTCGCGCCCCGCGTTGCGAACCCCCCCGATCGCAGCGGATTGAAGCGGAAGATGAGTGTCACTCAGAAGGCCCCGCGGCATGATGTGGGTGCAGCTCAAGTCACAGAGCAAATGGCGGCAGATCAGACCAGGCCATCCCAGATGCGACGCTATACTGAGGGTGATCAGACAATACTGAGGAATGTAATCCGCAGTGCCCACACGCCTCAGCAGCCAGGGGTATTCCCCTCAGCAGAAGCACCGCCCTCCGTTCAAACACCCAACTACCAACTCAGCTTCATTCCTGGCGGCACGCGCGACCACGACCTCCATAAGACGAGTGGCCTGGACTCTCAGCCCATGAGCAGTGCAACCGGATGGCCAAGTGAGGGAGGGTATGCGTTTCATGGAAAGTTGTCAGTTCAGGGTGGACGGTCGACTAGTCCTGGCAATATGAGTGCAGGTACAGCACAGGGTGAGGAGAGAGATCCCTTTCTGAATCTGCTCGAGCAACTTGCAGAGAATGAGCGCCAGCTCAACCCTGAGGGTGGGGGAGAGCTGGATTTCCTCGGATCCTTCGATGGGACAGCCTGAGCGCGAAACTACATTTGCTTGATTCCTGGAAAGCAGAGTGTTTGTTTAGAACCACGACTGCTCTCCCTGCCGTTCGTACGCAGAGAAAATAGACGGTGACACGACTTCTCCAATTTGTACGTGTCCTGTCTGATGAATATCGCCACACCAGGCAAGCAGCATTCAATGGCACGACCGAACAGGAGCGTTTGTGCAGGAAATCTATGCACAGCCTCTTCAACAGCAGCCTCCAGTCACCTCCCCAGCCCGATTGATATCGAACTGCGTTCTTTGGTTGATGTGACCGCATTCGATCCTCACGTGAGTCTAGCTCGATAACGGCAAAGGACTGTATAGCCAATGACCGTCAACAAATGTCAACAGTCCTTACAGATTAAAGGACGGACGTTTCATATACTACTTGCTCCACTGGATGATGGGATAGAGAATCTATTGCCATTGTCTCGAGATTCCCCATCCGCCCCGACCCGCATGCTGAGTCTTCTAGCCATCAAAAACAAAGCTGCCATCGTTGTTGCCAATCCGCTCCGTCAAATTGAGAACTCCTTCTACCAACTCCCCGTCAACGTTGTATAGCATCGCCCTCAGGATAGGCTGGTCTTCTTCCATGGCAAATGAGACATCCTCAGCAGAGGCCGCAAAATCTATTTGACTGGTAAGCATAGGGTTCTCGTTGGAGCGGACTTTGGTTCTTAAGAGCAGTTTCCAAGCATACTTGAACCACCCCAAACGAATTGACCGTTCTCGTTACCAACCACGTCGTTGAGATCGAACTCGGCGTCGCAACCCTCGCCCTCAACGTTGTTCAGCACGGCTTTGAGGATGTGGCCATCCTCCAGTTGGATATCTTCAGCGCTCTCGTGGAAGTTGGACATGTTGTGTCTGATGAAGGCTCTTGTGGGAGGGTGAAAGTTGATTTGTTCTTGCTGTCGTCGAGACTTTGGAGTGCTTGGATGATATCTCAGAAAAAGAAGGCCTAGGGTCGTTGCTAGGAGGGCGAAATGATGCTATATAAGCAGGAGAGATAAAGTCACCCAGCTCTCTTGCTCCGTTCTTTTCTTTTCTTCAGAGTATTCGTAGGCGGCCTCCCCTTCAAATAATGCGGGTCCATGCAGGTGTTGTGTTCACATGGACGATGCATTTTCTCTCGAATGCCCGAAGTCCCCCTTGGCACAGTCCTTGACAATACCATTATCGGCATGTACTTATGCCGGGATGCATGGTCGGCGGCTCAGGATCGCACACGTCGCTCGGCCAAGAGAAAAGCGCCTACGCTGCCGAGAAAGCATCTCCTCTGCCAAGACGGGGCGCTCCACGTTGATTGACCTGTCAGGGTGAGGCGGGCGATATTCATATTCGTGGCATTGGTTGATTCATCCACTGCCGCGCGGCGCTGCAGGCCGCACAAAAGGGAACAATTATTCATCAAAACTCGGCCAGATGGGCATTAGAGTAAGTTGAACGGATTCAGCTGCGAGAGGGGATTGTGCATCATGCATAGGTTGGATTAGCCTTATTATAGGTACGCAACTCAGTTTACCTGCCCATGAAGATCGTCGTCAAGCAATCCGCCATGCTTTCAAGTTCTTGTCCCAGATAAACGCTATATCCCTCATGCACAGATACAGTAAATCTCCGTACTCTTCTAGACACAGTGGAGAGAGATGATGATCAATTGAGGCGACGTCCAAACGCATACTGTACCTTAGTTAGTAAACGGGTGAGTGACCATGTGAGGTAAACACCTTCACTTTTACACGTCTTTCTGAGGCACCAACTTAGTCTGCTGATTTGATTATTGATGCTAACTCAGACTTGTCGTTGACGGGAATGGTGAGTAGGGGGGACGCTTCTCATACTTTTCGGTTTGACGAGCCACAAGATAAACCCTAGTTGGCGAATGCGAGCCGGATAGGACAATCAGAATAGGTAATCTAACCTGAAGTCGCTGGCATATCAGGATAGTTTCGGACAGGTAGCAACGAATTTAATGTCCCAGAGCGCGCAGGATGAAAAGCAAGAAAAGACCAATGCTACCAAGCTTGCTGCACAGTCTCCATTATCAGGTTGTCTGCCGTCAATGCCCTCTCGACTAGACTACAAGTGCAGGTTATGGTTCCCCTTCGCTGCCCCAGCCACATCTACACATCCTACATCAGTGCAACAACCCCAGTCGCAGAAGCTTCCACTTGAGCATGGAGCTGGCCACGCTTCTTCCGCGACGAAGGATCATCGCTCTTGACACAATACGCTTCACCGAGGACCAGATTCGTACAACCGCTGTTCAGCTCGGGGTTCCAGTGCTGAAGCTGCGCGAAAGTAATGTTGAAATCCGACTGGAGCTTGGCGCAGTAGTCTCCAGATACAACCACGTGCCACTGTTTTGTCATAAAAAAAAAAGAAGAAACGTCATGTCAGATCAAAAGCAGATTTCCATATCGAAGCTGAATACAAACTCACCTGGAAGCAATGGCTGGTCGAACCGCTGGGTGTAGGGGCTGGTGCTGAGACGTAACTTGCTGTCGTTGTCATTGTCGTGGTGGTCGTCGGTGCATCCCCGTGAACGCAATATGCATCGCCAAGCAGCAGATTCGAACAGTCAGACTTGAGCTGCGGGTTCCACTGGCGGAGTTGATCGATTGCGACACCGTATTGAGCTTCAATCTTGGAGCAGTCATCCCCGGAGACGACAACGTGCCACTACAGAGTGTTAGATTTCCCAAAGTCTTCTTCCTCAGTCGATTGAACAAATCAGCACTCGCCTCATAGCAATTGCCTGTAGAGCCACTGGGCGTCGGTGCAGGGGGCGTCACGTAGGTCGACGTGACTGTGTCGGTGTTGTTCCAGCCGATGACCGGGAACACGCAGTAGAAAAAGCCGGGAACGAGATTGGTACAGCCTGCGTCGATAGATGGGTTGATGGCCTCGAACAGGTCAACGCTGATGGTGTTGTTGAGTGCGATAAGCTGGCAGTATTCTCCGCTCTTGACGCCGTAGTACCTGGAAGCGGAAGCACTTAGTTAGCTTATCACGTATCATTTGCTCAAACGTAACGCTCTGGCATCTTACTTTCCGCATTGCTTTGTAGTCCCAAATGGGACAGGACCCGGCGGTGACACCGTCGCAGTGGCGTATATATCAGTCTTCGTGGCGGTGGCATCCGGGATGACCGTACCAGTGTATACAGTTCCCGGCTGGGAAATGCAAAGGTTATCGCCGGCAATGAGATTAGTACAGGCTGGGGTGATGAAGGCGTTCCAAGACAGCAACTGCGTCAGAGTAATGTTCTGCGAGCCAGTGATAGCATCGCACGTATCCCCTGATTTGACCGTGTACAGGCTGCAAGAGTTGGGTAGACAGAGCTTCTGGCCGACTAGGATACAATGTTAGCCTCCCGACGTTACTGATGAAACGAACGCTTGGGATAGAGACCAGTGGATCACTTTGGTAAATACATACTTTGCAGATCGGAGCAGTCGGGCAATATGTTGTTTATACCCAGCAGGGCACCCCGTGGTACCTTGTTTGAAGTGGCGATCTTACCACAGTCATCACCACTGACCACCGTGTATGTTTTGCCTGTCACGCAGGTGGCCACTGGGTATCCCGAAGGAGCATACCCCGGAATGTCCGTTTGGTTCGCGGCGATGGGCTGGATATTAGTCGGATAAGATACACCGCAAGTAGACTGGATGGATGCCCATTCTTGCGCCATGCGAGGTCCATAGTTACTGAAAGCTGTTGACTGAACGAGCTGCCCCAGCTTCAGCACACATTCAGAGCAGAGCGCTGACTTGGGCAGGTTCAGAATTGACACGTCCTGGCTGTCCGCTGGAGCCGTCAGGTTCGCAATGGCATCTAAAGCCGTAATCAGTGAGTTAGTAGCTGAGCTTAGCTTACGGAAACGAGATAAAAAAGGGAGTGCGAAGCGAAGAAGACACTTTGTGCGATACAATGACTTACTTTGACAATACTGTCCCTTCGAATCTTTGAAGCAGGTAATGTTGTACTGCGCCCATACTTGATCTCCGTACAGAGTCGCCGGCGTTCCTTGCCACAAGTCTGGACCTTGAGCGCAAGCATTCTGCACGGATTGATGATATTTGGCCAGCGAGCTGCCGCACGTGGTCGTGCAGAGTCCGTCCAGAGTTGACGTGTCCAAGAAAGAGATGCTATCAGCGAGCACGCTGATCCGTAGATACGGGTCGCAAGCAATGGTGGCCTCCAATGCAGAGACGCACTGCTGCGAAACCTCCCCGGAAACGACAGGAGTGCTAGAATTGGCGAGGAGACCGGGCTCGAAGATAACGAGGTCTGCTTGTGTCAAAGGCAGCGCGACCAGCCAGAGGAGCAGCAATGCTGGTGCGGCTGTGGCCTGCTTGCCTGAGGCGATCATGATGCCAATCTCTCGAATGCGAAAATGATCGAAGAACATCAATCCAGACATACCAGGCTGGTCTTGGTCCTCTTCTTGAGCTTCTTTGAGTTCATCTCACGCAGACGAAATAGCCAAACCCCTGACACACCCCTAATCTCATGACCCAATACATCTTTCATATGGGCATGGGACAGAAATTGCAGTTAATCCCTATCGTCTCTGTCTTACACGCACGCACACACACATACGCGTAAAGTGAATCATTTCCGTCTCGAGACGGCATCACAAGAACAGTTGGACCAGGATCACCTAGCAGCAAAGCCTATAGGAACCTCAACCGACCCGATGAAGAACACATCCGAGCTTGAAGGGTGTCACTGTATGTCTCATCCTGAGTAGCGCCTCTGCTCCGTTAATGAGATTAACGTTCCATTCAAGCTTACCGTGCATGGGCTGAACGTCGAGTATTTCTAAGCCCTACACCTGAGATACACCCTCCTGGCCAATAAGCCTTCGATCGCCCCCACGGCTCCCACAGTGATCTCGGATGTACGGCACTGAGTGCTGACCACATGCTGCACGAAGAAGGCTGTCATCTCATTTCAAGAGATTTGACGAGGCTCTATCTTGTGATGAACTTCTGCAAATGATGGTTCCGGTTAATGTTGATGGACAAGGTTCAATGTGTGCTCTCAATGGTGATAATCCAGTCGCGGGCAGTGTAGTATCCGTAGTACTGTCGAAATCTCCATGATTGCTTCTGTATAGCTGCGTATGCATAAAGAAGAGACGGGATGTTCTTGATAGTCCCTGGGTCATCCGTCCAATTGTCTCACTCCTTACCGACACTGTCAATTCACACAACGCTTATATTGACCAGTTTTTGTTTCTTTCTTTCGTCCCTTGGAACTTCCAAAGTCTCCAAAGTCTCTATCGCTCTCTTAATGACATTTCATCCGCAACTATGAAGCCTGTGGTGATCTTTCTGGCATTCATCACAGCTGCGCTGCCTGTCGCGTCACAAGATCCGCCCTCAGACGACTTCACATGGTGAGTTTCGTACAATGACAGTACATCTTGTGGAAGGAGTCAACATTGCCAAAGAGTACAACTAATATCTTCGACACAGCTCACCCTCAAAGCCCTGCAGGATTGGCTGTTGCAGCAAAGCAGGTGTTTGTGGTCTTGGCCCTGACTTTTGCGGCAAAGATTGCATTTCCTCATGCGATCAGAAAAGGTCAGTCCTATCAGATGAAGCGCAGATCCGAAGGGCATGGGGAAAGGCCCAAGAGTAATGGTTCTGGAAACGGAAGAGGGGAAAGAGTATTAATTCTTGCGTTTGCTTTAGTCCATGCGATCCAGGCTGGGGATCACAATGGTCACAGAATGAGAAATGCCCTCTCAACGTCTGTTGCAGCAAGTTCGGCTTCTGTGGGACGACGGACGACTTTTGCGGCACAAAGAAGGTGACGAAACCTTCATGCAGCGGTGGGAGTAGCTCCAGCAAACGCTCCATCGGATACTATGAAGGATGGTCCATTGGCAGAGCCTGCAACGCAATGCTGCCTGAGCAGATTCCTGTTGGCGCTTACACGCATCTCAACTTCGCGTTTGCCTTCGTCGATCCCAAATCCTTCAAGGTATCCCCCATGAGCCAGGCTGATACCGAGCTCTACCCTCGGTTCACGGGTCTCAAAGACTTCAATCCAGGACTGAAAACGTGGATCTCCATCGGTGGGTGGTCCATGAACGACGCGGACCAGCCGACGGCCACGACTTTCTCCGACCTTGCTGGTTCCAGTAGCGCCCAATCCGCGTTCTTCAGCTCGCTGCTGTCCTTTATGGAAACGTATGGCTTTGATGGTGTTGACATTGACTGGGAGTATCCTGTCGCCCAGGAGCGCTCTGGCAAGCCCGACGATTACAAGAACTACGTATCCTTTTTGAAGAACCTTAAGGCCGCGCTCGGCGGGAGTGGCCACAACTACGGCTTGACTCTGACTCTACCAAGTAGTTACTGGTAAGCAAGCGAAAAAAGACCCGATCAATTTGTGAAAAGGCCCCAAGGCTGACGGTAGTACTTACCACACCGATAGGTACATGCAGAATTTTGACATTGTATCCATGGAAAAAATCGTTGACTGGTTTAATGTCATGACATACGACCTGCACGGTACCTGGGATTCGACGGATCGATTCATTGGGCCGGTTGTTAATGCCCATACGAACCTGACTGAGATCGATCTTACCATGGATCTGTTCTGGAGAAACAACGTTAGTCTCATACTTTCTTTTGTTTGATCCGAAAGCCACTTGAAGATCCTCATCAGCGCTAAAAGGTCTGCTCTCATACAGATTGATCCTGACAAAATAGTAATGGGACTTGGCTTTTATGGCCGCAGCTTCACGCTCACTGACCCAACCTGCACATCACCTGGATGCCCATTCAGTGGTGGCGGTAAGCCAGGGAGATGTTCAGCAAGCGCAGGTGTAAGTGTCTCTCTTTCAGCCCCAAAATAAAAGGAAGGGAAGGAAAAGGAGAGAGCGAGGTGAGCGAGGGCTAAACTACGCAGACCCTCATGTACTCTGAGATTCAAGAGATCCTGGCTAGCGGTGCAACTCCAACCCTGGACAAGAAGGCCGCTGTGAAGAAACTGGTCTGGGACTCCGACCAGTGGGTGTCGTACGATGACAAAGAGACGATCCAGATGAAGATCGATTATGCCAACGGAAAATGTCTCGGCGGCACCATGGTCTGGGCTGTTTCTACAGACACCACGGATGGAATCGCCGCCAATGCGTATATCCAGACCAACGGACTTGCGCAGCGCAGCCTGTTTGGAGGCGGCGGCAATCCCAAGCAGGAGGACACCCTCTCGACCTGTATATGGGGGGAATGCGGTAAAGACTGCCCAGCAGGGTCAGTTCCTGCGCAGCGCAGTGACGGGAAGAACCGAGGCAACGCCGGTATCTACACTGGATGCGAACTGACGGGAAACTCTCGCAACTACTGCTGTCCGAAAGATCAAGAAGTTCCCACCTGCGAATGGCGGGGCACGGCTCCGTTCTGTAACGGGAGATGCCACGCTGGAGAAGTCCAGGTATCTTCTGATTCGAGTGGTACGGGCTCAGAGTGCTGGACTGGGCACAAAGTATTGTGCTGCACATCGACCAAGTCTGATGCCGGCATCAGTCAGTGCAAGTGGGAGGGCGCTGCTCCCTTCTGCGGTAAGCACGGTCGTGTTGGCGAGCACTACGGCTGCGACGAAGGAGATCGTTATGAGGAGACGTACGATTCTCTCGGTGCTGGTGGCGAGTCGTACTGCTTCTCTGGCTACAAGTCCTTCTGCTGCACCAAACCGCCCCCTTTCCAGAACTGTGAATGGACTTCTAAGGCGCATTCATTCCTTCAACCATTCACCTGCCCGACAGGCTGTCCCGCGGGCAAACAGATCATTGCGCAGGACCCGTCCAAGCTCAGCTTCTGCAACTCTGGGTCCGCATTCTACTGCTGCGATGCGCCTGTTGAGGAACTGCCGGACAATGATAGCAGCCTCAACTTCTGCGTCAGCTCTGATGGAGACTACGTCCTCAGTATATCTGATGGCAGTACCAACAACTATGACGATGATGGGAATCCTGCGGATATCATTGAATTATTCTGGTACGAGGATGATGTTTTCGTTGTGCCGAATGACGCTTCACCGGATGACATGAAGCGTCAAGCCGATGTTATCACGGAGTTGATAGCTCTGAGTATCGACCGTCGTTGGGCCCGTGATACAGGCATTTCCAATCATACCTTCAGTCAAGTTTGTCTTTCTCAGGACGACTGCTTCAATATCCTCGAACCAGAGCTTCCTGAGGTGCAACGACTACTCAGCGAGATCCGGCTCACTTGGGCATACACGGGTACGTTTGGGCGAGGTCAGCACGATGCTACCTTGGTGCCGCGTGCGCGCACAACAGTGGTGAAGCTCAAGAACAACCGACGCACCAGGTGGACTGCATCCACATACTACAATGTCGCACAGCTGGCCGCCAACGGAAGGCAGTTCTTCGCGAACGGAGGTCTCAAGAAGACGGCAGTCTGTCTCCAGAACATTGGTGCATTTGGCGTGCGGCAGCTGGCTCGTAAGTACGTTGCTGAACATGTCACCGAGCTGCAGACACCGGCGATGTTTGCGCAGTCGATGATCGACAACAAGTATCCTGACGGAACTGTGCCAACCGGCATCACCAGCGGGTACAACTGGGAAGATGTCTTCGGCGACAATGGCTATATCCACATGACCTGGAAAGACCTGGGCATCGCACAGCCTGCCGGGTTGTATGGGGACACGCCGTTGGAAGCCTTGTACCACGCTCTCGGCAGCAAGGGCAGCAATGCAGACTATACGAACCTGCTGATTTGTGATGCGCAGACCAACTCGCTCAAGACGTCGGCGTGGGCTCTACACACGAACATCATCAGCGACAAACGATGGAATGCGGCGAGCCCGGCGACGAGACTCGCATACCTCAACAACCTCGACCAGTCTCTCCTCCCTTATATGAATTCCCCTGAGGCCCAGGCCTCTCTGAAGCACGGGTATGAGGTTCAGCAGACGATATGGAAGGCACTTGATTCCAGTTCCAAGGTGACCGGGCCGGGGAGTTCGAGCTTATCGTCACTGCACAAGACGTGGTACCAACGCTACTTTGAGGAGTTTGATAACAATCTCCAGGTGTTTCTCAAGGCTAAGATCGATAAAGAAGTAACTGCCTGGGCCGGAGGAAGTGGTGCGTATGGGTTTTACAAATCGGTCCAGAGGAACAAGATTACGCAAAGTAAGTGACCCCGCCACGTGATCTGACAGTAAACCAGCACCTAATCACCCAAATGGCGCACAGATCTGAAAGGCCGATCGAGCGCCGTTACTAACCTGGTGGTGGCTGTGGCTTGGATAACGTAGCAGTCGAGGTTCAGTGTGAAACCATCACACTATCAATGCTCGCTTTACGAACATGTAGTCATTTAATCAGAACGCAGTCCAGGTTTGCTCGGTAATGAAGACTTGCTTAATAGTCCTCGGAAGGGGGGGCAGAATGTCGAAACTTCGTGTACGTAGCGTAAAGCTGAGGGCGACAGTTGTGAGCTGTATATTGTCTAGCTCGTCACCGTCAATTTTTGTAGCTTTCTTGACTCTCTCTCGCGATCGAAGGGGCCAATGTCTGTCCAAATACCATCTCTAACCGCTGATGCAACATCAGCCGGATCGTAGAGCAGTAGAGCAGCGTAGAACTTGGTGATGAGTGAAGGTATGGCTACTTTGAATGTTCCCGAGTACGCGAGCTGTCTGGCGTCTTGTTGATGAAGCGAGGCATCAACGGCCTTCACAAATGGTGTGGATCCTGGCTTTCTATCCACCACCGAGCGCATGACCTCTTCGTCCACCATGAGGCACATGCTGACTGCCATGCCTGGCTCGGGTTCATCGGGCCAATCGCCGACATCCTCGTCGTTGTCAGGATCAGCCTCATCCTCATCTATACACAGGTGGTATGCGTATGAGACACCCTCGGCGCCTTGGTTTGAAATGCTCTCGTCGGAGACGAATCGAACCATGACGTTGTCGTCCAGGCGTTGCATCCCAGAGTTGGCGGGGGCAGCGGCGACCCCTTCATTCAGAAGGTCAGAAAACGCGGACTCGAACTCAGTCCACAGCGTCTCGTCGGCGAAGTGTACTCGAAAAGCCCAGAAGCCAAAGGTTTTCCAACCTTCGGACTCCACCTTATCTACAAGCATGCGCAGGTTCTCCTGCGTTGGATCTGGTTCGTTCTCGGTTGCATCTGCCAGGGCGGACGTTGATTCGGGTGCAGGTAGCGAGATGGGATGGGCTCCACGGGCAGCTCGGTCTGCGTTCATCTTGTTCACCCATTCCAGCGACTCCAGACGGCTCTCAGCAGCAGTGCGATCCATGACTCCTTGCAGTTCCTTGTCATGGTAAGCTCAGGCCACATAGGTGCATTGCAAGCTTCCATGCGCAGTACCTACCTCTTCTGTGAGCGCCTCGTAATCGTCATCATTGGCGTGTTCGTACTTGTCTTCGGTCCACCCAGCGGGTAGGTATTTCAATATGGGGTTGTCGGCCATTCTGCACCGAAGGGATGTCGCGACCCTTTTTGATGATGAATGGTAAAATTGGTGATGATGCAGGACGAGGGAGCGTGTGCTGGTGCCCCCAGAACGGGTTGCATCTGATTTCAGCGACAATCATCTACGGCGGTAGAATTGGGCCGCGTCAGCATCAGCAACAGCACAGGCAGGCTCATGCTCATGCTCAGGTTCGGTCAGCCTTGATGAAGCCGCGATGCTCCATTAAGCTCGCCTCAGATCAGAAATCAAAAGGCGAGTACCAGTGAGGTCACAAACAAAACCAGGACAGAACGTCAGGTCCCAGGCAGCAGGTTTTCTGAGTCACGTGCAAAGGTACCAGGTACCTACTGACGAACAGAATTCTGAACATTGCATTTAGAGCGCAAATACCAAGTCAAGCAACAAAAAATGTTCTCTTTTGCTTGACTCCGGACTTCATTTACTGAGGTTTGCCATGTTTGTCAATCTGAGTTAAGAGTCCAAGGTAACAAAGCCCCCAAGAGCCCGCTGAAGCTTGATTCGCGATCTAACTCAACAGACAGCTATGATTAACAGCACATAGAATTGACCGCCTCTTCCCTATGTAGGTAGGTAGCGCAACACAATATAATATCGCATGCGATTAGTCTACGACTCGATATGAAAGGGAAGACAGTGGGATGCCGTATACCATGCTGCATGGAAGCCTCTTAGGCTGATCCATAGGAAAGGCGTCCTATAAAGCAAGAGAGGCTAGTAGTCTTCTCACTGGCTTCCTTTAGTTATTCAGCCAGTATCCGACACTTTGCATTGCAGCCATTGCTAGTCATGAGACTCCAATCGAGGCGGATGAGAACTGCAGTCGGGTGAGGACCTCAGAGGTAATGATTCTGTAGGTCGACCCAGCTATTAATAGGTGAGACTGACAATCGTGAAGATATCACTTCCATTATATAGCTTCCTATATATCTATAATTAAGTCACTGATAATATCGTGATCTACTCTCTACGAGTGGGGGACTTAGCCTTATGACCTGGGGTGATCACCGCCAGGCTGGTTGACTAGGACCCGTAGCCAGTCTGGTGTTGTCCTGACCCCCCTCGGGCACTTCACATGACCCCCTATAGGGAGCTAAAGGGGTGATTTCGCGGGGTTATTCACTTAATATAGTGCGGCTAAGAGTGGGGCGAGCTGACATGACCCGCTTATGGGTCGGGTTAGGGTTAGTAGGGTTAGGGTTAATTAACTAGGGCTTAGAGTTAATAGTCAGTGTTCGAGTTAGCCTTAGGATTTTCTTTAATTAATTATCAATCGATTCTTAATTAATTTTAAATTAATCCTTATTTAATTCACAACCAATCCTTAATTAATTCTGAATCAATCCTTAATTAATTCCTAAGGTTAGCCCCACAAGATATATGCATTATACCGGGTCATGTGATGTTGGACCGCTGGATGAGGTGGCTGGGAATGATCCGAAGGCTGGGTACTTAGCTCGAGTTATATTTGGGCAAAATACTGCTCGGAATAACTAAAGAGCCGGAAACTATGGTTTAGCCCCTCGTTTGGAAGGATTCAGCTACAGAACGGAGCGCACACAATACACACACACTTCTGATCACTAATTACACGGTCTAACATGTGAAGTGCCCGACGTGTAGCTTGTCGGCGTTACCGTGCAGTCGGCGCCACCCACCAGCATCAGCAACGGTCGAGAACTCCCTCCTCCACACGACAGATCCTCCCTGCTGGGCTAGAATCCAATCTTCGGGAAATACGTCATTTTCAAGATATACCAGTTGTTAGTTTCCAAATTTAGGCAATATGCCCCCTAGAGTCTGTTTGGCTTGCATTATGCCACCAGAATAGCTCAGAGCAAGCTGCAGCTCATACATGGCAGGGAAGAGTTGCACGACTCAGTTGATGCAAGCTCCTAGAAAGTGTCTCGCCCAGTCGAGCACTAAGCCCTCTCTTTCTCTCCCTGGGTGTGTATTTGTAGCGGTCTTCTTTCAAGGCCAGGAGCCCGTCGCCAGATTGGGCTCGATTACAAGCAAAGAGAAACAAAGCCACATTGGCGGTCCACGGTACCAGAAGAAGCGTGGCTCGTAATTAGTTTGCATGATGAATAACAAAGAGGTAACTTCATAAGGCATTCAAAACACTTGGCAGAGGATGTGCTCTGCCCCTGAATCCATACGGCTGGGAATTGTTGAAGGGAGGCGTCCGAAGACTCCCGCGCCGGATTCGGCAAGGTACCACTTACAGCACCATGCGGCAGCCCCGATCTTTCACGCAGAAGCGATGATAGCTATCGCGCACTTGGGGCTTGATGGATTGAAGTAAGCCTTGGACTATTTGCACTATGAGGCTGTCCTCTAAAAGCATACATCCGTTCTGGTCTGATAGACCTAAAGGCTTAATATAGAATCTAGTACCCAAACGCCTTCACACCAATGCATCACGCGCCGCCTGGGAACTCTCCGTGGCTGTAGTTAGAAGGTCTAAGCTATTTCCAAACATCTGTAAGAAATGACGACCAGGAAGACCAAGTATCAAGGCTGGAGAAAGTTCCATAAGTGTGGCCAAGAACAACAACATTCTGGAGTCTATCTCGCTATCTCCAACAACCTCATTAGCATCATCATCACCAGCTACATTGTATCACTTGAGCTATTCCGCTTAATAATACTTTTCTTTATTTTATCTTCCAAGACATAATGAAGTATCTTCACGTCGCCCTTATCACCGCCACTGCTGTTGCGGCAGCTCCTATGCCCTCCCTGTCCTCGAGGGCCCCTCAGGAACACCGAGTCTGGGGGCTCAGACTCGGTCCCTGGAGACGTTCTCTTACGTCGCGCGACCCTAGCGACTCGCCTGACTACTTGGCCTGGCTTGGAGGATGGCTTGGACAACAGCCGGATGACAGCACTTCTGATGTCTCCACGGGAACTCCAGCGAAGAAGCGAGACTTCCTAGACAATCTGTGGAACACCATCACCACAGGCCCTTTTGGCGCGTTGGAAGAGGAGAATACTGCTGTCGATAAGCGCGACGTTTCTGAAGTGGATCAGAACGTCTCTATTCTATCCTCAGAAGAGGCGAGTCCCATCGAGGAGCGATGTTTTTGGGTCGACCTGGGAAACGCCGTGGTGAATGCTTACCACGTTGTCAACCCGCCCGCGCCCAGTCAACCAGTTGATCCTGAGTCACAGCTAGAGCCGGCTTTGAACGTCGTGGAAAACGGCCTCGATACCGCAGGGAATGCTGTAGGAAACGCCCTAGACGACGCAGGAGACGACGTGGTGAATACCTACAAGGATATCAATGGGGCCGGCCAACCGCCTGTTCCTTTTTCACAAGGCAAGCCGGCCATACAATGGGGGGAAGAGTAGGAAATCAACGGAGTAGGAAATCAACGATTGAGTATTACGGCAGTAGCTTCATGATACATTTTCTCGTTTTATAATGCCTATAAAATCGTGAAGTAAAGAACCACGCAGTGCAAACAAAGGAACTGGAGAGTTCGGCTTCGATCGTGGAGATGCTGTTTATCAGTATACTTGAATTACACGCGTACATCAGTTTTTGGCTAATGAGGATTCCTGAAGTCATCAGCAGGTTATGCATCTATACTTAGGCGAGGCTCCAGTCGAGGCAGATGAGGACTACGGTCGGGTGAGGGCTTCATCGGCAATGATCCGTAGGTCCACCCAGGTAATGACAGATGAGACCGTAAGATTGACAATTGTCACGATATCACTTCCATTACCCAGATTCCCCCCCGTCTATAATTAGGTCACTGATGATGTCGTTATCTACTCTACACGAGCGGGTGACTGGGCCTTATGACCCGGGATATCACTATCAGGCTGGTTTGGCATGTCGGCGTTACCGTGCAGTCGGCGCCACTCCACACAACAGAGGCTCCCTGCTGACAATCTTGGGGAAATACGTCAGTTTCGAGATACTCCAGTTGCGAGTTTCCAAATTTAGGCGATTGGCATCCCGGAGTGAGTCCATTTAGCTTGAATTATGCAACCAGTCTGGCTCAGAGCCATTTGCAGCTCATACATGGCAAAGAGGTTGCACGGCTCAGCTGATGCAAGCTTCTAGAAAACGCCTCACCCAGTCGAGCACCAACCCCCCCCCCCCCCTCCCCTCTCTCTCTGCGTGTTTATTTGTGTATTATTAGCCATTTTCTCCCGAGGGAACCCAAGCCGCGGGTTACGGATGGACGCTGGGTCTGCCGCGTACCAGAAGAGCCATGGCTCATAGTTGGTTCGTACGATGAATAATGAAGAGATAAACTAATCCAGGCGTTACATTGCAATCTACCTAGCGGAGGATATACTCTGCACAATAATCGATACTATGGGGAAATGTTGCAGGGAGGCGTCCCAAGACTCCAGCCGGCGACGCCGAATTCGGCAAGGTACCACTTACACCACATGCGGCAGCCCCGGTCTTCTACGAACAAGCCATGATGGAGATTGCGCACTGGTTCCAAAGGCTAATCTATTTCCAGATGCCTGTCAGAAGCGACGACCAGGAACACCAAGAGACAAAGCTGGGGAAGGGTCTATAAGTATGAACAAGAACGCAGTATTCATCATCATCATCATCATCATCATCATCATCATCACCATCACCATCACCCTTAAATCACTTCGGCTATCTCTCTCAACAATCCCTTGTTTGATATTATCTTTCTCCAAGTCACAATGAAGTATCTTCATGCCGTCCTCATCACTGCCACTGCCGTTGCGGCAGCTCCTCTGCCCCCCTTGTCCTCGAGGGCTCCTGAGCCTGAATCCCGACTCTGGGGGCTCAAACTCAACTGGATACGTTCTCTTGCATCACACGACCCTAGCCCTGCTGCCGACGAGAAACGCGACTTAGATTATGATTTCTGGGCCTGGAATGGAGGACCGCCGGATGGCAGCGATTCTGATGACTCGACGGGACTTTCAGCGAAGAAGCGAAGCATTTGGGAACAGCTCATCAGTGCCGCTGGTGAAGAAACTACTTCGATTCCAGATGGGTCGTCCGAAAAGCGAGACTTGGCAGACACGCTAGACTTTTGGAAATACCTGGGGCTCGGGTCGTCCAAAAAGCGATACACCATGTTGGAAGAGCTGCAGATGGACGAGAACACAATAGACGGAGTGAAGAAGAGGCGAGACACCTTTTTGGAAGAGCTGCAGAGTGACTGGAACGCAATAGGCGGAGTGAAGAAGAGGCGAGACTTGGAAAACGTGAACATTTGGCATGACCTGGAAGAGGCCGGCTTAGGGGAACCCTTTGCTAAGCGAGACTTTCTGGACAACCTGTTCAACAACATTGCCACAGGCCCTATTGGCGGGTTGGAAGAGCGGAATACTGCTGTCGACAAGCGGAACCTTTGGGGCGACGTTTCTAAAGTGGATTGGGACGTCTCTGCTTCACCTTCAGAGGAGACGATGTCACTCGCGAATGGCGATAAGCGGGACGTCTCCGCTTCACCTTTAGAGGAGACGATGTCACGCGCGACTGCCGACAGGTAGTGGTTACCAGGCTGAGGGGAGAACCATCACTTCTATATAGGTACACACATATTGGTTTGCTTGCTACATATTTGATCCCACTGTAATTGAATTCTCTCTACTCTAATCGCTCCTTGATCGTGACACGTAAAGTTATTAATCAGGGTATTTGAAATATACATGTAGATCAGATCTTGGTTAATGGAGCTTTCTGAAATCATGATCAGGTTATGGCCGCGCTGCGCATGACAAGAACACAGTTGAGGGTGGTTATGTTGCTTGGCCCATGATTTCCAAAACTGTTTAGCCAGGCCACGGCATATCTGCATACCTAGGACAGCTATATCTATTTTTGTTATATATTTATTTTTAATTTGTATTATCTCAACTCCAGGCGCGCCCCATCTCCCCTCGTGACAGGATAGCCTGTAACGTGTACTGGTTGAAAGTGTGATAGAGAGACAGCGGTGATGACGCAAGGGGGAGCTTTGAAAGGCTGCCGACGGCATTGAAAGCCGGCCGACGAGATGCGTACCTATGACATCCGGCATTAGCACCCATCAGCTTCGCCGCATCCGTAGGTAAGACCGGTAGCGTGCCAATATGACTACCAATGCCGATAGACATACTTCAATGCCTGCGAACCCGCTCCCCCAACCGCCGTTATCGGCCACAATATGTAAGCCAATGTAGATACCTTTCGCTTCTAAATATGGTAGCTATTCAAGATCAAGAAGAGAGAAAGTTTCTAAGATAAGCCAGATCAAGACTGCAGAATCCAAGTGAACGCCCCTAGAATTCCCATGATCATCAACCAAGCTGGTTAAGGAGGACGATGATCTCATGCGAGGCATTCCATTCCGGTGTCAGCCTCGAATTGACCACCATAAGAATCTAGATAGCACAGCCCGTAACTCATCGTATCGTAACCGATGAGTTCATATTTACAAATGGCTCCATGGGCCCGTCCAGACCCTTTGTGAGCTTCGAATGCGGGAGGCTTGAGAAGTGCTGACGTTGGTCGATAACGGCTGTTGGACTCGGGTAGCTCGCTCGAGACCCTGAACAGGCCTAGTACTAAGGTATACCTGGGGTACCTCGTCATTCATCTGGGGTAGCTGCACCGTCATACCCTCTTTTGTCACCTCTGAGCTCATCATGAGGCTCTAGGTAATAGAAGCGGATAAGGGCTGCATCGGCAGTTGTCCGTCCCGTCCGCCTAATAATAGTTCAGATCGACGAACTGACGCTATAATTAAGCAAGTCTCTGGTGATATCGTTGGCCTTGTGACTGACTGGAAGATAAGGCTACGTGTGGCTTGTGGCTCTGCTCTAGCACGTCGGGGTTACCGAGCAGTCAGCGCTACAGCGTCAGCAAAGGTCGAGAACTCCACACGATAGATCCAGGGTCGGATCTTGGAGATATAGACTACCCCTTCTTTGTGGGGTTCTACGGCAAGGCTACACTTGCTTGATCTATGGGACATTGACTGTCTTGGAGATTTGTGAGGAGAGATCGAATGTGCGATGCAGAGTTGGCTCAGTCTATGCCGTGTAAGCTACATCCCCTCCCCTCTATCGTGTTTGGGCGATAGATTGTCGCCGCAAGGAAAAGGTTCCACGCTCTCAACTGATGCAAGCTTCTAGAGAATGTCTCGGCCCCTCTTTTGTGTTGGTTTATGTGCTCTTCAGGGTCAGCCACAAATAACACATTGTACATATGTATGATGTCTGTATGGACCGTTGAGCCGTGGCGCGCCAGAACAGGCGAAGCTTCTAACTAACTTACGACTAGCAAGAAGCTATTGAACAGCAAGTTTACAAAACGGGTAAGAAGCTCCATGCTCTGTAGTCTCTTTAGGTGTTAGTCTACGGATAACTCCGTACCGGCGCCAGTAAGCAATCATACAAGAACAACGGCAGGCCTCTGGCAGCAAAGGTAGCGCCGGATTTGGAAAGGTAACGTTCACTGTCACCACCAAGCGAGCTCCCCTGGATCTTTACACAAGGCTTTGGCTATGACTGTCTGATCAAGAAGGTTTACCAGCGTAAACCTGGGACTATTGGCCATCGTGAAGCCTTCTCCTCTGCCGACGCTTACACCCATTCTAGTCCCGGTAAGCAAAGATAGATCTCGGAAGCCCCAGACGTTAGCCACTTTATCGCGCGCTTCACCCTTTCTTGAAATAGAAACGATCCATAGCTGCGTTCACGAGAACGGAACTGTAGGCATTGACAAGGAGGCGCAGGGTCTCAAGCTGGAAGGGGGCTCATGGGCATAAATACGATGAGGATCGACAGCATTTTGGAGCCTATTTCATTTACATCATCATCAATCATCTATATCATTTACATCATCATCAATCATCTACATCATCAATCATCTACATCATCAATCATCTACATCATCAATCATCTACATCATCAATCATCTACATCATCAATCATCTACATCATCAATCATCTACATCATCAATCATCCATCATCAATCATCTACATCATCAATCATCTACATCATCAATCATCTACATCATCAATCATCTACATCATCAATCATCTACATCATCAATCATCTACATCATCAATCATCTACATCATCAATCATCTACATCATCAATCATCTACATCATCAATCATCTACATCATCAATCATCTACATCATCAATCATCTACATCATCAATCATCTACATCATCAATCATCTACATCATCAATCATCTACATCATCAATCATCTACATCATCAATCATCTACATCATCAATCATCTACATCATCAATCATCTACATCATCAACTTTCTCTCATTTCTCTCCCAAGCTCACAATGAAGTTTCTTCACGTCGCACTCGTCGCCTCCGCTGCCGTTACCGCAGCCCCGGTGCCCCATCCACACTCAGAGGCTTCTAGCGATGCTGTTGCCAGCAAGCGCGGCTTCGTTGACTTCAGGCCCTGGATCGAACGCTTCGGATCAGTAGAGAAGCGAGGCTTCTCGGAGAACGACGACGTTCTCAAGCGAGACGAAGCAGATATCCTCTCTACAATCTCTGACTTGTTTAAGAAGCGAGACGAAACAGATATCCTCTCAACAATCTCTGACTTGTTTAAGAAGAGAGACGAAACAGATATCCTCTCAACAATCTCTGACTTGTTTAAGAAGCGAGCCCCTGACGACCACATCATGGAATTGATCACTGAAACCCTTCAAAAGAGGTCGGACACCGGAGCTGCTGCCGGCGACGCCAAAAAGAGGGCGAACATCTGGGATGACCTGTTTGGGGGCGGGGAAGATCCCACCGATGCTGCCAACGAGAAGAGGCAAAGCGTCTGGGACGAATTCATGGATTCCATGGGTCCGGAGGCTGCCAACAAGAAGAGGCAAAGCGTCTGGGACGAATTCATGGATTCCATGGGTCCGGAGGCTGCCAACCAGAAGAGGCAAGGCGTCTTGGATGAGTTGATGGATGCCTGGGATGAGTTGATGGATTCGTTGGTGGATTCCTCGGGCCAGGATTCTACCAACAAGAAGAGACAAATCCTCTGGGAGGATTCCTTGGGCCCGGATTCTGCCAACAAGAGGTGGCTAGGCGTCTGGGGGGAGTTGAAGGAGTCCATGGACTTGCTTCATGCCAACAAGAAGAGGCAAAGCATCTGGGATGACATGCAGAATGAAGAGGGCGACGGCTCGATCTTTTTCAGCGGCGGTGGGGAAAAGCGAGGCATCTGAGACGACGTGGGCAACGACCTGGATAACTCCTTTCAACGCGCACGGACGGTTGCTGCTTGACGAGAGGACGAGGCAGTGATGAACGGGGACTGAGGAGAATTCACATCAGCAAGTGATTCAAGAAACCTGCTTGGAGGGTGACTTAAATATTGATTATATGATAATTTTGATGACACCACACGAAATTGCACATCCCGTGAACAAGCATGTGGCATTGGCCAGAGAGAGGGAGTTGATAGTAGTAGTTGAAAAACATCTAGAGGTTAGAGTCGCGAACGATGATGACATCCTATTCTAAAGGTTCCGATTAAGAATATAAAGATACCTACCAGCCTTTAAGGAGCCCGATACGCTGATCGTATAAGGGGAAATAGACAAAAGGTTAGGAACTATTATAACGCACCCCTTAACCATCTAAAAATTAGCAATCGAGATCAGCGAGACCTCCGCTATATAAGTCCTTTTATAGCTAAGACTCCTCCTCTATTAGCAGCTTAGTGCGATCGGTGCAGCTGTGGTAGCGAGGAATGACCACGATATCGCTCTCATCATCCCCCGTGATCGACTTAGCAATAGTGTCGGAGCAGGCGTTCTAGGTCGTGGACAGGAAAGGGGCATCCCTCAGACAGTAGAGAACCAACTCTCCAAAGTTGGGCTCGTACTCAGAAAACGTGCCGCAACTGTGAAGCATCGTGGGAGCCTTCATCCAGTATCCGCACTTGCCCTCGCCAAAGGAGACACCCTGCGTGGTCATCTCCAGCTTGCCCCAAGTGAAGCCGAAGCTGATGCCCGCGGACAGTATCGCCTCGATGGTTGGGCCGCCACCGCCGCTCAGACCAAAGTTGGCGCCGGTCGACCTCTCAAAGCTTTATTCTTCCTCTTTCTCGAGGTAACAATCGTTGCCCTGGCAGAAGCGCGTCTTCTCGTACTCCACGGCCGGCCCGTAGTACTTGGTGGCGCGGATCTCACAGTACTGACCGCAGCCATCGCCCTGGCCATCCTGCTGCGTCCACGGGCAGTCACCAGACTCATTGACAACAATCTTGGGACTGCAGACGTCTTCCGTGCAACCCTTGACCTCAACAGAGTTGGAACCAATGCAGCGCTTTTCCATGAGACCTCGTCTATTCTTCTTGCCAGCTCTGCCAGCACGACCCAAGCCAGTGCGAGCGTAGAGGTTGTATCGCACACTGTTGTCGAGGTCACTTTTCCAGACTTGCCGTTGGCGGAACACTGCTCCCGCATGAGATCAAGGGCCGTCTTGAGTTGAGTCATGTCCACTTTGTAATGTGCATCACTATTGTTGCGGATCTGGGCAACACTGTTGCTCACGTCCTGGTTGCGGCAGGTGTGAGGAACGAGAGTGACCCCAGCACCAAGATCATTGATGAGCGCATCGGCAGCCGCGGCAGAGTGTCGGCATTGGCGGCTCCATTGGTAGTCTCGCCGAGGTGGTCAACGGCGTGCGAGACAACATCGATACTTTCGCCACGTTTGATGCGGTGCCTTTGATTCTCCCCCAGGTAATTACCGGGAAACTCGCGATGATCCCGTGGATTGATGGGGACAATAGAAGCTGAAGCCTAGAACATCAGAGTTCCGACAAGCAGAAGAGCAGCCGCCATCTTGGGGATCCTGAGCTTTGGGATGGCTGCAGATTCTTGATTGCAAACAGCAGCAACGAGACGGAAGTCTTCCTTGTGTTGGATGAAAGACGTATCGCAAGAATCCAGCTTGCAGGTGCAGGTGGCGCGTTCTTCACCGACTGGTTTTGCCTCGGAACAGCACGGTTGGAAGAGGTCGGCGTTGGCGGTGATGTTTGACTTGTCGTAACCGGTAAGCAAAGAGCAAAGAACCCGTGTCAGGGACGCTGAGAATTGGCTCTGACGGATTGCCAAGGCTGGGATCGTTGTTCATGATGTGAGACTTGAATTTGTGCTTTCCAGAAAGACTCAGGAATTCCTTTATAGTTGTAAAATGAAAGCGAGGAGAAGAAGAGTTCACAATGTATAAGTACACGAAGTAGAGGCACTGACGATGTGAGGTAATACGGCAGGAGTCCAAGCAACCTTCGAAGGGCCTTGAGACAAAAGGCAAAAGATCCTTGATGGTGACGACAGCAGTAGTAGTAAGTAATAATCATAGGAAGAGTCCTTCGCCATTGCCCAACTAATTAAGCTGCAAGGATGAAACGATGAGGTTCTTGATGAGAAGCGGCACAGTAATCCCCTCTCGGACCGAAGCACTTGTTCATACTGGCAGAAGTCTGATACATCGTGGTTCTTGTTGTTGAACGGTTGATCATAGCTGACCGGCCGGAGAAGGCTGCATGACGAGCTATCGACCAATCCCATATAAGGTCCGTCGAAGAAGGGGTCAATGGGGCTCTCTACTCAGCTGGATATAACCTAGGTTGTGAAAACAGCCGCAGAAGTGGCGATCTGCCTCTCAAAAGGGTACCAGCTACCCGCTTCTGTCGAGGTTAGAGGCGAAATGCTTCACACAGATATGTCAGGAACCAGATCCTTCGAGCCGGGTATCAAGCTTAGTTTCGAGAATCTGCGATGCTACGCTGAGAATTATCTCGTCTGACAAGGGATTGACTCTCGCTAATCGTTCCTAAGACACTGACTGCAAGGATGCACCTGGAAGGTGAAAGTCCCTGTCGATGCAACCTAACTCGACGAGGCGCAAACGATGAAGGCGAATGGTGCTCTCGAGAACGCAGATCAACGACTTGAAAATTGATATGGCGAGATTGATAAAAGTTCAACCCATGCAGCCTATTCTCATCTGCGCCGCAGAAAGCCTTGCATGGTATGCAAAGGAGATCTATTCGGAGAGCTGATGCTGCGCCGCTGGCAAGGATTCTTGTGTAGCGTGGCTGGTTGGGCGAAGATCTACATCTGACTGATTAGCGATGGAACTGAGGAAGTCAATTTATCAACAAAATCAGACTTCAACCTGCTTCAAGCACGAATTAGCATATTTCCTTGCATCCAGCTTAAAGTAGTCTGCCCGAGCAGAAGACACAGTCCAAGCCACGGGAGCAGCTTTTGTATCTCAAGCATGCCACGAGACTTGCGAGTCATCAGCGCTCCCGACTCTTCAGCGTACTGCTCGTGCGCTGAAGATCTTAAGACGAAGGATTCAAATGGTTTGCCAAGAAAGACAAGGCAGGATGTTCCAAGCCAAGCACTACAGGTTGGCGATCGCTGTGTCTCTGCGCATAGTGTGAAGCATGCCATCGTCCCTCCATAACACATGATGTCATTGCAATGATGCATCTGTGCCTTGCTGCAAGGATCCCATTGTATTCGGTTGTGCCTAGATCAAAGGAAGCTTTATTTATGCTTACAACCTTACAAGTTTACTTGCCGGGAACAAAGTTGCCTACTGGGTTATCTTCTCTCACGCACGCACCCTTTCCTCAATACATACGCCTGCACCCTTTCCTCATACTCCATCACTCTACGACGAGCTGTGACGAGCTGTAAAGGAAGAGAGAGTATTTTATGAGTTACAATATGGCCCGACTCACTTCAATTCTCGTTTCTTCTCTCGCGCTCGTAGAATTGACAGCCGCTCGACCGCCTCCAAGCAAGCCCGATCGTCAGCCGACCAACCCATGCTTCCCAAGCGACCGCGACACTGTAGGCGGTAATTCTGATAAATCACTGCCGCCATGTGTCCGTCAGGCCAAGATCATGGAGGCTTGCGGCCTGGACGGCAACGACACCAGTCTGTCTCCTAATGACAGGCAGAGATGTCTCTGCGACGGTGAGCATTAGAAAGCCACTTCACCCTCAATATTTCAAAACCCTGACAAATGTGCCCGATGCTAAAACCTCCATCGTTGCAAAAGGATCCTTCTTTGAAGACGTCGTCGGCTGTGGAGCGTGCCTCAACTACCAGATGTTGATTCCAAGCGGTGACTTCAACGATGGCAGAGCTGTCGTGTCCAGCGCATTAAGTGCTTACTGCGACACCACACAGACTGCCGACTTCGATGCCATCTACAGCAGCATCGTGGCCAGCGGCACCTTTGGCGGGAAATGGGTGGCAACACAAACACCAACCACGACGAGACCCACGGCTGTAAGCAATTACTACACTGCTACTGTCGATCAATTAGGCCCTGGTTTGGAGTCGCTGGTCACCCAAAGGACGTTGACGGGAGAGGCACCAACCTCGCAACCAACAGATGATGGTGCTGACTCGCTGTCCAGAGCCAACAACAAGCTAGGTGGTCTGTGTCTGTTGGGTACTCTCGTGGCACTGCTCTTGGGTTGACGTGGAACTGCTCTCATGCATTTTCCCAAGCATCTTTTCTTCTCGTGAGAAAGCGAGCGTGCATATCCCACCTCATGGTCGTAAAAAACAAATGTACATTGACTAGTTCACGCGTCGATCCCCAGAGATAATTCTAGGTTAAATCATCCTAATGATAGTTGTTCCACTTATCATCTTGTATATGACGGCAGTGGTTTCTCACGCGTCCAAATGTTCATGCCAATCTTCTCTCCGCCCACGACGGGCAAACCTGCATGGAGCACACGCTCATCGCCCTGCCCCGGGGCGACCATATTCTCCCAATAGATTGCATTCCCTTCGATGGGTTTGAAGGTCACGCCGTTCTCGTACTCCTCGTCACAGTCCACGAAATCGCACCACTGCTCACCGCTGGGCACCCGGAGGATGGGAAAGTTGGTCCCTCCGCCCGTGACATTGTTTGCCTTGACGTAGGCGAAGATGGAGGACTGTCGATTGCCTCCGAGCGATGCGACGGCGCGATCTGGATCGGTGAACCAGTCCGTGTGGAAGTGGTACCGCTCTGTGGGTGCGTACTTGACGAGCTGAATCGGTTCAAGGTGGGAATCATCAAGGTCGAACCCCTGTATCTCGAGGGCGCGCGAGCCGACGCAGTTGACCAGCTTGTCCCATGGGATAGAGGTGGATTGTGATGTGCGCACAGCGTGGCGGACTGAAGAGCCGCTGGCCCCGACAACGCCAGAGTGAGTAAAATGACCGTCTCTAGACACAGAAGAAAATACGTCAGGAATCAAGTCTCTTGGGGAGGGGCTTTTTGCTTCAGATTATAAATGTATCAAAGGACTTCATACGCTAGCGATTGGAGATGAACGCGCTCATGATGGGCGATGAAGTTCTCAATGTAGATGACCAGCGGCGACTTGCTCAATAGGTGAACCTTCGATGCAGGATGTTCACAGGTGTAATCTTCTGAGAGCTCCTTCGGTGTCGACAGTGGGATCTGGTCGTTCTCGGCGAGAGCTGGATGCGAGAGGTTGAGCACGGCGAGGGCGAGGAGGATCTGAAGGCTGACCATGGTGGACGATTCGATATTATAACGAACACACCCAACGCGAAAGGATAACTCGATATATCTAGTGAGGTTTTCGTTGATCAGGTAAAAAAAATCGCAATCGATGGAAACAGTTTCTCGAAGAAAACGCGTTCATGTATAAGTGTGAGGAGGTGGCCATGGCAGAGCTTGCTTGGTCCTAAGGCCACCACATCACAGCAAAAGATGAGACGATCCTGAAACATCTTGAGCTTCATTTTTGATCCTTTGCTGATGCAAAGCCATAACACCATCACTACCCGAGGAGCTGACGATGATAAACCTCTCCTTTATTATTCCCAATCTTTCTTTTTCTTTCTACTCAAAAGCAAGATGAGAGGTGCATCCTTGTTGGCAGCGATGGCAGCCTCGGCCGTCCCATCCAACGCCGACGAGCCAGAAGAACCATGGGGTTTTCTCGCCGCAGAAGCCTTCCAGCATCGAATAGAAAACAAGGACCAGATTCTCGTGGCCTGTGAGTGAAATTCTATCAATCGAAAGCATGCATTTTTTTTAAAACCGTCTAACGAAAATTGACCCCCAAGTCGTCGCGGTACGTACGAGACCCCAGCAAGCAAAACAATGCCAGCACAGAAGGATTTGGCTAAAACCTGGCCTCTCTCTCCTCGACATGAACAGCCTCAAGAGTGAGATGCATCCGAGTCGGAATCCAAAGGGCTAGCGAACATCAACTTCTAACGACTATACAGCGAGTTGAGCTCTGCATTATTACCGCAGTGGAAGACTCTGCGTGAGAGTTCCGACCTCGCCGTGGCTGTGAATTGCACCAGCATCCCGGGAACATGTCGCGATAACAACGTCTCTAGCCTGCCCGCGATCCGCTTATACCAGAGCGATGGGAGTATGATCCGATATCGCGGGCCTAAGAGAGCCTCTGAGTACGTTTTCTTTCTCCTTATACCTCCTTTTTGGCCGTTTGGCCTCGTTCTACCTCAGGAGCTAAACTCCGTCAGCATTTCCCTCTTCATTGAGCGCATGAGTCGTCCAGCGGTGACCACCCTTACAGACGACAATGTAGCAGACTTTTCTCTGATTGACGAGATTGTCGTAATGGGCCAATTTCACCAGGGTGACGTCGCTGTCAAGAGCATTTTCCTTGATGCAGCCAACAAGTTCCGTGATCGGTACAGTTTCGGCATGTACGAGCTGTCCTCACACGACGCATCATCTACTCCAGCCCAGGTCATCTGTCAGAACAACTTGGACGACTTGGAGCACAGTCTCGAGGACTTTTCTCACGTGGCATCCTTGGAGAGGCTCTTGGACAGCTGCAGCACCCCGCTGGTGATGCCGTTGAACAGAAGGACCGAGCTGCTCTTCAACAAGGTATGTGGAAAGCCACGAGTCCATGGCAAAAGTGTTGCTCGGTTAGCAGACTTCTAATCATTTCATCATAGATCGCCAAATCTCCTGTATACTATTTCAGCGGCAGCGAGACCGACCGCCAGGCCTACGTGGATATGGTCCGTCCAATCGCCAAGATGTTCAAGGAGTACTTAGTCTTCGCGACGATTGACACCAAAGACTATCCTCACATGCCAGCCATGTTTGGCCTCGCGGGAAATGGCTTGTGCTTACAGGTTCTCCAGAACGGTCAGGTTTACCACTTCGCGGATGCCGAGATGTCGGCCGCAACGGTGCAACGATTCATTGAAGCCGTTTCTGGGGGAGAAGCGCTGCCATGGGATGGGCAGAATCAGGGACAGAGGCTAGGTCGGGACGAACTGTAGAACACTTCGATCCAAGATGGCTAGCCCTAGGGGTAATTCCCAGAGCCACCTCGTAAGGAACCTCTGATATCCTCCTCGCAATGCGGTTCTGAGAACGGACAAAGCGTGCTGTCAAGGCGGCAGAGGCTCATTGCCCTCAAAGCAAAATTGTTCGCAGCCCTCCCGGTCTCGCTATAGGTGATCCTACAGTGTCGACCGTGTGATCGTTGTCTGCCACAACCTCCCTTTCACATGTCTATCCACCTCACCTCAGTACTTACTTATCGAGCTTGACACTCGATGGAAATGTGGCGACAAGATCTAGATTAACTACAATTTTCACAGGGAGTTATGTAATCGGCTCTAAGGATATTTAATCTTCCTACTACGCTTCCGTAAGATGGCAATCGTGCTTTGCAACCGTTGCCTGAACCTTGGGTGAGGCTGAGACACACCCTAGAGAATCTAGGACATCAAAGGGCTAACAAATTTTGTACAAGAAAGCCAGAGCAATCTGCTCCCTTGAGGGCACTGTTGGGGATTCCTATGTCTATTTCTGAACTTTTCGCTTTCTGAATTTCTCGCTGTTCTATCTACGATGTTACCTGTAGATGATTCTCCGTATGCAAGTGGGATCTAAGTACTTTAACCTGAACGGTCGTAATCATCCCATTGAATATCCCGTTTGAGACTACGGGAATCTTATAAGCAAGACGATAAATCCACTCATGCTCCAGGAACTGGATACATATGAGTGACAGTATTGTGTTCTTGGTGGTTCTTACGTGAGCCCAGATCATGGCTTTCCGCTCGAGAAGGATTCACAATCATTCGCAATGATTCCGTCTCGATCTCAAGAAATCACTCATGCACAGATCTGAAGAATAAGTTATGTTGGTGCTGGCCTAAGCGATGAACAACGCAAATGGCGAAATCCGGTCACATGTGTTGATAGCCAAGATATCTGGCTTGGCGGTGCTCCTAGTGTCCGAGAGATCTCGTGGTTGTTGGATTCTTGATGGCAAGGATCAAATCAGCATAGGATCCGTCGTAGAAGGACCGAATGACTTCCGCGTCAGTAAGGACATGCGTGAGCCCAACTATGTCGATTCAAATATCTACTCATCACAGTCCTGGAGCAAAGACATGATGCGCAGGCCATGGATAAGAAAAGGTGGTGATGATATGACGCCTTCTCCCCATGATCAGATCAGGAAACCGCTTCGGGATGACTTTTTCTCTCTTCTTTTCTTCTTCTCTTATTGGATGCAGAGGGTGTTCTTGGTGACTGGTGTAATATAGGCTCTCCCTTACATCGGTTGGACCAAGATAAGAACGAGGTTGCATTGCATTTGCAGAAGTCAGCTTTCGCTGGGGTTTAAATCCAACGTTATACTGACCCCCGGTCGTCATGTGTTCCATCATCCCGTTCCACACCTCTCCTTTTCTTTTCTCCCATTTCTCGGGTCCCGAGGATGGAGTGGCCCTTTGGGTTATGGACCACCAGGTTTGGTCAAGATCGAGGCCGCAAATGGGGTGGGGAGATTGGAATTGCCACTATTCAGAAGCTCAGGCATGGCTTATGATACTAATGGAAGTTTCGTTGTTGAGGGATGAGCGATGGCCGAGGCAGGCCGCATGTCTCGCATTGTGACGCCCTTTGTCAAGAGAGGAGACAGAGGATAAGGAGCAGGTATTCGAGCCACCGTCTGACCGAAGCAGTAATAGTTCAGACCGCTCCACCGTAGTCGAAGGACCCTTTGTTTAAACTGCCTCAAGGGGACTAGGGTACGGGGGGGCGTGGCGTGGCGTGGCGTGTGGTGTCGGTCGGGGAGCCAGGTTTGCCTTGGATGGATGTACCCCGTAGTTTAGTAAGACGTGCAGGATTCGCTTTAGGGCCAATCAAAGGATCATGGGTCGCATGCCCTATCAGCCTGTCATTTGTCACGAATTGCTGCTAGATGTACGGATACATGCACATACACATGAACATAAACATGAACAGGTAGGTCATTCATCGCATGCGTGTGTGTGTTTGCGTGTCTGTGCTCGCTGGCGCTCATGCCGTGGAGCGACAAGTCATGATTTGGGACGAAACCCTAAAAGATCAGTTATGCATGTTCTCAAGAGTAAAGGTGCAGCAAAAGAACCTTAACTATCGACTTCTGGCAAAAAGGTCCCCCAATGAGGTCCTCCTTTGGGGTGTGCGTGTTATGTGTGTGTGCGTGTTTGTTGTTAGTATGGGCGGGCCACGCTTCTTCCCCGCTGTTCAGACATCTATCTACATATGTAGATACATACCCGCAGTAGATAGCGGCGGGGATGGTTCGGTTCACGCGTGACGGATGGTACGGAGTAGGTGGTGAGGGAATGAGTGAGTGAGTGAGGGTATTATGGATGAAGCGATAGATCTGGGGGCTGGTTGGGTTTACGCATGACTACTAATTAGTACTTGCTACGTTGATCGCTAGAAGTGGTGCGTTGCCACGTGCCGATCCCATCCCATCCATACCCCCATATTCATGCTTCATTCAAACATGGGTAGATGAGGGCATGTTCATAATCTTACAACTACTTTGCAGGTAATTTAGTACTACCTTATTCATACTTAGTGATCTGTCTGTTGTGCAAAAAAAAAAAGGGGGGGGGGATCGCAATTATAAACTAACGTTAACATTTAACCATGAAGGAAGCGACTTTAACCTTCTGACATGGCAGTCGACAAAAGGTCAATAAGAGATGACGCCACCGAACTCTGCTGGTTCTCGAACGAGCAGAGGTAGCGCGTGGTGGAGAAGAAGAGCAAAAGGACCCCTTGATCAGGAACAGGATCAGGATCAGGATCAGAACCAGAACCAGGACTGCGAATGAGGGCGTCTTGAAGATAAGCAAACAGGCAGGTCAACGTATTACTTGTACAATTTACTGTATGCTGCTAACTAAAAAAAAATGGCGAGACGAGGCGCCATGTCGTATGTGGTGAACCGTCTCCGTATCGGCCAGGAGGTACATTTGCATAGTGTGATACAGCGTGTGTGGTCTCTGTGTGGTCACCCTCCCCCGCATCACAGCTGAAAGAAAGAATGAATGAATGAATGAATGAATGAATGAATGAATGAATGAATGAACGAATGAATGAATGAATGAACCTAGGGATGATGACCTGGCGTCCGGTATTGCTGGTCTTGGCGGATTTGAAGGCTTGCCAAGTAACGCTTGCCAAGCGACAGTTCCGAGATAGCCGTGCTCTGGGCATCCTCTGGGCATCTCCAAAGTTCTGGGCATCTTCTAGGCTCGGCATCCAGGCATCCAGGCATCCAGGCATCCAGGCATCCATCCCCTGAGCATCCATGATCTGGAGGAAGAAGCGCCTCTGTGCCGTGCTTGGTCCATCGGCACGAGCGCCACCACGAACAATTTCTCATTGCCCAATTTCATAGTTGTACAAGCACATGTACTCCGTACAACTCTCCCTTTCATTCCTCTCCTTTTTCGAACAACTTTGACCTGCCTGAATCGTCTACGGAAGTTTTTGCCCCTCACCACCCCCGATGCCAACGCCAACGCCAAAACGCCACACGACCGCTGCCGGAACCAGGGTGGAAGAGACTAGCGCGGGGATTCCAAACCCTTTTCGACGAACGTGCCGATACGAAGGGGCGAGCGTACGCCAGGGCCTCGGGTGGCTTCACAGAGTATACTGTAAGCTTCATTCTTCTCTTTTTCTCTTTTCCTACTACTACTACGACCACTGCTATGTACTATCAGGATGGTTTGTACTCGTGGTTTCTGCTTTCACAGTGGCCGACCGTGGGTAAGCTTCTTTGCGATTCAGATGCCGCTAACCAGGACTTTTTTTCCTGCTTTGTTTTTCCATCTCGCGCAGAGACAGAGTTCGAGGAATGTTTGTGACGTGACGCTGGGATGACCATGACCATGACCATGACGACAGTGACTTGCCACACGATGTACTTGTAGCAGCAGCAGCAGCAGCAGCAACGACAACAGTAGTAGATAAGGACTCGGTGCTGCTGTGTGCTACTGTACGGATACTATTACTGACAAACACGACGAACCAACAGACAGTAGAGCAAACAGTTGAAGTTGGTGCTACTGTCACCAGCCAGTCACCCGCTCACAGCACCAACTTGGGCGAGGGGCAAGGGACGAATTACACCACGGAACAGTAATAAGTACAGTCCAATTCGCTTATCACCAGTGTGGGTAGCCCATGTCTGTCTTGTCTGGCAGCAGAAGAAGTCCCCTTTCCCCATGGATCAAGCTGCCCAAGCTTATGGTTGGTTGGTTGGGCTGAGGGACAGACAGAGTGTGTGAGACCCTCCTCCAGGAACTTTTGCGTGGAGATAAGTACAAGTAGGAAGGAAAAGAAGCTTCGCTAAATGTAAATGGGCACAAGGGGGCCCGTGTGATAACTTGTACAGTACAGTGCTAGTACATACAATTGCCCCATCCAGCAGAGGATTGCGCAAAAAAAGTGCCCCCAAAGACCGACCATTTATTTGGCTGGGAGATGCAGATCGCAAAAGGACCTTTTGCACGAACTACACCCCCCCGCCCCGGCTGTTTAACGTTTTTCGCCTCCGAGTCCAACCACACACCACACCCATAAACACACACACACCACACAGAGACAGCCAAACACAAGGGCCCCGGGGTCCTTTTTTCGGGCGTGTATCTTTACGCTTTTCCCTCTTTGCGGGTCGTGACCGATGGAGATTGGGGATTGGATGAGATATTGCATTGATTAGCTGATTAGCTGGTGGCGGAGGAGAGAGAAAGCGCGACCGAGGTAGCGTCCATCATCAGCTGTTGATCAAGAGCAAGAGCAACTAGCAAGAGCAAGACCAGGCAGGCAGGTAGGCAGGGCGTGTGCATCCATCCCCCGAATCAAGGTTCAAATTGATCATATGAATGGACAGGCCAGCTGTGAGACGCCATGGAATTCTTAATATAAGGCTCTCTCCGTCCCTCTGTTTGTGTCTGTCTGTGAGTTTCTGTGTTTCTGTTGACCACGGTCTCTCTCTCTCTGTGTCCCTTCCCTGGTGAGACACACAAGGATTCGACAGCCAGCACCGTGCCCGAATTCTTTCCCTCTGGTCGTGGTTGAGGAGTCACCTTTCGTACTTTTACCCTTCAACAACCCATACTTTTTGTGTGTGTGTGTAGTCTTCACAGGAGGGGTACCGACAGGTCGCGAGAACGTCGCATCACGAACATCCGCAGCCATGGGTTTCTCCAACATCGTCAGCAAGCTCAAGGACAACCGCGCCTCGCAGGTCTACACCAGCTCCGTGGCCGGCTCGGGAGAAGATGTCGCCAACGCCGAGACGCACCTTCGTCGCGTCAAGGACCAGCACAAATGGGATCCCTTCATGGACATTGATAAGATCGATGCCGTCGACGCTGCCCTCGAGACGGGTGACGCCGAGAAGGAGACAGCAATTGAGCAGTCCATTCTGCAGGAAGACTCGCCTTACCTGGAAGTGCGGTCCTCGGTATGTTTTTTTTTCCTTCTTTCATTTCAGGTTTTGCTCCTTTTCTTTCCCTTCTCTCGCATTTTGGCGTTTCGATATAGGGTCTTGTTGCGTTGCATATGACTTGGAGAGGGTGAGGATGTGAATGAAAAGAGAGGAGAAGAAAGAGAGAGAGAGAGAAACACCTGTGCGCACATGCAACTGGATGAACGAAACAAAACGAACGAAACTAACCTCCTTTCTTCCACGCAAAAAGGTCAAACCCACTGATGACCCGACTCTGTACGTCGACACCATCCGCGCCTGGACCATCGGGGCCATCCTCTGCACCATCGTCGGCTCCATCAACGTCCTCCTGTACGAGCATTACACCCAGGTCTCCATCACCAGCTCCGTCGTCCAGTTGCTCGCCTACCCTCTAGGCACCGGCTGGGCCAAGCTCATGCCCGATGTCAAGATCTTCGGCGTGCCGTTGAACCCCGGCCCCTTCAACAAGAAGGAGCACACCCTCATCACCATGATGGCCGCCGCCGGAACCACCATCAGCTACTCCATTTCCATCCTCATCGCCCAGGAGATCTTCTACGGCCAATCCTGGGGATGGGGCTTCCAGATCCTCCTCATCATGTCTACACAGGTCATGGGCTTCGGTCTCGCAGGCGTCATGCGCCGCTTCCTCATCTGGCCCGCTGCCATGGTCTGGCCCGCCACCCTCATCACCTGCTCCGTCATGGACGCCCTGCACAGCGGTGGCTCTGCCGACCCGGCCAACGGCTGGACCATGGGTCGCTACAAGTTCTTCATGACCGTCGCCGCCGCCACCTTCTTCTGGGAGTGGATTCCCAACTGCATCGCTCCCTTCCTCGCCTACATCGGCCAGTTCCCGACCTGGATCGCCCCCAACAACGTCGCCGTGAACCAGGCTTTCGGTGGCCACAACGGCATGGGTTTCATCCCGGGCTGCCTCGACTGGAGCGGCATTGCTGGTTTCTTCGGCAACCCTCTGCAGTTCCCTTCCTTCGCCATCTGGAACTCCATCTTCGGTGCTTTCCTCATCCTCATCTGCGGCTACTCCGTCGCCTACGGTGGCGCTGAGTTCTACCGCTACCTCCCTCTCAGCGCCAACAAGAACTTCGATAACATGGGCAAGGTCTACAACACCTCGCGCATCCTCAACGACGATCTGACCCTCAATGTCCAGGCCTACGAGGAGTACTCCCCTCTCCTCATCGGTCCCGTCTTCACCATGGCCTACGCTCTCGGCTTCGCTGCCCTCATGTCCACCGTCGTCCACGTCGCTCTCTTCTACGGAAAGGACATCTGGAGGCGCACCAAGAACGCCAAGTACGAGGAGCCTGATGTTCATCTCAAGCACATGAGGAAGTACCCTGAGGCTCCCGAGTGGGTAAGTTCTTCTTTGCCTCCCATTCCACTTTTGTGGTCCTGTTTCTTTTCCTTCCTCTTTCCTTTGCAGAAGCTGACTTTGTGGTCCATTGTAGTGGTTCATGGCTGTCTTCGCCGTCTCCTTTGCTTTCGCCATGATTGCTTCTCAGGTCTGGGACACCAAGCTCACCTGGTGGGCCTTTATCCTCTGCGTCGTCATGGGTGTTGTCATGATTCTCCCTGTCGGTAAGTCGAACCTCTCTGTCTCTTTCTGTCTTCTCTCTCCCTCTCGTCAGCCCTGCTCACACGTTTTGCAACAGGAATCATTCAGGCCATCACCAGTCAGCAAACCGGTCTCAACATCATCACCGAGTTCATCGTCGGTTACATGCTCCCTGGCCGCCCCGTCGCCATGATGCTCTTCAAGAGCTGGGGTTACATGCTCATGGCCAACGGTCTCACCTTTGTTTCCGACATGAAGGTCGGCCACTACGTAAGTTTCTCTCTCTCTCTCTCTCTCTCTCTCTCCCAAAAGCCACAGGCTTTGTGAAAAAAAAAGCATCATTTATAGGAACATCATGTTAACCCCCCGATAGATGAAGGTCCCTCCGCGATCCATGTTCCGTGCCCAGTTCTTCGCCGCCGTCTGGCTCTCCCTTGTCCAGATCGCCACCTACAACTTCCTCCTCGGCAACATCCCCGAGTTCTGCTCCGAGGACCAGCCTCAGGGCTTCACCTGCCCCGGTGCCACCACCTTCTACAATGCCAGCGTGATCTGGGGTGTCGTCGGCCCCAAGAGGATGTTCGGCCCCGGCGCCCTTTTCGCCTGGATCAACTGGTTCTGGCTCGTCGGCGCCGCCGTCACCGTTGCTCACTACATCATCGCCCGGAGGTACCCCCGTAGCATTGCTGTAAGTTTTCTTCTCTTCTTCTCCCTCTGTGAATTCCCCTCGTGGCAAAAAGTTTCATCATCTCACAACTTTATTTTACAGCGTTACGTCTACTGGCCCGCCATCTTCAGCATCGGCGGTATGATCCCCCCCGCTACCCTCTGGAACTTGTCCAACTGGCTCCTCGTCGGTGCCATGTTCAACATCTACATCATGAAGAAGTACAAGCCCTGGTGGTCTCGTTACACCTACGTCATGGCCGGTGCCCTCGACGTCGGCAACGCCATCTGCCTCGTCCTCTTCGCTCTGGGTCTTGGTCTCTCCGCCAGCAACTTCCCTACCTGGTGGGGAACAACTGTCGCTGATACCACCAGCGATGCCTTGAGGAAAGCTCGCGCGAGGATGATGCCTGCTGACGGCTCGACTATCGGTCCTCCTGCGGGAAGCTGGTAAAAGTGATGCTGCATCTGTGCGTTACGGGTGGCAGCATGCCTTGCTTGTCTTGTTCTCAGTATTCCTTTTTTGCTAAAGCCGATTCAGTTTGAGCGTGCTTGTCTATGTAGCTAGCCTTGTCAAATCTAAATCACCATGATCATGAACTGGAACTTCTTGGTTGAGCTCACTCGTGTCTATGCCTCATATGTATTATGTCCAAGTTGGATCAGCTCCCTAGTTGACAGTGAAGATAGGGTCGGCTCGTTTCTTGTATTACGTGAACTGAGGTAGAGGCTCTAGCCTGGTCCAACTGCGGCGTCAAGGAAATGGGCAGGCATTGAACCGTGGTTGCAGCATCTCCGGCAGGGACAAGAAACCTCTTCCTGCTGCATCCATCCATCCATATCCATCCATATCCATCCATCCATCAATATACGTGCATGCCATCCATCCACCCATATACGTGCATGGAAGTGCAGTAAAAGCACTCATCCGCCGCTGCGGCAATGCGTTCTTATCATTCATTCCGTTTGATCTGATCAACATGGGTATTTTCTGGTTCGATCTTTGCTATAATTCCAAAGGGCCAATCCCCCCCCTAAAAGACGCGTTCACGTCGTTATTTGTCCTTGGAGGAAGCTCGGCAACCCTCTTATGACAACATCCACTCCACCTGGCATCGTCGTGAGGCTTCTGTTGGTCCCCCCCTCACCGAAAGTCAGTGGCAGATACAGGATGCAACCTTGATCCGAAGAAGGGGAGCAGCACAAAATGTCCACAACCAATCCCCTCAACAGTGGTAAGCCTCCGTGCTCCAGATTGCCAAGCTGGATTAACGTATTCCGAGAGGTACAACATAACCACTAAAATTCAGGTGTACCATCCACTTAAATACAGCTCAGGCGTAAGTACCCTTAAGAAGGCTAATCCGAACTCGGTACTTATAGCCTCACTATAATATGGAGAGATAGAAAGTATCCTTGATCTGATTTGCTCAGCATCCCTGCCTGGAGGCTTACCACTGTTGAGGGGATGGGACTTGTTCAACTTTTTCCTTTTCCAGTAACTTTTTTGTTCAATCTTTGCGCAACACTCCATCACAAAGGGCCGTGGTAAGGTCATGGACGAGAAGGTGCTGTGAGTTTAACCCATTTCGAACTTTCTTGGCACCGGTCCTATGCACCCCTTGTTGTCCGTACGTGGTGCTTTTATTTGTATGCACAAAGTACTTACTATGAGTTCAATAGTAAAACGCCCAAGGATCCCGAACCGCCAAAGGAGCTAGAGGAAGCGATTGAATGGGAGAAGAAGAACATGACTAACGACCCTAGCAAGAAGAATCAATCGTCGATTGTTTTCAAGGCCACGATCCCTAATAGGATAACTTCTGATGGAGTGACAGTACCACAGTGGACAGCCATATTCACGGGCGATGCCAGTGCCTACACGGTCTTTAACAACGATACCCTGATCGCTGACTTCCCGACCGAAATCGACTTGCTCAAAGGTTAGCTCGATAGCCAGTGCATAGGGCCACTAGCCGAAGGCATTGTTAACAGAATGAATTCCAGTGGGCCATCACGGGAGTGCCGCGAATAACTGTAGGACACCACTCCGGAGGTCAGGGGGGTTGGGTTACGCATATGGACTAATTTCGATGACGTCGTAGTCTTGAGACTATCGACGATGAAAAAGAAATCGGTCATGGAGAAAGCCTATATCCCGGAGACTAAACAGTTGCAGGCTGTTCTCTCAGGCAAGCCAAAGGAAAAGGATGTTGTGCTCTTGGCAGATGTGAGTTCAACTTCAACTCTAGAGCCATCTTCACAATGCACTGACTTATCTTCAGGTTGTAGCGTACTTCTGCAAGTGAGTTTGCCCCCGGGGTTCATAAAGGCTGTTCTGCAAAGGGGGGAGGAAGTCTTATGCTAGCTAATACTTCGATTCTCCCTTGGCCAGCGTCCGTGCAAAGTCTTACATCGTAAGAGCCAACATCCCTGAACCATGGAAGCCTCACCTTCCTGATCAGTCTATAGATATCGGCTTCTCATGATGGGTGCTTCAATCCGTTAGTCATTGCCCTTGCTGCGCATGCTCTTGTCCCTGGAAGTCGCTGCTAATTAGAAACGATGAACCAGCCATATCAGCACCTTGGTCGGCATCATGACCCGGGCAATCTTGTTCAAAGAGAAGGCGGCCGTCAGAATTTACATGACAAACCCTATACCTAAGGCAATGTGGCAAAAGGTTTTTTCGTACTGGTTCCAGGTGGCCAAGTCAAACAACGCCAGCGATATGGTGGACGAATCGCCTACTAAGGACGTTAAAAAGTTCTGGGACATCGATTGGTCGAAGCATACGAACACACTCAACGAAAGGCTTAGTGATGCTATCATTAAGAACGACCTTATAGAGCCTGAGAGAGACAAGGACGAGGCCTGGGACGCAGTGTTCTACTATCCATATAACCCTTACTTCCAATTCTTTGTTCTGAAACAAGAGAAGTCCTATGGTAGGATCATGGCGGGCCCAAGGCTGCCCAACAACCTTGCAGACGCGGACAATGAAATGGCTGATATTATGCAGTCTGATTGGGAGGCAATAACTCCTGGCGATGACTGGACAGACGCTTTCCTAGCTAAAGCATACCAGAAAGAATTCCATATTCCTTCAGGAAACACGAAGGCCTTACCTGATGAATTCTCCCGACCCAAGATCGGGAAAATCGAGGTGAAGGACGGGAAAGTGGTGTACCGGGAGGTGAAAGTACCTTTTACCCCGAAGAATACACCCGTGGATGAAGGCGATGAATCTGATTTATATAATTATAACATCAGCGGGTAAGAGTACCCCTTCTCCGGGCCTTGACCTTTCAGATGACTACCTATATAGTTGCTAAGACCCATGCTTCACGTAGCCAGGAGGGGGCCTCAGACAAGATGATTATTGAAAACGAAAAGATTCCGACTGGTTTCGACAATATATCAATGTTTGGCGAAATGCCACCTGAAGACGGCTTTGACGGCAATGTTGAGCCGCAGGGCGTAGCGGGATTCGCCCGAGATGACTTCTCAGCAGCTAATGAGGCTCCCCAAAACTTCGTCCTAAAGCTTGGGAGCGCAAACCACGAGGCTTTCCGCAAGTTTGGTATTAACGAATTCGATATTCCTATGGGAGATGATCCGAAAAGCCTCGTGTAGGTAAGTCCTCTTGTACCTAATTCATGTCTGCCGCTCAAGGACCACAAGGAGAAGCTCCTCTCACTAATAGAGTCCTGCTAGGCGAAGATCAAGCGCTTGACCTCGTTCCGAGATTTGTTGATTTACCTCGTTGAAAGCCGGAAGGCGAAGTCTCAGGCTACCGCAAAGGCTATAAGTATGGACTGCGACAATAACGGGAATCCGACTCTAGGCTCTCTGTCGTTACTCGTCTTCGGCATCGAACATGCTGGCGCTGTCATCAAAACCTTGCCTATCAATGTTCCTCATGATTATAAACTCCTCAACAGTCGAGCCACAAACCCTCTCCTATGGGTCGCACAAGTTTTTCCTTTTATAGCAACTTCCCCCCCCCCCCCCCCCTTTCTTCTCCATCCATCCATCACCCAAGCAAGACCTGGACCTGGACCATAGCAGCCGTCCCGAGAGGCCCGTGCACGGTAGTGTAGTCCAGGCTTACCTTCACAGCCCAGCATGCGTAACAACTCAGCAGAAGCATGATCGAACGAATCATCATTCGTTAAAAACCAGCATCTACAAATACAAAAAGGGGGGGGGGGGGGGGGGGGGGGGGGGGGGGGGGGGCTTTTCCTGTGTCGTTAGGTACTACTAGTACTTGTACTACTACTACTTATGCATGAATGAAATGTACACGGCCAATAGCAGCCTTTCTCGACCATGCAAGCCTTGCAGATAGATGGTAAACCCTGCTCGACGTCAACACGGGGTTGTCAAGGAGAAAAGTTCAAATTACCGGTCCTGACTTTCGAAAGCCTGGGCCTTAAGGGTGCTTGTTTGTTATCATCTAGAGAATAAATACACAGCAGAGGTGCTTCTCTTTGTCTCTGTTCTCTTTTTTTTTAAAAAAAAAAAAGGTCTCCTGACGGAAAACTTCCAGCAAGTAGCTGAACCCATTGTCATCGTTGTTGATATAGCCTCAACCCGGCTATACATCGTCACACTTCTCAAAAGTACACTGTCACGTTCGTTACATGGCCGGATTCGCCCGTGTCATCTCGTATATCACGTCGAAAATGTCCCCAAGGTATGTCCAGATCAACATAACCAGCTTGTTATCTGTTACAAACTTACACATGTCCTCTTCTAGGTCAGATCACGACACGTGGAGCATTGCAGCCACCGATGGCTCGACCGAAGCGTCACGTTCCAAGAGCCTGGCTCAAGATGCATCGAAGGAGAAGAGGCCTCGTAAGGCTGGCCAGACGAGGAGCCAGGAGCAGACGAAGAAACTGCAGGACCAGGCGCTAGTTGGGATTGGATCTCAATTTGATGCAAAGTGAGCATCAGTGTCAGCTTGTCGCAGATCAGGGGAGGCCATACCGATGTATTCAGTGTGCTGTCAATAATTTCCGCTCTCTAACTGCTAGATCTATGCGTGAGCCATGATGATGTATTAGACTTCCTCGATCCCCTCACTTTCAGCTACCACAGCTCTAGCTTGCGTCAGCTCCTCCTCTTCATGCTTGGGTGCTGTCCATCCAGTGCCAGCTTGGACGATAATCATGAGGAGCGCGAGAATGGCAGCAGCTCGCCAGACCCCTTGGGATGCTACAGTGTAGCCTTGAATCGCGACAAGTTTCTCCTGCGGATTCAGCTCGCCGTGGAAGACTAAAGCCGGTGCGCCCATGAGACGGGAGACTAGCTGCTTTCGCGCCGGCTCAAGACCCTTCGTTCCGTCGAGAGCAAGGAAACCCGAGGTGAGACTGGAGCGAAGGATGCGGTAGAACACCCCACCACCCAGTGAGGTTCCGAATGAGCCACCAAACCCTCGGAACGTGCCCATGAGACTCGTCGTCACGTATTCCGTGTTCTTCGGGCTCAGGTGAATGATGTGGGCCAGCGTGTAGTTCAGGAACGCGCCGGTTGCGAAGCCGCTGACGAAAACAATGCTAACAAAAGTTGCGATGGTGTAATCGGGTGTCGCAACAAGGGAAAGAAGGTACAACGTGATGCCAATCAAAGCCAGTGAAACAAGGGATGGTAGCCAGAATGAGCCACTTCGGCGGACATGTAGCCAGCCAATGATCAGCCCGCCGAGGCCGAACCCAAGGTTAGTCGGGATGAGAATGGAGCCAGCTTGTGCTGGTGCTGCACCGTGAACAGCGAGCATGAAGATTGGTGTAAAGAACAGGACTGTCCATCGCGCAGACATTAGGCCAACCTGAGCGAGGCAGGAGAGCAGAGCGCCACGCGAGGACAGAACACGTAACGGAATGATGGGGTCGGAGGGTATCTGGAACTCGAAGAGCACAAAGGCGACCAGGGACGCGAGTGAAATAGCAAGAATGAGGTAGCTGATGTCGCCGGCGAGGCCATACAGGAAGAGAACAATGGTCAATGTCTGATATAAGTTAACAGACGATTCAAAAATTCCATGGTGTACTGCTTACCATGAGAGAAGCTCCAGCATAGTCAATACGCTTCGCCTTCTGCCATGCTGAAGAAGTCTTGTCTTCGCGGTCTGACTTCATGGCGGTCGGAAAGCTGACATACAAAACTATACCGGCAACAACAACGATTGGACCTTGGGCCCAGAATAATGGCCGCTGAGACTAGGTTAGGATCAAGCACAAGCTTGCAAGATGTAAAGCGACTCACCCAACCAACGATAGGGTTTAGTGCACCGTAGACAACGGCTCCGAAAGAAACTCCAATGGTCATGCCCGCATTTACCAGACCAATGAACAATCCTCGTTTCTTCTTACTGGTGAGCTCCAGAACAGTGATGACAGAAAGGGTCAGGACACCAGCGGCACCCGTGCCAGCAATGACCCTTCCGATGACAAATGTGGTAAAATCGCTGGATCCAGCGCATATGAAGCTGCCTGCAGCAAGTAGAAGCGAAATTGGAGGCACTAAAGCCTGCGGATGGAAGATACTGGCAAGGCGACCTGCTACAGGAGAGAACGAAGAGGTTGGGATGAGAAAGGACGTGGTAAGCCAGAGCACCTGCTCATGACAGTCCAAATCTTCGGCAATGCTTCCCTGGAGCATGCTCATGCCGGACAAGTTGGTGGCTGTACACTTTGTCAGCTACATCTATTCGTGTCCATCATGGGTGAACGGGTTGAGTGAGTCTCGTCCAGTCCAGTCCAATTACCAACCCTGTGTGAAAATAAACAGCCACAAACTGAGGGTCACTCCGGCAGCACGTAGAGGACCGACTGCGTAGTTAGGTCCGTCGCCCGGAGCCTCCGTAACAGTATCGGACTCAGAACCATCGAAATCACGGCTGTGAGCGGAGCCATCAGCAGCCGCATGCAGCGTCGACGCTGTTGGAGAGGTGGGTCCGGAGAGTAGAGGCGTCTGCTCGGTGGTTGGTGCTGCATCATCAGTTGAGACGAGAGCATCTCTCTTGGGAGATTGAGACTTTGGAGGCATCTTTTTCGGCAAGCTGCAATGTAACGCTTGACATCGAGACGGTTTGTACCAAGATGAAGAGTGACTGAAGTCTGGGTGGTCGGGTCGGTGTTCGGAACGTCGGGGGTGATTGGTAATCAGCAAGTAGCTACCTGCCTACCTGCCTACCTACCCTGCGCTGCTGGTCCACAAGGAAATTCAATGATGAAAGAATGATTCGATATCGGGGTAAGATGACTTGGGATATCTGAATAACAATGCTCTAGAAACCTTGGAAATTTCTACGAACGAATAATCAAATGACTGCACGGATTAAACGTTCCAGGTTATCATGGTCGTTAGATTAAGCCTCCCCTCTGTCGATGCTGACATTCATCGAGTGTCTTAATAGCGGTGTGCTCGACATGATTGACTCGGCGAACCAAGACCTAGGTAATGACATTGGATTTATATGGCTTATCATTATACGCGACTCTCTTCATATGGTATCACCCAAATTGATCTGGACCATATACCATGGCTTGCGGTCGAGCATGGGCTTCTCGTGGCGAAGGTAGCTGAGATCCAATGTTTTGGGGCTTCGAATTCGACAGACCATGATGGCCCAACCGAGAGTGGCGCTTGTGGATACTAAAATACCTGTCTATGGTATGGATTGGTGTGCTAGCAGCATGTCGATCATTGTCTCAAATTCCTGTGTTGTGCAGGGCGCACTGCACAACATCGCGTGGCAATGAGAGACTGGGCAAACTTGGCGGGCCGAGTGAGATGACGGAAACTGAAATAGAATTTTCACCAGAAAGGAAAACAGCGACAATGGTCATGGGCGATGTCTGTGAGTCCAGGCGCCTGCCTGGTGGTTGATTGCCGGCCGGTGGCTCCTTCCATTTCAAAGAGCCGGTCGCGGCTTCCAGACTGACTGCTTCCCCCCATATGCTGTACTGTGGGAGGCGCCTTCCACCTGCACCTGCCAGCGGACTTGAACAGCTGCCCGCCAAGTGGCATCGCGATGACGTGACCAAATTCACCCCTCCTGCCTACAGGAAGAGATCATGTATTGTACTATATGCGGCCGAAACTTTGTCGCGTGAGATGCCATTGAATAAGATACAAGGGGAGCTATTCATCAAGTGCACGATATATTCTAATCCTCCATCTATTAATACTATCACATTGGCGCGCCGGACGCAGTTTCGGGTGCCATTTTAACGTTTGTCTGACTCGTCGGGGCCCTTTGTTTTGCGCCAAACGCTCGAGTCCCGGCAATTTGATCCCTGGCCTGGCTTACTACTAGTAGCCAGTTCTTTACCTTTCGCGGGGCAGCCTTTTTCTCTCGTTCGCTTACAGGCAGCGAACCCACCCACACAACAACACAAACACACCACAAACACGACAGACTCTGCGCCGGCTCATCCTCAACTCATCAACTTGTGCAGGAAGTACGGTAATAGCGCTTCTTCTAAAATAGTGCTCACTTCTTTGCAGACGCACTCACTGGACTGCTGCCTGCTACAACGTATCTCCCCATTGAACCAGCGGATGGTCTGTGCTGGACTATAGCACCGCCACCGATCCTCGATCCTCCAGCTCACGTTGGGCTCCATCACCGGGTCCGGCTAGCCAGTCCTGGGGAAAAAGCGGGAAAAGCCCTGCTACCGTCGCTTCCACTTGTCGTGATCCTGCTTGACCGCGATTCTGATCTTGACTTTTCCTCATCCCTCATGCACAGATTGCTTAAACGCCTTTGTCCCTTGCTCGATATGATGTTGCGATGCATCGTGTCTGGCTAGTTACTTACCTCGCTCAGTAACCGCAAGAAAGGAGCCTAAGAATTATCCGAGAAACGACACCAGACGACTACCTCTAAAGTTCTACGCGACCATGCCCGATCTGAATTCATTCCATGACTGAGGCGACTTTATAACTCGTGCAAACTCCAGACATCACACGTCTTCGTCTCGTCAGGCTGATCGCATGTGGCTATAGTGGCCATGTCGGATTCAGATGCCGATGACGTGCCCGATCGCGGACCGGCCGTCTTCGCGGTCACTGTCGCAACGTTGGTTCTAGCCTCAGTGTTTGTTGCGGCACGTCTGATATGTCGCTACTTCATCGTTCGGAACATCAGCTGGGACGACAGGGTGATGTTTCTGGCCTGGCTCATTGGATTCTTCCTCTCCTTCACAATTTGCCTTTCTGCGATCAATGGTCTTGGCAAATTCGATGACGATATTACCCAAGACCAGTGGCCTATTTTGCGTCGATGCGAATACGTCTTCTCGGTCCTCTATGTAAGTGAACATATGCATACTCCTACTCTGTTCGCTAGCTGACCAGTTAGAACCCGGCTTTGATGGCATTCAAGACAAGCATCCTCATATTCTACCTCCGACTCGCAAAGAACACACAGATCGTCCTGCGCTATGCTTCGTGGGCGACACTTGCCGTCGTCAACGTCACGGGAATTGTCTTAACGTTTATGAACGTTTTTCAATGCTCTCCTATTCATGCTGGCTGGGAAGTCAACAACGACAAAACGGTCAAGTGCATACCTCTCTTGACCGAGTTCATATGCGCCGCTCCCGTTAATGTGAGTTCCATCGAATGCCTGTCTTGACTGCGAGATTAACCAGCATAGATCGTGACCGACTTGGCCATTCTTGCACTTCCCATACCAGTATTGACCTCAATGCGACTCCCATTACGGCAAAAGACGATTCTTGTTCTCACCTTTGCTCTCGGTATTTTCGTCACCATTGTCGACGTGGTGCGCATCTACTACCTACAAAAAGCCATTGGCGCAGTTCCGACAGGCGCGAGCACAAATCCAAAGTCGCGATTCGGAGGCCAGGAAGACTTCGCCTGGAACGCCGCCCTATCTCTAATGTGGAGCGCTGTCGAGGTCAACGTTGGCATGACCATCGCTTGCGTCCCGACACTGAAGCCGCTTATTCTTAAACTACTCCCCGCGATGCTGTACGATCCCGATGGCAGCGGAATTTCGTGGTCGAAGCCGCGTTCCGATTCACAGACACCGTCTGGCCCAGACGGGAACGCACCGGCTTTTCCCGAGCCAGTGGCTGACCCGTCAAGGCTGTCGAACGAGTCGTCGAGGGCGGGTGAAGGTGGTGCTAGTCAGGGTCGTGATGACTATACGGCCTTGGAATTCTTGACTACACCAGGCCCAGACTACGACGGAGAGGGAGCAGCCCTGGCCAACCGAATGTCGCGTGCTTCACGTGTTGCTACATGCCGTACTCAGATGAGTGCGCCGACCCAGGAGAACGCGGTGTACTTTGGGTTCGTCAACATGGCAAAACCCAAGAGCATGCTGAGGACGAACAGCAAGGAGTCTTTCAAATACTGTGGCATTGTGTCGGTCATCTTCTTCCTGTGGGGCTGGTCGTACGGGCTTCTTAACACTCTCAACAATGTTGTTGCAGCTGTCAACGGCTTGAGTCCTGCCCAGACATTGGGCCTCACGAGCGCATACTTTGGTGGAGGTTACTTCTTCGGGCCTCTTCTTGTGGGCGAATGGATCCTGCGACGAGACGAGCATAACCGAACGCGAAGGCACCGTGACAACGTGGCGGAAAACGTGGGGGGTTTTAAAGTAACCTTCATCGTTGGGCTCTGCATTTACGGAACGGGAACCATCATCTTCTGGCCGTCGGCTGTTACAAACTCTTTTGGTGGTTTTATGCTCAGCAACTTCGTCGTTGGGTTTGGGCTATCGGTGCTCGAAGTTGGTGCCAATGCGTTCATGATCTTGTGTGGTCCGCCGCAGCATGGGGAGACGCGACTTCTGCTCGCCCAAGGAGTGCAGGGCATCGGAAGCGTTGTGAGCGGGGTGCTCGCGCAGAAGGTGTTCTTCACTTCTGTCGACCATGCAGGCTACACAGACAGCATGACGTTGATCAATGTTCAGTGGACGTATCTGGGCATCACGCTCCTCAGCGTGGCGCTTGGCCTGTTCTTCTTCTACATGCCGCTACCCGAGGTCAGCGACAGCGAACTGCAGGAGATGGCGGACAAGCTCCCGCTCGATCCGAAGAAGCGCTCGATCGGTGGCCTGCAGCTGCGAACGGTCAGTCTCATCCTCGCCGTGTTCGCTCAGTACTGCTACGTGGCAGCCCAGGAGAGCAACAGCATCTACTTTCGGAATCTTCTGGCGTCTCTGCTCCCTGGTGCGGACCCCAGCGGCAATGCGACGAAGACGACCACGTTGGACCACCATGACGATACCGACAGGCAGACAGCGCTCTCGGTGTCAGACTACCTGCTTGTGGCGCACACGGCGTTTGCGGTATCACGGTTCCTGACGGCAGGACTCACGTACGCGGCTGTCTCGAGACCGAGACTGCCTCGGCCTCGGACGATACTGACGTTCTGCTTGGTCATGTGCTTCATCATGTCTCTGTTGATCGTGGTGGTTCACCCTACAGATGCCGACCTGATGGTGATCCCGGTGGTGCTCTTCTTCTTTTTCGAAGGGCCTGTGTGGCCGCTCATCTTCACCCTGGGACTTCGTGGGCAAGGGCGCAGAACGAAGAGAGCAGCGGCTTTTATCACGATGGGTGGTTCCGGGCCGGCCTTCTTCCCTTTCATCATGTACGGGATCATCAAGGGAGGGGGCAGTGTGCAGACAGCGTACTTGGTGGTGCTTTCGCTGCAGGTGGCGATGATGCTGTATGCGGTGTTCCTGGAGCTCAGTCGAGACGCAAGAGTGCTGGTTGCGGCAACGAAGGACGCAGCTCTGACGCCACGGGCCAATTCGACGACGGCTGACGAGATCATGGCGAGACGACGTAGTCAAATGGCATCTCGAGAGAAAAAGGGGCCGTTCAGGAAGCTAGCGGAGGCTCTCGAGATGAAGAAGCCGCCGCATACACGACGACCCTTACGAGCATCATCGAATGCACAGCAAGGCTCAGATGGGGAAACGAAGGCGCAAGAAGCTTGATGTATAATGACTGTATGTATGTATATGTTATCGGATAATTCCATGTATATTTTTTTTTCAATCCAGTACCCGCGCAGGCAACTTCAGTTGAGGACTCAGGTGCGAGACGTACGGCTCTCAGCACATGCTACTGGGCAAGCCAAACACCATGGGTCGTACCAGAAGATGCCGACTCACCTCCTGTCTAATTGGCTCAAGAGCGTGTCTCACTTTCCGGGCCCGAGAGTGGCTGGCTGTTTTATCCGGGATGCATTGACTTGGCCGACTGGACGAGTCTTCTTCCACAGAACAACAAGGTTACTCGATAAGCAAGAGGAAAGAAGGAGAGAAGAAAGAGAAGAAAAGAAACTCAATGCTATATTTTAACTAACTAAAACCTCTTTTTCCATACAGTAAATATAAAAAGGATCAACCCCTTTGTATGAGGCTCCATCAATCTCTCGGCGTCTACGCGCACAAGCGCCTATACAGTGCGGCTTTCATACCATCATTTTGACAACATTTCTCCCTTGTTTTTTGTTTCCTTTTCAGGACCTTGTGCCTGTGAGAAAGACTGGACGGTGCTCTCTCTCTCTAACAGGTGTACTTCATGTCGAGAGTGACCTGGGGGGTACCCTTGAAGTTGGCGGGCACAGCGTAAGAGATGTTGTAGATCCAGTGGTCCCTCAGGGTTGAGCCGTAGACAACATCCTGCTTCTGGAGACCCGGTGCGGTGACCTTGACGTCGAGGCAGGGCAGGCTCTCGAGTCCGGTGACGGTGTGCTTGCCACCGAGAGTCCAGGAGGGGGGGATACCGGTGAGGGCAAAGGTGAAGATGTTGGTGCCGGGCTGGGTGGTGTTGGGATAGGAGACGACGAGGCGGTTGGGGGAGGCGACGGCATCGAGGGTCGAGGCACTGGGGTAGAGCGAGAAGAAGCCCATGTAGGGGTAAGGCTGGTGGCTCGGGTCGGCAGCCCACTGGACGATGGCGGGAACGAACTGGTTACCCCTGTTCTTTGTCTCGGCAACGGTCTGGGCGCCGATCATGAGCTCGGAGGTGAGCCAGGAGGTGACGACGCGACCGTTCTGAGAGGAGAGGTCCTCGTAGATGGTCTTCTTGACGGAACGGCTGCCCTTCCACTTGCCCTTGGCGGTGATGATGGCCTTGGCATCCTTGCCGATGGTGGGCGCGATGACATCCATGACCATGGCGAGAGCAGCTCCCTGGGCGATGTCGTAGAGCAGATCACCCTCACCGAGAGGGGGCTGACCGAAGACGCCACGTCCGTAGACGCCCCAGACGATCATGGACAGGATCTGCGAGTGGGTGGTGGCGTCACGACTGTAGGCACGATCGTAGGGACCAACCATGTTGCCGAGGTAAGGGTTGTAGTGGGCAGCAATATCATCCCACAGCTGGGTGAGGATGGTCTTTGCGTTCTTGGTCATGGGGAAGTCTGCAGGACCGTAGGCGATGTTGGCAGCGAGAGCCCAGATGTCGATGCCGTAGTAGTTGGGAGCGTTGTACTCGGCGAGGGCATTCTGGTCGCGCTGGAAGAGCTTGAGGAGGTCGTCGCCCTGCTCCTGGGCGAAGGCGGTGAGGACCTTGTTGTTCTTGCGCTTGCCCACCCAGCCGGTGACGAGGGCGCGCATGAGAGCCGGGTTCGAGTAGCCGAGGATGAGGTTGTCGCCGGCAGGGAACGTACCGTTGCGACGCATGCCGCCGACGGCAGCGGCCTCGAGGGCGTTCTCGATGCGGCTGACGAGGGGACGGGGCAGGAGAGGCTCGAACTCCTCGACGACCTGGACGAGCTGGGAGCCGACGAACTCGCGCCAGTTGGGGTCGTAGGTGTTGTAGATGGAGGGAGGGTAGAGGGGTCCGTCGGGGGTAGGGTTGGGCTCGTCAGGAGAGAGCTTGAAGGTTCCGTACCATGGGGAGTTGAAGTCGTCGTTCATCTGGTTGGCCAGGCTTCAGGATGAGTGTCAGTACACGAACAAAAAAAGACCAGGAACAGGGACAAGAAAGAAGAAGACGTACACATTCTCAATGGCGGCAATGGCGGCCTTGATGTCGTCTGGCTTGCCTCGGTGAAGCAGACCAGGGAGATACCAGGATGTGAAGCGGACGGACCACTGGCCGTTGTCCTGGTACCAGATGTAGTTGTAGGAGGCGTCATAGCGAGAGTCTGAGACGGACATGGAGTAGTCGAAGAGATTCTGGGCATCTGGGGTTGTTAGTTAAGGATGCATATAGACATACACATAGAAAGTGGACATGTGAACACAGAACATGTGAACACAGAACCATAGTCATGTGGAAGCTTCACGTACTGGGAGACAGTTGAGCAGCCTTGCCACCGCGGGTGCGGTCAGCCAGGCTCGCGGCGTTGACATGGACAGCCGAGCTCAAGGCGAGGAGGGAGGCAGCCCAAGTGAGGATGGCCATTTTTCTTTTCTTCTTTTTTTTGTGAATAAAGGAGAATGATCTCAGTTAATGGATGGTGTGAAGAAGTCTGAGAATGATTTTCAAGAAATTGGGAGTTTGGAGAGAAGTCTTGTCCAGTCTATATACAATTTTCCCCAGTCCAAGAGAAGAGGAGGTTGAGGATTAAACTAACTTAGTAGACTTCTCTGGGTTACTCCACGAAAACCCACCTCCAGCTCCTCCAGCTCCTCCTCCTCCTCTTGATCCTCCTCGTCTGAACAAAGTTCTCTCTCTCCTCGTTCATCCCCACGTGCGCCACTTTGACGTGCGTGCCTGAGCGTGTGCCTGTCTGTCTGTCTGTCTATCTTGTCTTGTCTGTACCCCGGATCTCATCCCAGTGGCTGGGCTATGCCGACCCATGGCCGCGGAACCTCGTTGGAAACCGGCGAGATTACCGGCGAGACATCCCCGGACCCCGGGACTGTGCAGACTATGGTGTATGACTCGTGTTGTCCTTGCAAGTTGATTGGTGTCTGGCTGGGCTTCCTCCATCGAGGTGAGAGGTATCGATCTATCTCCAAATCAAAAAGGACCCTGAACTTGGGAAAAGGAAAAGGGCCAGAACTCAGACTAGCGAATAGAACCTTTGGGTCTTTTCCCTTCTTCCTCGATTGGGTCGGTGAAAGTCAACGCAGGTGACTTTAGCCACCGAGCCAACATGTCGGGATTTTGATCTTCTAGGTCCTTTTCTTCTTCCCGCCACAAAAAGGCTAACCACGAAAGAAAGAAAGTGTCTTGTCTAACTACTAACTAATACTGATCAGATCAAATCAAGCCTTGGGTATCTTCCCTATCGATCGGGGAAATGCTGCTCCGCCGGTCAAGTTCGGCCTCGTTTGCCCGGTGCCACTTTGTGTGTCTGTGTGTCTCCCTTGACTCCCCAGCCAAACCCGGTGATCTACGGAAAAAGACAAGCCACGCGACTAAACACATGCTTTGTACCATGCTATGCCATGCTATGCTATGCCATGTGCCGTATCTCTCACCCCGCGTTTGGTCGCGTGTTCGCAAGCCCGGTCAAGCAAGGGTGCTGGGCCCCGGTGGTTGGTTTCGTGGAGGTGTGAGTTGAGTTGAGTGAGTGAGTGAAGCGAAGCTGGAGTCGGACGATTATAATACCGTCGTGATCGCTTCTTTTTCAGACTCAGTTCGTCTCTTTTTTTTAAACACTCTTATACTTTCTAAGATCCCCTGTAGAAGGGAAAAAGGACAACCCTACACCAATTCTTTACTTCCTTATTATTTTTGTAATTTTTTATTCTTCTTCTTATCATGGCCAAGACAGAGGCTGCCCCGTCCGTGGGCATCAACACGCACCTCGCGCCTCAGGGCTGGTTCGGCTGGCTCTCGAACCGTGGCATCGTCAAGCTCAACGCCGTTCTGTGTCTCTCGCTCATCTCGAGTTATGCCACTGGCTATGACGGGTCCATGATGAACGGACTGCAGAGTCTGGACGAGTGGAAGGCCTCGTTCAACGACCCAGACGCGAATGATCTTGCCATGTGAGTAAACCTGGCTCTTTTTTTTTTCTCCTTCTTTTTATAATTTAATTATTATTATACTTGATGATTTTTAAAAGTCATGTTGAAAAAAAAAAAAAAAAGGACTGACACATCACCTCCAGCCTCAACGCCATCCAGAACATCGGCCAACTCGCTGCCCTCCCCTTCTGCGCTGCCTTCTGCGACAAGTTCGGCCGTCGTCTGGCCCTCGTCGTCGGCGCCTTCATCATGCTCATCGGCGTCGGTCTGCAGGGAGGCGCCATGAACACGGGCATGTTCATCGCGGCGCGCGGCATCCTGGGCTTCGGCCTGGCCCTCAACATCACCGCCGCACCGCTGCTCATCATGGAGCTCGCGTTCCCCACGCAGGCAGCGCCCATGGTGGCCATCTACAACACGCTCTGGGGACTCGGTGCCTTGACGGCCGCGTGGATCACCTTTGGCACCTTCAGGATCACGAGCACCTGGGCCTGGCGCATCCCCTCCATCCTCCAGGCTCTGTCCAGCGTGCTCCAGCTCGGCCTCTGCTGGCTCATCGACGAGTCGCCGCGCTGGCTCATCGCCAAGGAGCGCGACGACGAGGCCAGGGACCTCATCGTCAAGTACCATGCCAACGGTGACCCGACCGATCCTCTGGTCGCCGTCGAGATGGAGGAGATCCGCACCGCCATCCGTCTCGAGAACGAGGCCATGAACTCCACGAGCTACCTGTCCTTCTTCAAGACGCCCGGCAACCGTCGTCGGTTCTTCATCATCCTCGCCGTAGGCTTCTTCAGCCAGTGGAGCGGCAACGGCCTCATCAGCTACTACCTGACCCTGATCCTCAACTCCATCGGCTACCGGTCCCAGGAGACGCAGACCCTCATCAACGCCCTGCTCACCCTCTGGTCCATGCTCTGGGGTCTGCTCTTCTCCGTCGTCGTCAACCGCGTGCCTCGTCGCACCATGTTCCTGGCCTCGACCATCGGCTCGCTGCTCACCTTCATCGTCTGGACCGGACTCGAGGCCACCTACGAGCAGTCGACCGATCTCAACGAGGACGGCACCGGCGGGCCCAGCGGCGTCGCCAAGGGTGTGCTCGCCATGATCTTCCTCTTCAACTTCTTCTTCACCGCCGGTTGGGGCGTCCTGCAGGTCACCTACGTCGTCGAGATCCTGCCCTTCAACCTGCGCGCCCGCGGCCTCGTCCTCTACAACCTCTTCGTCGCCTGCGCCCTCATCTTCAACCAGTACGCGAACCCCATCGGCGTCACAAACTCCGGCTGGAAGTACTACATCACCTACTGCGTCTGGCTCGCCGTCGAGGCCGTCGTCGTCTACTTCCTCTTCGTCGAGACCAGCAACCTGACCCTCGAGGAGACCGCCCTCGTCCTCGACGGCAAGGAGGCTGGTGATCAGTTCGTAGGCGAGGTCATGAGGAACACTGACAAGGTCGTCGAGATCCATGCGACAGCGAATAAGACCGACGCCTAGTTTTTTTATTAGAACTTTATTGTCTTTTGTTTTGTTGTTTTGTAAGCCATTAGAAACTCAATTGACTCTTTTCTTTTTGCGCAATCTTGTAAATCTCGAATGAATCACCCAACGTCTGTCTCTCTCTCTCTCTCTCTCTCTCTCTCTCTCTCTCACAGACACACACACACACACAGTCTCTCTCTCACACCGTATCTCTCCCTTCAAAGAAGAATCCAGGGTCTGCGCTTGTGTTCCAATGTCGCGCAAGCCACCGCCACTAGGTTGAGATGGAGATGGTGGCTAACTTGACTTGACTACTAAGACAAAGTATAAGTATGTGCCGAAGTCGGGACTTGCTTGCTCTGGCACCATGCCATCTATCAGTGACCAAACTGAAATCGGTCATCCTTTCTACACACACACACACAAATAAATGGTGTGATTGTCATGCTCAAAAACCCCGACTATCTGCCCATGTCTTCTCTCATCCGGTATCTGTCTAGGCTTTTGCCCTCACTTTTGCGTCCCGCTTGCGTTGTGGATCGTTCAAAAGAACCCGTTGATGCTAACAAGCTACATATAGTTAGTTTGGGACTGTAGTTCGTTCTAGTTTCGTAGTACGTGACTAAAAAGTCCAGGCGTCAAGTAGTCAAGCCATGTGTCCCCATGCTTGTCCTTTCTTTAGTCGAAGCTTGTTCTCCACGGCCAACTTCTCCCGGCAAACACCGGTGTTCACCGGAGTCTTTTTGTCTTCGACAAGCCGACGACTCAACTTGCGGCCGGGCGGTGGCACCGTCGATGTCGATGGGCATCGCAAATCATATCTCATATCTAATCATCTGCCGTAGTCTTGGAAGCCCATCCTTATTCTAGGCCATGTCGCATGTAAACCGTTGTTAGTCTTTCACAGACAGAGTCTAGACCAAACCTGGTACAGGACTAACCCCCCCCCCCCCCCTCCTCTCCTAAGCAGACACAGACAGAGAGAAGGCAGACATGCAGTCTACTAGCAAGCCTGACTATGAGAATCTCGAGGTGATTGAGAGGAACAGGCTTCCAGCTCGGGCGTACTGGCTGCCGTCCACGTCTCTCTTGCTCAATGGGACCTGGGACTTTCAGTATGCGCCGACTCCTCTCGAGGCTTCCGAGTATCCTCACGAGGGCACGTTTGACGAGGAGTGGTGGTCGCCCATCACCGTTCCTGGCCACTGGCAACTGCAGGGTCACGGACACCCGCATTATACAAATGTTCAGTATCCGTTCCCCGTGTGCCCGCCTCACATCCCGACGGAGAACCCGACAGGCACGTATCGTCGGTCCTTCAAGGTCCCTGCGGACTGGGACAGCTCGTCGCAGCTGAGGCTTCGCTTCGACGGCGTGGACAGTGCCTATCATGTCTGGCTCAACGGCTCGTTCGTGGGCTACTCCCAGGGCAGTCGTAATGCCGCCGAGTTTGATGTGACGGCTGTGACAAGGAGAGATGAGGACAATGATCTGGTTGTTCGAGTGTACCAGTGGTGTGAGGGTTCCTACATCGAGGATCAGGATCAGTGGTGGCTCTCAGGTGCGTCCCCTTTTCCCCTTCTCTCCGGAATGTCCCACCAACTTGGTCCCAAAACTCACGTGCTGACCATATTTCCCACAGGCATCTTCCGTGATGTGCATCTCATTGCGTTTCCTGGCGAAGCGAGAATCGAGGATGTACACGTGAAGACAGATCTGGATGACAAGTACAGGGATGCGACCCTGGCCGTAGACGTCACCATCAACTCCGTCTCGGGCACTCACGAGGTTCGCCTGGTCCTTCGACAGGGCACCACGGAGCTTGCATCAGCTCAGCAAAGTGCATCATCCAGCCCGTTGATCAAGTTCCAGCTCCCCGTCTCGAACCCCAGGAAATGGACAGCCGAGACCCCGAACCTCTACCAACTCGACGTATGCCTGAAGTCGTCCTCAGGCTCAGGGACGCACGCCATCCAGACCATCACGCAGAACGTAGGCTTCCGCAAGGTTGAGCTCAAAAACGGCCTCATCACGGTCAACGGGACTCCTCTTCTGCTCCGTGGCGCGAACCGTCACGACCACCATCCACGGCTCGGACGCGCTGTGCCTGCCGAGTTCCTCAAGGCCGACCTGCTCCTCATGAAGACGCACAACATCAATGCTCTGCGGACCAGCCACTATCCGGGACAGCCGCTCCTGTATGATCTCGCCGACGAGCTGGGCCTGTGGGTCATGGACGAGGCGGATCTCGAATGCCACGGCTTCTACGACGTCGTAACGCAGCCCATCGATCCCCCTCCCTACCTCGACTACGAAGGCAGCAAGGAAGAGTTCTTCCCTCTCGCCGCCCAGTTCACCTCCGATAACCCAGCGTGGCGTGCCTCGTACCTCGACAGGATGGTGCAGATGGTGCAGCGGGACAAGAACCACCCGTGCATCTTCTCCTGGTCGCTCGGCAACGAGTCGTTCTACGGTTCCAACCACGTCGCCATGGTCGAGTATGCGCGAGGCATCGACAGCAGCCGGCTGATCCATTACGAAGGCGACATCAAGGCCGAGACCGCCGACATGTTCTCCTACATGTACCCGGACATGGATCGTCTCACGCGGTCCGTCGAGGTGCTCGGTGTGCAGCAGCATGACGGCACCTGGGAGAAGCCGGTGATCCTGTGCGAGTATGCGCACGCCATGGGCAACGGTCCCGGCGCCCTGCAGGATTACCAGGACATGTTCCGCAAGTACGAGCGTCTCCAGGGCGGCTTCATCTGGGAATGGGCCAACCACGGCCTGCTCCACGAGGATGGATACTATGCGTACGGTGGTGATTTCGGCGAGGATCCTCACGATCATACCTTTGTCATGGACGGCCTCTGCAACAGCGAGCATCAGCCCACGCCTGGCCTTGTCGAGTTGAAGCGCGTCTTCCAGCCTGTGAGGTTCGAGGTGGGCGAGGATGGCCGTGTGATGATCACAAACGAGTACGACTTTATCGGCCTGGAGCACCTGCAGGCGGCCTACACTGTTGAAGCCTTCACAGACACGTGAGTCAGACCCATTTTTCTTTTTCTTTCTTTTTCTTTTCTTCTTCTTCTTCTTCTTCTTCTTCTTCTTCTTCTTCTTCTTCTTCTTCTTCTTCTTCTTCGCTCTCTCTCTGTCTTTATCTTCTTTGTTTTTATCATTAAGGGTTTGCCAATTCTAACGTGCTTTAGATCGACAACTCTCGATTCTGGCAAGCTTGATATCCCGTCCGTAGCACCTTGGTGCACTGAAGAGCTCCCAGTCCCAGACCTCAACCGCTTCCAGGATCATGACGGAGAGGTTTTACTGACCGTGACCTTTACTCTCAAGGAGAGCACCAACTGGGCGTCTGCAGGTCATGAGGTTGCCTGGTTCCAGCACAGCATCTCTGCTGCCAAGGTGGCACGCTCTCTGCCACCTCCTCCACTGCAAGATGCTTCATCTGTGAGCATCAAGGACACTCGAACAGCGTTGGTAGTCTCTGGCGGTGACAACAGCTGGAGCGTCACATTCGACCGCGTCCGTGGGTACATCACCGGCTGGACAGGCCCTCAGGGAGCCTTGCTGGACGTGGACCCCAAGACTCGCGCGGCCATCTTCCCGTGTTTCTGGCGAGCACCAACCGACAACGACAAAGACGGCGCTGTCAAGGGTTGGAAGGACTACGGCGTGCACAGGATGTCCTCACAGCTGCGCAGTCTCCAGGTCGTCCAGGAACAAGAAACCGGAGCCGTGACCGTCACCACACACACGTGGCTGGCACCACCCGTCCTCGGCTGGGGCTACGACACCAAAACAGTCTACCGCATCTGCAGCTCCGGCACCATCTCCATCAAGGCAGACATGACACCCAAGGGATCTCTACCCACGGATATCCCCAGGCTGGGCCTGAACCTGCGCCTCGTACGTCGTATCGACCGTGCCTCTTGGTTCGGACGCGGTCCCGGGGAATCATACCCGGACAAGTACACCTCGCAGAGGATCGGCATCTGGTCGTCCACCGTGGACGGTCTCGAGACGCCCTACGACGTGCCGCAGGAGAACGGCAACAGGATGGACGCTCGATGGGTCAAGCTCCAGGACGGTACCACCGACAAGCTCAAGGGTATTCGCGCGTCCAGACGAGACGCGAGCAGCACGTTGTTTCACTGGACGGCCACGCGCCTCACCGCCGAGATTATCGAGAACGCAAAGCATCCCTGTGACTTGGTCCGCGAGGATGCCACTCTGCTCAACATCAGTCCCCTCGTGGCCGGCGTCGGCAGCGCAACATGCGGGCCTGGTGTGAGGGAGGACTTGAAGGTCAAGGTTGAGCCTGTCGTCTTTGAATTTCTGCTCGAGATGATCTAGGACTCTCAATCTCCTGCTGATGAATATAAGAAACTACCTCATGTGTCCTTTCATTGGATGTAAAATTTATGGATGGTTGGAGGCTCAGTGAACTCGAAATAGCCACTTCAGTCTCCATGCTACCTGTTGGTGTTGGTCGGCGCAGTTCATTTTTCTCAGGATTTGGAGCAAATACATGATCAATACACAGCACCTGTTTTGGGTGTTTTTCAAAAATCAATATTTCTTTTTCTTCCCCTTTTTTAAAAAAAACGGCTCTAGTTATCAGACAGCCTGTAAAAAGAAAGGCTATTCATAAATCACGCTTCGGAGAGACAACCTCCGTCAGAGCCAGCAGTCTCGCAAGCAATCGCAGTGAACCCCCCGTTGCTCTTGACCGGGATCGAGATGGACGACCCCGACGTGACGCCCGTCTGTATGGTGCGCTCAATGGCAGTGCGGTTGCTGTCGTCACCGGGGCTGTCGTGCACAATGTCGAGGATGAAGGTCTTGCCCTCGGGCAGGTTCGTCGGCTTCAGCTCGACCGTCTGCTCGCCTCCATTGAAGACACCGGCAAAGTAGTAGCGGTTGAGAGGATCCGAGCGTCGGCCCACGATGGCAGCCTTGCCTGGATACGAGCCGGCCAGAAGGTCAGACTCCTGCCACGCTGCCGGCAGGCCTTTGTACATGCGCACCGCCAGAGGGTAGCTCTCGATGACCTCGGGCTTGTCCGCCGGGTGACCCCAGCCCGACTCGAAAACCACCTGCTTGGCGAGACCGCAGCCCACGGAGCATTGAGCCTGCTGCTCGGCCTGTCGTGCGTCGCTATAGTGAACGGCCACCGCCGTGTACAGACTAGGCGTGAAGTCCATGCTGCCGATCAGGTTCCTCGTCAGGGGGGCGACGGTGTGACGGAGCGCCGAGGAGTCGGGAGCCTCGTCTCCGCGAATGGCTTCGACGGTCAGGAGGTGAGGCCACTGGCGCTGTCGACCGCGCGGAGGAGGGCAGCCGTGGAAGTTGACCATGATCTGAGCCTGGGCCGTCTGCTCCAGAATGTAGTCCATCTGCTTGTGGATCTTCTGCAGGTCGGACAGGAAGAAGTCGAGCTTGACGCCCTTGACGCCCCATGTCTTCACGTCGCTGATGTGCTTGGCCACGTCTTCGGCCGACGCCCACTGGTTCGACGGGTACCAGATCAACACGTCGACGCCCTTGCCTGCTGCGTACTCGACGAGCTGCGGTATGTCGTCCGCGTTCCAGTTCTCGTCGACCAACACGTACGGCCACTGCTCGAGCGCCGCGAGGTCGGTATACTGTTTGAGACGGTTCAGGTCCCTCGACGCCCACGGTTCCGTGAGCCAGTGCCACGCAACGTTGCCGGGACGGATCCAGCTCGGGTCCGCGATGTTCGAAGGCGGACTGTGATCCTGGTCGAAATGGGTCTTGTACAACGTTTGAAGATCACCGACAACTGCACTCTCATTGTCAGTATGTGAAGTTATATGTGCTTGGTCCATTCCCTAGCATAGAATAGGACAGAAAAGAAAGAAAAGAAAAGAAAAGAAAAGAAAAGAAAAAAGACTTACCAGCGATGCGCCACGGTGTGAATACCGACTGCTCAACCTGGACCACGCCATTCTCGGCGAGCTCGAAAGTATAGTCCAGCGATCCGGAGGAGTGGGCGAGTTGAGATCCTTGCCAACGTCCGTCGACGTCTCCTTCAAGCAGCAAAACCCACTGGTCGCTTGCAGTAGCTCCAGCATCAGCAAGGTAAGGCATCATGACACGCCTGGAGTCCGAGAGTCCTGTTGACACATCGCTCTGGATCCATTCACCTTCGTACGAGGTGTTGTCTGGCTCGTCCATCTTTTATGGTCGTTAGCTGAACGCTTCGCACACAGGTTCCAGGGCTTGCAGGGCTAGGTATTTCATCGGAATTAGGGCAGGCATACCAAGAATGATGCACCGTTTTGCGCAAATGTCCACGTACTGGACTCAGCCGTCACGTTGTACTGGCCATCAGGGACCTTGGTCCGGAATCCGCACCCGTCGTTACCGACAGTCACATCAAGCTGAACATCCTTGCCGTCGGCCGTCTTGCATGTGAACGACTGCGTTCTGTACGTAGCCGAACGGGAAGTCGTACGTCCGGCCGGGACGGTGTATTCCACATGGTCTTCGGTCTGCTCGAGGGCATTGCATGATTGAAACGCAGGTCCCACGTCGCCTTGCGTGGTGGACAGGCCGATCTTGGAAGCCGTGACCACAGTCTTGCCGTTTGTCTGGCACTGAATGCTGAATGCGCCTTGGTCATCTTGCGAAATGACCGCCTGGATTGGATCCAGACCGACAGTCCATTCAGCTCGTCGAATCAACGCGGCAGATACCTCTGTCGTCGACAAGACAGACAGTCCAAGCAGAGCCAAATCCTTCCGAATCATGGTGCCAATAGTAAGAGGGGAGGGATGATGCTGTGTGATTTCTGCTGCTGGTGAAGACTGGAAATCCTGGAGAAGTCACCCCTTCTTATACACATGCTTCAGCGTTCGCCAAGATAGCCTGCTACCATCCCCGTACAGCTCCTTTTTCTTCTTCTTGCATGGTGAATACGACGCTGCATCATATCATTCGGAGATGATGCTGTCTTCGTGAACGGTCAACTCTGTGGCCTGTCGATCCCTGTGGCGATCGATGTTAGCCTCTCGAATCACATCGCTCCGAGTCACCCGCACCAACTATTCCTCAACCCTTCTATGGGCTTCCGAGGCAACATTCCGTTCTCAAGTCAATGCTCAAACGAGTCTACCTTGGCAAATGATCTGCCGGTGGCTTGACGTGATCCTCCTTAGCACGTTCCCCGCAGTTCCCCAGAACCGACGGGATGAGTCGTGTTTACTGTGAGGGGAAGGTAGCATTAATTCGCAACTGAGCCGACGGATTAAACTTTTCATGACATCACGAAGGTTGTGCAGCTGCCGCCGTTGGGATATATAAGCTTCAACCTTCAACTTAAGGGTAAACGTCTTTCGACAATTGGCGCGGCTGTGCTCGCTTGCTAAGCTTCAGCGCTTTAAACACGAAGTCTAACTTCAACTTTACAGAGCGGGCCGGACGTGCGGACGATCTGCGGACAAAGAAGTTAATAACGTGATTCTCCTTGACATGCCCAATAAAGACAACGCTGTTCTTATTTCAGGGATGAACTTCACGAACTCTGTCTTGCAAGATATGATTCCTCCAGGGAATCATCCATTAAGGTACACACTAACGTACCCAAATCATAGCACCCGCTACTCAGCTTCTTCTTCCTATAGATCGGCGGGCTAAATAGTTCAGAGAATCCTCCGATGAGGCTTTGGTAACACCGCATGTGGAGGCGTCATTCCCGTCCCTGAATCGTGTGTGTCTGGCAGAGCCAGTTCCATCACCACACCGTAGGCTCTGCAACTTGTGTCGAGCGAATTGATTGGGTCGCATCGTGATCATGGAAGGCCTAGCATGCCTCCATTCAACCAAGCAAATTCAGCTCTGTGTAAAGGTTCACCTTGTAGATAATGCCCTCCTGGGTCGTTGTAAAGGCAGAAAGACGAGATCTGAGTGCGACTTATCGACTTTTGTTAATAAAATTCGACTGACCTCGGCATTTTCTTTTGGGTTGAAATCCGCGGGTCTCCGAGAGGAATCAGGATGCATATCCCTAGTCTGTCTCCAAAGAATTGACTCCAATTGGGTTGCGACGATGCTTCTTGAAGTGGCGCAACCAGAGCTTCCATTTGACTAGACTAACGGCCGTCGATCTTCGTATATTCTGCAGCCTATTCCCCTAAGTATGTAGTCATATAATAAACAATGATTTGGACGAGCACGAATCTTAAGGACGAGATACAAGAAAGACAATAATCTTACAAATTTCTGTGGCCTGAGCTGATCCTGAGGGTGTGATCATGAGAGACAAATCAGCTCGAAAGGCATTGCGATAGTAATTTCAGGTCCCTCTAGCAGATGACAATCCTATTTTGTGTTGGTTATGTCACTTAGGCAATCAAGACCCGTGCAAGGGCGTTCATCGCTGAAATATGGCTTCGAATGAAGAGGTTGATTGATGAACCATGCCGCTGTGATACTCGATTTCTGGGAGTTTGAACTCGTTTTCCGAGGTCGAAGTAGTTAGTACATGCAATAACCCGATTTTCTGTACCGAGAGAAAGTGTGAAGAGATGATCAATGAAGGAGACTGGTCAACGAAAACGACGATTCGAATTATTGAAGCCGAGTTGAGAATGGGAGTATCGATTTGTAGGTTGTAGGGTACCAGGTGTCTCGGTACCCAAGGTTCGACGGTAGAGAGAGAACCACCAGCCACAGAGCCTGTGGCGTCGAAACGTCTTAGTGGCAGTTACAGAGTGGCGCGCGGTCGCGTCACGTCACGTTGCGCCGTTGCCAGGAAGGTGTTACACTGTGCGACACCAGTGCACCTACCTGCAGTATAGTGCAGTACAGTTGTAATTAATGGAACTTCCCTTGGAGTGAAGGGAAGTGTAACTCTAGGCAGGTGGGTGGGTAGGTAGCTTCAGCCCTTCGTTCCTTCCCTTCAATCAAGGGTGCTCTTGCCAGAATTCCATTCCTCCCATTTTCTCTCCAGCTTCATCTTCATCACCAATTCGTCCACATCCATTATTCTCCCAACAACCTATTCACAACGTCTTTAGAGCATCAATTCGATATCTCAACCAGCCCGCCACCAAACCACTCAACAGCAAATATGGCCGAACCTTCACAACAGCCAGCCGAGCAAGCTCCTGTCGAGCAGCCTGCTACCGAGAAACCTGCGACCAAGCAGGTTGAGCCTGCTTCCACTGCTGAAGACGCGCCCGCTGACGACGCGCCCGCAACCACTACCGCCGAGGAGAACGAAGCACCGCCAACCGAGGAGGATATCAAGTCCAAGAAAGTCACCCTCGCCGACCTGAGCGCAAAGGGTACTGCCTTGTACGCCCACAAGAACTATGAAGAGGCGGCCGAGATCTTCTCCGAGGCCAGCGTTCTTCAAGCCGAGATCAATGGCGAGATGGCCCCCGAGAACGCAGAAATCCTCTTCCACTATGGTCGCAGCTTGTTCAGGGTCGGCCAAAGCAAGAGCGACGTCCTTGGAGCCACCGCTGGAGGCGACAAGCCTGCTGCACCGAAGCCCAAGACCAAGAAGCCCGCCCCAAAGCCAGCCGAGACAGAGGCAGAGAAGGAGACCCAGGAGGGTATTGCCCTAGTGGCCGAGAAGAAGGATGGCGAAACGATCCAAGAAGCTGCGGCGAAGAAGGCCGACTCTGATGCGCCAGCACCAAACAAGCCACTTTTCCAATTCACTGGTGACGAGAACTTTGATGAGGACTCTGAGGAGGAGGAGGTGAGCTGCGCGACGTCTGTACGCAATGAGTTCTATGCTGATCAATTTCTAGGGTGACGCTGAGGGAGAGGAGCAGGAAGAGGAAGAAGACGACCTTGCAACGGCCTTTGAAGTCCTTGACCTGGCGCGCGTCTGCTACCTGAAGCTTCTGGAAAAGACCGAACAGGAGTCGCAGAACGACAAGGGCAAGGAGGTTTCTGAGGGCGACTCACCAACAGTCAGACATATCAAGGAGCGCTTGGCCGACACTCACGACTGTCTGGCCGAGATTTCGCTCGAAAACGAGAGGTACCCCAATGCCATCGAAGACGGTCGCACATCACTCAAGTACAAGATGGAGCTGTACCCCGAGGAGTCGGAGATCATCGCCGAAGCACACTACAAGCTGTCTCTTGCCCTTGAGTTTGCGTCCGTCACCGTCTCCAACGACGATGGTGCTCCAGCCAAGCGCGAAGCCATGGACCAGGGTCTGCGTGATGAGGCCGTCAAGGAGATGGAATTGGCCATCCAGAGCTTCAGGCTCAAGATGCAGAACAAGGAGGTCGAGCTTGCCACAATGGCTTCGCCGGAAGACAATGAACTCGCACGCAAGGGCATTCAAGAGATGAAAGAGGTCATTGCCGATATGGAGCAACGGGTAAGCATCTCAAACACCCACACACACACACACACTTGAGTCAAGACGTACTGACAGCCTATAGCTTGTCGATCTCAAGGCCGACCCAATTGATGCCAAGGGCCTGCTGGGTGAAGATGCAAACCCTCTTGGTGGCATCCTGGGTGCAGCCCTTGGTGAGACTGCAGCCGAGACCAAGGCGCGCGTTGAGGAAGCCAAGAAGACTGCCACTGATCTGTCAGGCCTCGTCCGCAAGAAAAAGGCCACTCCGGCAGAGCCAGCAACCGAGCTGCCAGCTGCGGTGCCAACTCCAGCCCCAGCCGCCTCCAACGGCAAGCGAAAAGCCGACGACGCCGAACTGGAGGACAACGAGACAGAGAATGGCGAGTCAAAGAAGGCCAAGACGGAAGAGGTGCAAGCATAAGTTTGTCACGAAAAGGGAATAATGGACACTGGACACTGTGTGAGTATTGTGATTTTTGCTTACCCGCGGTTGGCACCGCCTGGAGTCAGGAAAGAAAGGCAAGGGGAAAAAAGCACAGAAGGCTGGATGTGCACAAGCTGATTGTAACAAAGTATTTGATATGCCATTTCTATGATCCCATCTGTGCCAAAGTCTATGATGCGAATGCGAATGCAACTAAGGAGCCAAGGGGAAAGAATAGAAGAAAACACCCCCCTTTTCCGCTGTATACACTACAATTTACAGCTTGTAGCTGCCACTTGATACTGCCTTGACTGCCTTGGGCTTGTTGCCGTGCACATCTGTCACCTCTCCCTTGCGGTTGATGACCATGACACCACCCTTCTTCAGATCTCTCATTGTGTCCTCCCTCTGCTTCGCCTTGCCCGTCAACTTCTTCTTGCCCTGGTCGTCGCCCTGCTTCCTGCCCTTCTCCTTCTGCCTCCTCCTCATCCTCTGCTTCTCTTCCCTGCTCAACTCCTCCCTGGCGAGCGGCTGTCCAGCCTTGGTCACGATCTCGCCCTTCTCCTTGCCGTCCCTTGCCGCGTTGTAGATCTCCTGCGGCGCGAGGCGAGATTCCGAAGCAGCCACGCCCTGAGCCGTCGAAGGCTGGGCATCTTCCATCGTCACGGTGCCGACGTCGGCGACAACGCTGAGGGCCGGCGCGGCCGGCTTGGGCTTGTAGTGCCAGCTGCTGAGGGCGTCGAGCTGGGAGACGACGTTCTTCCAGAGAGTCTCGACCTCCATCTCTTCCTTGCGGAGTTGCTCGTCCGCAGCACTAACGTACGTGTCCGGGTTGCTGTTCTTGATGTGTTCCTCCTCGTAGATGTCGGCGAGACCGCGGTCGGACTTCTTGTCGTCCACGGCGGGAAGAAGACCGCGACGGGTGTTGGTGGGTACGTCGGCGTCTGGACGACGACGGATGACTTCGTCGAACTCCTGGGCGAGGATGCGACGTTTGATCATGGACTCGATGTCCTCTGTGATTTCGGGCGTGATGACGGGCACGGGCTTGCCGCCGTGCTCGAAGTCGAGGTCCTGCTCGAGGAGAGAATTCATCGGTCGGTCCGGGGCAGCAGCCTCGCCGGACAGCGTCCATTCTCGCTTCTCGATCGACGCGGCTTCAAGCTTGCGAATTTCCTCTGCTAGTTTCGCCTGTCGTCTTTCATGTGCTGAGCGACGAGACTTTGGGTCACCGGCAGATACATCCGAGAGGTCGTCATCGTCGTCAGAACCCTCGTCAGACTCGTCGAAGAGGTCGCGCTTGACGTCTTCCATGGCCCGTTCGACGTCCGCTTCAGCCGGCGGCTTCGGTTGGAAACGCCCTGGTTTCCTGGGCTTGCCGGAGCTCTTCTTCGGTGGCGGGGCGAAGAAGTCCTTGTAGTAGATTTCATTCGCGTTAGCACCACCCTCGTCCTCAGGATCCTCGAGTGGTGCATCAAAGTCTTCTTCCTCGCTGTCACCCTCTGGTGCATCGAGATCCATATCGCCAAATGTAGGACCGTCCTCGTCCTCGTCCTCGTCATCTTCCGCATCGCTGACCTCTTCCGACTTGTCACGGGACTTTTTATTCTTTGCAGTCTTCGGTCGAGGCGCCATCGGGTCGGCGTTCCAGTCAATTTCCTCGTCGTCGCTGGCGAGGTCTGTGTTCGGGTCGCCACGTGCATCTTGGTCCTCGAACCATTGTGTTTGCTTGTTGAACTCGTCAATGGAGAAGAAGCCGTCGTTGAGGCCATGAACATCCTCGACAAAGCCCTGTTCTCCGTCTTTATCTTCTTCCTCATCCTCATCCTGTTCCTCCTCCTCCTCTTCTTCTTCGTCATCCTCTTCGACACCGTTCTCCAATTCTTCGTCCTCTTCGCTGAGCAGCTCGGCGTCTGAAAGGTCACCTTGATCAAGATCATCCTCAGCAACGAGCTCCTCGTCGGTTCCTAAAGCGTCTTGCTCATCTTGCTCATCTTGATCCTCACCCTCCTCTTCACCACCCTCGTTTTCTCCATTGACTGCACCGGCCTCTTCCAACTCATCGATTGCGGTTTTCGAATGCTCCAACACTCCCTTGATGATCTTTTTCGCCTGCTGCCACACCTGGTTCGTCTCGAACCCATCCACATAAACCTTCCTGACCTTCAATGCTTCCTCTCGAAATCCATCATCCTGGCCCTTCCTCTTCCTCTTGCGACTCTCCTGTATTCTCCTCTGCTGCTCGTCGCTGACCTGTGCGGCGAAGCTCTCGAGGGTGTCCTTGACGAGTTTGAGGGAGTCGGTAGGGATGGCGGCGCTTGGTTGGAGAAAAGTGTGTCGATTGCCTGGACGAAGAGACTCGAGGAGCGCTAGGACCTCTGCTGATGCACCGCCGTCCGAAGTTGGCGGCGGCATCGTGATGGAATGGCCGCTGAGGGTGTGTGAGGTCGATGTGAGTGTTGGAGATGTGCTTGCGTTGACCGCAGCCATGATCGACGGAAGGATCAGAAATGGCAGGAACAGGGTGTGAGGGCCTCACTGACGTCCCATGAGGAAGTTGCGAATTCTTTTCTCTCTCTCTCTCTTTTCGCAGGCTTTTTCTGCGGCGGCAGTTCAAAACAACATCCACCAACAATGGATGGTCGCGATAATGGGCATTGGCATTTAACGAGAACAGGAAAAAAAAATTGGGCGGGAACTTCCGCCCCGCCATGATGCACAGTGGATGATGATGATTGGATAACATGACCCAGACCGTCCATGTTGACAGGGTTAGGGTTCGTCTTCGTTTCTCTCACATCTCTGGCTTTAACTGCCCAGGAATAAGGTGTAAAGTAAGTGATAACAAAACGAAGACGAAGAATAAAGGGATTGGCGGAGAGCAGTCAAGTATAGCTGAACATGTCAATTATTTCAGTACCACATGGTGTCGACTGTCCATGGAAAAAAAGGTGTACTGCGCTGCAATTGTATAGCCTGATCTTACAAACGCCATGCTGGTTAAAATGGTCTAATTCCCTCTTCTCCCTCCCGTGCTCATCAATGTGATCTTCTGCTTCTTCTTCTTCTTGCTGCCTCCTTGCTTCGGTCCCGAACTAGCTTCCCCTTCCGATGGTCCTGGTGCGGTCTTCTCAATCATCTGAATTGCCTCCATCTGCATGGCCAACTCTGCAGTTCCCAGAAGCTCCTCATCTTTCAGCCAGCCATCGTCAGCAGCAGATGTCGAGATTGGCTCTAGCTCGGGTGACCCATGAACGACGCGTGTACCCCACACTGTTCGCTGCGTCGACGGGCTTGTCGAGACCTCCGCCAGTGTTGAGAAGCCCTGCCTGTTCTCGGGTGGAGAGGTTCCTGGAGCTCCCAAAGGCTGAAACTCCGACCAATCCATGCGCGGCGGTTCATCGTCGGGAATTGGTGCCGATGGTCGTGCTGTTCCTGCCGAAAGGCGCAGAGCAGCGGCCTCGAGACGCTCTGCTTGGAACCGCTCCCTGTCCTCCTGTGCAGCTTTATCACGGTTGTATTTCCTCCTCTTCTCGATGTCTTTGCTGAAGGCTTCTAGTGTCTCCGCGGGGATGATGTCCGTCCAGTCACACTCAAGATAGCTGATAACGCAGCCTCTCGGCAAATGGCCAAGGTATCTTGCTCGTTTCCTCATCGCATCGTCCACAACGTGGCCAGTCGAGATGTGCTCCACGCGCGGTAGCAGTGTGGATGGAAATGATGAGAACGAGCCAAACTTGGTCTTGAGGATTCGAATGTCCAATGGTGAGAGGTACAAATGTGGCGGTGCGCTGTAAAAGTAAAAGTCGGCTTCGTCTGGTTTCGAGGTATCGTCTGTTGCGTCGGCCTCGCCGATACCAACGACCTTCTCTTTGGCCGCATTGACCGCCCTTATAGCCTTCTGCGTCCATTCGCCGTCTTGACCAAACAGTGTCTCGTCCATCCTTTCCTGCTCAGCGAGCGCTGCGATCTCCTCGTCATACTGCTCGGCCATGTACGATCCTGTGCCCTTCATGATGCGTCCGTAGTCCAGAACGTTTGCTGCCGAGTGCCATGGAACATCGCCACCCGCATTCAGTTGTTCAATGCCCCCCTCTCTTGGCAACGCAGTTGTCGAGGACGCCTTCCTCGCCATGAGCCTGAGAACGACATCATCTCCAGGCCTGGGCAATGGGCTCTCCTGCCCGGCGTAGAAACGGACCGGCCGAACCTCATGAAGATACACAGTGTCCTCACATATCGGGCACTTCTTCCACCTTGCCCCCTTTGCTGACTTCTCCTCCGGAGCTGAATTTGACTGCATGAACCGGATGAGGCAGGGCAGGCAGAAGATGTGTCCACATTTCGCCATCCTCGGTGCAACCGGCTCCGACAAGCAAATAGGGCACGACGCCTCCTGGGATTGTGAGGAAGCAAGAACCTGAAGAACACTATTCCAGTCCAGGTGCACATCAGGGTCTGCGGCGTGTGTTGAGTAGCTTCTGTCTGGCGAAACGACGAAGCGGTAATTCGCATGAACGTATCGAGCCTTGTCGCTGGCATGATAGCCCGACCCAGGCCCCCAGGTGGGATTTCGACGATACGTCCTCGCGAACGAGGTATGATCATTATAAGGTCGAGGTGCCGAGTAACTGAGGAGATGCGTGATAGAGGTCTGGCCCCTTCTACCTGACAGGTTCCTGATCGCTCGCTCCTCCGCCATGGCGTCGTAATCGTCCAGCGAACTATGTCTCCCTTCCAAACCTGGTCTCTGCTGGTTCCTATGCTGTTTTCTCGATGCTTGGGTCTTTCTCGGTGCGGAATACGACGCGGTCTGTCCAGGCTGAACCGGTCGACGGGTAGACGCTTCGAAGCTGGATGTCGATGGACCAGCCGAATTCGAAGGGGGGTGATTCGAGACGATAGGAAGGGACTTGCCCAGAACTGTGTTCGACGGGTTCATGATCGCAGGTTGCGGACCAACGCGTTGAAGATGAGACCAGTAAGGTTTGGATGGCGTGACTCGCGATGGCAACGCTTTGCAACGAGTAGCTCCAGCGATCCGTCACGACACGGGTTGACCAAGTCAGGTCCGCAGACGGATTGCTCGGACATGCAACGGTGAGGCCGAAACATCCGATGACGAGGATAAAAAGGTATAAATCAAAGTGATGATGACGCTGATTGTTTGTTGAGGGGGTCCTGCTTAGACGGACCCCAAGACTGTGGAGTCTGATCGAGTCACAGACAGAGGGACAGGCACGGGCAGCAGGATGTAGCGGGGCAGTTGATGCATGCCCGCAACCTGGATGATTAGTAAGGTCACGTGATGGCACATGAGCCAACCCGTGGCTTGTACCTCGTCAGGGCAGACGTTTCAACTTTCAAGCCCCAACGTCGACCTATTGCGAGGGATCACGATACCGATCATACAGAGTGGACATTATCATCAATTAACTACAAGACGGCTCATCGAAACATTGACGTCTCCAAAAGGCGGGTTTCCATGGAGGCCACTACTTCTCGTGGACCAGCTGTGAGCGGCTTCTGAGGCAAACACAGCCAACGGTTAACAGCCACCAGGCTGTGCGCGGACTTTGAATGATGCATCCCGTTTCCATTGCCTGGCCAGCCCGCTTTGGGTGATACAGACTGTGATGTCGTGCCTTACCAATTATGTGGCCAACCAGGATTATGCCAGAAATTGCCCGATTATCCTCGGTGACCAGCCAACTCATCGATTAACGCCGAGAGCCTTGCTGAGGATAAAGCCATCGCCGAAAGTACAGAAATAGATACCTGAAACTCTCCCTAATAGCGATGGAGTCGTAGTCGGATCTTGCCTACCTACTAATGGATGCTTTCTCCCACAATGGCGTCGAAGCGGGATAGGTAGCGATACCAACGTCGCCTGACCTCCCTCGAACTCACATGCGTCTTCAAGATTAATGCTCGTAATCGAATCTCACGAATCAGAGACGTCTGTTTGGAAGACACGCTTGGACTTTCTAGCTTCGAGTCAATCTCACACGACATCACCAGATCACTGGTTCACAACAAGCCTCTACAACCCCACAACCGTCAAACCCCGTGATCACCTGCTCACCATTATGATCTCTTATTACCGAAGTGACTGTATTGTCCAATAGCAACAAAAAGCGAACTCATCGGGAGCCCCTGCGTAGCAGCAAGGGTCGTCTCGGCATCGTCCCGAGCGGCCTGTGTTCCGGTTACTACTATATGAGTCTGAGGCTTGGGCGCTAACATTTAAGTCCGCGCAAGCCGGAATGAGTCGTTAAACTCCCCGTCCGGCACGGCTTATAGCAAGATGAAGTCACGATTATGACCTGGTCCTACTATTCGCCTTGAATGATTTAAGCACTGCATCTCAGCAGCACTGGGAGTGGTTCACGAGTGTCAAGTGATCAAAGGCCAATCATGTATGTCTTTTCTTCCCTTCTTACCGGCAAGTATGCCGTGGTCAAAGTGGCTGCAGGCTTGGTCTCTTTGGTCTTCTTGCAGCTCATCCTATCATCTGCCTACCACCTTGTGCTGCACCCGTTGCGCAAGTTCCCAGGTCCGCCCCTGGCACAGATCTCAAGGCTCTGGAGCCGAATTGGAAACTTCCAGGGTCGCAAATCTGAGAGAATCCATGAGGCGCACCTCAAATATGGTACGTCAGCTTTCATTGTTCAACTTACCAGGTGTTCTCCCATTGACAAGCAGAAAAGGTCCTGTTGTCCGAGTTGGCCCGAATGAGTTGTCATTCGCGGATCCCGCAGCTGTCCGTGAAATATACAACTCAGATGTGTTTATCAAGGAAGAGACTTTCTACGTAAGCCGGTGGTCTCACGTTCTCTTTTCTGGACTACCACTCATGTATCGCAGCGAGCAAAGCGAATCTTTCACGAGGACTTCCTTTTAAGTTATCGGTGAGTTGAGTAGAAACAAGAAGAAGCAGCGACGTGCGCAACATAGTGCTGATTGACTTTCTTTAGAAATGCTCAGGCACATAAGCAGCGGAGGAAGTTGTTATCTCGCGGCTTCTCTCAGGCTTCCATGCAAGAGTTTGAGCCTCATATCAATTCCAAGATCTCGAACATGCTTGATCACTGGGCCGAAAAGACCAAAGCCGGCCAACCCATCGATGTCTACCCATGGGTACATTGGCTTGGTTTTGACATTGTTTGTGAGTGACCCAAAATGAGATGATCTTTTCTCATTTTGACTAAACATGTACAGACCATCTGATGTTTGATGAGGATCCGGGTTCGGTCAAGTATGGAAGACCGCACGAGGTGATGCCTTATTTCAGAGCATGGAAGCCTACCTACATCTACGTATGAACATCCTTTTTCCCCTTCCACATAAATGATCTTGCGCATTTCTCACATCGTCCAGAAAGAATTCATGCCGATCCTCGAAAGATGGGGCGTTTGTGTTCCCGGCTTTATCGGTGGTTACTTTCGAGATGTGAATAAGTGGAAGAAGGTATGCCTCCCTCCAGTGATGCTCGCAAACGCTTTGTCCTGACCTCAAGGGGTTGTAGTATGCCATGAAGATTGTGGAAAATTGCCGCGAGACGGGCGTCAACACGCCCTTCCTTCGGCAAGTGCTTGGTAGTGCCAAGGACGAGTATCTGGGTCGTGGCCTGACAAACTCTGAGATTGCTGAAGAATGCATGGGCGGCATGTAAGGGGTGACTGATCGTGACTGTTTCGTGACAATTCTAACATGTCGCAGGTTCGGAGGCAGTGGTACTACTGCGAACACCTTTGTTTACATTCTCTGGGGTTGTCTGCAGAGACCAGACATCGTCAAGCGGCTACAAGACGAGCTGAGGGAGGCATTCCCAGAGCGAAATGCGTGTCCGGACTATCGCGTAAGAAACTATTTTCCCATGGTCTTCCATTCATCATTACTGATGTGTAGGATTACAGACATGCACGGGACTACCCATACTCCAGGCTGTCATCAATGAGACCCTCAGGCGGTACCCGACCATTATCGCCACTCTGCCCAGAACCGCTACACAGGATATTGTAGTGAGGGATATTTTGATCCCGAAAGGCGTGAGTAAACCAAGTAGGCGCGAAAGCCCCCAGAGCTATTCTGACTTTTTTTCTTTTCTTTCGCAGACCACGGTTGGTGTCCAGAACTACACCATACACCGGGATGAGGTCGCCTTCCCCAACGCTGAGAAATGGGATCCAGACCGCTGGTTGACAAACGAAGGTGAAGATGTTCGGAAACAAGCCTGGGTCCCGTTCTCCGTCGGCTCCCGCAAATGCATTGGTATCAAGTGAGTAGCTTCCGCTGCTGCGGCTTCCCGAACCTGGGAGCAGAGAAACAAGAATCATTTCTAACGAGCCAATCTTCCCGATGTATTTAGCCTGGCACAAATGGAGCTCAGCAAGATCACCGCAGCATTCTTTCTTCGATTCGACGCCAGCATCCACCCCAGCATGAAGGAGGACGAGATGCGCATGTTCGACACGTTCAATGCTAGTCCAGCTGGGGCAAGGCTGCTTCTCCATCTGACCGAGCGTTCCAGTTGATGATACATGCCATCCCATGAAGTGAGAATGGCATGACCGGGGAGATAGTCGGATCCTGGATTTCGGGGAGATAAGTGGCGGAGAAGCCACCATCCCCGCACGACGGGTTGAGTTCCGACTCAAAACCGGGGGGATCGAGGACCAGGCGAAAATGCCAACTAGTAATTAGTCTTGGGAGTTTTCCAGGGTTAAGCTACACAAGCATTCAATGTGTTCTATTGTCTGTCTAGTGACTTGATTAGCATTATGACAATCGAATAGTTGCTTACAACTCCGGCCAGGAAGCCTTGTTGACTCTGCTAACTGGCCTTAGCCCCGTGTTAGTCTCTCTTTGATGGTGGAGATGTAACTCCAGGATGGTGTTAAAGTCGCGGCTCAAAGTCCAAGCAGACGAATCATGTAGCTAACCCCAGATCTGGTTTTCATTGCGGGGTTACGACTCATTCAGTGTCTGGGGTTGGCTCCCATGTTCTGTTGTTGATCTTTGAGTGAGTGGAGTGAGAATGCTCTCTGTCGCTCGCTACTACTACTACTCTTCCTTGAAGTGGCATCTGCCAATTATACTTGAATCGGATGACCAATCCAGGATCATCACACTGTTTCTTGTTATATTCAATTCAGAAAGACTGACAACCTCGACTTAGCTTGCCATGGTTGCTGAAAGCACATCTCCATCATCCCCGGTGAGCGAGGCTCGGCCCAGCAAGAAGCGACGCAAGATCGCCTTGGCCTGCTCGCACTGTCGAGCCCGCAAGACACGATGCGACGGCGGCCAGCCTGCCTGCTCAACATGCGAAAGCAGAGGCGCGCCGACAGATTGCATATACGAGCGAGGTGCCCTCAAGACACAGCGGTACGAGCAAGCCTACCATCCTCCAGTCTCTTCCCCCCCCCCCCCCCCTTCTTTTGCAAACACCCCTCGGCGCGTGCTGACTACTACTGCCACGCATCTTCAGCTATGTATACTCGTTGGAGGCTCGTATTCAGGAGTTTGAGAAGAGGGAGACGATGCGTAATGATAACGCGAGAGCGTCCAGAGGTATTATTCTTGTTTGTTATTTTTGTTGTCATTGTGATGAACTTGGACAAAGATGTGTATTCATTTGCTAATGGAGAGAACAGGTCGCTTCACGGACAGACCGTCGCCAAGTGATACCGGTACGGCCTCGGTTTTCGATGCCAGTGTGTATCCTCCTGCCAATGGGCATCATCATCATTGTATGCCCACTGGCAGCTCCGGGAGGGAATACGTCTCAGCAGGCAGCAGCAAGACGCCAACTGCACAGCACGACACCATCGCAACGGATGCCATGGTCATTGTGCCATCACCAGGGGATGACGATCACTCCCTGGTGGGGGAGCCCTCGTCTATTGCATTCGTTCAGTCCGTGCTGCGAACAGCGGGTAAAAACCACCAGACGAGATCTCGGATCCGACTTCGCAACGAATCGGCCTCGACCAAAGCTCGGCCTCAGGTCAGTGCTGGTGCTGGTGTTGGTGCTGGTCTGCAAGGATTCGGAGATGAAGACATGATGTTTCTTCCGCCGCGACGAGTGGCAGATGGGTTCGTTGCTTCGTTCTGGGAGTATTTGCATCCAATCCTTCCTATTCTTCATAAACCCACGTTCATGAGTTCCTACATGGCACTCTGGACGCCAGATGATAGTGATACCGGCTCAGAGGAACGGCATGATCGAGGCAATGATGATGCTGTCTTCCTGTCCACCTTGAACATCGTCTTCGCCATCGGCTGCCAGTTCAAGGACCATATCGAAACGCCCCGAAGAGCTGCTATTGCAGATAGCTTCTACCAGAGGTCAAAAAAGTACTTCACCGAGGACTTTCTCGACTCACCTGACCTTTCAGTCGTCCAGCTACTTCTCCTGACCGGTGTCTACCTGCAATCCACTCGATACGCGAACCGGTGCTGGAATGTCATCGGGTCGGCCATTCGGACAGCCCAGAGCATCAGCCTCCACGTCGAGAGAACCAGCGACTCCAAGAAGCAGCTTCAGAGAGAGGTCGAGCGAAGAGTCTGGCATGTCTGCATCTTCATGGATCGGTAAGGGGCCAAGGAAATCTGCAGAAAGTCACTTGCAACACAAGGAATTCGCTAATGAGGTTTACTTTTATCTTCTTTTCAATATAGACAACTTGCCGTCATATTTGGCCGGCCTACCATGATCATCGCAAAGTCCAAGGTACCTTTGCCGCAGATCATAGACGACGACTACTTGCTCGAGTCCGGTGATGGCTGCCAGCCGAGTCAAATCCATTCGCAGATGGGCACCTTCATCTACTCGAGCAAGCTGTTCGACATACTGCACGAGATCCTGCATACTTTCTATTTCGACAGCAGCACCGTCTCGCCACAGATGAGCGCCCGTTCCTGGTCGTACCGAGATCTGGAGTCGATATTCCGGCTGAACAACTCGCTCGACGATTTCCTGCACGCTCTCCCGCACTACTTGGTGATCAACAGCAGAACCGGCCAGCCCAAGTATCCGACAGACGACAGGATTGCCCTGGGGGCCAAGATTCTGTACTCGAGGTGATGAATGAGTCCCCATCGTTCTGCTCTGCGTATGGAAATGGGGAGAGACCTAGCTGACAAAAGTTCATACCTGCTCCAGATTCCTGTACATCCGCATATTTCTGCTGCGGCCGATTCTCCTGATTGTTGCCCAGGATGCGTCGGCTTCTGCCATGTCCACGGAAGGTTTCTGTGGTGACAACAGGCTGGAGCAATACTTGGCGTTGAAAGCCTGCGCCTTGTGCATATCCACGGTCCAGACGCTGATTGCACATATTCACAACAACATGGACACGTCGTACTGGACGTCCATCTCCCACAAGATCCATTGTACGTACCTTTCCTCTTGTTCTTCCCTTCTTCTCACAACCAGATATTATTCCCATCGGAAGTCAAGTCCTGTTGATGAATCCTAGCCCAACTGACATATTATTCCTAGATGCCTTCTCCTGTGCCATCGTCCTGGTAGCTGCTCGTCTATGCCCGATTCCCGCTGAAATCAACTCAACCACTCAGCAATTCCAGGAGGCTTGGTCTCAGTGCATCGGGATATTCGAGAACTACAAACCTCACTTCTCATCGGCATCGCACGTGATCCGAATACTGGAGATTATAGAAGAGAGGCTGCAAGAACCTAGATCAAGAGGTAACTGATAGGCCAACCAACCTATGACTCAGCTAGCCAGTCATTCGCTAACCTTGCAACACGAATAGCTGAACTTGGCAGCAGCCATACTTCGGATCCCTCGAGATCAGTTAATGAACCAGCTGGGTCGAATTGGAACTCGGACTGGGCGATGCTGGACAATCTACTTCAGTGCGAGCCAATGAGTTCGGCTTTGACGGTAGACATGTGGTCTCAAGAGTCTCTAGGTGCCTTTAGTTGGCAAGATTCGTCATGATTTCATCAATCCAGCATGCACAAACTGTATAGTATATCAGGGGCACATAGTAAGGACACAACCATGGAAATGGGAAAACTTCATCTTCATTGAAAAAGGGGTGTAAATGGTTTGCCCTGAGGCACTTACTGCCTCCTCCCTTTTCAGCCTGTGAACCTGAAATTCGGATGATCATCACCCAGATTGCCGAGCTCCTCTTCAGGCATCTGAAATCTATAGTCTCGCTTCCCAGCATCACGAAGCTTGTTCTCCCTGCGCACCCAGTAGTTGAAGACACAAGCGGCCAGAACACACACCCACACGAAGCCCAGGCCCAGACCGAAGCCGAGAGGGTACGTTGGAGCCTGCGACGGCAGAAACATGTTGGACGCAACGATACCCGAGCAGTTGCCGAGAGAAAGCTGGATCGCAGCTCCGATGCCCCTCTTGTAGTGACCGCCGAGGTTATTGTTGAGCCACACCACGGTGATGGGCTGAGCCAGCCAGCAACCGGACGACATGAGGAAGAGAGCAAAGTACCGGCCACCGAGAGGGACGTAGGAATGCGTGGCACCCAGAAGGATGCCGTAGCCGGCGGTCGTTATGAGACAGCCCGTGATGATGAACCCGAACCGATGCTTCAGTCGATCAGAAAGGACGGCACCGACAAAGGTCACCAGCGCTGCCGCGATGTAGATAGGAATCGACATGTACTGTGCTTTCAGAGAAGTCCAGCCCAGCTCCTTGAGAATGGTCGGGATGAAGAACGAGGTTGCGTACGTGGTTGTCACGATACCCAAGTACATGAGTGCTCTGCACGGTTGTTGTTGTTGTTGGTCAGCATTAACATGATACTTTCTAAAAAAGAGACAAAATCAAACTCTGATGGAAATTCTGCAAATGCTTACCCCAGCCAGATCTTGAGGTCACCAAAGACTCGCTTGGCAGTTTGCTTATTCCAGTGGTTCATTGTCGAGTCCGGTGTATCCTCTGCAAGCCGCGCGAACAGGAGCTGTCTTTCTTCTTCGTTGAGGAACTTGGCCGTCTGAGGCCAGTCTGGGGTTATGAAGAAAGCCCCAATAGCGATGAGCACAGTCGCAGTGCCTGCATAGTGTTTTACACGGGTTAGTTCACTGTTGAAATAAGATACTACTACGAGTGGTGTACTTGGCCTTTTTCCCCTTGCTTACCTTCGAGAATGAAGATCCATCTCCAACCGTTGTAGCCAGCCACGCCGGACATGTGGGAGATGGCATAGGCCAGCAGGCCCGAGAAGGCTCCGGCGAGGATAGAGGCGATGTAGAAGATGTTGATGCGCACCTGCAGCTCGTGCCGCTTGTAGTACATGGAGATCAGATAGACGCAGCCAGGGACGAAGCCGGCCTCGAGGAATCCAATCAGCACGCGGCACACAATGAGGCCTTCAAAGGACTGGGTGACGCCTTGTCCGATGGTGCACAGGCCGCAGGCGAAGATGACTCCGCAGAGGATCCACGAAGGCCTGGTCTTCTTCAACAGCACGTTGAACGGGATCTCGAAGAGGATGTACGTGATGAAGAAGGTGAACAGGGCAATGTTGTAGTCGCTTCCATGCATGTTGAGGTCTGCCTCGAGTCCCTGGATCCGAGCATTGCCGATATTTATACTTGTATAAGGTCAGCTTTTCTTTTTCTTTGTCTTTTTTCGGTGTTTGTGAATCGGCACAAGGGAGTGTTGTCATTCATCCTTTTCATTGCTAGGAAAGGGGGTTGGGACATACCGGTCTACGAATGCACAAATCAACAAAAGACAAAGTATAGGAATAAGATGCCAGTCGATCTTGCGAACCAGTTTCTTCTCACGCTCAGGATCAATGCGGTACGACCCGTGGAGTTGAGTCTGCTCGATATGAGCTGGCTTCTCGTGCACCTCGCTGTCTTTCTCGTTGATCATGATGACAGAAGCAACAGACAAGAGGGGGGGGTTCTTTTTGGAAAAGACAAGATAAAGAAGAGTGAAGTAAGGTATTCCCGAGCTGTGTTGAACCTGACTGAACCTGCAGAGAGGGAGAGAGTAGAGAGGGAGAGGTTCCCAATGGTGATATAAGTATCCCACACCCTCCAATACAAACACACAACCGTGGGGAAACGCGGAGAAAGGTGCTTACATTTCCTGGGGTAGACCTCCATCTCGAACCCCAGACACACACACTTTAACTCTTGAGGTTCCAAGAATTCGGGTACTTACTTAGTTAGCTCTACCTTAGTTAGTTTGGGACGCGGGGGACGGGGATATCGACTCATGAGGAGGGTTGCGGGGAGAGTGCGTTCCGATCTCCCCGATGTCCCGATGCTCTCCTTCTACAGCATCGCGAGCTGGTCCCCGCCTCCGTCACCGGGAGACTGGACTGAACTGGACTGGACTGGATTGGAAACCAGGCCTCGAACGAGTCAATTGCTGGTGTGAGCGCGCTTGATTAAAATTTGTGGCCAAAGACGTGTGTGCGCGAGGGTCGTTTTGAGAATGGAATAACACGACTTGGCCAGACTAGTGCGTCAAGTCTTGTCACTGATATGCCGTCGTTTCATGGTTTCGAGGGATCTTCACTTTTAGAATCGTAAGCTCTCCGGGAGCATGCCAACCAGTGGTAGAAAAAGATGATGGCGCAGCCTGGCATGGCCTCCCGCCTGCTGTGTTTCTGGGCACGAGGCTCCCGCATTTCGAACGAGTACTTTCTACGACATCTTGGTCGAAATAGAATATTCATCACTCATGGTACAAGAAGAAAACCACGCATAAATCATCGATTAGGTATATGGCTATGATCCAGGCAGCCTCCGCCCCAATTCCTTGCAGCCGGCAACACAGCTTTATCACAACAGCCTCCCATTATCGTAGCACACCGATCCTCGCTCTCCACTGCAGCGGTCTGGGGGAATCATTGAACAGCGAAGCCACGCAAGAAAAGACATCAAGGATGAGCGCAGAAAAGTAAAAAGATCATCGCAAAACAGAACCAACCGGACGAAGAGGGTATGAGTGAGAACAAAAGCGCCTGAACGTGATCGTCTGTATGTTCCATCTGATGTTGTTTCGTCACCACAGATCTCCACATCTCTGCCAGTTGCCCGGCCTCGCACAGCCTGCAGACTCCTGCTTGTGCTCGTGCTTGTGCTTGTGCTTGTGCTCGTACTCGTCGTCTACTTCATCTTGGCCTTGAGCTTGCTGAAAATGGAGCTGAACCTGTGCTTCTTCTTGGTTTCGGTCCCGTTCTCCGCAGGCTTGCTTGAGCTGGCCTCGGCAGCCTTGGTCTCGGATCCGTTGGCTGCCTTCTGCTCCGCCTTGTCACCAGCAGCGCCGGTAACAGCAGCCTTGGCCTCCTCAACCTTGGCCTCGGCCTGAGCCTCGACCTTCTCCGCCTTGGCCTCGAGCTGCTCCTTCTTGGAGTCGGCAGCAGCCTCCTTGACCTCGGCGGCTTCAGCCTTCGCCTTTTCAGTCTCTGCCTTGAAGTCGGACTTGATGGCCTCGGTCTTGAGCTTCTCCTCGGCCTGGGTGGCCTTGGCATCCGTCTGGGCCTCAGCCTTAGTTTCGGCCGGAGTCTCGTCGACGGCAGGGACGCTCTTGACCTCCTTGAGGAGCTCAGCCTCTACTTCCTTCTTCTCAATAACGGCCTCGGTGTTGGCGGCAGCCTCAGGTGCCTTGCCAGCCTCAGCAATAGACTCCTTGACCTCGGCGGGCACCTCGGGGGATACTTCCTCCCTCTTCTCCTCCTTGTTGTGGGAGGCGAGGACCTCCTGGGCGGCCTCAGGGAGTTTCTCCTTCACGGAGTCGGGAAGGTTCTTGTTAACGGCATCCGTGGCAGCGGCGACAGCCGGGGTGACAGAGTTGGTGGCGGCAGCGGCAGCGGCAGCGACGGCAGCGCCGGCAGCAGCGACAGTGCCGGCAATGACACCATCGTTCTCGGACTTGACGGTACCAAGCTCAGGGACACCCTCAGAGGTCGAGGGAGCCTCAGGCACCTTGGCTTTGAGCTCCTCCTCGACCTGAGCCTTCTCGGCGACCTCGGCGGGCACAGCGCTGGCCTCGGGAGCAGCATCAGCCTTCTCCTGGCTCTCCTTGACAACCGCAGGGACCTTGGGCTCCAGTGGAACCTCGCCAGCGAGGACAGCGGTGGTCGCACCAGCACCGACAGTTTGGATGGTGACAGGGGGCTCGGCAACGGGCAGACCAGCCTCAGGAATCGCGCTCTTAGAAACCTCGGGCAAGGTCATGTCGACACCAGCAAGAGCATCGCTCTTCTCGTAGGACTCCTTGTCGAGCTTGACGTGCTCGTTGACGTTCTGGGCGGAGATGGACTCGGGGATCTTCTCGCCAGGAGCAAGGTCGATGGGGTTCACTGCGCCATCAGCAGCAGGCAGCGGTGCAATGCCGATAGGCTTGTCCAGCTCGTTGGCAGGGGTGACAGGGAAACCACCTGGTACATCAGAGGGGGTCGCTACCTCGGTGGGCTTCTCGACATCCTTCTCGAGGGGCTGCTCTCCGGCCATCTTGGCGGTGGTCGAGTCGGCGGTAACAGTATTGATGATAGCAGCAGCAGGACCAGCGATTTGCTCGGGGGTGAGGAAGTTGTTGATGTTGCCTTCGTGGTCAGGCTCCTTTGGCGAAGACTCGTTGATTACCCAGCTGTTGTCGACGACGTACTAAGATATGGTCAGCAGATCTGATTGCGTTGCAGGAATGTAATTGCTGGACTAATTGGGGACAACTGAATCAAAAGATGCATCAGCCTACGCTGGCAAGCTGAGACATTGGACGCTCCAGGCTATTGTGCGCTCGTCTTCTAGACCAGAATCCATGACGGCGCACGTGCGCAACGGCCTGCAGTGGTGCATACCAGTCGTCCTATGTGCTGCATTGCGTCACTGACAACAATTGGCTTGCGATCCATCATGCGACTGAAAAGCCAACAGGCCGGCGCACAAGAAGCGCAAATAACTATTGCGGGACAGATCTCGGAACCTCACTCCACGCTGTTTGGTCGCACTGCCCATTGGGGTCGCATGCTCAAAACAATGGTCGCATTTCATGTTTCGAGTCGGTGTAGCGGTCTGGCGAAGCTGCTGCCAGCGTTGCGTCCGAGCGGGGCGTAGTGAGACCCCAGAGTCTGGAGCGGCTATGATCGTCATAACGCCATGGTGCTCGAACAGACATGAAGCGGTACGGAAAATGTACGAGCAGAACAGGAGAAGGCGCGGTGTAAGGGCGTGAAAAGGAGGCAGACAAGTCTGGCGAGGTGATGTGCTGGCGAACTGGAGGGGCCACAAACCTTGTAGTAGATTTTGCTGGAGGCATCTGGAAGCTCGACAGTCTTCTCGAAAACATCGCCTTTCTTCTCGAGCTGGACGCTTTTTGACCAGCCATCGAAAGTCCCGGTAACATAGACCTCCTCGGCGGGGTGCTCCCTGTAGCAACGAAGGTCAGTCTGGTGGCCAAGCTGGAACCCAGCTGGCGGGAAGAGGCGACGCAAGAGCACGAGCACGCTGCCGTCATGGTGAGTGAGACATACCACTTGAAAGTATAGCTGCCCATGATATGTGCGGATGATGTACAGATATAGAAAGGGCGGTAGAACGGAAGGGTATATGCGATTGCGAGTGCGAGCGAGGGAGGGGGGACAAATAATGAGGACGGGTGCGGTTATAGGGAGCAGAAGCAGAAGAGAAGAGAAGAAGGAGGAGGAAACTGGAGGAAGACAGTGGTGATGATGGTGGTTGCAGTGGTCACTCAGCTCAGTGGATAGAGCAGAGCACACTGGCAATGCACTGCAGTAAGCCCAACAGTGACAAGATTTGACTGTGGCGCCTGGCAAAGCTTTCCGACGCCACCTCGATGATGAATCTGCCAGTGGCTTTGTGGTGCCGCCTGAGCCGCACTATCCAGCGCCTAATTGGCAGTGGTTGCAGCGAAATACGATGATTTTTTTTTTAAATTACGGTTGGGGATGGCTTGATGTCCCAACCTCCTTGCACCTGTTTTCTGGCCCCAGCTGAGGTTGAGCAGCCCAGAAACTGGATGGGCCGTGTCTCCCGCTTCGTACGAGTCTCTGTGAATTTTTCCTGATTTTTTCGAGTACCCGTCTGACCCGAACATCGTCACCGTCCATTCCATCCATCCATGCCCGCCCAAGCCTTTGTTTGGACCTTAATGACCGTCGTTACTCTGCTTTCGTCATGGTGGGGCAGCGTCTGATTGCGCCAGGCGATTTGCGATTGGCCAAAGCTGACAGCTCCACCCGGTCCTGCCGTCGGTGCACGTCGTTTGCGCTGCGCAGCTTTCTCTGCCTGGTAAGACAGTGAGTCAACCAACATGTTTAGGTCGGTGGCATATTACGCATTGCATCGGCAAAATCTTTGAACAGCCACATGGCCTACCAATTTGTGGCTGATCCCGCCTGTTTTTCACAGTAAACGCCTCACTCTACACGGCGACTGGCTTGGGTTTAGCGCAATGTCATTTGTTAGGGCAGCTGTCTTTTATCTTGCCTCCATTGCATCGGTTCCCCTATCAGGATCATAATCAGAAGTAAACGCCAGGACCGACGAGCCTCGTCAACTTCTCAGGAACATGCTCTCAACGTTTGCTTCTCGTGGTTGAAATACCCCTTGAAGCTATCGAGCCCAAGCTCACCGCTCTTGTCCTTAAAAAAACTGCAAACCAATCCGGCGAAGTAGATCCAACACCGTCAATGCCATCAAAATGATGAAGCACAACAGTGTCACCTGGTATCGGTGCTGTGGTGCAACAAGAGCTAACTTCTCCCACTCGCTTGCCATGGTGTCAAAGGTGATTCAAAGACACGAGTGTCGGTGTACTTAAGTATTGAACGCTTCGCTGATGATGTAGAGTAAACTAGCCTTAGCATGTTCTTCACGCAAGCTATGCAGGATAAATTCATAGAACGCCTGCACGAGATGCACGATGCATTTATACTGGTCTGTCTTCTGATCACAAGCACACGGATGGTCTTACACCGCCGTTGCCATACGTTAAATTCAGAGCTGGAAGTTGAGTCCTAAACGCAAAACGCCTGGCGAATAATAATCACACGCATCGACTTTGGAGTGATGCGCTACAGCTCCTCCTTGCCGTCCTGGACCTTTGTCTCCTTTGCCACCACCTCCTCGGCCGTAGAAGCCTCTACAGATGTCTCAGGTGCCTTTGACTTGAGCACCTTCATCCTGATGCGGAACTCAATATCTTTCTCCTTTGGCTTCTTGTGCTCCAGCCATCCAATCACGGCACCATCCTCAGGCACACTTTTGTACTTGGATAGGTCGCTCATAACATCTGAACATGGTGTCAGCTGATCTGATGGGCCAACATGGGTTCAATTGACTTCACTTGTAAGACTCACCTTTACATTGGCTTGTACCGGCAGCCCAAATAGGAAGAATGTGGTACAAGGCGCCAGGGGCGAAGATGACAAGTCGCTGCTCATCCAACGACCTGTCCACTTCGGCGGCACTAGGGATCTCGATGGTGTCCTCAATCTTGCTCTCGCCTTCCTTGGGCTTATCGAATACTCCGAAAAGACCCTTGCCTTCGCCATCAGTTCGGTCTTGGTCTTCGATCCACAGCCGCACCTCCACTGGGACGTCCTTGTACTCCATCGTGAGGATACTGCGATCGTTAAGGTGACGGTCAAGGCCTCCCCAGGCGCCAGGGTATTCCCTGCCTGTGAAGAGCTTCTTGAGGCCCGAGCTCCATTCCTGTAGACCCTTGGGCGCAGGGTTGCTGAGATCAGCAAGAGTATACTCGCGAGCAGGGAAGATCACGGTGTGCTCGCATGTGGCTTCGAACGAGTCGATGTCGGGATGGAGGTAAGGGTCTGTGAACTTGAAGGCCTCAATGATGTGTGCCTTGGGCTTTGGTGGCTCTTTGGATCCAAAGAGAGCATCGGCTCCTGTCGCGAGAATCGCAATGGCGAGGGGCGTCGAATGGAACTTCATCCTGGCTGTGTTGACCATAAAGATTCTGACAATACAGGTATCACAGAATGAACAATTGCTTAACGTTTCAGTCGCTTTTGGGAAGTCAACAAGTTTCCAGGGCATGGATTCTTGTTTCTTTTTTTTATATAAATAATCCAGGACCCCCTCTAAGGCCGATGCTGCATTGTTGTCCTCATCGGATGCTTGCTCCTCCGTTGTCCCATCTGGGAACGACATGCCGCAATAGTGACATTTAGTCGCGGGGAACGGGGGACGATTAATTTATCTGCGCCAACCACAAGATTTGGCCCCAACCAATGCGGCCTTGAATCCCGAAATGATTGGAGAAGAATTGGAGATATGCGGGGTTGAATCCGAATGCTGATGGGACGGGACAACCTGGCTTTTGCATTTCCATGGCCACAGCAGCCCCGATTTGAGGCTATCATCGTGGGCCGGTTTAGTGACTAGGTCTACTCACTGCCTACGACACATTCAGGTCAACTAACTCATTCACCAAGACAGCGAAGCTCCAACAATACTTTGATGTAATTTACAACTTCAACTATGTAAGTACCAGAACACCGATTAGACTGCCACAGGCGTGCCGAGCGAGATGGTCACGGCGCTGCCAGCCATGGTCACCCACTGGATCAGTGGCTCGTTGCCAACCTTGTCTGCGGTGGTCTGAGCTCCCGAAACAGTGACCTGGCCCTGAGGAATAGTCACGGGCACGGGCACGCTGCACTGGTTGTTTTGGGTCGTGACAGTGACACTCGCAATTGAAGAACCCCCGGAGGCGTAGTTGTACTTGAGCTTGGGCTTGCAGGCGTCAAGGGCCATGCGGTCGAGGAAGTACTTGGCCGTCTGGTCGTGAGTCAAAGACGTAATGGGCCAGGTAGTCAAGCGGATCAGCTCCTGCACAACTGTCTCCGCCCAGGCCGAGAGGATGGACAGCTTGCCAGATTGGTTGCCAATGGTGATAGTGGACTTGCCGCGCAGCATGTTGGCCTGGTGGAACATGTACGGATCAGCCTGCAAGGCCAGCAGGTTGCGCGTGTTGTCAATCCTAGACACCCGCAGCAGCTCGTTCCAGTCACCAGTGGTACCAGTGGTCGTATCCTGCCACTCCTTTGTGGTGCATTCAGGAGTATGGCAGTTGTAGTAGATCATGGTGGCGAAACGAGGCACAATGACAAGGCCAGCATAGCCATTGTCAGCGACAGTGCTGATGAGCGGCCAGTACTTGCTGTTCTGGTTGCGGAGCACAGGACGGGTGTTGTCACCGACCACATACTGGAGTCCATTGTCCATCCAGGCGCGGATGGCATCACCGTTATGTAGACCAGTGATGGCGGGTGGGATGAGACCCTTGGGCGAGAAACGCGCTGCCGCAGAGATGCCCATCTGCTGCATCCAGTCCTGGTTGAAGTGGATCTCGCGAGAGGCATCATGGTAGGTAGCATTGTTCAGCTCCTGGTGCGAGAAGGTGTGCGAAACGTGAGCATACTTGTCGCGCTTGGCAGGGGTGAGGAACCAAGTGGCGAAAGGATCCAGCTTGCAGCACGCCTGGGTCCAGGGGTACGTCGTCAGGGACGGCGGCCAGATATCGGTGCCAGAGCCCAGCGGCTTCTTGAACTCGAGAGGCGTATCTGGGGGATAGTCATAGTCGACAGCCTCATCAGGGTTGCAGACGCTGGCGGCATTGGGCTTCTCACAAGCAGCAATGATGTCGCCGTTGCCGTTGTGACCAAGCTCAAGCATGACATCGGAACCAGATGGCAGCCGAGAGTTGAGGCTCGTCTGCCAGGTGATGTGGTCCTCGAGGTCAGTGGTTGAGATCTTGACCACCTCACCGGCGGGGTAGTACATTTCCGTCTCCAACTGGACATCATCGACCTGCATGCTGAGATGAACCTTCCTCTTGCCGACGAACAGTCCCCTGGTCACCCAGTGAACGAATGCATGCTGCAAGAAGTTGGACGTCTGGGACCAATCAGCTGCATGAGGAATGAAGAAGACCATCTGCTGGCGTCCGCCGGCGAAGGTATTGATCACAGCAGCAGTGGTGTCAGAAGCGAAGCCGGTGGAGGGACCGAACTTGGCGATCTGTTTTGTGGTAGCAGTGTCGGTGATGGTGGCGGGAACGTGCCAAAAGCCCAGAGTGCTGACAGTAGCGCCCCTGCTTCTGTTAGTGACATGTGTACTTGTGGGAGCTGGTGAACAAACATACTGCTTGAGGCCTGCAGTGGGGAAACCGGTGACATCTGTGAAGCTGAAGAGCTGCTCCGTGGTGCCTCCGTGAGCACCTCCAGAAGTGGCACTGGTACCTGGAAGCGTTCAGTTGCGTGTTCAGTGCCTGGCGTCTACTACTCCTAGACCAGAATGTTGGGGACCGTGTGTACTCACCAGTGGCGGGACTGGGGGAATCACCCAGCCTCACGAGCCTGACTTTGAATGACGTCTGATATTGGTAGATGGCATCCCACTGAGCATCAGTGATGGCACTCCTCCAGTTGCCGTCGTAGTCATAGGTCACGGAGTTGATGACAATGATACCGCCAAAGTTGCCTTGATCAGCTGTGGAGTTCAAGGTCGGCAGGGTGATTCCCTCTTTGGGCACGATGACTCCCTGGAAGGGGATGCCATAGGAATCGAGGCCTGCTTTGGCATTGCTCAGTTGGTAGTCATCGCCTGCAAAGACGAGAATGGTGGAATCCACGGAGGATGGGGCCGCGCGAGACCCAGGCACCACCTTGGGAGACACAGCCAGCAACGTGGTGAAGGCGCCGAGGAGGCGCGAGAGGAAACCCATGCCGGGCGGGAGATGCGCGGTCGGGACCGTTTTGGTCGTGCCGTAGATGAAACCTCTGTGCAGGAGGAGAGAGCGGCTCAAGTGAACCAGCCAGGGGTGTTCCAACGCACCGGGACAAATGCAAAGAAGAATAAGCGAGTTTGCCTGGAGACCAAACGAGGGGTGGCAGTGAGGTTGGGGTTCGGAAACGAGGAGAAGTTGAGGAATTCAGGCTCAAGTGGCCGGGTTTAAGTAATCCACGGAAGCTCAAGGGCAAAAGAAAGACTCCTCAGAGATTTGCAAGTGAGAAAAGAAAAAAAGACTTGGGTCCCAACCCACGACAGACAGAGTCCCCAATGGGAAAGAAAAGAAGGACAGACTATACGAGGCTTGCTTAAGCGGCTGAAAGGGGGCAGACCTCCTCTAGTCACAGGACTATTACCATCAAGCCTCTTTTCTCTGTCTGGACTTGGCTCGACCTCGAAACTATTACTGGGCCAAGCGGTGGCTGGAGGTCAGGCAGTCATGGCACCAAAAGCGAGAGCGCGTCGTTGGCCCTTCAGGTCTAGATTGAGCGACTATCAGATTTCCAAGGTCCAATGAGCTGGGTAAGCTGACCGCCTCCTCTCGGTTGCTGAACTGGATGTTCTTGCTTGTTTCCTCTGTTTCCGACGGGGCTGGCTCTTTGGAAGAGGCAGATAAATCCAGGTCCAGCCCAGGGCCAGCCACAAAATGGACGAAATGAGATGGAGGAGAACTAGGAGAGGCATAGCGTGCATCAGGTGCGTGAGCTGCGCCTGGGCTGGCTTGGCCTTCGTCGCTCTCTTGGTAATCTAGATCCTTGCGACAGGAGCTATAAGTCCTAGATGCATGATGCACGGTGATAGCCTCGTCAGGTTCACCGTGGCAAGCCCCGAAAAGCACGCACGCACGCACGCACGAGGCAGAGAGAGAGAGACATGCAAGGGTGCCAGCCAGATGATTCTATTCTTGGAGTACAGAATCAAAGTCCACTTTGGTGACCGTGGGCTGATCTTGCGTGTGTGCTTTTGCTGCTACGATGACCTCCTCTTGTGGCATGTTGTTTGTTGGATCAGGCAGGGATCGTCAGTTGGCCCCCCTCCCTTCCGGTAGTGAGTGATGCGCAGTGACTGGGGAGGGAGCATTGGCAAGGATTGGCTCATGTGTTTACGTGTATTGTATCCCATGCAAGCCTGCGGAGATGTGAAAATGGAGAAGAGAGGGAAATAAATGCTCGGACATGGGAGTGAGGTGGCTTGCAGGAGACTCAGGAGGGACTACCTACGACCACCGGTGTGAGCGGAATGGTTAGTCAACTACGAGTACTAATGTGAAAGTGACTTGTAATTAAATACACTCTGCCTAGTGTAGAATGGAGGAACGAGGCAAAAAAAGAAGAAGAAAAGCAGGGTCCAAGACGAAGTCAGGCTCTGAGCTTGTCAACTTTTGCTGGTCTGTCGTGCCGAATAGAGTATAGGGAGTTGTTTTGTTGGCATAGAGGCGGCTGAGATGTGATGTTAACAGTCAACCTAGCTTCGCTTAACCTGACACAGACTAAACAACTACCGATACATACAAGTATGTACATGCCTTGGGTGACTGGCTGGCTGGCTGGCTGATTTACCTACCTAGGTGTGGACTAGAGTCGTCGTCTATGTAGGTGAGAATCAGCTCAGTTCCGATAAGGTTAAGCAGAGTGCGGCGAGGTTAGTTGATCAAAGCAAGGACAATGTATCCGTACTACTATACTCAAAAGGCTGACAGGACTGAAGACGCCATACTACTTACTCTACTACAGTAATACTACACGCAGTCTTCGTGGGCGCTCTGACCTCTCTGAAGTCCGCAAATACGTCCATGTACCGTAGTGTGCTTCAGGTACCGGAGGCGGTTTCCTCCACTGATCCACCGGTAGCTCCTCATCGGTTCATGAATACGAATTCCGACTGACAAGTGGAGTTCAGCCAGGCTACATGCACGTAGTGCGGAGCGAGGGGGTGGCGTGAACAAGAGGGCCACAGACAGCGTGATGGAAAAGCGGATTGCAAAGTACCGGTACTTGACCAGGGAGAGTGACCAGGGGAGGGGGTGAGAATTCTCCATCTCGGCCGATCAGATTTGAAGTGGACAAGGATTTGTTTTTGCTACGAATGTATGGGAGTGGGGAGAGTGAAAACGACGTGGCGCTTGGCAGCGGTAAGCACGGGCTGTAGTGTGCAGGTGACAACGAACTAAAACAGACACCAACGAGAGAAAAACAAAGCGAGCTGGGCCTTGGCGATGGGCAGGCTGAGAAAAATTTTGAGTTTTCTTGCTCAAGCTGGGAAAAGACGGAGAGTTGCATTTTCTTTTCTTTTCAGGTGAGATGCTGAGAGTCTAATAGAGAGGAGAGAAGAAGAAAAAGGAAAAGGAAGACAGAGAGAGAGGATCTGGGGGTTGGTTGGAGGGGCGAGTCCATAAGCGCGGCAACTGTAACTGTAACTTATTATGCTTTTTGTGGATATCCAAGGAATAATGAGAATCCCTACCCAAGTACAGAGTACATAGCCAATAAATGATTGAATGAACGGACCACACGAACGAACGGGTGGTATTGTCCATTTATTTGTCTCGCCAAAAAGAAGCAAAAAAAAGGAGTAAACACGGCATAACGGTACAGTGCCTTTTCTTTTTCTTTTTTCCTTTTCCTTCTTCTTTTGTGTGTGTCTTCCTAGGGTAAGCCGTGGCACAAAAGGACAAGACAAGTGCAAGCATATTCCCTGATTGCCTAAATAGGAAAATGACAAGTGGGATTAGCAGTTACTTGCTTAGATAACCTTATCGCTACCAACCAGCAGGGTACAAAGGGCCACTACTAGAGATCGTCCCGATGATCAAGATGGACTGGAATGCTGGATCGCGATCATGTGGGAACTCATTCACCCTCTGGTCTCTCTATTCGGGTCGGGGGATCTTTGGGCGATCCTAACACGAGGCGATAAATCCGGTCTTGGCCGAGTTCAACCAGAAACGGGGTCGTCCTATTTGGGGGGAGGGGAAAGGGGGGTTTCTTTGTTTTTTTCCCTTCTTCTTTTTTGGCATTTTGCCGCAAAAGAGACGCGAGGCTTGGGAAACTCTTGGCCCTGGCTTTGCCGTCTGCTGACCACCTACATACCTTATAGTTGTATATGTAGTTACATTTGAGAAAGTTCATGCGAACACGTAACCTGGCCAAAATCAAGCCACGATATATTAATTCGACATGGGCAATCAGGATATCACGGCAACACGCAATGCACCTTCATTCGTTCATGCTGTCGTCATTTCGGTCCTACCTCGTCACCAATCCGTGTTGGCGTGGCGCACTTTCAGGGCTTGTCTGCCTGAAGGCTCAGCCCAGTTTTGGTTGCAGCAGTACTGGGGCCAGAGACCCAAAACTCTGTTGTGAACGTTGCCACCCTACCTGAAGAGACGCACACAGAACTACTACTCCTAGTTTAGCAGCAAAGAAGAAAGAGCAGAAGAACAATCCATAAAGAACAAGATTGACTAAGAGGACAGACAATAGGCACTTTTGCGCCCCTCTTCTGGCGCGCCGTCGTGTTAAGATTCACGCTTGCTACCCTACCATCGCCACTACTGCTGTACGTCAGTGGACAGCGCCCGCCACAACCGCTAAATCTACCTCCAACTACTCCTACTAAAGTACTACTACTACTAGTAGTAGCGTCCGGCTTTGAGGTTAATAGCACAAAAAAACACCACCACCACGTCAGATCACTCAGCCCAGCCCTAACGAAGCCATGGTCAATAACTCTGATGCCCACCATTCGGATCTCGGAAGCACCGGTTTACAATACCAACGACAGCACAGGTCATGTTGCAGCGAACCCTGATGATCTGGGTTTCCCATTCTACCTGAAGCAGGGGACAGACCTAGTTTGACCCTCGAAAGTCTCGGAAGGTGATGCCCTTTCTGGTCGTTGTTCGGTTAGGGAGTCCAAGCACAAGCATACAACAACAATTGGGGGTGAAAACTACTACTAAGACCCCGGGGGTCTTCACAGCACTAGTAGTTGTGGATGGTAGCCTTATACAATGGTATGCGTAGTGTGAAGTAAGTTTACCTATCGCTTGCTGCACTCTTATTCAATTGCCTGACTACCCACCTAACTACAATGTATATAATGAATAATCGAATGAATGAATGAAAGAAAGAAAACCGGGGATATCCGGGCCAGTTGTGCTATGCTATGCCGTGCTGCTGCCAGCGTGACTGTGCCGCTGCACACTAACAGCTTCTAGACTGGTCCAGCGCAGTGCTGCGCCCATGCCCGCCGTAACTGCAGCGAGTTGTTCCCGGGACTGTCGCAGGGCCAATGCAGCAGCACTGCCGCGAAGGAGAGGCCCAGGCGCCATCAAAGTCCCCGATTCACGCGTGATTCAGGGTCCAGGATCCAGGCGCTTGACGGCTGCTGGCATCCTCCCGAGGCGTCCTACCCCTTGCTGTTTGCTGAGGCTGCTGCTGCTGCTCCTCGCCCATGCTGCATTTCCAACCTCGTGAAAGCTTCTCTCGCGACAATATCTGCCGCTTCGACTTCTCTTTATAACCACGTCTTTTTTCGTGAAGATAATGTCTTTACTCTAGCGAGTTTGGGTGTCTTTGCAATCCGGCAAAAAATATCTGGTCTTTATTATTCTTTCCAAGTGTCAGCCTCACACACATGCTCTCTCTTTCTGCCTACCTCTTTTGATTCTGCTGTCATCGCTTGCATCCTGTTGATCGCGGCTCAAAAATTTTTCTCTACATACATACCGAGGTAGATAACCAAGAGCTCGCTTTTGCTTGAGTAACTCAGTCCGCGGCTGGTCTCAATCCTTTCGGCCTTCCCATGTCACCAACCCCTCCTCCTCCCCCTCCCTCCGTGACGATGGAGAAAGGTGCTGTTCCCGTCACATCCTCCAAAAAGTGGTCCCTCAAGAAGAAGCTGCTTCTGGGTGCTGTCATCGCTCTCGTCGTCATCGGTCTGGCAGTTGGTCTAGGCGTGGGCCTCACCGTTGGCAGGGACAAGTCCGGCGACGAAGGCGAGTCTGGCGGTGGCGGCGAGAACAACGGCGGCGGCAACGCTGGTGCTCGCAACGAGACCTGGCAACCCCCCGTCGCTGCGCAATGGCAGATCCAGCTCGTCAAACCCCTCGACCTTGACAAGGACCTCATCCCGGGCATCGACATCTACGACATCGACATGTTCGACAACCCGCAGTCCACCATCGATGCCCTGCACGCCCAGGGCAAGAAGGTCATCTGCTACTTCAGCGGCGGCTCCTATGAGAACTGGCGCAGCGACGCAAAGGACTTCAAGGACGACGACCTCGGCAAGCCCCTCGACGGCTGGGAGGGGGAGAAGTGGCTGAAGCTGAGCAGCGACAACGTGAGGAACATCATGAAGAAGCGCATCCAGCTTGCCGCCAGCAAGGGCTGCGATGCTATTGATCCCGACAATGTCGACGGCTACGTGAGTATCCTTCTTCCAACGACAAAAAAGAAAAGAAGGAAAAAAAAAGATTACTAAACAAAAGAGAGCAGCAAAACGACAACGGCCTGGGCCTAAAACCCGCAGACTCCGTCTCTTTCATGAAGTTCCTCTCCTCCCAGGCCGCCACCTTCAACATGTCCACCGGCCTGAAGAACGCCGGCTCCATCATCGAGGACGTCCTCCCCGACGTCCACTTCTCCGTCAACGAGCAGTGCATCCAGTACGCCGAGTGCGACACCTTCGCCCCCTTCATCAGGGACAAGAAGCCCGTCTTCAACATCGAGTACCCAGCCGAGATGGAGACCGATTCCACCGAGAAGGACATTTGCTCCGGCAAGGGCAACGCCGATGACTCCGAGGGGTTCAGCATCGTCATCAAGAACTTGAAACTCGATAAGAAGGTCGAGTATTGTAATGGAAAGGTGTATCAATAAGCGACTCATCTCTTATGATAGAAGATACTCTTTCTCCCCTGGTTTTTCTTTTTACATGATGTTTTCTCTCTCTCTCTCTCTAGCTATCTCTTCTTCTTCTTTTCTCTCTAATGATGAAGAAATTTCTGGATATCCTACAATACTGGGTTTGTTGGTTGGTGCAGCTACATCATGGCGTCTTTTCTCCTGTCTTCTTCAGTTTTGGGTATGGTCTGATACATAGACTTTCAATTACACTAACTAACTTCATTACCACTCTTTGTTTAAGCAAGTCACACAGACTTCACACTAGTTTTTAAGGTTCCCCTGAAACACACCACTTCTTCTTCATGAATGATCCCGCCCGCATCAGCCCATTCACGGGTTCGCCACCACGTCCACAATGTGCCCAAGCTCCTTGGGCCACTTCGAGTAGCCACCACCTACCTGCTCCGTCAGATACACTCCCCCGAACCCCATCAGCTTCATTTCCTTGACCAGCCTGCTCAGTCCATCCTTGCTCGTGCCACACGTGTGCACAATGGCCACCGACTTGCTCCTCATGGAAGACGCAATTTGCGGCAACCCTTGCGTGACAAAGTACCGCTCCCAGTGCTCCTCCGACTGCTCAAATACGACAACGTGGTCTGCGTGGTCAAAGTACTCGCGGCAAATGACCACGCCCGGGTTCAGCATGGCTTCCCCGTCACGCTTCAGCTCCGATAGCCATGTCTGATGGACATGGTTCGTAGCTTGAGTCATGTAATTCACCAGCTCAGGCTCAGCAGGTGCCTCATCAAAGAATATTCCATCTACCCGGATGGAGTGACTGGAGTTGGTGTTCCACAACCGGTACACGTCGACGTCCCCGGTCACATCGCTCAGTGATCTCTTGCCGTAGCTGACGTGCACGTATCCCAAGGTCCGTATGTTGTCGATCCTGGCCATCTCCCGAAGCGCCGAAAGGTAGCTTGCATCAGGTAGGGCATCTTTGCCTGGGCCGTTGCTAGGGTTGACGACGGCAACAAAAGACACCTCAGGGTGTGCCTTCGCAGCCTCAAAGAGCGGGTCCCATGCTCCCTCGAGGGGATACATGTACAGCGGAGCAACAACGAGGGGGAGGCCCATTGGCGCCATGTTCGTCTTGGGCGGCCCGACCTTTGGTGGCTCGGGGGCTGAGGTGGAAATTGTGACCGACGGTTCACTTGGTAGCTCAGGCTGCGGTTGTTGCTGTTTTCGCCGCTTACCAAGCCGCGTGAGAAGAGTGCTCCATGATGGCATGTTTTGGCTCGGGCCTCTGAACGGAAGTTTATACTTGGTCAGGCGGCCGTGGTTGCGAAGCTGAGTGCTTTGTAGCCGAGGAGCTTTGAAGCTGCACCTTGGAGTCTAGAACGAGCTCACGGCCACTGAGATTGATGCCGAGATTGCGCCCTTCGAAAGCGAGAGCCTTGAACTTGTGCCGTGCTGTGGTGTATTGTTCATGTTGCAGGCCTGCCCACCGAGAGCGAAAGAACGGTGGTATGCGTCCAAGCTTCGAGTTGGGCGGTAATAGGTCTGGGGTGTTGTACCGTGGTGTGGGGGGTGTGCATATAGCCATGCAGGTCGGGTCGTAAAGGCTGAGTTGATTGTACTAGTAAGAAAAAAAGCAAAGACGCTGGCACACCGTACAGGGCATTCATTCATGTTGGTTGCAAACTTGCATTGACCCTTGGCCTGTTCCTGAGGATTCGTTTTTTCCCTTCCAAAGAGAAATCCTGTTTCTTTGTCTTATGCATGTCAGCAATTGCACTCAGTGATATTGTCCACGTCGTCTGCCTCTGTAAGCCAACTATCGATCTTGAAGACAAGGTCTTGCCAAAAGAAAACGAAAAAGTCCTAGACATACATACAAGAGTGACCACCACACCATTTTGGCTTCTTGACCGAAGCAGCATTGCGCCTCTGCGCCCACCGCCTCTTTGAGCGATTGCATGATCCAGTTCAGGTTTTGGAGGTGTGGCCAGAAAAGTAAAGTTTTTTTTCGTTGTTTGTAAGCATAACCGACGTGGCTTTCAGGGTCCGAACTGAAGGCTGTAGTTACCAGGGACTGCCTCTTTCGGAAGGCTTGCAGACGCCACTTGGGCACCCGCCAGTGTAGCTGAAAGGAAGAGTTCTGGGGGCGTCAGAGCGCTTTGACTCTTTGACCCTTTGACGTAGGAGGTCCTTTGTCAGTTCGCTCCTTGAATCAGCCACCGTTACGCCATATCGGCCGAGCGCTGGCGTCTATTAGCGACGGAGTTTTGAAGCTTCGCTTCGAAACTGGTCCACGCAACCTTGTTTGGTACCCCCCCTCCCTCCAAAAGAAAAACTCCAAAACCACCTTTGGTTCAGAGTCGAATGTCGATGAGAAACCGCTGGTCCAACTTTTGCGGTGATGTTGTGCAAGTTATGCCTGAGGCCCTGAGGCCAATCGTGATACTGGTGATACAGGAAACTTCGCCTTCCAAAAATTCTAGGCAGCGGGTCACGTGTGTTACACAACAGTTCCTGACATTGCAGGCAAACGACATGAAGCGGGAAGGTGATTGATTGTATTATCGTTGAAAGAGCACAGCGCCAGCCAGATCATAAAAAATGTACCAGAGTCCACAATCCGAGTATTTTACGCCCAAAGTTACATGACCAGGTCAATCAGAATATTGCCTGAACCCAGAATTACCACCGCATCATGCCGACAACTTGTTCCCCACGTAGTGCCACAAGTCCCGAGCACATTGTGGGATGCTTCGCTCTGCCTTCCAGCCTAGCTCCTTGTAAGCCCGGTCGTTGGAGGCCACACAGAAGCCAACGTCACCAGCTCTGCGGCCAGTGTGACGAACAGCAATGGGCCTCTCAGCAGCCGTCTCAAGGCTCCGGACGGCTTCCGTGACAGTTGTGCCAGTGCCTGAACCAAGGTTGAAGGTGCGGAAAGGCACACTTGCTTGAGCTGCCAGTGCCTTAACGTGACCAACGGCAACGTCGGACACGTGCACAAAGTCTCGGATTGCGGTCCCGTCTCGCGTGTCCCAGTCGGAACCGAACACATCGAGCTCAGCGCGAGAGCCAGTCAACACCTGCGTAATGACAGGGAACAGATTGGTAGGCACGCCTCTGGGATCTTCACCCAGGAGTCCCGATGGATCGCAGCCAATGGGGTTGAAGTATCTCAGCGCCACAATGCGCCACGAAGGATCTGAGACGGCAATGTCGGCCAAGATGGCTTCGCAGAAATGCTTTGTTCTGGCGTATGGGCTCTGCAGTCCAACGCTGAGTGGCTCGGCAACCGTCTGGTTACCATTCTCGTCGGTGAAATGCTCAACGTGATGAACCAGATCTTCTTCACGGAGTGGCCGACCGAGGTCAGCCTTGTTGCCGTACACAGTGGCTGAAGATGAAAAGACAAAGTTGCGAATGTTGTTTCGGCCCAGCAGATCCATCAGGTCAACCAAGCCGCACACGTTGTTGCGATAGTACGGAATGGGTTTCGCGATGGAGTCGGGCACCGACTTGAAGGCGGCAAAGTGAATGACACCAGAGATTTGGGACTGGCGAGCCAGGCGGGGGGAACCATTCGGAGTATTTACTGACACCAGTGTGGAGTATGATTCCAGGAGGAAACGCATTGACTGACTGCGATAGTCGAGTTTGTGGAAGTGCAGCAGCGGCATGACGGTCTGAGCCTCTGCGCAGTGCTTGGAAGCGAGGGTCTGGATCTTGGAAAACACATCTTCAAAACTGTTGCTCAGGTCATCGACAATGATGACATTGTGGCCGGCTTTGAGGAGTTCAAGAGAAGTGTGTGAACCAATGAAGCCAAGACCGCCGATCACCAATGTGAAGTTACCCCCCGGGGCGATCACATTGCCGTGGGGGAAGACACCGTCGCCCTGCTCTGAACCAAAGCCGGGAGTGGTGATCGGAGAGCTGGCTCGGGATTGGGGAGAATGGGGAGAGTGTGAGGCAGATGAGTCATCTGAACTCCAGCTGGTGTCCATGACTGATGATTGGCTTTGCACAAGGTGTAAAAAGAAAGAAGGTTGCCTTGATGTGGTAAAAGTAGGAAAAGCGAGCGTTGACAACAACTACACGAACAGGATCTTGCCAGAGCTCCCTGGGCAACCTTACGTTAAGTACTTGGGTCAGACCCAGAAAACTTTTCCGGGGGTCTCCGTCTAAAACGCACTCGTGGAATACAAGGAAGATTCAGCCTCCATCTCTTGGCGGGATTCATATGAGAAAAACGCAATCCGAGAAGCCTAGAACTCGCCGGAGAGAGCGGACGTGGCCGAGTGGCTCTCGGGTTGTCCTTTCTGACGTGCTGGCCAATGTTCCAGGTTGAACTGAGCTACTGGGCCGAGCTCAGCAATATCAGATGGCACAGGAAACCCGCTTGTCAGACACGGCAAGGGTATGAAGGGCCACACAAACAAGGCGAGCGAACCACGACTTCCCAGGTGTGCATGTAGGCCCTGGCAGCTCATCACACTGGATTCTAGATCTGGAACACAGACCAAGTCTAACCTGAGAACCACTTGTCCACTTGTCAGTGGCTTCACTTCATGATCTGCTAGTCTGGCTGTCCAAAGCCAGCTGAAAGGGAACGGTGTGTATGTGGCTTTTGGCCGGAGGAGGTGTTCCTCATCTTGAGGGCATTCTTAGCCTCGAAGACCAAGCACTAGCAGTATCAAGGAGCACTAGCAGACGGGCAAGGCAGAAGAAGCATGGACCGAACGGGTCCGAATGGGGAAGGATGTTAATTGTGAGAGCCTGACATGGAGAGCGCTCGAGACCGCTGGTGGTGAAATGAAGTCGTAGCAGGCCAAGGAGAAGTCTTGGGTCTTTAATCAACACAGTGCTCATGAAAACGGTTACCAAACCACTCGTCCGTCAGGTTGACATCCTTGGCTTCCATCGCATGACAAGAATGGAAACATGTAAAGGTGATCCAATTCGACCCACAACAGAACGGCTCAAAGGTTTCTGAACAAAGCTGAGAATACAACATGAGAGGGTTTGTGTGTGCCTTGGTGCCGGTTCGCCGTTGTTCAAAGAAGCATGGAGGACTGTTTGTCCAAAGTGGGTCAACATAAACCATAAGGCCGCCTTGGACAGCTTGGCTCACTTTGCATCGCCAGCACTGGCTAGCTAGCCTTGCTTGTTACTGCATTCAGTGAGATTTAACGAAGTCTGCCGAAGTCGAACAGCCATCACCTCGGCCCACCCGAAGAGGCGCCATCAGTCGTGGAGACGCAATTGACCTTGGAAGCCGGTCCAATAGCGATATAGCCGGTCGACAGGTGGAAAGAAACTCAGCGGGATTATGGACGACTGGACAGTCACATACGGACATGATTCGAGAATGACAAGCCGAAGTTCTACCACACGCTGTCGTTTGGTTGGGTTACAGTCCAACGCCATAACTTGTCACTGGGTTGTCAATATATCAGCGGCAGCCTGGCAAGCAGACCCGACGGGGTTGGCCCCACGCTCCGGGAGCTTTGATCCCGCGAGCGAAAAGAAAGCCTGAAATTAGGTGCGCCAACGAGCGAGTGCAGTCGCAAGTACCTGTACTGCCAAGGTATACCTCACAGGGAGGGGGGGTGTGGATAGATGGGCGACCAGGCTGGCGACGTGGGTTTGGCCAAGCATTATCGCACCCCCGAGCCTGTCACGGCGAGTCCTGAGATGTACGTTGGCAAGGCGCACGATAATGGGCCTGCAAGGACCGGCGAGCACGAATTCGCAAAGCTGTCTTTTCTCGTTCAAGCGTGCTGCTGGCTTTACACGCATGCATAGTATCAATAGCACACGTGAAGTACGGCTTCGGGCTTTTGGTGGACCAGTGCATTCATTCCCGAACGGGCGTCAATGTCAGCAGCAGTCATGCCATGCTTGCCATGCCATGCCAGTCTGCTTCACAGTCGGTATTGAGAGTGTCAACAACGGCAAGACGACAAATACAGTTCTCACACACCCTTGCCCCCTTGTTTTGCAAAAGTTTGGTCTGATGCTACACCCCGCAACAAACGGCATAACACAATAACCTTGCAGGTAACTCTAGGAGTCCAAGCCGATGGGCAGATGTATGTATGCCGTGCTCCATTTAGCCCTCTTCAGTCTGATTACGGGGCCGGTGGAGCGTCTTTGTTTGCCCGCCGTCTTCGGGCTGAGCGCAGTCCAAAATGGACCAACGGCAGAGGATACGAAACATCTTGCGTCTTTGTGGGTACGGTTGTAGCCATTGTTAGGGGCCATGTCCATGCATAGGTATGAACGTACATACAAGTACATACGTTGCACGCTACTAGTCATTCGTACAGGGCGGTACAACGACTTGCTGCACAATCTCGCCGAATTAAACCCCTGGATGGCGCAAGCTGGTGGCGTCCCGGCCTACATATCCGATCGCAGGCTGGCTTTTCGTACGGGTTGTTGGAGTGGTGGCTTAGTGCAGCCAGGGATGCCAACCACCATTAATCATTCACCATTCAAGCCTCCCTGAGACTAGAAAACGGTGGCCAGGACTAAGCTAAGACCTGCAGCCGTCTCAAAATTGACCGCCTGCCTCTGTAACCCTGGGCATCTCGAGAGTTGAGAGTGCATAGAGGGTGCATGCTGCGCGTGCCTTGGCATCGCGAATCAGGTTTTGGTTTTCCCCTGCCGGTCCTGGAACAGCTTTCCTATTCGAGGACTTTGAAACCCGGCATCGAGCTATTTTCGACGTACACATACGAGGGTTGCAATCCAGGGTGTGGCCATGCCATGCGCCATTGAGACAGCGGAATCCCGGAGTTGACCAATGTGCCTACTAAGATAGGACAGTGCCTAGGACAAGTCCTCAACCTTCGACTAACATCCTATGTCGCCCCCATAATGCGCTTGAGCGCAACAAAGCACGGGATTCGAGCTGAGAGGCCCGATACGACGGACGTTGTCGAACCCTTACGCCCAATTTGCTGAGAGTGTTCGGCGCACTCTTGGTACTTGCTCTTCAAAAGGCTGGCTTTGGCTTAGTGGCATCGTGGACCTTAGCTTTCACCATCAATAGAGATGGGCCCTTTTTTCCGTCAATGGGGGTCTCAAAGACAAGCAGAGCTTGGACCAGATCGCCATAATGGGGCCCTTTTATTACTGACTGGGGCAGAAGTTTGCACGGATGTGCACAGATGCCGGGGACCAGGAGCCTGATTCGTATCCAGGTATAGAAATGTTCTCAGGTTTCCAGAGTGTGGACCCGCGGGACGGCTGGTCGCAGCGAGGGGTGTATCGAAGAAGCAACCCTCACTCTCTCACAGTCACGGATGATGCATTCTGCCGAGCCAAGAGCTGAAGCAAGATCCCCTGCTTACTCTCTGCTTGCCTGTTGTACAGCGTGGACAGTCCCGCTTTCCAGGGTCAGGGGTCCAGGGGCAAGTCGATGTGAAAGTCGCAAGCATCATCATGAGCCGTCTATGCGCCTCTCGCCTCGAATTGGTGACATCCGGTGCACCGGTGCGGTTCCAGATGTCGGCGATGCGAAGATGACCTGGATTTGCGGCTGGCCCATGTGGCGAGAAACTTTGTTGCTCTTCGCGCACGGGTTGCTCTGGTCCAAGCTGCCTTTGTTGCCTTCGCATCTGACCGAAAGCTAGTCCTCCAGCTAGCTAGCCTTACTTACACCTATTGTACTGTCTGTCTCTTTGCATTATTGTTACACCACTTCTCACCTTTGGCCTGTATTGTATAGACTTTCCTCTCTCTCCTCTCTCTCTCTTGATTCACATCCTTCCTCTTTGCAGTACATAATGCCGTTCTGATATTGCGGGACATCCTTTTCCTTGCGTTGATCTTCTGACGTAGCCAGCCCTGCGGCTATCCGTCTGCAGACATCGACAGTCATGGCGTCCTTCTTCCAGCCTGGGTCCAATGACCCTGCCATTGCAGACTGTCCTCCGCAGAGGTTCGAGATATACTGCAACAGTATCTTGCCTGCTGCTCGAAGGCTGCAGTCATGGCATCAGCTTGCGACACTCATTGCCGGATGTGTTGCTTTAGCAGTTCCCTTGACCGTCTTGACCTTTCTTTGGGTTTGGGACTACTGTTCGGCAGCCTCGAGAAAGTCCAAAGAGCAAGTGAAGTCTCCCATTCGAGTTGAACCTTGCTAACTCGGTGCAGGACCCCGAAACGATCACAAAGCAGTGCTCATGACAGAATACCAGAGCCTGTACCTGAGGCTAAGGCCATCAGGTCGTTTCTGATCCACACCCAGTCGAATGAACCCTCATCTGAAGTTCATCACAGAGAGTACGATCTACTGATCCTCCCCGTCTCTGGGGGAGACACTGCCCCAGAATTCAGCAGCAATGTTTCGCCATCGCTGCTTGGGTCGCGTAGCGCCAAATCCAAAGCCACGTTAGCCCTCTTCGATTTGTCTCTAATGGACTCAAACGTACTTCAGCTCTCCCGGATATTGAACACCGCGAACTGGATGACACTTGTCAAGCAGCGATGCAATACTGCCGGTCTAGCCATTCGCTTCACGTCCATTCATGATCCGGACGCGGTCAACAAGCTGCTGTCTGTTCTGTGTCAGAAGGGAGTTCCCGTCGTGGGCATTTGCAACCACGATGCTTCAATTTGGGACTCAATCGACCTCACGTTGCTCTCGGGTGTCATCATCGAAAGCGCTTGCATTCTTCCCAATGGAGAAAGGAGAGACTACTTCAAGTCCCATCGCCTGCGACAGATCATGGCCAAGTCCGGCCAGTTGCGTGAGGAAAGGCCAGAGTTTTTCATCGGCTTCTACGACCTGTGGCAGAGCCGACCTCATCCTTCCATCATCCGAAGGGCTGTCAAGCTTGCCGATCATTTTGGTGCTGTTGTCGAGCACGGGCCGGCCAGCTTGGACAAGGTGTCCAAGAATGGCACTCGATCGGCTTCCAGCACACTCAGCGCCTTTGAGTATCTGCGCCGAGGAGACTGTACAGAACTTCAGAAAGCGTGGCTGAACGAGACGAGAAAACCTTGGTTCCCTTCGAACCACGCTGCGCCTGAACATTCACCCTTGCCTCTGCGGAACTTGGAAGGCATCTTGCCCCAGATTATGCAGTTGTTTCAACATCGGAGCTTGCCGGCGCAATTGAAGCATTTGCAAGACGAGACACCAATCTTGAGGTCCCCCCCTCAGTATGAGGACATGGCGCCAAACAGGGGTAACTTCTGGGATCAGTCTGGAGACGGGGAGCCGTTGTCAACGACGGGTTGCTATTCTATCCTCGTCGAGCCGACTCGAGAAGAATATGACGCTGTCGTCAGGACCCAAAGACACCTCAAAGGTCTTCAAATGCTTCATTACGTTGAAGGTGACGAAGTGTACCAGCACATCGAAGCGTACCGTCGACTAGTCAAGTACACTGAGTGTAGTGAACTCGTGTACAGTCTCATCAATGGTCTTGTAACCAATCAGGTGTGCATTTACAAGGGCCTGGACACTGGATTTGGAGTTGCCTCCAGTGAGGTCTCATTCTGGGGCGTCTCCAGGTCCCGCGACGAGACCGTTGACATGTCGGTGGACATCTTCGTATCTCAGAAGGCTCCCAACGACGCCTGCACCATCCTCCACACATGGCTTGCGCATCACGGACTTTCGCGTGCACAGAGGTATGCAATCGAGATGCAATTCGAACTCGCCAACGGCCAGTTGTCTTCCAGCGGTATCCCATCCAGCATGAAGACCGCGGTGGACCGTGCCAGCTACTCAGAGATCCTTGCACTGTTACAGCAGATCCGTGTCTCTTCCATGGACCACGCTCTGCGTGCACCGTTGGTCTCATATTGCCGCACTGTCTTGATCAATGAATCGTCAAGGCTTTCATGGAGCCATCTCCAGGCGACGGCGGCTCTCGACCCAGATCTCGATATAAGCGAGATTCTCCAACTGCGCCTTCAGCACTTTGCTCACCTCGGCGCTGAAAGGATGCCGGCCCTGGATGGTCTCGTGGCTACCTACCTCGCACTTGAAAGGATCGTTGAGGATGCTCTCTTCGCCGGCGACCGAGAACCACTCAACACCCTTCTCAGCGCGCTTCTGCTCGCCTATGATCCATGGCAGTCATGGAGCCACTGCGCTTACACAGACATGAACGCCGATCTGTTTGCTCTTATTTTCTTCACTGTCTTGAAGAGAGCTGCCTTCGGGGAGGTCTACACTGAGGCAACCGATCGCTGCCCCTTCTTCCTCCCTCAGCCAGACCAGGCTGCTGTGTTCTCGGAGCTCTGGGTCCTGGGTTCGCAGTGCGAGATCTACTTTAGTCTTCTTCCACGGGATCTCGGCGCGATTGTCTATAATCGCTACCAGAAGTTCCTTCAGGTCGACCCACCAACAGCTGCTGATCGCACTGGTACTGAGATTATGACTATGTATTCTGGCTCGGAAGCTGCCGCGTCCACAAGTGACGCAGAGACGGACAAGGACGGGTCTTCGGCAGCACGAATGACTCGCCATCAAAGGATCGAGTCTTGGAAGAAACGCATGACGGAGATGGGAGCCATGTCCATCTTTTGTCTCCCCGCAATCATCGATGTCATGCTCCTGACCTTCGTGGGTCGAGGCATGTTCATGACAGCTTTCATGGATCCAAGCCACCTCCAGGCCGCGAGCTACGCCCTCCTCATCGCGCTTCTTCTCACTGCCGGTGTCACAGGCTGGGTTGGAAGTACCGGCAACTTCTACCTCGCGCACTATGCCTACGACAACATGATCTACTTCCACGTGCAGAGATTGTCCGGTGGCTTCATCTTGACGCTGCTCGTTGCCGCTGGCGGTATCGTGGGCTTCTCCCTCGTGGATGACGTTTCCGTCGGCTTCATTTTTGCAGCCTATGTCATAATGATCACCACGTACCTCAATCTTCTGGGCATCATGGCTACTATGCATCAAGCAAACAGTCCGGTGACCTCAGGTCGCACTGTTCTGTGGAGAACAATGCCTGTCATTCTCATCTCTCCCATAGTGACCACCTTTTTCAGCGGCTATGATCTCTCCATTTATCTTCCCGTGACGTATATCTTCCTCCTGCTGCTCCTTTGGCAGTACCGTCGTCTCTGCCATGAATGGACTGGATGGATGGACAAGATTCCCTCCTTCACGGAAAAGGACGTTCTCGAGTGGCACGGCAAGAATCCGTGCTCTGGTAGCGACTCGGATGATCAGTCTGAGAACCAGAACAAGGAGGCGCAAAATGCATTGAGGCTGGCCGTGGCAGGGTACAATGCTCGCAGCCGTGACGCAGTGCGGAATGGTCACATGAAGGATTCATTCGTCTCCAAGGTCGCTCAGGGTATGCCATACATCGACTGGCTTTTCAAGAAGTCTGCTCCCAACGGGAAGGGCCCGGAAGCGTTCACGACATCCTGGTTCACGTCCCTGGGCGAGGCAGTCAAGCAGCAACGTCAACTCTCGCGTGGTCTCAAGGAGCATAATGTCTTCATGTTGTTCCGACAGGCAAAATACGATCTCGCCCAAAATCTCGGCCTGTTCCTTGTGGCTCTTATGGATCGATGGGTCTCAATCACCATGGCTTCTCGAAAGCCGAGCGCTAGCATATACACTGACGGCAGATCTCGCTATGGTATCTGCTTCGCGCTTCTTTACTTCTGTCTCTCGGTCATGTTGCTGGACACCACGCTTCAGAAGTACTGGAGCGTTCGCTTCAAGCTGTCTACCGAGAAGCTGAAGGACTACGAGCATGCTCAGCTTGTCGCCCAGAAGTCTGAGCAGAAGCGTCTGAGGAAACTCGGTCAAGCTTTGTCCGAGCTTTGCACCAAGATTATGTTCGTCTTCGGCATCAGTTCCCTTTTGATCTGGGTCTTTGTTGAGAACCCGGAAACTACTATCCTTTACTATTGCTATGTCCTCGGCTACACCAGCGTCATTGTCATGCAATTCAACAGATGTTTCACGACCAGCGTGAGGGCTCATGTCACCATCATCATGCTCTCCGCGCTGACTGGCTTCATCGTTGGCATCACTCTGCACGCGATCCCGCACACGGCTGATTGGCTGTACGCCGACATTGTTGCTCAAAATGTCGCCGCAGTGCTTGCTGCGACTGGCACTCTCCTCTGGTCATGGAAAGATTGGTCTTCGCCTGCCAAGCCACCGGCAGCACCATCTTCAGATGACCCTGGCAACAATATTGCATATATTCAACGTCGACTGAACGCTGAGGCAATGGACTCTACCACCTCCATGAGCCGCTTGGAAGATCTTTCCGGACCTGTGATCAACAACAAGTTCAAGAACTCTGTGATGGCCAGAAAGATCCTGGAGCTGTTGCACAGCACCTTCACGCATCCAAACGCAACTGCGGACAATGTTCCATGGTCAGAAGAAGTCACCCGACAGGCTTTGGATCTTTGGCGGTCAGAGAAGCTGAGCATTACTCTTTCGAGCCGCGATGCTTTCCACAGCAAAGGACTAGTCGATGTTGCATCCATCAGTCGTGTCCTTCATGGTCACATGAACATCACAGTCGGTTTCCTGGGTCAGGAAGAGCTGCGTTCCGATGCTTGGCAAGATCTCCTGGTTACTTTGATCTCAGAGGCCATTCTCTATCACGTCGCTCGTGTTTACTTCAAGTTTCCCCATGGCAAGGCATTGCACGCAGAACACTTCTTGCATGGGACCGTGACAGTCTCGAAACGTATCGAGTTCGAGATGGCACTCGAGAGCTCATCGAGCATCGACTCCATGCGAAGAAAGACGACTAGTCTCTTGATGAAGCACCTCTGCCTCGATGCCAATGTTGACGCAGAGTGGTCAAGCATGCCCCAGGTTGTCCGAGAGAGTATCCTCAGCAGAATCAACGGCGACGAACTCTTAACCACCGAGGAATGGGATGCTTGGATCACAAAGGCCGGGTTGGACCTGAGCACTTTAGACTTCCAGATCCGTCTTACAAACCACATCTACCAGAAGGCCTGTGAGAGACAGTACCCCATAGCTGAATTCCCAAGCAAGTCATGGGGCTCTTCCGCCTCACCGGCTCAGCTTCATCCTGCGCCACTCAGCAAACGAACCACGCGAAGCCTGCCGCGGCGTTGGTTCAAAAACATCCTCGCAGTTCCTGCCACCTTCGTCAAGTGGGTTGCCATCATTTCCGGAGCCGGCTCAGACATTGAGCGTGAGCTCTGGTACTGCCTCCGCGGCGTATTCATGCGATCATTCCTCCTCCGGGTCATCCTTCTGGTTTGGCAAGGCTGCCGTGTTCTCAAGAACACTTGGCTCTATACTGTTCTCATTCACCATCGGGCCAATCTGTTGCGAACAATGCGACTCGCCAGCAAAGGCGCCCGAAGGAAGATTGTGAGGAACTCCATCACGGTTGAGCTGCCTCGTAGAACCATTACTGGGTTCGCCTCTGATGAAGAGGACGGCTCAATGGTGCTGGGAGTTTTCGATGGAGCGTTGAAGGAGCCTCCCGCAGGCAAGGCTCCCATGTTCAAGGCCATCTATGAGGGACACCGCCTCAAAGGTCGTGTTGACGATGGAGCCCTCGGTGCCACATATCACTACAACCAAGGATCGCGCTCTCGCTGGCCGGTGTCCAAGGAGGTGATGGGCAATCGTTTCCGTACAGTTGGCTTCTACGACAAGTACGGCCGAATCAACCAAGGCATCATCATTCTCGGCGTGACTGAGTTTGCATTCCGCTACCACTTCAAGTCAACGCCCAAGGGTAGCACAGACGTCCTCGCTGCCGACTTCAAGCTGGTCGCATCTGGGTCCGACGACATCCTGTCGGTCTACTGGGGCATACCCCTCGGTCACGATGCTACGGACTACAGTTGGGTGCCTTCGAACAAGATCTGCCGTATCGTCAAGGTGATTAGCGGCAAGCGTTACATCACTGAGGCCGAGTATCCTCACAGACGTGACCCTGTCATCACCACGTTTGTCGAAGAAGAAGACGGCAGCAGGACGGCTGTTGCCAGATGCCCACGAGTCTTCGACGAGGAGGCTCTTCTGTTGGCTCGACCGAACAACCTCTCTTTCGACATGGATGACCTCCTCATCTACCACAGCCCACTTCAAGTGAGGCAGATGAAACGCCACGCTGGAAAGACGCCCACCTTCATCTCCAACTTGAATCCGCTGACGTGGATGGCATGGAATGGAAAGCGGGTGTACAAGTCTGTTCCCACCTGGAGGATCCGGACAGAACTGTGGAACGACTGGATCAAGTCTGGCACTCTCGACGCTGTCAGCGCATGCTGGATGGATGAGTACATCCTTCGCCAAGAACCCCTGCTCCGAAGGTACTGGAAAGCCAGGGACAGGGGCCAGCTCTTGGAAGCAAAACAGGCTCTTGATGACAAAGTCGACCAGATCGTGTCTGCCATTGAGATTTCGACCGAGGTCTCGGAAGTTTGCCTACTGCCAATTCGCACTGCGGACCTGTATGCCATGGGTCTGGCCAAGGACGCCAACCAGGTCACCAATCGTCCGGAGGACTGCTTTAAGGACACCAAGGACCGCATTTCCGTCATCTTCAACGACATTGGCTGCTGGCCCGAAGCTCCGGGAGGCGTCTCCAACTGCCGTCGTGACCTTGTCAACGGACACAGCACGATTCGCAACCATGTTCTGGCTGAATGTGCCAACGACTTTGGCATCCCACGTTTCCAAGTCGAGAAGAATGTGCAGTCGATCAAGCTGCTTCCGCTTTGGGGTCTGGACGGCAAGACCGCGAGCCATGGGCTGATCGACAATCTTCTCCAATCGCAGGTCGACGAGAAGATTCACGATACCGATGTTCAACGGGACATTGTCGACGTGTTCATCCCGCTTTTGAGAGATTTCGTCAAGGGCGCGCGCACGAAGCGGTATTCCCGCGACGACTTGATCAAGTACAGCAATGTCATGCTGTCCATGTCCAAATACTACGAACACAAGGACTACAGCCAGACCTGGTCATCCAAGGAGGTGGAGAATGCCTGGGCCGAGGCCTGGCTCATGCCGTATAACGACGCGAACATTGCAGATCCAGCCAAGTGTTTTGACCTTGAGCGGCCCAGCATGTCGGATTTCCGTGAGGCTCTGGGGATCTACCTGGCCTACTTCTTCATCTTCTCGGTCCAGATCCCCGAGCACTGCCCACGCGTCTTCCAGAGCACGCACCACGGGATCAGCAGCCTGTTCGGCATGGTCCTCAAGCATCGCCGTGGCGTGACGTTTGGTATTTGGGACCACGCCATCCTGTGGCGCGAGTGCTGCCTGAACATCAGCCCAGCTCAGTGCGAGCTGCCTATTTCCGTGCAGTCGATGCTTCTCTCCGGCATTGGCATGGCGACGCGGCTGGCCTACTTCCATGCGGATGTGATCATGCCATGCACATCACTCTTCAATCCGTGAGTTGTCTCTTTTTTCCCTCTTCTCTGCTCTGAATGCTATGATATGACACGAACTTTGGCTGACACGTACCAGAATGTGGGAGGCAGAGATCGGCACGGACCAGGGCAAGCTCGGTAGCAGATCCGCCTTCAACCGCCGTATCGACCCTATAGTCAACGGAATCTCGAACATGGATGCATTCACACCAGTCGACAAGGTGCGCACAGAGAAGCCAACTGTGGTGATGCTGTCCAACGTGCAGTTCATCAAGGGAGTCAAGATCGCCATCCTCGCCGCTGATCTGATCGTCAACCGCTACGGCTTCAAGGATTACCAGCTTGTTGTGTACGGAGCCAAAGACCGCCAGCCTTCGTACGCGCTGGAGATGGCGAAGCTGATTGTTGACAATAACCTCTCCGCGAACGTGAACTTGGCAGGCTTCGGTAATCCGAAGGAGGTCTTGAAGGATGCCTGGCTCTTCATGAATTCCTCCATTTCCGAGGGTCTGCCCCTGGCAATCGGTGAGGCAGCGTTGGCTGGAGTTCCCATTGTCGCAACAGAGGTTGGCGCCACGGCTCTCGTCCTCACAGATCCCAAAGACCAAGACCAGCGTTATGGAGAAGTCGTGCCGCCAAACGATCCAGTGGCGCTGGCTCGAGCGCAGATCAGTATGCTGAGCATGGTCGGTCCATGGGCCAAGTTCACAGACCATTCCATCGACGAAGAGGACACCGTTCTTCCGGATGACATCACCCCTGACGACGTGGCCTGGCTGACGGAGAGAATGCACTCGAAGAGCGAGGATCGTCGTAAGCTGGGTCTCCTCTCACGAGAGGTTGTTTTGCACAGCTTCCACGGCAACAGATATTTGCGTGAGCACGAGCAAATGTACTGGATCCAATGGCACCAAGCCCACATGCGTTCCGACTCAACCCTTCGAGAGATTTCCAGCCAGAGATTCAAATTCGGAGCGCATCCCCCGCTGCGGTACAGCGACCCAGATGATGACGCCTTGGAGAAGGCGGAGGTTATCGTCGATGACTCGAGCTCGACCGAAGAAGGCAAGGAGATCATCAGAGGCGTACAGAGGGATTCTCATCCTACATCGTTCAAGTGGCAGAATTTTGAGAGAGACTCGCAGCACGAGTGGAAGACGCCGCCGAGGAAGAGGTTGAGCAAGCGGCCAGAGTCGGTGGCGTCCACGAGGGGGTCGACGAGGGCATTTCCAACAACAGTGCAGGATGTTGTGTGAGGCGCACTGGACCGGACTGAACTGGATTGTATTAATTATTTCATATGTATACACACACATCACGAGACCATGATCTGCCTAGATATCGCATACAATTTATTAATATCATAATATCATCTTTCACATATCTGATTTGACCACTTTCTTTGTTCATGTATCTAGCTCATGCGGTTGAGGTAAGATTGCATGAAATCCAGAAGCAATGCTAGCGAACCACATAGAGAGCAGTATACGGAGTAAATACTACACAAGGTACCTACTTGTGCATATATATAGGTGTATATAGCATGTATGTATTATGCGAATGATTCCTGCGTGCCTGTCACGTGAGGCCTAAAACTCCAACCTGTCATCACACTGCAACTTCACATCGAACCTCTCTTCTCCCTTCCACACTCGCCGTCCATCGTTCGCATCTGCGATGATCTTCCTCAAGTCACTCATCATCGGGCCGGGTCCACTGGCAACGACTGTCGTCGGGCCCCTGACCGTGTTGTCCAGGAAATCCTTCACCAAAGGTCTTGCATCGGGGCGTTTCGAGTGCGCTGCAGTTTTGACACGCGAAGCTGGCTCGACGCTCAGAATCTGCAGCCTTCCTTGCTTGCTCTTGGTATCTTTCTCGTCGGACGAAGAGGAGTCGATGCTGTCGCGCGTGGTGAAGACGCGTATGGTCAGGTCCGTATCCCCCCCAGCTGCTTCGATGGCGTCGAGTTCGGGCCTGATCCACTCGACGTCACAGGCGTGACGGATGAACCAGATCAACTCCATTTTCCTCTCTGACTGCTGCTGCTGCTGCTGCTGTCTTTCTCTCATAGTCGCCAAGACAATGGGAAGAACGTAGGTGATGCCCGTACCGCCAGCCACGCAGAGAATATTCTCATGTTCGCCGTGGCTCGTCAGCAGCGTCTCGCCGTATGGTCCGGTGAGAATCACTGGCGTCACCGCTCCTGCGCCATGGTCTTTGCTTTTCAGAACCTCTGTGATGTTCCTCGTCTCGCCTCCCTTCGCTCGGAAGATGTAACTGTGCTTAGTGACCCCGTCCTGCGTCTCGGGAGCATTAAGGGGCGTAAAAGGGTGAGATTGCCAGATGCTTCCCTCTGTAAAGCAGAGGTAAAAGTGCTGACCAATGTTCCAGGCCTTTCCGGGATGATTGAAGTCGAGTCTCACAATGTCGCCCTCCCTACTGTTTTGGAAGATTGTTGCTTCCGCCTTGGCCGGATGGAACCACCCTTCCTCACTACTGAGGCCCTTTCTGTGGAGCAGATAGGTTCTCCCGAGGCGTATGAACCTGTCTATGAACCATAGAATGATAGCTGGCGTGAGGAAGCAATGCAACTGCTCCCAGTGCGCAATGCAGGCACCGCAGTACACCATGGCAAGCACATAGTGGCTCTTCCTGAAGAACTCATAGCCCGTCCACCGGATCACAAACGGCAGCGTACACACGTACAGGAAAAGCAGCAGGATCAGCGCAACAATCCCCCAGATCATGTAGAGGGCCTGAATCCACTCTCGGCCGACCTTTGGCTGCGGGTTATACAGCGCGACCTGCACAACACACCAGCCAATGCTATGCAGCGAGGCCTGGACCACTATGACATAGCCCAGCCAGCGATGGAGGAAGTTGAAACTCTGGCAAGGCACGCCGGTGACTACAGAGAGGATAGACTCTCGACTGGCCAACGCCACACTGAGGGGCGTCAAGGCGTAGGCAATCACGCCGACACGGTTGGACCAAGGGCCGAGGGTTGTACGGGTATTATACACGCCTGGCAGGTCCATGACCGGCGTGACCCATCTCCCGTACGTTAGGCCAGCGAAGCTGAAGACGCTCAGATACGCCACCAGCACAGCCAGAGTCAAGACCTGCAGCCTCGTCGTCCTGCCGAAGACGCAGCGGATCGAGTCCGGCAGCAGATAGCGTCTCATCCCCGCTGCAGTCGCTCTCCAAACCCTCGTCAAGCCACCTCCTGGCTTCTTATGGTCGTGGACCAGGCGTGCAACTCCCCAGGCAAGGAACACGAAGAGGAACGTGAGCCATATCACGCCCGTGAACATCATGCCCACGTCGTGTCCATCGTAGACGACGTCGAGATAGGCGCACGAACCCGGGTCGTTGAGGCATGGGACTTGCCGCGCTGCGTAGCCCCAGTGATATTCAGTGCTCACATCGAGAGTGAGATCTTGGACATGGCGACGAAGAAAGGGGATTTTGGCGAGTAACGAGGACATTTTTCTCCTTTCTTTTTGGGCCCCTCTCCTTTCCCTTGGAAGTGTATACAGGATACTCTGAGCCTGAGTTTCAAGTGAAGAAAATCGGTAAGAGAGAAGAGAGTAGCAGTCGCTCTGAAACGGCGAAGAAGCTGTGAATGATGTAAAATATACTGATGAAATGGAGGGTTCACAGGTGAAGAAGACAAGGCGGACAATAAGATTCCCCTTCCGGGCCGTGGTCTGCCATGCCATGCCCGTCACTCCTTTATCTAAATCCATTGGCTGCAGTCTCTCTCTCTATCCTTTGAGCATCCCGTCCTGGCATCAATCCACTATACTGCGTATTCAATCACTGCCGTTCCCATCTCGGAATCAAGCAACCCATCTCGGAAAACATGCATGTTCCTTTTTAGACAAGAATCTCGAGAGCCAAGAACATGACGAAAGCAAATGTGCCCACTCAGAGCTGGACAAGGTCATTATGTTACTCCAGATGGAGGTCTAGCATTTTGCCTACACATCCTCCTCGATCTCCCCGTCGGTTTACAAAACCACTCCCTTAAAAAGGAAGCCATTCAAGGAAGCAGAAGAGTAAGAAGAAGCAAAAGAGGAACTCTTATGTTCTCACATCTTTCAATTCTTCTTCTCCTTCTTCTTCTCCTTTTCTGTTCCTTGGACAACGGGGTGACAGAAGCAAAGCCCGCCAAGCATCTCCTCCACTTACTCTATTCGCTCGACGGCCATCTACCTCCGCTCCCCTTCTCTGAATGCTGCCGTACTCTGCTTCGGAACATTCAATGGTGTGATTGCATAACTGTCTCTCTATTCTTGTCAAGTTCTCCTGTACCAGGCAGAACCAGTTTCTGCGGCTATTTTGTTTCTTAATCGGTCAAGCATATGGCGCCCCCCCTAATCTCACAAAGTCTCGGCATTTCTTTGGAAACTTGTCCAGCGTTTATCTTGGAAAGGGAGTTAGTGTTACTGTGTAAACGGGGCAATACAGCTTTGCTCCGTTAACTTGTCGTTTGAACACACGGGATAACCATCCAGAAATAAATCACCTGCTTGATTTGGCTTCTACTGGACGCATCAAAAAGTGGCCGGTTCAGCGATTACGCATATGATCATCGTTTTACTCACTGGCTGAAGTCATTTTGGTAGTCGTTGATGTTTGTCAACCAAGTCTCATGCTTTTAACCTCCTTTCTTCGTATTGGGTATCATTCGTGAAGCATGGTCGCTTTCTCTGTCTACTCAGGCCATGCCGTCCGTCTTGAACAGCCAGTCGCTGTTGGCATCGACCATGAAATTCGTAATATTGTACTCCCCTCCGTTCCCTTGATCCATGCCTTCCTGCTGCCCCATTCCCTGCACCATGCCCTGTCCGTTCAGCCTTGGGACGTTGAAAAAGTCAAACACGTCCAGGTACTCCAGCTCGTCCAAGCCGGGCGTCTTCATTCCTTCGACTGTGCCCAGTTTCTGTGCTGTCGCAGCGGCACGCTTCGGTTGCCTCGATATCAGGAAATCCAGGTCAAAGGCCGTGCGTCTCATGTCCGCCAAGATCCTGACACTTCCCACCATGACGCCCTCTCCACTCCTCTCTCCCTCTCCTCTCTCGTCAAGGACTCTCTCGAGTAGCTCGCAATACCTCGCTGCGACTCTCCACCATCTGCCCATCTCTCTGAGCGTCTCCACAAAGAACCCGACCTTGGGCGATAGCTGATTCTCCACGGTCGAACCATGAACCAACAACAGCCGGGCCGCCACCCAGAGTGTGAATGCAAACGGTGGTCCCAGCTTGGGCAGCATGTTCTGTTTGACGACAAACTCTCCTATAGCAATGATGCTCTCGACGGCAGCGTGGCAGCGTTGCGACGCACTGTAAGAAGGTGTGAAGATGGGCGATCTCGTGGTGGGATAGGCAGCCGAAGAATGCAGCCTGATCACGGCGGTATGATACGTGGCCTGGAGCGCAACCCATCCGCAGGTCAGGTTCTTGTTGCCCGACTGGTAGAGCTTGTCCATGCGCAGATCGCTGGGCAGTGAAAAGTGCCACGTTCCGAGGAAGTGGTCCAGCTCTTTGTATCGGAGCTGCCACTGCTCCACGTCACTCAGAGCGCTGATGTCCACTGGTTGCTTGAGGAACTTGTGAATGTTGCTCAAGATACCTATGATCTCGATGTTCCATCCGAAAGCGCCCATGTTCTCGGGGTTGTTAACTTGATGTTGGTCGTCGGTGTCATCAGCTGAGAGGTTGGGTCTGAACCATCTGGTCTCTACCTTTTGGTTCTTCATCCACAGATCGTCGCGGCATGGTAGTAGCCGATCGATCTCTTTGTCATCTAGGGCAAACTCGAATGCCGTCGCAATGGTCACATATCGATCCAGGAGATACACCATCCAGAATAGTCGTCTCCTCGACTCCTCCTCGATGAAGTCTTTGGGCTCAGGTAGCACCATCGCGCGGAGGGTGTAGATTGACGTGAAATTTGGCGACACCAGAGAGGAAGTCGTCTCAACCGCCAGGCCGAGCTGCACGACTGAACGAGTGATGAGCGCCATGATATTCCAGCCTGGTGGTCCGTTGCCGTTGCCATATAGGTCTAATGCGAGGATTACGAGGGCTTGCAATGCCTGAACAGAAGAGTTCTCCATGCCATACAGTAAGACTCTCTGCTTCGAAATCTGGTAGTAGTGTAGACGCCGTTCCTCAGTCAGCCTCGTGTCGGTCGAGTATCGCATCGTTGTCGCTACAATCGCATGCAACAAGATGCGATCTGTCTCGCACAGCGTCGAGGGTCCGAACAACGTGTCCAGTGTCGTCTTCCGATGCAAGATTGGGCACCAGGTGTTGATGTGTCGGAAATAGAGGTCGACTAGTGCATACAGCAAGTCGTATGGTGGCATGTCTTGGTCTGCCGTGATCGGTGCTGCAGGCGGCATGGACAATGACCCAGGCTGCGGTCCTGCGTAGTAGTCCTGGGGCGTCACTCCCGACTGGCCGGTAGGTACACTGGCAGGGGAGACGTCGGAAAGCGGCACCTGCGGCTGGAAGTTGCTCTGCAGGGGATGCGTCTGCTGGTCGAACCCCAGTGGCTGGTTCGAGGGCGTGAACGCGGCTGACTTTTGAAGAAACATGGCAGCACCTGTGCCCGGCGACATGGACTGTGCAGGATTGGCCATAGTTCTGATAGCATTACGGGACTCGGGACGGTGGGTGCCTGTGCTCGGCGCACTGCCGGGCAAGATTTGCTGTTGGTGGTTGGGGGCCAGGTGGGCGAGGATGTCGGCATGGGATTTGATTACTTCTTCGAGTCTATCAAGTCGGCTTTCCAGCTCACGTCCTGATTTCTCGTTAGCGACATGGTCATTCAAGAGGCTAAGTATCGAAATAATGTACCGTAACCGGCACGAAGGCCCGGCTTCTTGCGTTCCTTGTACTCGCAAGTGGCGCCGTTGCGCGAACACCAACCACATGCCGGGTGACCTCGATCGCATTTCACCTATAGTATGAAGGTCAGCGGTACACCATGACTTGGAACCGAAGGATGATGTCACCTTGCGCTGCTTGCACAACTCACACCTAGGATCCCCCATGGTGTCAGCATCATCTGCATCTCAAGACATTGCAAAGAGCAAAAGATAACAGCGCGGGGTCGGGACCGGTAAAACCTACGAGACGGAAGTAGGGCGCTTTCGTTTCCTCTCACGGTAGCTTCCTTCCTCCCCTTGGTCTTCCTCGCTCTGGTCATCGCTCTCCAGCTCACCATGCCCCGGGGAATCCAGCTTGACATGCTGGCTCCCGTTCTTGTGTCGTTCGTCTAAGCCGGCCGATATCCTTCTTGAACCGCTCGCATTGTGCATGCTGGGCATCGAGGATCACCAGGGCAATCTCCGTCGCGTATCGCTCTGCTGCAGCCCGTCGCGTGGTTGGCAGACTGTGATTTGTGGTCGGCGCGTGCCGAAGCACCTCCGGTGACCGGTTTCGGGGTGGCGATGGTCCGAAGGCGTGCGTCGGTGGTTCGGGTGAAGTGGATGCGAGGCAACGGCAAAAGAGGAATTGGATGGCTTTATCTTTTCCTTCTGCAGGGAAAATAAGGGTTGTGGAGGAGGCAAAGCAGATCGGTGTAGGCGAAGATGGACACGTGGATGGGATAGATTAGATTGCTGAAGGAGGGCTGAGGATGCTTGATCCGCAGCACAGAGAACTGTGTGTAATGTAGATTCCGCTTGGCGATCTTGACCTAGCTGCTTCCAGAGGTGCAACGCAGCAAGCCGATGGATCTGCAGCTAGCAGCGAAGAACCCGAAGATTGAACTAGATCAAGGAAAACCCTCGCCAGGAACAGGATGCCTGCAGAGTTTCTGGACGTATCGTAGCAGGGGATGTTCTGCTTTGGCTGGCTTTGGCTGGCTTTCAGGCAAGCTCTGGCGTACACTGATGCTGCGTAGAGGTAAGAGGAACATACGAAAGAGAGGCACGCAATGCGGGGTGCAGCGCAGCAAGTGTGGGGTTAGGGTTATTGGTGGGTTGGAAGTTCCCCGCGACTGTTGCACTGTACTGCACTGCACTGCCTCACGTGATCAGCCAATCACCCTGACTACAGCCAGCTTCATCGAGTTTCTCTCTGCCTGGTTGATCACAGTCAATCCATGAGTAAATCTGCCATCCATGACCAGGTCGTCCAAGATGGAGCCATCGTCAACCTGTTTCGGCACATGCCAGGCAATCGCTTTCACTTCGACTTGTGTTTCTGTTTCTGTTTCTGTTTCTACTGGGTGGCGGCGGCCAAGCTAGTCCAGACTCCAGAGTCCATTCTTCGGTGGTCATTGACCCGAGCAGCCGTCGTCACCCCTCGACACCATCGCCTCCGCCGTGCGCATCGCCAGATGGTCAAAACACTTTTCTTCCACCGTTGCCTCTTCCAGCACGATCCAGGAACTTCATTCTGACTTTTCTTTCTCATCGACATTGATTTTGCAGTTCGAGCTGGATAACACACACAGCAGCCATGGCCTCTGTTCGTACCTTTCCCACCATCGCCAAGGTTCGCTCCTTCATCGTCGGCGGCACAGGATCTGGTATGCTTCACTCGTCTCCGTCATAATTCTCACTTTCTCAATCTAATCATGACTGGGCTATCAGGAGGTGACTATCACAATGTGAAAGGCGGTCATTGGTGAGGCTCTCTGCTCCTGTCTCCGACGACTTCATCCGGACTCACACACAAGCACAGGCTCATCGACAGCGACATCTCGACGCCATGCGCTCGTTGGGAAAAGTATCGCTCATCCCGCACTTCGTTCGGCATCAACGTCCTCGGCAGCTTCGTGGTTGAGCTCGAAGCCACTGACGGCACGGTCGGTTTCGCCACTGGTTTCGGTGGTCCTCCAGCATGCTGGCTCGTCCACCAACATTTCGAGCGTTTCCTCATTGGCGCCGATCCTCGAGACACCAATCGCCTGTTCGAGCAGATGTACCTCGCTTCCATGTTCTACGGACGCAAGGGTCTGCCCACGGCCATCATCTCCGTCATCGACCTTGCGCTGTGGGATCTATTGGGAAAGTTGAGGAACGAGCCCGTCTACCGACTCATCGGCGGTGCAGTCAGGGACCGCATCAACTTCTACTGCACTGGCCCGGACCCTGCCGCCGCCAAAAGGATGGGCTTCTGGGGCGCCAAAGTCCCTCTCCCATACTGTCCTGAAGAGGGTCGTCCCGGCCTCCTCAAGAACATTGAGTTTCTGCGCAAGCACCGAGAGTCTGTCGGTCCGGAATTCCCCCTCATGGTCGACTGCTGGATGTCTTTGAACGTCAGCTACACAATTGAGCTGGTCAAGGAGGCCGAGAAGCAAGGTCTCAACATCAACTGGTGGGAGGAGTGTTTGAGCCCTGATGACACCGACGGCTTCGAGCAGATCAAGCGGGCTCACCCAACCGTCAAGTTCACCACCGGCGAGCACGAGTACTCTCGCTATGGATTCCGCAAACTGATCGAGCCACGCAACCTGGACATCATCCAGCCCGATGTGATGTGGCTCGGTGGCCTCACTGAACTGCTCAAAGTCTCAGCCATGGCGGCGGCCTACGACATCCCTGTCGTCCCGCATGCCAGCGGCGCCTACAGCTACCACTTTGTCATCTCCCAGCCCAACACTCCTTTCCAGGAGTACCTCGCCAACTCGCCAGATGGATCGGCAGTTCTGCCAGTGTTTGGTGACATGTTCATCGACGAGGTTATGCCAACCAAGGGTTATCTTACGGCGGAAGATTTGGATCAGCCCGGGTTCGGACTGGTGTTCAACCCCGAGGCGAAGGCAAGGTTGATTCCATCTGATTATTTGTTGAACCCACCGCCAATGAAGGCCTTGACGAACGGAACAAAGGAGAAGGAAGACGACGTCGTGCCGAAGTCGAGTTGAGCTACGAGGTTGAGCAAGAAAGCACGACTTGATGCCTATGTGAGCTTTATTTTGCTGTAAATAGATATCTTCGCATTGAATTGAAACTACATTGGAATTATTATGATGTGCCTGGGCAGCTGTAATGCATCACTAAAAAACAATGTCGCCTTATGCCTTTCGACTACCTCACGCAAATCATCAGTAAGGATATATCTTTCTTCCACTCTCTTCGTCGTAATACAACATGCTAGTCAGCCATCACAGTCCTCCTCGTGGTAGTCCCATCTCGTCGGGGCATCGCCCACCGATTTTGCTAGGGGCACAATTACAACCCGACATCGGGCTCGCTGCAATGCCCACCGAAAGCTGTACCAAACCCCCACTCCCAGGGACCACGGTTCAAAACATAAGTCAAAGCTGTCGAAGTTGATCGCTTTGAATAGAGATCCTGGATATTGTGGCCTCCAGCAATTGAAGAAACATCTTTACTAGAAATTCATCTCTTTGTTTTTTTTTCCGACCTGGAAATTCGCTCTGCATTGGGGTTTAAGTTGGCTTTTCTGGGGTTGGCGACGTCACTTTTCACGATCCCCTCATCAAGTATCAACGGTTCGGTTCACTCCCCAGCAGCAGCAGCAGCAGCATCCCCTCTGCGAGCACGATATCCCTTCGTACATGGTTATAGAACACCGTTAATCTCACATATTACCTGGGTTTCTGCTTCAACACCGCCCCGGAAAGCGTCCAGCTTGTCTTTTCTTTTCGCCCATAACCGGTGACCTCTGCAAACAAACCAAGTTTGTGTTTCAGCGTCCAAACTCTCGACACTAGCAAACATGGCCATCAAAGGCCTCCTCGCCGGAAAGTCAGCCATCATCACCGGCGGCACAACAGGGATCGGTCGTGCAATCTGCCTCGCCTTTCTCAAGCAAGGCTGCCACGTCGTGGTGAACCACCTTGGTCTCGAAAAGGACAAGACTCATCTCGACTCCCTCCTCCTCGAAGCCAAATCTCTCCACGACGGTGACTCTTCCAACATTGGTCTCCTCTCACACATGGCAGGCGACGTGCGCGACCCCCAGACCGCGACGCTCCTCATCGACCACGCCGTGAAGCACCATGCCTCGACCCTCCCTGATGCTTCTCAGCCCGGCCGACTAGACATATGCGTCTCCAACGCTGGAGTCTGCACTTTCGCAGAGTTCCTCACCCTCTCCCCAGATCTTCTCACAACGACCGTGTCCACCAACCTGTCCGGCGCGTTCTTCATAGTCCAAGCGGCGGCGCGCCAGATGGCTCTTCACCAATCGCCTCCGGGCGGCTCCATCATCGGACTCTCATCCATCTCCGCCCTCGTCGGCGGCGAGTTCCAGACGCACTACACGCCCACAAAGGCAGGAATCACAAGCCTCATGCAGAGCACAGCCGTGGCCCTGGGGAGACACAAGATCCGCTGCAATGCTCTGCTCCCGGGTACCATACGCACCCAGCTGAACGAGGAGGATCTCAAGGACGACGCGAAGAGGACCTACATGGAGGGCAGGATACCCCTGGGAAGGACCGGCATGCCAGAGGATATGGCTGGACCGGCGGTGTTCTTGGCATGCGACGAGTTGAGTGGATATGTGACGGGTGCGCAGCTGCTTGTGGATGGAGGGCTGTTCGTGAACCTGCAGTGATATGATGTTACCATTTAGCGTATAGCATGGGAAAGGAGCATGGGTATTGCTTCAATGGCAAGTGTTTTCCTTGGTCATGGCAACAATCCTGCACTTTGAAGACAGGTCTCGCTCGCCGTGCCTTTCCGTCATCAGCTACCTATACAGTCTGGACAATCTCAGGTTCTCACCGCTCGAAACTACCTTGTTAGACGGAGAAAGTGCACAATGCAGCCTAACGAATCATTTCTGCATCTCCATCACATTCAGCTAAGGTGATCAGCTGCATTCACGATTTACCATACGAGTTGCCGACGTATCCATCTCCAACTTCTTGGCAATCCTACCTTCTTGCCTGTCGGGAAGGGGGGCGTCTTTCCCTGAACCCAAGCACAGGCTTGCCAGAAGGATTGTGGAGAATGCTTACAGTATGGCCGGACATACATCCATGTTTCCAATCAGGCTGGACAAGGAAGAAGAATTAATAACCTTAAACTAATCACAAGCTTTCCTTAGTCCTCGCCCGAATGAAAAAAGTTCCTAAGACAGGGAGAGAATTATCCATGTGCGTGTGTGTGTTAGAGGCTGGTTGTAAACATCCAAGTTCGGGTATCCTCTTGCCGTCAAGAGTTCCATTGCAAATCAATCCAAAATCTAGGCGATAGTCTAGGTTCCTTTTTGAAATCCTAGAAATAGTGGGAGATAAACTCTCGTTTAAGAAAAGTTCTACTAGACGTGAGATCCCAAGGCTGGTAGAACGGGGACATCCTTGACTGCGGAGCTCTTACTGTGAACAGCAACTATCTTGATGCTCTCTTTTTTCCCCGTATCCAAGTCCACTAAAATACGCTGGGTCAGTTTCACAAAATTAACAGCGGAGTCAACTCGTACGAGTCCACGACACCGAATCATTAAGCTGATTCGATGAGCACATTCTTGTGGTGTCCGAGAAGAGGAAGAAAAAGGGCCCTCTCTCGGTCCGGTTGTAGCGGGGCGGATGTGACGTCACTTACGAAATGAATTCCACCCCCCCAAGGATTCCTCAAGGCAGGTACGGGAGGGAACGGAGATGAAAGGGGCTTAGCTTCAGGGGGTAAACGTTCCTCATTGGGATGTTCAGTTTTCTTTGCCAGGTAGTTTGACATGTGAGTGTCTGATATGTATTGATTAGGAAAACAATACTCCTGAGACAAGACTGGAGGTTTCATAAAGCAGGACACATAATCGAAGTATTTACTTGTAAGGTGTTGATGATAATTGGTCGTTCAGTTTCGCGTTTGACAAGACCTTGCCGCCCATCTGTGAGGATTGCTTCCTTGCCTGGACGATTTCACGTTGCGATATAGACGATGAATATTGCTCATGGTACAGTCCTGAATGACGCAGGGAGTGCTTTTGTTGCTCTGACAGTCCTGATGAGTTTGATGTCTTCTGAGCTCACTTCTGTAAAGTATGAATATGCCCTGAATAATGTGTCTGGCAATTTTGCTGAATCAAGCACAGTTCCTTAGAGTTCTGCGCAAAAAGAAGCAGGCCGCAGAGAATAGTTCAGATATGTATATTCTGTAGTCACAGGATTCCATTAGGAGCTGAGATCTTCGAGCTACCCTTTGCGAATTAGTTATCATATCATTCCGAGGTCTGAAGGTCTTCAGCTTTCAGATGTCAACAAGTGGTCGGTCAAGGCGGTCTTTCCTCTAGGTCGTGGACAAGCCTGTAGCTGCAAACACCTTGGAGTCGATGTAGCAAGTAATCATCACCTGCTCTGATGCACCTGGCCTTCAGAATCAAGGCATCATTCCAAGAATGTTTGTGCCACGTCGTTATCACCGCGGCAAACTCGCTCATTCACACGTACATTCTCATTCTACCACCATGGTGTGCCCCTGGCTCAACCTCTCCTGACCCTTGCAATGAACTGATCATCGCCAGCCCGAGCCAAGACGTCCAAAGTTCCATACTCGCGTTACATCTCAGCTGGGGCCCAAAATGAGGGGTTCGGTTTGATGGTGTTATTCTCTCCCGAGCAAAGGCATCTGGGGATATCGCGCATCAGAGCTTGAAAACATGCGGAAGACACAAGGCGGTTCCACTGATATGTTATGCCGAGTCAAGGCGCACTTCCTCATTTTCGACAGGATATTCATTTCACAAGCGGGTCGGCCATGGAAAGGATGATGAGCAGTGGTCGTTGATTGTGGGTAGTGTGGTTGTGGTTCTGACGCTAAGTCGATGTGACATGCAAATCAGCCTGCGCTCACCGCATCAGTGTCGTCATAGGCTGATAGAAGTAGAACAAGCGAGCTGCTGGCCATATCTCGCAGAACGATTGGTCGGGGTCCCCTCCGGTTCATGGTTTCTCAGGGTCCTTTGCTATGCCATCTTCGGGAAGGCTGGAAACTACGACTATGCATCAAGTCGTCAGTCATATACGAAGTACAAGCTCACACCGAGAGAAGACTCAGTCATGATGCCACTTGGGAAAAGATTTTCCTCTTCACACCATTCTTTCGCACGTCTGTTGACATGCTTGTCATTTGCTTATCGTGCGGCCTGTGTTTCGCGACTAATGATCGACAACATCAGCGCCCGTCGAACGTCAAACATAGATACTGATTGACTTGGAATATTGGTCAACTGCAGAGTCCTTGTATTGTTTGTCATTCCTCCATGCTATATCACCATACATGCCAAGATCCTTGAACCACATTGGCGCTATCAGTGGAACTCTCAACAGGTTAATGCGATTCGCTCAGAGCCGCATGAAGAGGGCCAACCAAGATGAGTGTAGTGGTGAAAGTACAAGTAGTATTCAGGGACCAGGACTGCCAACAATGCTAACCAAGAAAAGGAGGGACGGACCATGCGGTGGCTTGCAGTGGCTTGCATTGTGATGGTGCGGCGTGCACATCGACGTGGATGATGCACAAGCAGTGTAACCACCGTTATATACGGTAGCCGAGGTTTGACGGTGCGAGGTGGGCCCATATTTTGTACTTATATTGGATCCGTTCTTTTCTCTTTCGGGCTACCGTATCTGGAGGAAAGAGTTTTTTCTTTGCCGCAGGCTTCATTCCGTCTGGCCCACAAACCAAAACCATGCCACACCGGCCAGAAGCCACCGTGTCAGAAGTTACATAGTAGGTAGGGAAAGTAGGGGCAGGTGCCACACCTTTCTGACCCCTGTAGGCTAAGTACTGTACAGTGTAATACAGTGTTACTTATACTGTCTAAGACCCGTATTCCTAGAAATTTATATTCATCTTATTGGCTGCGCTTATAGATTCAATCTAGCCTTAGAAAAACTCTATTAATACTTATTTTTTATAATTAATATAATTCTATATAACTAATAATTTATTTTAATTAATAATAAGCTTTAAAATATTATTTTATTTAATATTTTTATATCTTATTTATATTATGTTCTAAGAAGATAAGGATTAGAATAATATTTTATTTAAATAAATACTCTTATAGGGTGGCTATAGGTGCAGGTGGTAGGGTCTTTTCCGCACGGAGTGATTGTACTTGGGCTACAGGGGTCAGAAAGGTGTGGCACCTGCCCCTACTTTCCCTACCTACTATGTAGAACGGTCAGCCAGCCATAAGTTGACGCAGTATGAAAAGTTTGACGGAAACATCAGTTTCGTTAGCTTCGATGTACCTACTAGTGGTAGTACATAGAACCAAAACCTTTACGATGACTGTCGTCACAGGGGTCCACGGCAATGCAAGCCAGTGCAGATAGGGGCCTGTGGACAGGGCCCCTATGACGCTGAGTGTGGCCGTAAGTAGCCTCTCTGGCATCCTGCAATCAACAACTTATTGCTGATATTTTTAGTTTTTGTCTAATCTCAGCATGCCTTGAGCCAATCGTCCTCTGCCAGTCGACATTGACCTGCAGGTCGTTCATTCGGAAGCAAGCACATGCGCACGGGCGAAAAACGAGCACGCAAGCAACAAACGAATGATGAAGTAAATTGTTATCAGGTCAAACAAACCGGCGGTCAAGTCACCCTCCAATCCAGTCTTTGACACATGTGCCTTACGTCCAACCGTGCGTGTGAAAAAGACAGGAACTACACCTTGTCCTCTGCAAACGCCGAGGCGCGGTTCCTCTCGAAGCAGCGTATACATCTACATATGGTCGTCATAGCTCACACCTTCTCAAGAAGCGCCTTTGTCGTGTTGAGGCTCTGCCAAGCCATGCTCCCTGACAAGTAGTGCATCATTCCTTTCGATACAGGGCAGGCACTAAAAGATATAGAGCATTGTTATATGGAGCATTGCTACGAAAATACCTGGTCACCTCGCTCAACTCCGCCTTGTTTGGAAGTATTGACGAAACAGACGTCACGCAAACCATGTCTACAGACTGTAGTATAAGTGGTGATGCTCAGCCTGGCTAGGGAGACTTTTCCACTTGGTGCCTCCACCACAGCGGATCCCACCAACTCCGCTGGTGGGTATCGTCCTGTCCCACGCTTACGCCCTCTTTCATCGCCACGGCGGGTACCTTAGCCTTCTGGCAATGACTCGGTATACGCACGGCGAGATAGGTACACTGTGAGCCAGCAGTCTAAAGTACTCTACAGACACCTCCCCGTCACCTTACAGTATGTCACTCAGGCACCAGTGATAAAGGATTCGATTATGGCGAAACGACGCCGGCCCAAGGCAAAGTCACGCTTATGGATGCCGAGTGGTTGAATGACGGCGATTGTGGACACATGGAACCACAAGTGACCCTCCTGGGGAAACATTCGGAACTCACGCCTATGTACACACGGCTATGTTTACGTATAGTCGTTGGTGCTTGTCTGACGTGAATGAAGGGGGCCTTCCTGGTTGACTCAAACCTCCGAATCGACTTGGTATAAGAACCCAAGAGCCTCCCACCGTTCTTGACGGTAGACTTTTCTTTATTCTATCTTCTTCCAATACGAACTTATTCTCGCACATCAACACGACATCTCCTTTGATTACAACCATCTGAGTATAGGTTGAACCGAACTGCCTTGACTTGCATCAACCAACTACCACAACCGCATTGTCAACCCGCCACGTGGGAGCATATCACAGCACCCGCGCTACCTTGTGAATCCGAAATCGACATTCATCACATCACACTCCATCATGCCTGCCGGTGAAGTTCCCAAGAGGCAAAACACTGCCACCAGGTTCTACGACAATGTCGTGGAGGGAAAGGGCCAGATCGCCAGGGTCATGGCACTAGACCAGTCTCCCTCACAGACACCCTCAGCACCCTCCTCTCCAGACCTCGACTCCTCAAGAACCAGCATCTCCAGCGGTGCTCAGTCTCCCATAACTCCGCCCCTTGATCTCACAGTTGCAGATCGCTTCGTCTTCGCCTTCGATATCGATGGAGTCCTCGTCCGTGGTGGCAAAGCAATTCCTGAGGCTATCGAGGCCATGAAGGTTCTCAACGGCGAGAATGAGTACGGTGTCAACGTGCCTCACATCTTCCTCACCAACGGTGGTGGCAAGACAGAGGAGGAGCGTTGTGCTGATCTCTCCAAGCAGCTTGAGGTAGATATCAAGCCTGGCCAATTCATCTGCGGCCACACTCCGATGCGCGAGATGGCCGAAACTTACAAAACCGTCCTCGTCGTTGGTGGTGAGGGTGAGAAGTGCCGTCTCGTTGCCGAGGGTTATGGCTTCAAGGACGTCGTCACTCCTGGCGACATCATCAAGCACGACGCTGCCACCACCCCTTTCCGCAAGCTCACCGACGAGGAAATGAAGAACTCCCGAAGCCGCGACTTCAGCGACGTCACCATCGACGCTGTCTTCGTCTTTGCCGATTCCCGCGACTGGGCTGGTGATATCCAGATCATGCTCGACCTCGCCATGTCCAAGGGTGGCAAGCTCGGCACACGTTCCGAGACTTTTGATGAGGGTCCGCCGTTCTATTTCTCCCACAACGATGTTGTCTGGTCTGCGGCTCACGAGCATGTCCGTCTTGGCATGGGCGCTCTCCGCCGCATGTTCGAGGTTACCTTCAAGGATTTGACCCAAGGCAAGGGCAAGCTCAACACCCATGCCTTTGGCAAGCCTCAAGTTTCAACTTTTGAGTTCGCATCGCGTCTCATGGGCCAGTGGCGCAAGACGGAGCACGGCCTCGTTGCTCCTCCCAAGACGGTTTACTTCGTCGGTGATACTCCCGAGAGCGACATTCGCGGCACCAACGCCGTCAATGAAAAGGCTGAGAACGACTGGTACAGCATCCTGGTCGAGACCGGGGTGTATCAGCCTGGTACTGAGCCCGCTTACAAGCCCCGTGTCACCGTTCCCAACGTTCTCGATGCTGTCAACCATGGCATTCGCCGTGAGATGGAGATGCGTGGCCGCAAACCCATCTCTCAGCAACCAGTGAAGCCGGAGCTGATGGCTGACAAGGCCGTCGAGATTATGGATCTTGACCAGACTACTGTTGCTTAAAAGTCAAGACTATCTTACCAGTTTTCTCTTTCTTGAGTTCATCAAACATCCAGGGAGTTTGGTACTTTATTTCTGGATCATGCAGGTTTTCCTTTTTTCCTATCTGGATTCTCTCAGACAATGTCTGCATCCCACTCGCGGGATATGATACATACGCGATTGGCATCTGCTCTCGATAAATGAGGCAGCATACGCAAATAGAATGACGACGACACGGATATAGACAAAAGACAGAAGACGACGAAGGCTAGCAGGCACACTAGGCACATAGATCTGTCTTTTTGATGCACCCGACTTGATCTACTACAGTCATCTTCTACATATATACCCCGATGAGCATCACATCAACAAATAGAACTTTCAACCAATTTTGACCGCATACCAGTGATGACGTCCAAATGCTCCAAACTACAAGCGAGAACGAGCGAGGACAAAATCGAGTGGATTTGACAAAACCCACTCACCCTCCACTCCTTCATCCCTTAACAAAACCGGAGACATCCCACGGCCACGACATGATCGGCCCTGTACGTTCGGACATTCGGGCATCCACGGGGCAGCGTGAAGCGTGAGACAGGGAGATGCGACCCGCATGGTACTGTAAACTGAGAATGACGATTGTGTGGAAATCGCTCATCAATGGGGACTGCGGGATGGCCGGGCTTTACAGAGTAGTGATCAGCGGTCGTCGTCCAGGAGTACTTGTAACTTGTCGAATTTACTTACATATTAGTAGGAATGATTGCATGGCACAAAAAGTAGTGGATACACTTCATCAAGACCCCTTAATAATACACCATGATTCCTTCAGACAAGCTAAGCAAACTCGATATCCGCGTTTCTCGAACAGAGGTGGTTGGTTGGTGGAACCAAGACAGGCAGACGCCCCAGCTCCCAGCATTTCACAGAACCAATGTGTAGGTAGGTAGGCAAACTAGGGAAAATACATGACGAGGGAAGAATGAACCTCTCTCTCTGGTGCGCAAGAACGAAAGCAATCATAGGATTTAGCAGAGATGGAAACTCGAGCCATCGCTTCCTCTACCCACCAACCAACTCACCGTCGGACTCCAAGGAACGCGGATTTCGGTATGAAGCAGTGAGTGGGTAGTCGGCCTGCAGTAAATGAGTCTGTCTACCTGGAGGTGATGAGACTTGCAGAGGGGAGCGACTGTTGTTGAGAAGTACTTCTTGTTCCAGAAGACGCCCTTGATTTTGTATAGCCAGTAGACCGCGTATACAGCACTGTGACATGGTGATTGGGTGTTCTCATGTGAACTTAAGAAACGATGGAAACGGTGACACGTAAGAGAAGAAGTCTCACTCAGCTAGGACTGTCCATGACTTCTAGAATGCCGTCATATCGAGATGTACTAGAGATAAACCCATGCATGGCGTGTAGATGTCGCACAGATGGTCTCAGGAGAAAGACATGCCTCGTAACACTCCTTAAAAGAGCCATCAAGACTGCACCTCGCCAGCTCCAAACACCTCAGGGTCGTTCTGGCCGTATCGCCGTCAATCCTTAAACACAAACCCTCCCCAGGGCGACTCGGCACTCCAACCCACGCTCTCCACCACCCTCTGCCTCTCCTCTCTCCGTCGCCTCGCCTCTCCAACGCCCGTTCCCATCCCAAACCCCTCACAAACTCTCTCTCAACCCTCAGCCATCCTTTCCACCCGGCCGCCATCAGATCCCCGCCGACCGTTTTGCCCTCTGCTGCGCCGACTACGATGGTGCCCCACCATTCCCTGCCTCTGCTCGCGTTCGCGGTCTCGCCGTGAAGCATGAACTCTTGGGCCTCATCAATCACCGCTTTGAGCCTCTCGTGTGAGGAGGAGACGGTACTTCGCGCCGGTTTATGGATGTACAGATGGCGAAGCACGGATGGCTCGCAAGACAGTCTGGTAGGGTCGAATCTGCCTTCTACATCGACCAGCAGGATCGTGTAGTTGTGGGGAGACGACAGCAGATGCGAGATCAGATGGTAGAGCAGGGGTAGGTGACGGCCCGAGAGGGAGAGTGTTGGTGATTTGGTGGATTGCAGGTGTCGAGCTTGGATGGCGTCGAGGGGAACGATGTGTGTTTGCTTGTAACGAGTTGGGGTCGTGCCTGTAGCTTGTTGAACGGAGGAGCGTAGATCTGCGAGAATCTGTAGAAGGTCAGCTTTCATATGTTGTGCGATTTTGAGAAAAGAGCAGGGCTCGAGTATGGTGGCAGTGAGGCTTTCGTGGCTTTCGACTGAATAATGATTATGGTTGAAGACATCACCACCAGAATGACCCTCCTCAACCGAGAAGAAAATCCCTAACGTTTGGCGCGTAAGCCAGCATGTTCGACTTTTTCATCCAGCCAGTGAGATAGCCTAGGTGATGCTGCCGCCATTCGATTATTCATGTCGCTGGTCGTCGTCCATCTCAATCATCACCAGGTCACGCCTCAGGCGTCAAACCACTACCAGTATCATCACCACCACCGAAAAAAAGTAAAGGCACACACAAACTCACCTCTTCCAACGACACCTCCTCCACCTCTGACAAAATCCTCGCACCAACCACTGCCTCCATCTTCTCTCCCTCTCTCTCTCTCTCTCTCTCTGTGGGTGTGTCCTCGCGCCAACCCCTCACACTCACGCCAAACCAATGGCCCCTCCAACAAGCGTCTTCCCAGCGTCCTCCCTCCCAGAGCGAATCCAGCTCAACGCCGAGGGGAAACGACGCAAGCCTGCTGATTCCTCTTCAGGGGGAACGAGCAGCACCACTTCTGGCAAGATTGATCTGTCGGCCTGCGAGCTGCTCGAGATGATGCAGTGGAGTTGCACGGTTCAAGGCGATGGTGGTCCGGATAGGCCAGTGACGTGTGTGCCGGTGCCACGGTATTTCCGGAGGTGAGCATTCAGACAACCCAGCCTGGCTCCCCTTTTTCTCAATCTACCTCTGTGGAAAGGATCAAAGCGTGAAGACGGAAATGGCCATGCTGAGTTGTTGAGCTAACCCCTTTATAAGGTGCAAAGATGCAAAAGGCACGTTCATGGTTGAGACGACATCATGGGAGGGAGCCACCACCACCACCAACAACAAAGGCACGGTCACCAATGAGTCCTCATCATCCAACACAGAACCTGAAAAGAAGAAGGGGTTAATCGCATGGACTTCTTCTGATTAAGCACCGTGGTGACGATACAGGCACTCTGAGAAATCTTTACCAGACAGCACACTAGATTAAAGCTATTATCCGACTGCCTGCTGAAAGCAAAAGGACCGTTACCCATGACTCGCATGACGAGGAGCATGGGTACAAGGCGTTCAGGATGGCCTTCAAAATTGCTACTACGAATCAGGCCGTTACCCTGGACGGATGGCTGTCCCGGCACATAGCAAGCCATGAGGCTATTGTGTTAAGGATGAACAAATCGCTTCGAGGCTCCCTTTGGCCAGTACAGTACAGACAGTCGAGCCTCAATTGGCCTCGGACAGGTCCTGTCAAAGCTCAATTGCCCTTCAGCCGAAATTGGTGGACGGGCGCAAGGTCACACAACCAGATGGAGGACACACATCACCAATGGGTAGCCAGTAGCACATGAGAACTTCTTGATTTCCCAATCTACTATACACACGATCCTGCGATCATGCTTCTGGCCGCTTCAACTCCTCCTGTCCACGTCTATGCATGCCACAGATGAAACATGTCGGGGTCAGTCTCGGCTCTCGGCTTTATATCACATTTGTCGGTTTTGTTGTGTTTCTCCCCCGGTTGTGTAATACACCTCCTCCCTCTCTTTCGTGATGAGCGATTCGAGTTTTCGTGGTCGATGTACGGGTGTCTTCTACTCCTTAGCCTCCTCGGCGCGCTTCGCCTCGAGCTTGGTGTAGAAGTTGTCACGGGCGTGGGTGCGAGGCATGTGGTAGCCGTACCTGCAGCCAGTTGCAGTCAGTATATCGGTCATCAGTTCATCCTCCGTGCATCGTAGTTGATCGAGCGATCGCGGAGTTTCTTCGTCATCATCCGTTAGGCGTACCAGTAGACGTTGGCCATAGCGAAGCCGATACCTGTCACCCGTTAGTCGACCAACTCCTTACAATACAGCCCCGGCAGCGCTGCTAGAGGGCACTGAGGCAGCTATGTGAAGACTCACCAAGACCAATGCTCAGGTCAAGGACCAGACGGCGCCGAAGCATCTACATTTCACCCGTCAGCATCCGAAGCTTCCCACATCGACCCATCTAACGACAAGCCCATTTCTCCCAACACTCCCACCCAATTGAATCGCCACCAGCTCGGGAACACCTACACCAGTGATAGGAGTGACAGCCATTTCGAATATCGTGCCTTGAGCGTGAGTCGAGGTGGGTGTAAAAGAGGTGCTGTTGTTGCGGATTGACAGACGAGCAAATAGGTTCGAGGTGATTTGCTAGCCTTGGAACCGAGGACATCACCCGATGGTTCTTGCAAATGGCGCCATCACGTGATCAGCTTCACGTCCCATCAGCCTCTCTTCCCAAAGTCGGTTAAACCTCGGGTCTGCCACAACAGGCAGGCAACTTTCTCCTTCGCGATTCAAACGACACCTTCTTTCAGTGTCCGCTCGTCAATCCGACTTCAAGACAGGCAACGTTGCTTGCACCTTGAGTCGACTCGTTGCAATGAGTTTACGCCTAGCTGTCAGGCGGCTGGGCCTGCCATGTATGCAATTGCCCCCTTCAAGCCCTGAAGAGAAAAACCACTGTGATCCAGCTCAGCTCTAACAGTTTCCCAGCAACAACCTCGTCGTCTCCTTGCCTCCCGTCCTCAACCGCCCTTCTTCACACAAGCTCCCCTGCCTCCGGAAAATGGGCCGACTCTTTGTTCAAAGGCTGGAAGAAAGCCACTTCGCGAACCTCAGCTGCCGATTCGCAAGCTCCAGGTGACATCCTTAACGCCAACCTCGACGACCCCAAATCTCGCAAAGCCTACCTCGCCCAACAGGCAGCCTCTCAGAACACAACCTCCGACTCCTCCAATATCTTCTCCGACGAACTCGACCCGCAGGCCTCTCAACCCTCCCAAGAAGCCGAATCCGTGCAAACCGGCCAGACGTCCGAAGCGAAAACTCTCGCAAATACTGCCCTCGTGACGGACCCTGACCCGCGCAGCCGCATCCGTTGGCAGCGCAAGAAAGTCATCCAGATGGTCCGTCGCAACGGTCAGCTGACTCGTGAGGAGAAGATATCCATGACTGAGCGCTCGCTCACCCACAAGTCTGAATGGATACCCACGTCCACGAAGAAACTCGTCATGCTCGCGCGCCAAATTGCTGGCAAGAACGTCGATGATGCAATCGCCCAGATGACCTGGTCCAAGAAGAAGATGGCGCAGGAGGTCAAGTATCACCTTGAAGAGGCACGGGATCTCGCCATTGCCCAGCGAGGCATGGGCCTTGGTGCCGTCAGCGGCGAGGTCAAGAAGGGGGCTCGGCCCGTCAAGATCAAGAACAAGGATGGCAAATGGATGGAGGTCAAAGATCCCACAAGGATGTACGTTGCCGAGTCATGGGTCGGAAGGGGTCAATGGCTCGGCAAGGAGATTGACTACAAGGGCCGTGGCCGCATGGGCATCATCAGGCACCCCAAGACCAGTACGTTTGTTCTCTTTGAATTATCCCATCAACCTCTACAGGCTCGACTCTGACATATCCTCCCAGGTCTCACCGTCGTTCTCAAGGAAGACAAGACCCGCGTACGCGAGCACCAAGAGCGCGAGGCCAAAAAGCACGCAGAAGGCCCCTGGGTTCACCACCCCAACCGTGCCGTCCACGGACAGCGTCCTTATTACTCATGGTAGAGGAGCTGGCGGGCCGTGCTTCTAAGAAAGTCTGTACTATGAGTCGGCAAGCTTTTGAGTGTATCATATAGACTCTGGTAAAGAAAGAAAGAGGGTGTCGTGGGCGAGGCGGTTTCCCAACTGTATGATGAAACTGGCATATAACAGCCTAACCAGTGGACGAGACGAACGATGGAGCATTTACATCATACACATCTTGTATAATATATGCATCAAATGGCAACCACAACCCTTCGAGGCGAGATCACGACATATCAAGGAGTCGCACCAATGACGAGTAATCCTTTAGCAGCCTTTGAATAGACGATATCATTGAAGCATTGAGGCACTATCCACCTGGTCAGGAGATGCAGTAGCGCATGCGTCCCGTCTCCCGTCCAATCACCACGCCTTGACTTTGAAGATATACATACTTACTCCCTCTCCATGGAGGGAGGGGCTGCCCAGCAGCGCGGCTGGGGGTTCGCAATGGCCACGAGAGACAACAAAAGAAACCGCGCTCTGTCCCGCTTCGTGTGAAAATATTGAAAACGCCAGTCCATTTTAATTTGATCTCTTCCCTGCTTACACCACGGTTCGAGGTTCCTGTCGTGGGAGCATATCCTCGTACCGGTTGGTTCGCATCTCGAACACATCGCCGCGCTTCTCAGCGAAGGGGTCGCGACGGCCGGTGTAGTCGCCGGCGCCGGAGGCAGGCATCGGCTTGGAGATTTCGACGAAGGGACGGGTGTCCGGCTTGCTACGCTTGCGAAGACAGAACCAGAGGATAAGAGCAATGGCAGCAAGGCCAGCCACACCTGCACCAACTCCGATGCCAATAATAGCTGTCTTGGAGAGGCCGCCTTGAACGTTCTTCGTGTTATCGCTGTCATCAGCCGCGGTGGTTGCTCCAGATTTGGCAGCAGTCGTCGTAGTTGCAAGTGTAGTTGCCTATAAATGTCAGTTACTTCGTCTGGGACAAGCTGAGTCAAGTAGCCTACAGTCTCGGCCGCTGCAGAAGTAGTCGCAGCTGGGGCAGTAGTCTCGGGCTTCGGGGGCGCGCTCGACGTATCCTGAAGAAGCTCTTCCTTGGAGGAGGTGCTCGCAGGGGCTGGTGTGGGTTCGGGCTGCTTCTCGGGTTCAATCATAGACGTCTGCTGCGGGGCTGGTGCAGCTGAGGAGCTCGCCGGAGCTGCTGGAGCAGATTGAGTTGGTGCAGTTTCAGCAGCAGGTTGAGAGGTTGGTGCTGCGGGAGCGGGAGCCGGTTGACCTAGGAGATACAGGTAAGTATCCAGGATCACATGTGAAGTGAAGCCGACGTCATGGAAGGCAAAGTCCAAACTTACCGACACAGAAGCCGTTGTTCAGGAAAGCCTCAACAGCAGCTTCATTAGAACCACATGGAGCGGCGCAATCTCTCACACCGGACCTGAAGTCAGACTTGGCGCACAGACAGGCTGGGTCATCGGCACTGGCGCAACCCAACTTGGTAAACTCTGCACGTAGTTGACCACCGCAATTTGCCTACAAGAAAAGACATGAGTATGATGTTTCGTAATCTTGAGATGAGGGACATGGGATCTCACCATGCAGGCAGGGTCCTGAGCTGAGACGGTGAGGGCCTGGAAAGCGCCAAGGGCGAGGAAAGCTGTGAAGAAACGGTGCATTTTGATAATTATGTATTCCGAGTCCACTTTGTTTGAAGGATTTGGTCGATAGAAGGGTACAGAATGAGACCGGTGAAAGGTGGCGTTCTGAAAAGTGAAAAGTTATATGCGCAATTGAGCCAACTGCTTGAGAAACGAAGCTGAGACGATGTTCACAGAACGAAGTCGAGAAGTACACGGATTCGGGCGGTTCGCAGGCGCAAGCCAAGTTGGAAAATTGCCACGAGGCTTCTACGAGCCGAGAGATGAGCTCTGTACGATCCTGATTGCAGATCTCCTTGTCCACAAACGTATTGTCAAGTAGGGTCGCGCGAAAAAGCTCAGTTGGGTCTCAAAACTTGGCGGGTGATTTCCAGAGTCGACAAGTGTAACTTTACTAGATCGCACGAGTGGTGAGTGAATGGAGAGGCAATCTAAGACAAAGGTCGTCTTTGGTCTTAAGCGAAGGAAAGGAAAAGAAGGAAACGGCAAAAGTAATCGGCCTGGAAAAGAGTGACGAGGCACGATGCCAGAGGAAGAGAGAAAAGAGAGAGAGAGAGAAGACAGAGGGGGGGAAGGAAGCGAAAGTGGTAGGTCAAACGTTGGAGGACGGAGTTGACGGCAACAGGCACGTTGACGAACACGGTCTGGGCAGACAGACAGAGAAGAGAAGGTGTGACACTGGCTTCACTTGAGAGACGCTGGACATCGGGAGAGACCCGCGGAGGCCGTATTACCAGGATACCTGCAATTAACCGGGCCGCACGATACAGTGCAATGCCAACGTCTCAGGGCCCTAACATCGCGCCAGGGCCTGGCTTCAGCTTGCATTGCATTGCATCGCCCTGCATTACATGCCTGGTAGCATCGTCCAGCCGCCTAAAAGTCTGCCCTAAAGTCGATGCTAACAGCCGTGGATCCACCAAATCTTCTAAAGGGGGATCTTCAACTGTCAGCGTCAACTGTCGGGGCTACCGTAAACTTCAACCTTCAGCCACAGGAAGCCACTAAATGCCAACGATCGGGCTAGATGAAGAATGGTTGCAAGCCGAGACGCGAGTCCAAGGAAGACCACAATTCCTTTCCAAGATGCGCACAACACGCAGGCTCTCTCTGGCCATGTAATGTACAAGTACTCTACAACCACTCACCCCGTCTCGGACAATGGGGTGTTTCTGCTGGATTATGCACAGAGGTGATGAGCCCCTTGCCAGGCGACCAGCCATCCCAGCGGCTACTCTAACTACAACGAAAGCGTTAGTATTAGTCGTTGTGTCAAGTCGTCTCACCATCTATCTATAGCAGACACCTTGCCCGTTGCGGGGCCACAGGCACAGTGACACGTGAGAGGCGTACAAAGAACAGGCAGGGATGGTCACCCTCTTGTTTAATTCGTGGATACGGCTGGGCAAAAGTTTTGAGATTGGAAAAAAAAATGTATGGCGGCGAGAAACCTTCCATTCTGTAGGCTCCGGCCACCTTGTTGAGGAGACTGGCACGGATGGCACGTACTAGATGGTAAGCCTGTGTTTTGTGACGCCGCAAATTGGAATGCACGAGACCAGCGCGTTCCGCCAGCGAGCTGCGACCTACGTGTCGTGCCAGTAGTACTTGTACAGATGTAGTTCACTCGTTGGTTGCTTGTACTAGTACCTTGTGAGATGAATGCCAAGCGAGGTTGGACAGATGCTCTGCTGGTAATTGATAGGCCTTGGGTTTGAAACGGTGTAACGCTCGTAAGCCGTGGTCTCGCCAACACCTCGCGGGCTCGTATGGAAAAGACACTGTCTGCGTCTTTAAATATCAAGCTTCTATATTAAGGAGACACATCTCAATCACGGCACTCTCATCGGTATCCGCGGTGACCGATCGTGCTGTTGCCAGCATTTGAATTAAGCCAAAAAAGAAGAAAAAAAAAGAAGAAGAAAAGAGAGAGAGAGAGAGAGATACAACTAGGTGTGATCCTGACGACATGTGCAGGCACCTACGAAGCCATCCCTGAGGTCGGCTTGCAGCTGTCAGTGACCTGAGGCGATCGGGAGCTCGTGACCAAAGGGGGAAGAATGAGGGGGCGGTTTCGAACACATCGAACCCAACCATGTACATAATTAGGCTGCAAAGATGGCTGAGATCCCTGCAGAAAATCACTGCCGCCCCTCCCTCATACGGAGCAGCTACCCCAGTTTCTGAAAACGCAAAGAGAAAACAGCGAGAGAAAAACTCGGTATCGAGGTCATAGTAGTATGTCTTGTCAATGCTGCTTCACCGTAATGTGGAATGAGAGACACGCGTGATCCATGTTGAGACACGATTCCAACGCGTTAAGTTCTGCGGTGTTGATGATGAAGAAGCGGTGGCAGATTACTACACCCGGAGCTCAATCAAACGTGGGACACATCGCATTGAGTCGCACTGGCTGAGGCACAAATGACGATAACCCCTGCACACGCACATTGACGACACCAACTCAACCATTACCCAGAGTCGTTGATCATTCGTACAGGAAGGGGGCGACGACCCTCCTCTCTGGCTCCTGCCAGATCTGCACCAGGGGCAGCCCCACCGACTGATCGCTTTCGTCCAATGGCAGCCACCGAAACGTCATCCCCTGCATCATGAAACACGCTTTTAATCCATGAATCTCGCTCCTCTTTTATTTCGAAGGGGCGGGGTCTGAGCAACATGGAAGCTGGGACGAACAACAACAGGATGGGCCGGAGATGTAGGGTTCCAGAAGTCGATATATTGACGCAAGACAGAGAGCAGAGAGGCATCTGAATTAGGATGGTAGTTGACAGAACGAAGGTGCAGATGGTGGGGGATGGGTTAAGGGTTACTCGCACATTTGGTTTTCTCCGATTTGGTCAAATTGCGATTCCTGCATGTCATCTGAATCATCCAACCCAACAACCGTTGAGTCTTTGCGACTGATGATGTTATAACTATTACACTCAAAGCAAGTCATCGTGGAAGATAGAGGTTATAATACCTAATTAGACCCTCGAATAAGTGAGTTACGCTTTAAAGAAAGGACAAAAGCTCTCCTGAGAAACCCCTTATAAAGTGATAAGAACTACTAGCATAACAGGGTAAAGGACAGTAGGCACCCAGATCAAATAAGCAATCAATTAAACTCATTGGATTTCAACAGAAACGCTCTCGGCTGCGTAGTAACGGAACGTATCGACATATTATGTTTAGGGGTGTTATGTAATCTGGGCTGTGCATGATGCGCTTCACGACACAGCACAAAGTTTATACCAGTGGGCGTGAAGAACTTCACGAGAGGCTGCAAAACGATACTGCTGTTACTAATGCCTTGAACCCCTACAGGATCATTTTCTTGCCAGCAACAGACCGCTCCTTTGGCCCTCTTTCTCAGGACATCGTTCGTTCATGCTTATGACCTTGAAGCACCTCTGCTCGTGAACAGCATAATTCACACGTCTCAATGGCCGAGCACCTTAGCTATGTCGGCTCAGGCCCCTATTGCTATGCAAATTCGTTGGCCATGATGCTTGGCAAAGACAGCCCGTCACCCGCGGTCATCGAATTCGCAACATCCAGCCCATTCGGCATGCAAATGGTTGGTAGCGGGACCGCCTTCTTTGACCCTTATGGCTGGGATCCAAGCTTGGCCTTTGATGCCGCACTCAAGGCTGCGGGCTGGGAGGCAACCTTGGTCATCGGCTCAGATACTAGTGACGCCCTCAGCCGTCTCAAGGCCGAGCTGGCCAAGGGCAATGCTGTGTTTGTCGGCCCCGTGGAGATGGGCCTTCTGCGATACCAGCCTGACATGAGAGGCGCGATTGGGGCGGACCACTACATCGTCGTGCTACGGATTACTGATGACGACGAGGTCGAGGTGCATGATCCTCATGGTTACCCATACGCCACTCTCCCCATCGCTGACTTTATGGCCGCGTGGCGAGCTGAGAAAATTGCCTACGGAAAACCGTACATGATGCGCACCGATTTTCGTAGGGTAGAGCTGAATCTCTCGGAGGCGGACGTGATCCGAAGGTCGCTCGCTAACGGCTACCGCTGGCTGTCTATGGAAGGCGAGCATGGCATGCCACCGGGATCGTGTGGCAACGGCATGGCAGCCGAGAAACTGGTGCAGATGATTAAGTCCAAGACGCTCTCGCAAGGCACGCGCGCGGTCCTGGTCCACTTTGCCGTGAGGGTTGGCGCACGCCGGCTGGCTGATGGAGCGACGTGCCTGGGAAGGATCGGGGAGGCGGAGGCTGCGAGTATCATGGCAAAGCAGGCCAGGTTAGTGGGAGCATTACAGCGACCGCTCGTCGATGGCGATGACACGCGGGTGGTTTCGCTCCTACGTCAGCTGGCGCCAACGTATGAAGCGTTGAGAGATGTGCTTGGAGCTCCTTAGTATTCACGCAGTTCTGTATTGAATAACTTGATCGACTGGCACAAGTAGACACTGAGACCTAGAGTCATGATGGAATTGCCCATCGTTTGGATGGGTCAGTGCACAGTGCCTGAATCACGGAACAGCGTTGTCATTTCAATATCGTGCGCAAGCTATTGGAATTCATCATGACAGTTGGCTCAATGGTGGTCCTTGTCGTGTGCCTCATTTTAGTTGCGTAATCCAACGCCGGCGAGTTGGAAATCTCTTGGTAAACATAGTACATACAGAAAAAGTCTAGGATATCGTCGGTCAGAAAGCACGTTATAGCCGAATGATGTAATATCGTGCGGCATTCTGCCTTGGGGCGTAAGCAGGCTTTTATAACCAGGTGTTTCGCAGAATTGATCGGATCAATGTTCGGAGGTAGAACTACTCTGAAAAGGAGGATGAAGTGAAGCACCTGCAATTTGGCTACGGAGTGAGGGTGGCTCATGACACAGGGACGACGCAAATCACGTGATGGACGCCTTCGTTGTTCAACTGTCATGTGTTGGAGCTGACTGATTTATCTCCCTATTACTCCCTCCTATGCTTTTATCAGTAGAATTTTTTTTTTGGAGAGCTTTAGTTCTTTAATGAATCCGTAGCATAACATACTTATTCGGACTCGAATCAGCTGCTGGAACCTCCTGCGTCAAAGGACAACTTGCAACAGAACCTATCCTGGACGAGTGACGAGATGTTAAGTTCTGACCGTTGGTGACCGTTGGTGACGATCCTGCACCTGTAGATCCGTGGCTCAGAAGCCCCCCTGTGTCACTATTCATGCTAGTTTGAAGAAGGTTATGATCGACAGGTGCCAACGTCTTAAGACTGCATTCCACGGCCCTGCATGGTATGTCCATGCGTGCACGATTGTTGATATAGGGTAGCCAGTCATGGATCGTGGGGCGCACGAAGACCAATACTGCGGTTTCACGATAATCAATAAGTAGCAATTGGCCGTAGCCTCTAGAAGGTTACCCTGCAAAACCTTATTTGGGACCCCCTCGGATGCAGTTCGAGAAGATCTGACGTCGACAGCCCATCTCGTTTACTTGATCCAGCCAGGTGGCAGCTCTTCTTTTGTCCATATGCTGCGTGACCCTCCTCGCGACCATGGACCCGACTTTTCAATTCTAGACCAGGCCCATCCAAAGCCACTACAAACCCAAGACCGAATCCAGGGAGCACACCATGATCATTATCATTTTCCCCAACGCGGTGGGCTCACTCATTCCTTGTCTTCCTCTTCTCGCACGCTCGGAGGCTCTGCTCCCCGTAAGCAATGATTGTTCAGCTCAATCATGCTACCTGGCTAAAGAGCGTTGGCACTAATCATGGCTTCGAGTGTTTCGGGTGCTTCCAATAGTCCGACCTACACAAGCACTTTACCTTAGTGTTGGGTCCGTTGGGCTCAAGTTCTGCTGCACAATATTACCATGATACCAATACCACTGCGACTAACACGTACTCATACCATTACTAATTACTGTGCAAATACCTAGGTGCGTGTCCTGTGGACTCGTGGATGTCCTCTCGTATTCGAGAGGGATTGAGGAGCTTGGGTCGTCGTGAAACCCCGTAGTATTTGGTCTACCTTACTCATCCATACCAGCCACGATTGTCAGCTGAAAACAGCCCTGATCAACGGTCAACCCTCCCCTTCGACCATCCTTACATATAGATACTAGCTTATTTGATCAGAATCAGCCCACGTCCCTGGATTCGTCACGTCATCTCCTCCCGGGTAGTAGCCTGGGGAGATTGTGATCGCCTCGACACCTCAGCTGTTTCGGCACCACTTGTTAGCGGCAGAGTGTCTTCCCTGCGGCTCATGCTAACGCCGCTCGCCTACCTTGCCGAACCCTCCCCACACACACATACGACATCCCCATCCCTCTTTTAATACACAATCTAGGCGGCCTCTTACGGTCCTACATACTGTTACCGGCACCCGTTCGCCAAAATAGGGACGACGACGTAGTTGTATGTACACCTATGTACATGTAACTTTACCTTGACGGGAGGCCACCACCAGGGACGAGGGACCACAACCCACAGGCCACACACGTACATACACACACACACACACACACACACACACACACACACACGCATGAGAAGTTCCAGTCCACAACTTTCCCATGCCTAGGACCCTTTTATTCCGCCTTCGCCATTCTGCGCCAACCCGACCCGTCGCGGTCTAGACCAGACAGACCATCAAGCCCTTCGACCGGGGCACTCAGCGAGTGGTACTTCCACATAGACTAGGGACTCTAGACAAATAGTAGTACCTCAAGCTTTCCGTAACATAACCAACCTGACTTGCCCTGGTCGGACTTTTTGGTAGATCTGTTTCCTTCATTGCCTCTTTGTCAACCGTCGTTACGCAGCCGAGTTGAGTCGATTCGAGGCAGATCCAGTCCAGACCCCAGTCGCTCTTATTTCCGCCCCAGCCGTCATCGGATTCTTTCTCCCGTCACTCCACAAATTCACAGACTGCGACTCTCCTCTTCTTCTCCCAACAATCAAAGAGACAGACAAACAAACAATCGCCACTGACACCCAACCTGCCTAGACACAAACACCTTCTCTCGTCGCCATATCATACTGCTGTCGCATCGCCGCCGAACCCTCCTCTTCGATCTCGACCCTTCCGGAATGCGCTCAAGCGGAAATCGCAAAAAACCATAATGGCCCACCCAGTGGGTGAGGAAAGCTGGCTGGCATACCTTGAGGAGACCGTTCGTAATGCCACCGACCTCGAGCAGCGCGTCACCGCCGTGCAAATACACAAGCGTGCCACGGTCGCCGAGCCAGGGAGTCTGCGTATATGGTTGGCCAACTGTAATTACTTCTGGTCGCTATGGTCGAGCTCCCAGAACCCGGATAGCGGCTGGTCCGAGGAGGAGCAGGCCATGGGTCGTGAGCTCTTCTCCTTCGGCACTGCTCTGGATCTTTGGCAGCAGGGCTACGAGGCAATCAAATACAGGCTTGACGACAGCCACCTGCTGTGGGATCGTTGGATCTCCCTCGAGATGGAGCTTCTCGACAAGACCAGGACTCCCGAGGGTGTTCGACGCATTACCCAGCTTTACCGCAATCGTCTCGTTACGCCGCACTTGACCTGGGACAACACCTCGCAACGCTTTTCGACGTTCCTGAACGAGTACAATCGCGCTGCATGGGAGGAGTCGATGAAAGAGGTCACGGAGAGTGCGCAGGAGGCAAAGAGACTGATTGCAGCACGCGACCCCTTCGAGCTCAAGCTCAAACAAGCCCAACGCGCCGGCAAGACGGACGAGTACAAGGCCATCATGACCGAGTATCTTGACTGGGAGATGATCCAGAGCAAGAGGAACAACGACCACCCAGACATTGGTCTGGACCTCTGCCGCGGTCTCTACGCAAGAGCTCTGACCGGTGTATTCGCCAAGGATGAGCACGTCTGGCACGAGTATATTGTCTTTCTCTCGTCATCTCACTCAGACTTGCAGGTGCCCCAGAATCTGCTCGATATCCTGAAGCGAGCTGTCCAGCACTGTCCCTGGTCAGGAGCACTGTGGAATCGCTATATTCTCTGCGCCGAAGAAGCGAAACTTGCCTTCTCTGAAATAGAAGCAATCAAGCATTCTGCAACGAGCGAAGACCAGCTGTACAAGGACGGCATGGAGAGCTTGATAGAGATGTATGTTGCCTGGTGCGGCTACCTGAAGCGCAAGGCCATGTCCGACAATGCTGGCGAAGAGAGCGTCGACATTGCAGATGTTGGTCTTGCCACTGCTCTGGAGGATGTGCAGGTGGTTGGTGAGCGCCTCTACGGCAAGGACTTCCAGGGAGACCCGAAGTTCCGCCTTGAACGGATCTACATCCAATACCTGACGGAGAAGAAGGGTGCCATTGACCAGGCGAGGCAGCTTTGGAAGAAGCTCGCAGGCATGCAGTGCCATGCTGACAGCTATGAATTCTGGTTCCGCTACTACATGTGGGAAATGCTCATGTTCTCTGCTGGGCCCACTGTCAACAGGAGCCCGACTCCATCCTCGGCGGCTACGTCTTTCCGCGTACCGGCCCTCGCGACAGCAGTTCTGGCCCGCGCTGTGAATCGCCGTACCATCGACTGGCCCGAGAGAGTGCTAGAGGTGTACCGCCAGCACTGCAACGATTACGAATTGCCTACAATCGTTCGAGCCGCGGCCGACCTTGCGCACAAAGCTGAAAAACGCATCAAGAAGCGCCGCGAACAGGAACAGAAGGACAAAGAGGCAGCCTACGCAGCTTACTACGAGACGCAACAGGTTGCACAGCCAGGTGCCGAAGCTGCAAACTCACCTGGAGGAGAGAAGCGGAAGCGAGAGGACGAAGCTGAAGAGGGGCAGACCGACTCGACCGCCACCAAACGTCAAAGGCACGATGAGACCGCCACTGCGTCCTCACAAGGGGTGGAGGGTGCGGGTGCAAAACGTGACAGGGAGAATGCCACAATCCTGGTCACTGGCCTTCCATTGGAGGTGACCCAGACCAAGGTCAAGCAATACTTCAAAGACTACGGCCACATCAACAACATCACTGCCTTTGTGCAGGAAGAAAAGACCAACTCTACCACGGCACTCATCGAGTTCAGCTCTGCCGAGGAAGCGCAATCCGCTCTCCTCCGTGATGGGAAATACTTTGGCGAGTCCCAAATCTCAGTCCAGTCTGGCTCGGATTTAACTGTATACGTGGCCAACTTTCCCCCGGCTGCCGACGACGCCTTCATCCGCAATCTCTTCAAAGACTGCGGCGACATACTGAGCATCCGCTGGCCCAGTCTTAAAGTAAATACTCACCGTCGCTTCTGCTACATCTCATTCCGCACTAGGGAAGCCTCGGCCAAGGCTGTTGCTAAAGAAGGGACTCTCCTTGAGGACCGCTATAAGCTGCTTGCCAAGTACTCCGACCCGGCACGGAAGAAGAACCGTGAAGGCGCCGTAGCCGAAGGCCGCGAACTGCACCTCAGCAACCTTGACCGCGCAGTGTCCGAGTCTGACCTGCGTGATGTTTTCTCTAAATACGGCAAAGTTACGCGCGTCAACATCCCGCAGAACCTGGCTGGCAAGAACCGCGGCTTCGCCTTCATTGACTTTGAGACCAAGGAACAAGCTGAACAGGCCGCTGCCGAAATGAACAACACCAAGCTCCGGAGCCAGGTTCTCGTCGTCGAAGTTTCCAAGGAGTCAAAAGTCAAAGCCACAGCCCGAACTGTCAACGCTCGATCTTCTGCCTCCCCGGCTCCTGACAAAGAAGGCGACCAACCTATGACGGACTCCCCAGCCTCGGGCTCGGGCACCACCAAGCCGTCGCAAGAGGACATATCTTCCCGAACCATAGCCCTCATGAACCTTCCCGATACCGTCAACGATGCCCGTGTCCAAGCGCTGATCCAGCCGCTCGGAGAAATAATCAAATTGACTCTTCAACCATCCCAAGGCGGCGCGAAGATCGAGTTTGTCGATGCTGCCACCGCCGGCAGAGCTGCTTTGAAACTCGATGGCATGGAGTTTGAGGGACGCAAGCTGAAGACTGGACCGGCTGATGATTTGAGACACGCAAAGTCCGAGAAGCCTGCCCGTGCTGGGCCTGCGAAACCGAGTTTCATGCCTCAGCCCAACATCAGACGACCGACTCTCGGTAAGCCTGGCCCTAAGCGCGGGCTAGGATTCGTGGCAAAGAAACCACCAGTTGCTGCGTCCACGTCTGCGAGTACTGGAGGTGCTACCGACGGCCAGCCTGCCCCGAAGAGCAATGCAGACTTCAAGGCCATGTTCATAGCGGGCAAGAAAGACGAGCAGCAGGTGAAGAAGGATGACGAGGAAGAAGGAGAAGAAGTCAAGGGAGAGAACGGAGGAGCATAATAGAGAGTTGGGGATCATGGTTGTTTGTGATAACTCTCAATTCCCTTTTGTCTGCTTGGTTTGCTCTTCGGGCGGTGGAAAGGAAAAAAAGGGCATGGAAAGGCATAAATCTATGATACCAGAAGGGTTTGCTCACTTTCTTTTTCCAATTTTATCACGAAGAGAAGAAGTGACCTGTATGTAAGATCATGAATATGATATGAGTCATTGTCGTATATCGTTCTGCTTTTCTCTCTCTCCCGGGTTTCTGTCCCCGGGCCTATCCAGATATCTGTAGTCTGGGCGAGACTTGCGCTCCGTGATGGATGATGCCCTGGTCCTGCTCATGCATGGCCTTTTCCTGCTCCAGCCGCGGTGGTGAGCGACAAAGCTGGGACGAGGGGAACCTATCTCCCTACCGTCGCCCCGATACTCTTTTCAACGCCAAACTCCTGCGTAAACACCCTCTGCCACACATCAAACCACTTCTCCTGCTGTGCGGTTGGCAGCTTGCCCGGTTGCTTGAAGGAGCGTGTCAGTAATTCACGGAGGCGCGTTCGCAGGACCTTGAGAACCAGCATGGTCTTCCAGTCTGGCACGGAGAAGCGGCCACGGTTGCCGTCGAGAATGATGACGCCGGAGAACATCTGCAAGGGGTGGAAGAAAGGGGAGGGGAAGGATGATTAGTTTATGTAGTTCAGATTGGAGAATTGAAGTGGCAAAAGGTTGGAAGCTTACATCGCAACGAACGTCACCGCAGAGGAGGGCGATGGCGAAGGGATCAGTTGCTGTGGTCTCATGGGCGTGATAGACCCTAACAGAGTCAATTTTTCTTCTTCTTCTTCTTCTTTGTCTTCACTGCTGTGGCGCAGGGGGGTAGAGTCACTTACGTCTTGGACTGCATGATGTGGTAGTATGACAACCACTTGATATCCAACCTGCCCCTGTTCACTGACGTGGGATGCAGGCTTATGGATTGGTTGTTTCCGATATTCCTGAGGCCCTTGGTGCCAGGTACATCCCTGACCAACATCTTGGGATAAAAACTCCACGCGATGACTGAGCTTGTCACAACGTCGTTGTCGCTGTAGAGGTTGACACGACTGGGGACTTCATAGAACTGCTGGTGTCGTTTCCTGCCACCACCGCCTGAGAATCGCATCCGCGACAAGGTACGTCTCTCCTCCTCAGTCAGGGACAAGAACCCAGAATCAGCGAGGGACACGAGTAGTTGACCCTTGAGGTCCTCGATATTTGCGAGCGTCTGCTGCGCGAGGAAGTTCTTCCTGCAGAACTGAAACTCCTTGCCCATCCCACTGTTGGCCTGACACACTCGCTTCCAAGCCAGGTATGCGTTGTACACAGTCAGCAGGTCGGAATCACTTCTGCGGAAGGCCATCTTTGCGTTGTCTGCCTGGGCGCGCTGGCCAAAGGGCGCGGAGAAGGGGGACTTGGAAGAAAGAATTGCGGCGACGGTCAGGGCCATGTCGAGACACTTGAACACGGAACCGACTAGAATAAGTTTGCCGAGGAAGACGTCCAGGGGAAGTCTTGCGAGCTGATGACCAAGGGGTGTCAGTTCCTCAGCGGAGGTCAATGCACGAACATCGATGAGAGCGTCGATGGCTCTGCGCATATTCTTCGCCGAGGGAGGATCCAAGGCACCGCTGAGCGTCTCCTCGATACCGCCGATCTTACAGATCTTGACCCGTATGGCGAGATCCTGCAGCGATAACCGCAACATTTCAGGCGTTTGCTGGTCGTTCATCAGGTTGTCGTGGCGATGTTTGGTGAACATGTGGAAACACAGACCCTGCTGGACGCGGCCGGCACGACCACGACGTTGCTTTGCATTGGCACGGGAGATGAAGGTATCAATGAGGCGACTGAGCTGGCGTCTTTCGTCGTATCGCATCTCACGGTGTTTGCCGGTGTCAATGACGCACGTTACGTCAGGGATCGTGATACCGGTCTCGGCAATGTTGGTGGCCAGGACGATCTTGCGGATCCCTGGCGGTGGGACGAGGAAAGCTGATTCTTGGTCTTCGGTGGCGATGGTAGAGTGAAGAGGATATACATACCAGTCTTTCTGGAAGCGCGGATCTCCAAGGAGGTAGTCGTTTAGGGTGCGGATCTCGGCGATGCCAGGTAAGAAGACGAGGATGGCCTTGCTGAAGTCCTGCAGGGCAGCATCAGTTGCGATCTTGGCTATGAGCTGGACAATAAGTTCCGGCTCTATGCGGTACTCGTCGATCTGCAACATCGTAGCTCTTGTCTTGGCTGAGTACTTGGACAAGCTCTTCGTCAGATCGCTCTTCGGACCTTCAGGCTCAGGCTCTGGCGCATCATCGTCAAGGTCCACCATCTTGTCGGGAGGTGTGTCACTGACTGTGTAGCCGGTGAGCTCGACAGCGTCTTCGAGATACCTGACTTCGACAGGGAACGTGCGTCCGGGGACGTTGAGCACCGGCGCACCGCCCAGATATGATGAGAAGCGCTCGGCATCAACGGTGGCAGACATCAGAACAACCTTGAGGTCCTTCCGGTGAACCATGAGCCTTTTGAGGACGATCAAAAGGAAGTCGCTGTCGATGGAACGCTCATGGACCTCGTCTAGTACGAGATGGGTGACCCCATGAAGTTCATTCGACCCCTCGAGCATGCGCATGACGATACCAGTCGTTGCGTACACTAGACGCGTCTCTCGCGACGTATTTGATTCAAGACGGATCGAATATCCAACTAACGATCTGTTTGTTCCGAGATCACCTCTGTTTTCACCGAGCTCCTCGCTAACTCGACGGGCAAGAGAGATGGCAGAAATTCGCCGGGGCTCCGTACAGTAGACCTTGCAGTCTTTGCCTTGCGAAAGGGCATGCTCGAGGAGAAACGCTGGGACTTGTGTACTCTTGCCACTAAGGTAGACGTTAGTTGATCCCAATGTTGCTTCGTCGATGCACTTACCAGCCGGTCTCTCCACAGACAATAACAACCTGGTTCTCGTCCACAGCATCCAAGACCTGCTGCTTGAAAGACCACATGGGAAGTTGCATGCGCGATTGCTTAGTATCCATCAGCATTGAAACGCTTCAGTCCGAAAATCACCACTTACCAGCATGGTCTGGAACTTGCGAGAACTGGCCTTATCAACCCATATCTTCCGATAAATATCCTCGCCTCCATTCGTCTGCTTGGCCCGGTCTTGACTCGATGCCTCACTTGGGTTGTGGGATGACTTGGCAGTAGCACGACCACGGAAGGCCCCTTGGAGGATAACACCATCCTCGAGCTCCTGGTCATGTTTTTTGCGAACAAGGTCACGCAGCTGGCGAACCACTGCGCGATCCTGGGAATCGAGCCGGCTCTTCTTGTCTTCTGCTAGCTCTGTCCATAGGTCCCTCCAAGTGGCTGGTAATCGCAGGTTGACTTTCTCCTCTCGCGCGTTTCCGCTGAATATGTAAAACAAAGCCGCGGTCGCAGCATAAGCCTCTGACTGCTTGCTGTCTGGCGTGGCAATTCCAGTCATCGTTAATGTGAACCTATGTGAGTTTGCTGCAACCTGCATCATTGAGTTCTCGACAACCAAGGGAACCTCCTGGGGCTTCGACCAGCTGATGTCAACTGCGTGTCTGTTTGCATAGCTGGAATCCGAGACCAGAATGTAGTTAACTTTCACCATACCGTCTCTGAACATATCGTTAGTAGGCGCCACACTATTGATTCGAATTTGAGGATCTGCTCACCTTGAACGACAAGCCTCATCCAGTGCTCGTCTCGGGCTGATACCTGTCCACTTTCCAAAGTCTCTTATAGTTGTCCTAGTGCCATCTGTACCGTGAATGATAGTCTGTGATTGACCAGTTGTTGGGTCCACCTCCATCTGCGGCAGAGAGTCGAACAAGCCCTCGATACCATCATCGCTGCCTTCAGCCTCGGCTAGGATCTCTCGAGCTATTCTTTCTGCTTCTTCGTTGACTTCGCCGTTCCCTTGTGACTCAGGCGCCTTGTTCAATTCTTCTTTTGACTCTTCCTCCGGAATTTGACTGTCTGCGAGGCGTTTCGCCTCTGCTAATTCCTTCTCGAGAGGGATTCGCTTCGCTTGCCACTCCTGCTCAGCCGCGTATGCGTCAAAGAGAACATCGCCTCGAATTTTAGCCAGCTTGGCTTCGAGTTTTGCCCTTGCAAGTTCATCATCCGGCGACACGTGATTAGTCTTGCCCCTTTGCCCCTGGCTCATGCGCTCGAGCTCGAGAAGCTTGCACTTGGCGTCGACATATGCAGGAATAAGATGTTCTGGCTCAATATCGCTGTCGTATGTGACTTGTAGCTTTCCGGACGCCTTCTTGGAAGCATTATGACCACTGTCCTTATTACCCTTACGTCCTCTACTCCTGTCCCCAGACTTTGGCGTGACAGGCCGGCTGGGTAAGGGGCTTTCGTTGGGTGTATCTGAAAGGGTCAGCAGCTGTTGTCTACCCGCTTCATTCTCATCAGCATACCTTTCGGGACTGGCTTTGCCTTTGGCTCATAAGTTGGCAGCTCCTCAGGAGGGCATTCCCGGCCAAGCCATTCCAGTGCTTCCTCCAGCCCCCATATCATGTCTTTTGTTGAAGCAGATATCGTCGATGAGATATCCAAAATGAACTGCGAGACCGCTTGAACCCTGTCAGCAGGGAAACCGACTCCCTCCAAAGTTTGTCGCAGAGTCCATAGCCGTGCAACCATCTCCTCTTCTGGGGGCATTTTAGTAGATGCTAAGGTATCCGAGGACACAGTCGAGGCGGCAAAGCGGTTTTCAGCCTGAATCAGATCAAGAACATGATCCATTAGCTCTTGAGGCAGCCACTTCGAGCTGCTCAGATAATCTGCTTGGCCACGAAGTAACCTACGGTCCGTCTCCAGCCGGGTACATTGTCGTTGTGCGTCTCGCTTGACCTTGGCGCTGTACTTGTCGACGATGATCTGAAGCTGAGCCTCTTCAAGCTGCCTCTCGAACTCTTCGGGGCTTAGTGCCGCATCCTGGGCGTTGGCCCCGGCCTGTAGGGACTCGGAAATCCCGCCAGCTGGGGTCGCAGTCTGTGAAGATGCCACCGCTGAAGCCTCTGACTTCGTTGGTGGTTTAACCGACTCTTCGACCGTTTCTGGCCGTGGTTTGGAGGCAATAGAAGTTGTGGCAAAGCCTCTGGCCGGGTTGGCAGCGGGCTTCTTTTTCTTGGCCATGATGAAGAGAACTGTTGCTAGGCTCCTTTAAAAATCCCCAAAACTCAGCAAACCCAGCAGAAGCAGGTGGATGGGATGGATGTACGTCAACGTGCAGCGTCGTAAACGGTCCACGATAGTACCGTGAAAGGCTAACTGGGGTCTTTCAGGGCCTGTGTGCGTGCTGGTGTGTGGGTGTATGGACTCGTTATACCAAAACGTTGGAAAGGCTCTCACAGTTGCAATTTGAGTCGACGTCTCAATGCTCTGTTCTTCGAGTTTTTCGTCCGTAGATGTGGATCAGATGGCCAGCCAGTAAGTGCCAATTCTCCAGAAATAGCGATTCGGCGAACTGAGTCACCGTTGTTCAAGGTTCAAGTCAAGTTACGGTATGTGGTGATGCAGAGTGAGCAACCTGAGCAGGTGTGGATTTGGTACACGTTGGCTACTTCAGGAACAGGAAGTCTCTGTAGTTTTCTGTAGCGTCACTGTGGACGAATGCGACCACCTCGCTATTGATTTAATTCTCTATCTTGTGTTAATATTTACATTATTTTCATATATCTTATTTTACGTGTTTTCAGTCCAGCACCCTGACCCGAACTGTGACACTTCTGTGCGAACAAAGTACACAGTACCCACACAATCCAACCGTTGTAGCCCCGCCAGAATTTGAACGTGGGGTTTGTGTGCTTTTACTACTTCAATCTCAACTTTGGGCTCAGGACAACGTCCAGGTTCTGTTCCTTCTGACGATTTCAAAGACTACTTTGGACGGGCTGCAACGTCCAAGACAATTGCTGGCGTATATCAAGATCTACTACGTCCTCTAGCAGCTTGACGCCATTTACATACGTACACGCGACACGGCACGCAGCTCATCCTTGGATTTCGACAGGCAGCCTCCTATCCTCGCCCTCGGTCGAAGCACCAGTACGCCACACGTGGCCCCCGATGGTTTCCCAAGCCGACTGAGAATTTCACCTCTCCCTCACTATGTCAACGTCCGAGGCCAACAGCAACGCCTCCGGGCCGACGCTGGATCTCCCCATCCTTACCAGAGACCTGGCTTCCTCGTCAACATATACCCGAATAGCTCGACTCCAAGATACTTCCGATGTGGTCAGCCAGCAGCGTGAGTCTTCTGAAAACCCAACGGGAGTCGGGGCTGATACTGACGTGTCTAGCTGCAACCAATGCCTCCGACGCTGAGCTTCTTCAGCTTCTCTTTCACACCCATGCCTCATACCATGATCGCGAATCACGTCTGGCCGTCCAGAAGTGTCTAGCCACGATCCTCAAAAGGGGTCCCGATCCAAAGGCTCTTGGACTCTTGGTCAAGGCCATGCGCTCAGAGTCTCAGAAACCTGGAATTGCGACCTCGAGCGCATTCGTTATCGTCGAATGGTGCAGCATTCTGATGCAGCGACTCGCAACAACACCAGCCTGGGACGCCCTCGGAGGCGAGATCCTTTTCACCGAGGCTAATGCCCTTGATAAGTGTCTGCAGTCATCCACTAAACGAAGTATTGCTCACTCTGCATCGATCGTTACGAGACGAGCTTTCCGAACCCTCTTTGCCTCTCCCGATACCCGGGAAAAGTACCTCCCGAATGCTGTGAAGCTTCTTGCAACCAAGGCCAGTGCACCCGCACAAAAGAATGCTTTGCTTCTTGGTATTATCTCTGGCGTTTCGGCTCGCCAGGAGGCCCTTCGACCGATAATGGAGTTCCAAAAGGCCTTGGTATACGAATTTTACACCCGTGAGATCATTGGATCGAAGACGGCCGTCCCTGAGCACATCGCTAGTGGTCTTGTAGACTTCTTCATCGGCTTCTCTACGCTGGAGGAGATTGAGAAGACCATAATTACGCCAATTGAGAAGGGTCTTCTTCGTGCCCCTGAAGTTGTTCTCGGGAACGTCATGAAGGGGTTCGTCCATTCGCTGCCAACTTCATTCGATCTTTCCAAGATTCTTCAAGACCGCCTCTTGAAGCCGATCCTGTCCAATATCAAGTCCAGCAACGCAGCTATCCGTGCTGGTGCTGTCGATAGCTTCTGTGCAATTGTGGCTCGGTGCAACGACCAAGCCGCCTTGACCCATGTCGTGAACGAAATCGCAACCCCTCTGAAGGGCGGAAAATTGGCCTCTCCAGATCACAGGTTACTGCATGCAGAGATGCTCCAAGCAATCACCCTATCAGATGAGAGCGCTGAGGCAATCGCTGCCGCTACTGTGGCTGTAGCAAGTAAGGAGGGGAATGAGGCAGCTTTGGCGTCTGAAACCACTGCTATGGCTAAAGCCAATATATACTTGCTGCAGAAGCGTGGTGAGCTATCGAAAGGCTCGATTGATGCGATTGTCAAAGGCCTGGCTGAGAAGAAACCCGGTTCACGAAGGCTTTGGCTACTTCGCACAGGTGACATTGTTTCCTCTTTGGCCAATCGCGAGACAACGCCCGGCGTCAGTGCATTCATTGACGCCATATTGCCGAAGATGGTTGATGTGTTCAGCGATGCAGTTGCCAACCCTCCCATATCCGCACAGAACGGCACCATCGTCGGCGCATACATTCTGACTGCGCTGGCCTCAATTATGGAGGTACATTCTGAAAAAGCAAGTGCTTTAATAGCAAAAGCCTCCGTCTTCACACATGCCCTTTCAGTTGGAGAGAAGCAGTCTTTCCTTCTCAATTCCCGTGTTTACAGCAAGGTCACCGCCGCTGAAGATCTCCAGTGGTTCTGCCGGGCATTGACGACAGTCTCCCCTAAGCTAGAGGAGGATGGTGACAACGATGTGAACCAGGCTTGGTCTGAGGGCCTCATCCATCTCATAACCAACTCCGTAGTGCCCTCTGTAGCTCAGAGAGCAGCCTTCAGCTCCCTCACTGAGATGTACCTGAAGAGACCGGCACTAATTTCGAAACTTATAATCGAGGCTCTGTGGGATGGTCTGGAAAGCCTGGGCTCGACTGAGAGGGAAGCCAAGCTTGAACAACGAGGCTTGATTGAAGTCCTAAGAGCTATCTGTCTTGAGCCAAATGCATACCCCGGCGATTCTCAGCCGACCACAGAGTTGCTTGAAGAGCAAGCCTGCTCCCTACTCGTGCTAGGCCGATCTGAGCTCATTCCACGATCTAGCTGGATTGACTTGTGTCTTCGAATGGGTCTGGATCCTGGTGATCTCGCCCGTAAGTATGAGGATATTCTCCTTAAAGAGATCGGTGCTCGCACATCTCCAGAGCAAAAAGTAAATACCTATCCCAGCTACCTGAGGTTCTCCATTTACTAACTCTCTCAAGTCCGCTCTCATACGACTTGCCGCCTCGAACGCGGCCGCTGAACTTGCTTTCGTGTCGCCAGAAACCATCATTCCTCGACTTATGAAGCTCATTGGCCGCGACCTTGACCCTGAACAGTTGCATAATGCTGGACCTGTTGAAGCGGCCATTCTGCGAACACCCGAGGGCACTTGCTTCGTCGACGTTCTGGCGAAGAAGGCACAAGAGACGGTTCCCAACAAGAACTCCAAAGACTACGATATTCTGAGGTGGGAAGAGGAACTGCGCAGCCAAATAGACAAGAAGAAGGGCCAGCAGCGCAAGCTTACTGCCGACGAGACGGCCAAGGTCAACGCACAGCTAAAGAAGGAGTCTGAAATCCGCAAAAACCTTCAAGATGTGGAAGCCAGACTTACACGCGGAATTGGTATAATCAAGGCTCTCGCTACTGGACCACCAACCGATGCCACTCTCTGGCTCGGCCCAGCGGTCAACCTTCTTCTCGGAGTCATGGACGCGAGCGCCGGCCTCATCGTTGGCGATGCTGCTTCTTCGGCATATCTAGCCTGCTCTGAAAAGGTTACTTCTAAGCTGGGGTCTGCCAGACCATTCATTGGTGTGGCTACCCTTCGCCTTCGAGACATTCAATTGTCCGAGCAATATTGCCAAGAAAAGGTCGAAGATCTGGTGACCAGGGTTCTTTACAGGCTTCGCTTTGCAGCCGAACAGCGCCCTTTCGATGCCGTTTCGCTCATATACTGCCTCCCTCTGATTGTTGACGTATTGCGCAAAGGTGGCATTGGAGAGTCTCCTGACGAGCGAGACGCACAGCTAGTGCTGGCAATCGAGTTTCTCGCTTCACATACCGATGTCTGCCAAGACGAAGCAACTCCTCGGAGCCAGCTTCTATCCATCCTTATCGAATCCATGCAGACACATGCTCAGCATTACAAGCTCATCAAAGATTGCTTCGCTGATCTATGTCGATGCATTGCGCCGAACATCGATCGTGCAGAAATCGTCATTCTTACCCAAGGCACAATCGTTCCCACTGCCAGCGTCCGTACAACTGTCTTACAGTCAATAAGCGCAGAGATTGATATGAGTGAAGTCGGGTTTCGTGATGAGATCTGGCTTGCTGCTCATGATGATGAGGAGGAGAACCAGGAACTCGGAAGAGAAATCTGGGATGAGAGCGGTGCTTCTCTTGACGAGTCCGTTCCTATGAAGATGATCCCCTATCTTGCAAGCAAAGACGCTCAGCTACGTAGAGCCGCGGCAAGCGCTCTTACAGAGGCCGTTGAAGCCAATAAGAACACATCCACTGCAGTTCTTGAGCATTTAAAGGCAACTTACAAGGAGCTCGTTGCGCCAAAGGCCCAGCAGCTTGACGAGTTCGGCATGCCCAAAAAGCTAGACACCACTGATGCGTGGGAACCCAGGCATGGCATTGCCACTGCTTTCAAGAACATGGCCACTGTGATGAACACTGAACAAGCCACTGCTGCTTTTGATTTCTTCATCGAGGCTGGCCCCCTGGGTGACAAAAACGCTGGGGTTCGCGCTGAGATGCTCGATGCGGCAATCCGTGCCATTGATGCACAAGGCAAGAACATGGTAGAATCGCTCATGAAGAAGTTCGAGAGCACCCTGGAATCGCCGGACCGACATAGCGAGGCAGCTGATCGAGTGAACGAGGCTGTTATCATCATGTATGGTGCCCTTGGAAGACACTTGCAAGCTGGTGATGCCAAGATCCCTATCGTCATTGATCGTTTGCTGTCGACACTCAGCACACCCTCCGAGACTGTTCAGTACGCAATTGCCGACTGTCTTCCACCGCTTGTGAGGGCATGCTCCGATCGATCCTCGAAGTATTTTGAGCGCGTCATGGATGAATTGCTCAATTCCAAGAAGTATGCCCAACAAAGAGGCGCTGCTTACGGTCTCGCTGGCCTCACTCATGGCCGGGGCATACACGCTCTGCGTGAGTACCGCATCATGTCGTCTCTCAAGTCTGCCCTGGAGAACAAGAAAGAAGCTCACCAGCGTGAGGCTGCTCTTCTTGCTTTTGAGCTGCTATCCACAGTACTTGGTCGGGTCTTCGAGCCATACGTCATTCAAATCGTGCCACAGCTTCTCAGCGGTTTTGGTGACACGAACGCCGACGTTCGCGATGCATGTCTTGCTGCTGCTAAGGCTTGTTTCGCGAACCTTAGCTCATATGGTGTGAAGCAAATTATGCCTACTCTTCTTGATGGGCTGGATGATCAGCAATGGCGCAGCAAACGTGGTGCTTGCGAGCTCCTTGGTGCGATGGCGTACTTGGACCCTCAACAACTGGCCAACAGTCTGCCAGACATCATCCCTCCTCTTACTGCTGTACTGAACGACAGCCACAAGGAGGTCCGCGCTGCTGCCAATCGCAGTTTGAAACGGTTCGGCGAGGTCATCAACAACCCCGAAGTCAAGAGTCTGGTTGATGTTCTCCTTAAGGCTCTCAGCGACCCCACCAAGTACACCGATGAAGCTCTAGATGCCCTGATCAAGGTTCAATTCGTTCATTACCTCGATGCTCCCTCGCTGGCGCTGGTCACACGTATCCTGCAGCGTGGTCTTGGTGACCGCTCAAACACCAAGCGCAAGGCTTCACAGGTCATTGGCAGCTTGGCTCACCTCACAGAGAAGAAGGATATAGTGCCTCACCTGCCCATTCTCGTCGCTGGTCTCAAAGTTGCTGCTGTCGACCCTGTGCCTACCACTCGTGCAACAGCGTCCCGAGCTTTGGGGTCTTTGGTCGAGAAGCTCGGTGAAGATGCCCTACCCGACCTTATTCCAGGCCTGATGCAAACTCTCAAGTCCGATACTGGCGCCGGTGATCGTCTTGGATCCGCCCAAGCCCTCAGTGAAGTTCTTGCTGGTTTGGGAACGACGAGACTCGAGGAGACTCTGCCCACAATCCTCCAAAATGTCGAGTCTGCGAAACCTTCTGTCCGCGAAGGCTTCATGTCTCTCTTCATTTTCTTGCCCGTCTGCTTCGGCAACAGCTTCTCCAATTATCTTGGCAGGATTATCCCTCCAATTTTGGCTGGTTTGGCTGATGATGTTGAGTCGATTCGCGAGACAGCGCTCCGTGCTGGTCGTCTTCTTGTCAAAAACTTCGCTGCTCGTGCTGTCGATCTCTTGCTGCCTGAGCTCGAACGCGGTCTTGCGGACGACAGCTACCGGATTCGTCTCAGCTCTGTGGAGCTGGTCGGTGATCTCTTGTTCAACCTCACTGGAGTCAAGGCTAGTGCGGACGCTGATGAGGAAGACGACGAGGATGCAGCTCGCGAGGCTGGCACATCACTAAGGGAGGTTCTTGGCGTGGAGAAACGAGACAAGATCCTCTCTGCCCTATACGTCTGTCGCTGCGACACCGCCAACGCCGTGCGGTCCGCTGCCATGGCCGTTTGGAAGGTCCTCGTGCCCAGTCCTCGTATTCTCAAGGAGCTCGTGCCAACCCTTACTCAACTCCTCATTCGTCGCCTGGGCAGTTCCAACATGGAGCATAAGGTCATTGCCAGCAACGCTTTGGGCGAGCTTATCCGAAAGGCTGGTGATGGCGTACTTGCTAGTCTGTTACCGACTCTCGAGGAAAGCTTGCAGACTTCGACGGATGGAGACGCGAAGCAAGGTATCTGCCTCGCTCTCAAGGAGCTCATCTCGTCTGCCACTCCCGAAGCCTTGGAAGATCATGAAAAGGTCCTCATTTCCGTCGTCCGCACCGCACTTACCGATGCCGACGAGGAGGTCCGCGAGACGGCGGCAGAAGCCTTCGACTCTTTACAGCAGATCTTTGGCAAGCGTGCTGTCGACCAAGTCTTGCCCTTCCTTCTCAACCTCCTTCGGTCTGAGGACGAGGCTGACAATGCCCTTGCAGCCCTTCTTACTCTCCTCACCGAAACAACCCGGTCCAACATCATCTTGCCGAACCTCATTCCCACTCTCACGACACCCCCGATTACTGCATTTGACGCGAAGGCCTTGGCGTCGTTGTCTAAGGTGGCCGGCGCCGCCATGAACCGTCGTCTGCCCAACATCATCAACTCTCTTATGGACAACGAGATCCATTGCAAGGAGGACGACCTTCGCAAAGAACTGGAGGTCTCGTTCGATACTGTGATCCAGTCTATTGATGAGTACGACGGATTGAATACTGTCATGAACGTTCTTCTACAGCTCCTGAAGCACGAGGATCACCGCAAGAGGGCGGCTACAGCTCGACATTTGAGCAACTTCTTCTCAGCTGCTGCTATTGACTATTCGCGCTATAACCAGGATATCATTCGATCTCTGCTTAATTCGTTTGATGATAGCGACATGGAGGTGGTCAGGAATTCATGGGCCGCTCTCACAGAGTTCACCAAGAAGTTGCGCAAGGAAGAAATGGAGTCTCTGGTCGTGTCTACTCGCCAAGCCCTTCAAAGGATTGGCGTCGCTGGAGCCAACCTCCGCGGCTTCGAGCTTCCCAAGGGTATCAATGCCATCCTTCCCATCTTCCTGCAGGGTTTGATGAACGGTACTCCCGACCAGAGAGTTCAGTCTGCTCTAGGTATTTCGGACATTGTCGACCGTACCAGCGAGGCATCTCTCAAACCCTTCGTTACCCAGATCACTGGTCCGCTCATTCGTGTGGTGTCTGAGCGTTCTACAGACGTCAAATCTGCTATTTTGTTGACGTTGAATAACCTCCTGGAGAAGATGCCCACCGCCTTGAAGCCTTTCCTGCCCCAACTTCAGAGAACCTTTGCCAAGTCTCTTGCAGATCCATCTAGCGAGATCCTCAGATCTCGCGCCGCGAAGGCCCTGGGCACACTGATCAAATACACTCCGCGTATCGATCCTCTCATTGCCGAACTCGTCACCGGATCAAAGACTACCGACACTGGTGTCAAGACGGCCATGTTGAAAGCTCTCTACGAAGTCATCAGCAAGGCAGGTGCCAATATGGGAGAGAGCTCTAGGAACGCTGTCCTCACTCTCATTGACACAGACGTTGATGAGCGGGACGACGGAATGACAATCACAAACGCCAAGCTTCTGGGTGCACTAATCAAGAACGTCCCCGAAGCCGCTGCAATTCCCCTACTGAAGAACAGGGTCCTCACAAACATTTCACAACTTCGTCCGTCCTCGCCTTGAACGCTGTACTTGTTGAGTCACCTGACTCCCTGCTGCAGAGCGCTGCTGCTGACGAGCTTCCTGACCTCTTCTGTCAGGGCATGACTGTCAAGACTGTAAGTATATCTGCAAAGCTCCTGTCCACCTGACTCTTGCTCATGTCCTACTCGTTGCGCCATTCGCCGACAACTTCATCCTGGCTACTTAAACTAATGCTGTCGTCGCCGCCGAGGGCCTTCGAGAGTATCAATGTTGCAGACGAGGAGAACAAGGTATTCGAAAAGTTCATGGCTGGACCAGGGTCAGATCTTCCTGCAAATACGCAGAGGAGCATGAATGACTATTTCAGCGTGTTGCCTGCGTCTCGGCTCTCAGATTAGAGAGAGACGGGAGGCTGAAGGGGACAGGGTGGCCTGGCCTGTCGAATGACGAACAGGAAGATGAGAAAATACGCAGAGGAGCATGAATGACTATTTCAAGCGTGTTGCCATGCGTCTCGGCAGGAAGATGAGAGAGAGATCTGGAGCGTAGGAAAGGTCGATCTTGGAGAGTCTTCACATAGGTCGCAGCAGGCAAAGTAGAACATGGAGTTGAATATACAATTGATGATGCCTATCTATAAAGTTTTGTTGCGCAATCAAAAGAGAGAATTCTGCTGCTTGGCCTGAACCATTCGAGGCGTCTTACACGGCTGCGAGGTTGGCGAGAGGAAAGTGAAGTCATCACATGACTTGGACATAATGATTTATCATGAGTTTTCGCCAAATTAATGGAATTCCTGATAAATAGTACCAGAATAGTCAAATGAGATGTGTTCTCCTTCGTGTCACCGATCAATCATCCCATCATTGTAATTCCAAGAAAGGAATTCTGCGGTAGGGTCAGCATTTACGTCTAGTATTCTGCCACCTGCACCAAGTAAAGAGCCCCACTTCTGAGAAGGGCTGGCTGAACCCCCCTCCCATCTGATTGGTGCAATTTCTGGTCACGTGTGAGCCTTCACACACCTTTGAATTTTCGAAAGGCTCGAAAGGCAAGCACCCACACGTATTGCCTCTTCTTGAACGACTTCATCCCTCAACCCAACGAAGATTCGGCCATCGACAACCACCGACAATCATCATGTGAGTGCTTCACACTTCTTGCAATACGGCCATTACACACTCGAGATGCGCTTTTGTCCTTTTCTCGATGGCTGGGACTCTCTCGAGGCTGGAAAGGCAGGGTCGAGGGCCATGGAGCGGAGGGGCACAGTGAATCTAGCACTTTTCCTCCTTCCCCCCCCCCCCCCCCCCCCAACGGTCACGATCACACAAAATCACAGCTATTTACCTACGCCGGATCATCGAGCAATACTGACAAAAATTTCTTCTGATAGGGTCAACCTCGTCACCCAGAAGCGCCTGGCCTCCGCGGTCATTGGCTGCGGAAAGCGCAAGATCTGGCTCGACCCCAACGAGCAGAGCGAAATTTCCAACGCCAACTCTCGCCAGACTATTCGCAAGCTCATCTCCGATGGCCTGATCATCCGCAAGCCCGTGACCCAGCACTCCCGATCCCGTGCCCGCGAGCTCAACCTTGCCCGGAGAGAGGGTCGCCACCGTGGTTATGGTAAGCGCAAGGGTACTGCCGATGCCCGTATGCCCACCCAGGTCCTGTGGATGCGTCGCCAGCGTGTCCTCCGCCGCCTTCTCGCCAAGTACCGTGCCAGCGGCAAGATCGACAAGCACCTCTACCACGAGCTTTACCACCTGAGCAAGGGTAACACCTTCAAGCACAAGCGTGCCCTCGTTGAGCACGTAAGTCTATATACCGAGATGGATCACCGAGACAGTTCTGTTGAGGCTGACCGATTATGAATAGATTCACCGTGCCAAGGCCGAGAAGCACCGCGAGCAGCTTCTCCAGGAGGAGATGGACGCCAAGCGCGCAAGGACCAAGGCTGCCCGCGAGCGCAAGCAGGAGAGGCAGGCGGCGAAGCGCAGCGCCATGCTGGGCGACGAGGAGTAAGCAGATTGACAGACGACCTTCTTAGAGGTTGTTGGGTCATCCTACTACCACTCTTGTTCATCCTCATTGGCGTAGCCATTGCTCAGTATCGGCATATGTGCTATCGCGTTCCGTTCACCCAACAACCACCTCAGGAACAAAAACCAAAAACCTACCAACAAGAATCAAGCTCGATGGTGCGGCCGAGGAGGGAACGCTGCATTTGGAGTCTACGGGATTGGTCTTTCATTATTTGCGCCCGTGCGGTTTCTGGCATCGGACCAGCAGGGGATCCAGGCATGTAGCATTGAAAATGATATACATGACGCTCTCACATTGCTTGCTTGATGCTGTGTAATAACGACTATGTTTCTACTGAGTCAGCCTGTATTTATACAAGGCCACCCTGATCCTGACAGGATGCCGCCTGTATGTCTGGTGACACTGACTGTACCGTTGACCAAAATTTGCAGGCTGGAGCCCCCCGCTCTTCAGTGGGTGGGTGCCTTAGCCCCATCCCACGGCCACGATTCAGGTAAGGTGGGAAATACTCCAGAGGCATGCCAGTAATGAACAAAGATTGATGATCAGATGTTGCAACGTATAAAGTAAATGATATCGCTGAAGATGATCGACCGTGTCGATGGGGAAGTAGCAGTGTAGCATAGCAAACAGGATGCCATAACGTGAGGTGCGTTCTCTGTCTTAGCAGCACTGGTCATCCGTAAGCAACATCATTGACGGTGGCTTACCACAAGGCTATCTACATACAATAAGCGTGCGTGATGACCATCCTTAGCTGAGAACATCTTAAGAGTTGACCCAATCGGAAGCGGAATCCAAGTCATCCTCTCTACCTAGTTGCTTTGTGCATTTCTACAAAATGCAGCGCCATCACTGTCGAGGTCCGTGGCCCTCCTCTTTACGTAAATCCACCTCGCTTCTGACAAACGCGAACAAAAAAAGACAGAAAAGGTACCTATGGCCACATAGGCAGATCAACCAGAACGTGGATCAGAAATTTGGTCAAATTGCCCCGTAAAAGGTGGTGAGAGTGTGCCCAGGGCATTTCAGCATGGTCCCGCGGTGAGGCGGATTCCCAATCAGGCTGTGTATCACTCGTGCTTTCTCATCATCTCCCATTTAGTTGATGAAGAAGAAGAGAAGAAGAAGGGAAGGGGGGTAGTCACGCGATCGTGGGCTGAGAAAAAAGGGCAAGGGCAGCAGGCAGAATGATGACTAAGATGGAAAAGCGTACAGGGTAGTCATTCTCAGAAAAGTACTCCGTAGTCATGGTGTTTTCTCGGGATTGGAGTCCGAGAAGTGCGGAGGGCACAGAGCAGGAGCAACCCCGCATTGATTGGCAGCACCTACCTATAGTGTTGTTTGCACTCGTAGCACTAGCAAAGTGCAGGGTGCAGCTGCCAACACCTGACCGGAGCATGCACAAACGGCAAACGGCCAGGCGATACCGTTAGCACTCCTTCAAGATAGATTTGCTGCCTGCATGCCTTGCCGTTATATTTACCACTGCTCTGTGCTTTTTCTTTTTCTTTTTTCTGACTGGGTTCGTCTTCTCTTCTGACTTTCTTTATCGCCATTGCCATCTCTTTAATATTGGGCTTTTTGTTGTCAAAATCAATCCGTTGTCGGCCATCCGTCCATCCCCTCTGATCTTGGTAACCCGCCGCCACCAGAAACACGTCCCGGTTAGACATGGCTCCAACATCCAACAGCACATACTAGCTCCGGTTATCCTATCGCCTCGACCCATCCCCCCAGTCGACCCATCCACTGTTATTACTACCACCACCGCCTTCGGAGCTACTGGCCTGGCAAACTACACACAACCAACTCGGGACCTTTCACTTGCCTTGACTCTTGTTCTTGACTGTGGCACGGCAATTTGACTGTCTTTGGAGCTCCCGTCGTGCGCTGAGTCACTGCCTCAAATCGCTACTCGTCATCTGTCATCATGTCTGTTCACAGCTTGCGAGGCACCTCGGGTGTCCTGCGCCGAACAGTCGCTCGGCCTGCGATTGCGTGCCATCATGCTGCCCGATTATCTGTCGCCGCCCGCCATTCATCGTCCATGACTCTAGATGGCCAGCAGCAGGTCTGCTCGCCTGTTCCCATCAGATCCCTGTGTTTCATGATCGCTGACAATGGCATCTGTAGCTCCTTACCAGCCACCTCAACAAGGCTGATCCCGCCGTCTTTGACATTATCGAGCAGGTGCGTCACCACTTACCGGCACGACCCCTATGGAGTGGACTTCGGTTCGTCGACTAATATCGCCTTTCAATCGCAGGAGAAGAACCGCCAGAAGCACTTCATCAATTTGATTCCCTCGGAGAACTTCACGTCACAGGCTGTTCTTGATGCACTGGGAAGTGTTATGCAGAGTACGGGAGCCCTCATAGCCACTCCCTGACCAGCTCGACATGCTCACGTATAAATTTTGTATAGACAAGTACTCCGAAGGTTACCCCGGCGCGCGCTACTACGGCGGAAACGAGTTCATCGACAAGGCCGAGCGCCTGTGCCAGAGCCGCGCTCTCGAGACCTTTGGCCTTGACTCCAAGAACTGGGGTGTCAACGTTCAACGTGAGTCCCTCAACACTGGGAATATACCCATCGTATAGAATCTCCCTCCCTTACACGTCCTCATAGCCCTCTCTGGCGCTCCTGCCAATCTCTACGTCTACTCCGCCCTCATGGAGTCACACGACAGACTCATGGGTCTCGACCTCCCTCATGGTGGCCATCTTTCTCATGGCTACCAGACCCCAACCAAGAAGATTTCCGCCATCTCAAAGTACTTCGAGACCTTCCCCTACCGCCTCGATGAATCTACGGGTCTCATTGACTACGACAAGCTCGAGGAGAATGCTATGCTCTACCGCCCCAAGGTCATTGTCGCCGGCACCAGCGCCTACAGCCGCCTGATCGACTACAAGCGTATGCGCCAGATCTGCGACAAAGTCAACGCCTACATGGTTGCCGACATGGCTCACATCTCTGGTCTCGTCGCCGCCCAGGCCCTCCCCACTCCCTTCGAGTTTGCCGATATTGTCACCACCACTACCCACAAGAGTCTGCGGGGCCCCCGCGGCGCCATGATCTTCTTCCGCAAGGGCGTCAGAAGGACGAACCCCAAGACTAAGCAGGACGAGATGTACAATCTGGAGACACCCATCAACAATTCCGTCTTCCCCGGTCACCAAGGCGGCCCACACAACCACACCATCACTGCTCTCGCCGTAGCCCTGAAGCAGGCGCAGTCTCCCGAATTCAGGGCTTACCAAACCCAGGTTCTCGCCAATGCGAAGGCATTCGCAAAGCGTCTCAGCGAGGAGAAGGGCAAGGGCGGTCTTGGCTACAAGCTAGTTAGTGGCGGCACCGACAACCACCTCGTCCTTGCCGATCTCAAGCCTCAGGGTATCGATGGCAGCCGAGTCGAGCGTGTCCTCGAGCTGGTTGGTGTTGCTGCCAACAAGAACACTGTTCCTGGTGATCGCTCAGCTCTCGTCCCTGGCGGCCTCCGCATGGGAACGCCGGCCATGACCACCCGTGGCTTCACCGAGAACGACTTTGTCCGCGTCGCTGATGTGGTCGACCGTGCCGTCACAATTGCCTCCCGTATTGACAAGGCTGCTCGCAAGGCTGCGGAGGAGGCTGGCGAAAAGTCTCCCGGCAAGCTGAAGCTTTTCATGGAGCACCTCGGCAACGGTGAGAGCTACCCCGAGATTGTCCAGCTAAGGAGCGAGGTCGAGGACTGGGTGGGCACATACCCCCTTCCATGGGTTGAGTCCTCTTAATATCCACGGCCGAGTTGATGGTGTCTGAGGGTGTCGGCGTACCGTGTAAAAGAAGAAAGGGACTTCCAACGGACTGAGGAATGAGGATCAAAGTAGAGAACAGAGGGTGAGAGTATGGAGGTTGTGATATCGAACGCTCTGTACATCTTTGCATATATACGGATTGCCAACGGGTCACGCATGAAAATATTCTAGGGGATCAACTCCCAAGCTCACACATCAACTGCACACTGTATTAATGGAGGTGTCATAATCATATACAATAACATGGGCAGCACAGTATACCTTTGACATATTTGTTGATAATCACGTAGATGCTTTCCTTGATAAATACCCTTATAGCGCTGTGTAATGCCAATAGATTAGGAGGGGAAATCCGGCTGGCAAATACCACTAACCTGGGATAACCCTCTCGATCAACTACCTACGACCTTCTGCACACTCTCTCTTGCTTTGAACCATTCATACCACCCTCTCAGAGCCTTGTGCTCATCATCTAACCAAGCTCTTCCACATACCTTGACGACTTCATGGATGACTGGAAATAGGGCAAAGTCCACCAGCTCAGGCGCATCACTCTGACCGTTCAAAGAGATATTCCCTGGTTTATCTTCTCCTTGTTGGGTAGAAGAGGACACTGCTTTGTCCCAAAACGCCAACTCGTCTCTGAGGGGTTTCAGATCTGGACCTTTGCCAGCCCCAGCACAGGAAGACTGGATTCGTCTCCAGCGAGTGAGAAACACAAGTGCCCTTTGGAAAAGAGTGAGGGATCTCGCAAGGTTAACCCTGTCCGTAGCCTTAGGCTTCGAACCATATTGTTCATGCAAATAAAGCATAATGGCCAGATCGCCCTGCACGGTAGCCTTTCCATCCATGAATTTTATGGACACAGCTTCGAGTTGCTCATCATTCAGAGCACCAGTCTTTGAAGCAGTCATGCTACCCTTTGCGTAGCCGATATTGTACTCCGCGAGCATGAGCGCCACACGTTGGTTGATGATGACATCCTGGCTGGCAAAGAGGCGTGGTGTGTTGCTCATATGCAACACATCGAAGCCTTTGCCGTAATGTGCATCCCAATCAAATGATGAGCTGTGGTTCTCTCTTCCAAATGCCTTGAGCATCTCGACCATCTCCGGAGATTCTCCATTTATCACGGGATGGGCGTCTTCCTTAGTCTTTCCTGTGGCACCTTGACCCCATATCATGGTTTCTTGACGGTTCAGAAAAGTTCCGATGCGGCGAAAGGTGAGGGAAATGCGGGCGCCGCCAAATGCCAGCTCTTCCGCTGACTTATCGCGATCTGCACGCTTGTCCTGGCGAATGCTGTGCAGCCACTCCATGTTTGTCTTGAGTCCCATGCGACAGAGAGAGTTATGCCGTAAGACGGCACGCTGCACTTGACGCTTGTTGGAAGTTACTTCTTCCTGTGTGTCCCGTGAGTTGGCTGCCTCTTCCTCATTGAGGCCTTCCTCTGCCTCTGCATTTGGCGACTTGCCGCGGTCGTTGGTGATACTTTCCGGAACTGCAGCTTGCTGAGATGCTTCCGAAAGAGTGAGTTCCTTATCCTTTCTCTTCGTACGAAGAACCATAGTCCGTTGCGCTCCCAAGCTGACGTTGGCAATATATGAGCCTCTGACCACGTCGATGGTCTTGTCGCTGTGCTCTGAGATATAGTCGTTGCCGTCACGATAAAATTGGATGAGAACATGATTGAGGGGGTGTCCAAGGTGCTTCTCGGTCTCAGTCTTAATCGCTTGGACTGTCGGCGTAAACGCAAGGAGCGGCGGTGACTCGTCTGAAGGATGGCGGTAAACTGGTATGCTTCCGTCCTGCCCCAACTCTCCTTGAACAGCGACCAGTCGAGGTACTTCGCCACCCTGATGTGACATGTGTTGCCAGTCAACTTCGGTTCTTAGCTTTTCGAAGACGTCCTTCTCCAGAACCGGGGGAAGCACATTTTCAATGACATCTGTGTCTCCAGCACAAATCCCCCTCTGCTGATCCGGCGTCTCGTCTGCCGTGTCTCCGCTCAGACCGTTGTCCACTTCGATAGCATCTGGCGTGATGCTTAGTTTGGAGATGTCTGGCAGCAAACCTTCGATGGTCTTGCTAGTGTTTGTGTCATCATCAACCATAGCTTTGGGTATCTGAGGAGACGATGCTGCCTTCTGGCCATCCATCCTAGAGGCCGGAGTACCAGACGCTGCGTTTGATTTGGACCAATCTTTGCCATTGATACTCTTTGGAGAATCTGCCTCCAGTTGCAAACTTGACAGCTTTTCAATAAGATCTGATGCTTCGCCCGACTGGCTGCTCTGTTTCTGCCCAGCCGGTTCAAGTGGAAGCTCGGCTTTCCGTTCCTTCGGAGCCGGTCTTGACGATAAGGCTGTTTTGGGAACGGGGGGTTTCAGCATCTGGGTCACCTCGTTGGCTGTGATGAACTCGCATCCGGTCAAATGGGTGAGTCGTGAGAACGCCAAGGCCTGTCGTGCATCACTCCTGTAGCCGCAACAGTCCTCGACAATGGTGATGGCCATCCCGTGGCCAGCAGCCTCTATTGCAGTTGCATAGACTCCAACATTGACAAGCGTACCGCAGATGAACAATTCCATAATCATCTTCGACCTCAGGAGACGTAAAAGATTGCTGCCATTGAACGCTGAATAATCTGCGTTCATTGTCTCGGAGTCAGTTGGTGAGCCCCTGGTAGTGATCTCCTCGGATGGCAGGAGGCCAACAGTATCTGGATTCAGGCAAAATGGCTCAGCATGGCTCAGGAAGGCTTCTCTATCAGGGGGCCCGTCTAGTAGCGCTTCTGGCTCAGGTGCTCTCCGTCTGCTGCGCAGCGGAATTGCGGCAACGGAGTCGCTAGCCAAGATCCTGTCATCAGCGGGAACTGGCTGAGCACCCTGGCATGACTTGGTCCATATGACAGCATTTCCACATTTGCGAAAGGTTTCTGCCAGTTTCATTGCGCGTTGGACATAACCCTCGGGTTCGGTGACCGGCAAAGCGCCAGTCGTTGAGGTGAAGTCACGTTGGAAATCAACACCTATGAATGCCTTGCGCGAGAAGACTGTGGGTAGCTGCGACTGATCGAACGGAAACATGGCTGGAGGCGCGCGGAGTGACAGCAGCCGTCGTAAAGGGCGACTGGTGTACACTAATACTGAGCTTGGGTTGCCGAACTTCAGAGAAGGAATTGTGGTCGGGTTCTCTGGAACAAGCCTGCGCTTGTGCAAGAATTGATATCGTGAAGTAGACGGCGGAGTGTAGTAACGAGGCCGTGTTATTAGAGGTGAATTTGCTGGGTTACTGTAGTATTCGACGAGAAGAAAAGGGAACCAACTCCCAGGCAGTCGTTAGGCTAGAGTCGCCGGAATCGTAATTATCGAGTTACCTTTGAGCCAACCTTCCAAGACCCCCCTGCACATTGAGAGGAAACTAACTAGGCGGGGTCGGGGCGATCCAAGCGGCGTCAGGGTTGTGAGTATGCAATTGTCACTGCAACGGATGCAAAACCGTGTCTTCAACGTAAATCAACTGTGGTCGATCGAATCATAGCTGTGCACAGAGCTACTAGGACGAAGGAATGTCGCTAGACAATGTCTCAGCATGCGAGGCAACGGTGCTCAGATGCAGAACGACTTACCACGCTTCAACAGAGAAAGTCAATGTTGGCGCTAAACATGCTTTGCTTGATACTGTGCAACCTCTTTTACTAGTATATGTACATGGATTGACCGATTGCTTCGTACATCAAAATTGTTCCGTAAGCTTCCTGATGATAGTGGGTCATGAGCTGACAAAGTCAAGCAAAAGAAACAAGGCGAGTCGACTGGAACCGACTGAAAGTCAAAAGGGAACACTCGGCGTCTGGTAGTTGGTAGAGTGTCGCAGATGTGCTACCGGAAGCCCCAGAGTGATGTACATCAGTGCTTCATCGTGGCACATAGTAGTATGTAGACGTAAGAATAATGGTCCAGAACTCTGGTGACGCGGAATGGTGTCTGATACTGGCCACGAGTAGCATGTAATTGGGAAGCAGGGGTGGAGAGGATCGACGGACTGGATTTACGGCGAGGAAAATGAAGAAGAGCGGTGCTGACTGACTGGATGGCCAAGGGTGATCAAGTTTATGTCAGCATATACAGGGTAGCTGAGCTTCAACGTGCTGAGGCGTGTGCTGAGGCATGTATTTAGGAGCTTCATCTTCGAGGTTCCCATTCCCGAATTCACTACGCAACCGGCATTTTGCAACCGTACGATTCCCACATCATGAGATAAGATAGGCGTTTGCCGTTACACCTGCAGGCTACGACATAATTTGCGAAGTGCATGCGTCATGGCCGAGATTATTCGAACACCAACGCCGAAGAGATCTGCGTCGCCTCTGCAGCTCAATGAAGCTCCGGAAGCGAAGAGGTCGCGCCTTGATTCGAACTCCGAGGCGCAGTCGCAGTTGCAGTCTCAAACACCATCTCCAGTGAATGGTGAGCTTGAAGCGCTTCTCCTTGATCCGGCTATCGAATCCTTCGCCCTTACGGAGCATCATCAAACGCGATGCGCCATCCAGCGATCAATAGCCCTTGTCCTGAAGCACGATGGCTTTCAGAGTGCAACCCCAGAAGCCATGGAGAGCTTTACCTCTCTTGTTGAAGCCTGTACGTTAGGAAATAGCAGTTTCATTCTTGTTGCCGTGCTCAGCTAACAATGGTAGACATGGAGTCGCTCATTGAGGAAACCACCCGCTTCGCTAACGCCTCTCGCCGAGATCATCCAATCCCGACCGATTTCGAATCCATGCTTCGACTCCATAACCTCCCGATTTCTTCACTCAAACCACACCTAAAAAACCCTCTACCTCAGACACAACTGGCACCTAGATGGGATCTGATCGACCCACAAGATAGTGATGCATATACTACCCTTCCGCTACTGGGCGAAGAACTGAGCGGACAGCTCGACAAGAGTTCAATGCAACACGTGCCATCCTTCTTTCCTGATTTTCCAAGTCGCCATACATATCGGTTCACGCCGCAGGAGGATGTAAACACACGCGACTCTCAGAAGATCCGCGAAGAAGTTGCGCGAACCGCGCAACAAGGTGAAGACGCGCTCAGAAAACTCGTCAGGGCGTCTAAGATGCGAAAGCAGAAAGAAGTGAAGACATTGGTCGAGAAGGACGCGCAAGGCAAGGAGCGGTTCCGGCTGTGGGAGGCGACCATGCGGCGGTTTATGGGAGTCGACAGGCGAGGTGACCCGGCAGACCAGGTTGAAATCGCGGATCATAGTATGATTGTGAATTCGGATGCCATGTTTGCGCGCAAAGAAGTGTCACGGTTTGGCAAGAGGGCAGCTAAAGGTGTGCAGGCTGGCACGGCGTAAGTTTTGTGCAGCAGGCAGAAGATTGCTTAGGATTATATATGCATAGCGACGGCGTTGGGCAGTGCACTGGGTTCAGAATTATCCAATTGCATTCAAAACGGAATTGGCCGGCTTGGGAACATAATGCTATAATACAAGTGTGATGCCTTGGTCAAAACTCGCCCGACTTGTTTGGCTATTTGACTCCAATAGTCCCTAACACAGAAAGAGTCGTCCGAGATGAGGACAGACCCAGGGACATTGTCCTTAGAACACACTCGCTCTGCCTTGCATATCAGAAGGTTCAGTAGAGCATCCCAGGGCCCGGGAATTCTCAATATTGGATGGGCATACAACGTTATCGAGCTACATATAGGTAGAACATCATTCAGTACGCTCAGCCTCTTCTCGAAGCAGCGGTGCTTGGGTTTTGGAACTCCTCGTCGGACTCCCTTCATTCTCAAGGAATGAAGGAGAGCCAGAGTCTTACAAGAGACGATAGTACTAAGTTCGGGTTCTGGATGTAGAATGCGTGCTCCAGGATACAACAGCAAGCAACATTCCATCCGTGGATCTAACGAGATGACTGTGTCGGGGGTCGCTGCTTCTTGTCACCTGAGGGGTCTACAGCCTCTCATACTGAGATCCAAAACCCCAGTCTGGCACTCAAGAACCCTGAACTTATATAAATTCTAGTCCATGTACCGTTGAGTAGAACTGGGTTGACTGAACGTCATCTGAAGATATAAGGGAGGAATCTCAGGGTGCTGTCACAACATCTACTGTGAGCATTTTGTGCTGCCGATGGTGCTTCTTGTCCCGCATGCCAGAATCTCGCATCATGACTCAATTACCAGACATTAATTCATATATCCAAGCAACTCTGCACGACCCAGCCAACCTAGATATCAAGAGCCTTTGCCCATCAAGCCGATTCCTGGAATCAGATTGGTCCTCAAGGGTTAGGGTCATTTCCTACTGGCGTCCAGCCTTGACGCCTCTTTTCTGTAAACCGTAATTAGTGGGTCTAGTGGTGCCCTATCCACGTTAACAATTTCTGCCGCACAAACTTGTAAATTTCAAGCATCGTCCAAGGTCCCAGTCCCCTCCATCCGCTCGCTGCAGCATATCCATCCCCGACTTTGTCGACCTCGATCCAACTCTCTCTTCCCTCTCTCCAACCCCCTCCGTCATCCTCCTCCGAAACCGATCGACGCCATGGCTGAGCAATTGATCCTTAAGGGCACCCTCGAGGGCCACGTACGTTTAACCCCGTCCCTACGGCCTCGCTGTGTCTGCCCGTTCATCTTTTTACGGTGGTGATGCTGGGGCGTGAATGCAAGCGAAGGCGCAGAAGAAAGAAAAAGAAGGAACGAAGATGCTGACAAAGGATCACAGAATGGCTGGGTCACCAGCTTGGCCACTTCGATGGAGAAGTACGTATACAGAATATACAATTCGAAGTCCTCCGAGCCGAACACCACTGCTTCTGGAGGACGAGGATCAACCCCAGTGGCACTGTCAAATGAACCCTGGTCGCTAACATCCGGCCCTTCTACAGCCCCAACATGCTCCTGTCTGCTTCTCGCGACAAGACCCTGATCATCTGGAACCTCACCCGCGATGAGACCCAGTACGGCTACCCCAAGCGCTCTCTCCACGGCCACTCCCATATCGTCTCCGACTGCGTATGTACACCCACATATACCCGTGAACATGATCCGAACAGGAACGAGGCTGGAAGAATATACTGGGAGAACAAGAGCAAACTTGCTGATACTTTCTTTCCCTCTCCATAGGTCATCTCTTCTGACGGTGCCTACGCTCTGTCCGCCTCTTGGGACAAGACTCTCCGTCTCTGGGAGCTCGCCTCTGGCACCACCACCCGCAGATTCGTTGGCCACAACAGCGACGTTCTCTCTGTCTCCTTCTCCGCCGACAACCGCCAGATCGTCTCCGGTTCTCGTGACCGCACCATCAAGCTGTGGAACACCCTTGGTGACTGCAAGTACACCATCTCCGACAAGGGCCACACCGAGTGGGTTTCCTGCGTCCGCTTCAGCCCCAACCCCCAGAACCCCGTTATTGTCTCTTCTGGCTGGGACAAGCTGGTCAAGGTACGTCAAGTGATTGTGCAGCAGCAGTTGCTGTTGCCATCTTTCTCTCCCTGTGCTTCTTATATGATGTATTGCAACATTACGTATTTGCTACTTCAGAGCCCCACGAGGGGGCCATGAGACAAACAATCACCTTTTGCCCTGATCACGACACGCTTGCTATGTTCATTTATTTGAGCATGGCCAGTATCCCAGTTTCGTTCTGCAAAGTCGATCATACACAAAGCGTTTTGTGAGCAATGCACAGTGTGACTGACTTGGATGATCAAATACAGGTTTGGGAGCTCAACACCTGCAAGCTGCAGACCGACCACATCGGCCACACTGGTTACATCAACACCGTCACCATCTCCCCCGACGGATCCCTGTGCGCTTCTGGCGGCAAGGACGGCACCACCATGCTCTGGGACCTCAACGAGTCCAAGCACCTGTACTCCCTCAACGCCAACGACGAGATCCACGCCCTCGTCTTCTCCCCCAACCGCTACTGGCTTTGCGCTGCCACCGCCAGCTCCATCATCATCTTCGATCTTGAGAAGAAGAGCAAGGTCGACGAGCTCAAGCCTGAGTTCCCCTCCGCCGGCAAGAAGAGCCGCGAGCCCGAGTGTGTCTCCCTCGCCTGGTCCGCCGACGGCCAGACCCTGTTCGCTGGTTACACCGACAACATTATCCGCGCCTGGGGTGTCATGTCCCGTGCGTAAATCACGTTTCCGCACAGCGGCGGGAGATGATGATGATGACGATGGCGTGTGCAGGTGGTTGAAGGGTGGAAGAAATTCCCAAGGCCAAGAAGAGCATAAGAACAAAACTGTAGCGCGTGTCGAGAGGATGATGGCAAGATCGGGGAGGACAACAGAGAAGCGGGTTGTGGTAGATCATGGTGGGGCGTCAACCGGCTGGCTTCCTCGTTTGGTCTTTATTTGAAGCAAAAGACAAGGGGGCAAACGAATCAATCTGATTAGGGCATGATGCATTTGCTGGTCTAGCAGCCAGAGTACCAGGGCATCGCCCTCGTGTTCTATCCATTACGTTGAACCAATCCTGTGTGATTCTCCGATGAGTGACCAGTGACCCGTGTCCGTTGCATCTCGTAACAAAACCTGGTGCAGTATTGGCCAATCCTTAGGGTTTTGCAAGTCTCGAAGTCCCGCTGATGGGGGATGTTACATGAGTAACACAGAAGACAGACAAGACACCAAATCCAAAGAACCCCATATTTGGCTCACAAAGCTCAAGTTCAGTTACACCCCATGGCTGCACTGCTTGGCCAAAGTTTACAACGCTAGCACAACAGGTCTCTCTCCAAGCCTCTGGCCAAGAGCCGTCTGGGAATGGGAAGAAGTCTGATTCCCGGGCGCCACTGTCACCACATGCAACAAATAAAACATCAGCAAGACAACATGAAGGTTCCAAGGCAAGCATAGAACAGACGCTTTGTTGGTATATATACGATTTTTGACCCAGGACAGGAATGTCAACCCAAATTGCACGATGACACACTTGGGGTATCCGGAAGCCTATATACGTTCCCACAGTAACTTGTTTTATTCTGCTTCTTCCTCTAGCCTCACACGGCCTTAGATAGCAGGGCTCGCATTCTCAATCAGCATTTCGAAGTACGCCTGGTTCCATTGGCCGGCCTCGGGAGAGGGCTGGAAAGCATCGGCCTTTCCGCAGAAAGCATCGTAGCGAACAGCACTGGGGTCGCTGGTGCCGTCAGACTCGCCACCGGGTTTGACCCAGACGAAGGCGTCGAGCAACGGTGCAGAAGAGTCGGGCGAAGCAGCAGGACGAGGACCGAAGCCAGCGTCGACGACATTGCACCAATCACCCCACTCAAGACGGCCACCGGGGTTGCCGGAGCGGCCGGTGTCGACGATGGCGTTGTTGGGCATGCCGGCCGAGGCAAGGGCCGCGCCAAACAGCTCGACGTAGAGCTTCTCGTTCTGGGCTTTGTTGTACTGCCCATCTGGGTCGCTGGCAAACTCGCCGGGCGTCATGTCCCACTGGTTCCAGCCGGCGATGTTGGTAGCGAAACCACGGAGCTGCGAAGGGGAGCCGGCATTCTTGTACGCCCTGGCGAGCTCCTCGGCGCCGGGCCTGAGGTTGTCATCCCAGCCGAGCCAGCCGCCGTGACCGGCGTCGAGGTACATGACAACGTTGGGGAGGTTGAGCGCCTCGATAGCGTAGGCTGTGCCCTCATGGTAGCCGTCTGCAGAGTCCTGGCAGCTCTTCAGGTCGATGTTGGTGACGAGATTGGGGAGGGAGTCAGGCTCGATGACAAGTGCAAAGGCCTGGTTAGGGTAGGATTTGATGATGTCGACGATGACTGGGGTTGGGGTGTTAGTCGCGCGATGGACTCTGTCTCAAGTATATACCAGAAGATTGCATTACCATCAATGTATTCGGTCTTGTAGCGGTCGACCTCGCCGACCTTGAGCTCGCCGTTGGAGGCGAGAGCAGCGCAGTCACGGCCAGGAAGGTTGTAGATGACTACACCAAGAATCTCATCACAAGGAACACCCTCAAGAGCCGGCTCGAGGCGGTCAATGTTCTGGATGTTGTCACTGTGATCTCCAATTAGCCACGGTCTTATGGGAAGTATGGTTATGAAGCAGTGTCCCTTACAGCCACAGGAAAGTCCCGATATCAGCAACACGCAGAGCAGCCTCGGCGGCAGCACCGCTCATCTGGGCGGCAGCCTCCTCAACCTCGCCACGGTAGAAGCTGTTTGCGTGCAGCTTGTAATTATCCCACACATTTGTCGAGGCATCGAGGTTGACCGCAGAGTCACAGGCACCGGGTGCCTGACGAGACTTTACCTTGGGGCTGGGAGCACCGATAGCGCCAGCCGCGAAGGCGATGAGGGTGGCAGAGGAGATTCTCATGATGACTACTCAATAGACTGGCTCGAGATCTGAAGGAAGGGGGTTTAAGAAGCTTGACTGAAGGCTGACGTGGAGTTCTTTTGGCGATGATATTGCGGGCTTGGGGCTGCTTTATATACCGCTCGCCAAGCAGTATGCAAAGAGCCCTTCACGTCGCAGTGACCATGCTATGCCGTGTCCTTAACTTTGCAAAGATGCGAAGAATCCATCACGGCCTTGTTCGGAACCAGGCCCGTCATCCACGACAGACAGCTCCTCGGGGTGCTCCCTCCGAGCCGTGGCATATGTTCTGCCTTCACTCACTCACACATAGATGAGATGTGTTTTCTGGCTCCTCTCCCCAGAATAAAAGTCATCGTCGCTGAAACGACGCACAGTATGGCAGGACTTTTTGGGAAAGGGATCGGCAGTTGAATTGCCTCTCCCGCAACTCTATCGAAGAAGACGTATTTGGTACCGACGCCACATCCTTCGCATGCCAGCGAGCTATTGGTTCCCTCATCTTGAGGAGCCAGTCAGGGCTTAGTCAAAACGTGCAGAGAGGGATAGCTTGTTGGTACGGTACGGAGAGATCACGGTACATCCGCCTCATATGGCAAGAGTGCAATATAGCGTATACGACGTTGAGTGGGTAGGTCGTCATAGATGGTCTGCTTCTTCGTCCATGTCGAGATGCCAAGAAGATGAGAAGAACAAGTCATTTGAAAGGGGTTGACACTAATAAGACGACACGAATAAGACAAAGCACTCGTGTCTTGGCTCGACTTGGGGACGGAAGTCAAGACTTGTCCAGCTGGCAATGGGTTACTCTCTTGGTAAATGCAGGGGTCCTCCTCGATATCGATGCCAATGCTCGAACCCCCTGAAAGATAGAAAAGCCGTCGTCAAAGGATGTCTCCGGCGCTTCGGGATTGTCAGCCGTCGAGCTGAGTATCGAATACAGCACATATTGACAGGACTATCACTGGGCCAGTGTTTGCACGTCGCCTATAGACAGGGTTCCGTGATTCTGACGGTCATCACTCTGCCATGACCCAGACACATGGGTCCAAAGAGTGTCTCTGGTGTGCCGTCCGTTTCGTTTCAAGTCATGCTCTGGTTCAGTGATTACTATGGACTTGTGATGCTGTTCGTGAGGCGTCACTTGAACAGGCCAGCATAAGTGACGAACCCACTCCTCCTCTTAGAGGTCTCGAACCCATCTTGATAAAAGCAAAGGCATACTGCACTGCACCAAACGACCTTCCCTTCAAGTCATAGCGGAGGTCTTCAAAATTCATTGCCACATCAGCGAGTCGCAATCTTGCCGATTGTACTCCATTCTCAGTCTCGGCGATCTGCTCGTGTGACAAGCATTGGTGATCATGACAAGTGGGCAAAGGGCTGGCTACGCCCAGGACGTTCTCTTGGCAATGAAGTCCTCCGTCGGCTGAGCCCATTACTTTCCCCTCTTTCTTCACACCAATGAATTCCTGCTAACAATGGTCAGCTGTTCATCTGAAACGAGCATATATACACCGAGGATCATTGCCTTATGCGACTCTCACCCGCAGCCAAGGATTCGCTGGATGATCCGGTTAATACGCCCGGACTGGGCGAACGCGCAACTCATTTGACAGTCAACCCATGAAAATCACGTCGGTATGTCAAGTACCGTGAGAAACTTGGGGTAGCTTCTTCTGCAGCATCAATCTTGAACAGCAAATCATCTGAATAACCTGCCTTGACAACTTCTGAGGTCAGCGCGTTATTTCTCTGCCGGCTCATGGCCGATGCAACGCCTCTATTCTTTGGTAACTTGTGGATCAAATATAAGCGTTGCTCTCTTTGCCTTCCCCAGATTGGGCCATGATCCTTGTAGGCTGTTCCATTCCCGCCCAAGGTTGTATTCATTACAACCTGGGCCTCCGTGTCTACATAAGGTTGAGATTGGCGCAAAGTCAACCATGGTCAACGTCGGGCCCGCGAGGAATTTTGAGGGCGATGCAGTAACAAACAGGTTCGGAGATCTTGGTTGAGAATATGAAGTGGCTTGCGAATAAATATTGCTGTGCTTTCACAGCCCATGGCTCGCCAGTGCCTTGCGTCTCAACAGAACAAGAAGAAGAACAAAAGAGAAGAAAGGAAGGAAAAAGGAACTCTATCCAGTAAAGTAGGACAGCCAATCCGCTCGAGCATCTCGTACAAACCTCCGAGTCTGTCTGTCGGGAATACGGTCGGTCATATCCGCAAGTACCACAATATGGAAGAAAACAAGGTTATATTGCGTAGATCCCGAATGTCCGTCGCTACGAGTTTCATTACTGGTATTGAGACATGTGGCATGGTCACAATTATGTCAAGTCTTATTTGGCTTCTTCCGACGTGTCCATCAGTCCGCCGCCATATGGTCTTTCGCTGTCACCATCACATGTTGTACGTACAGCTCCGTCTTTTCCATGGCACTTTTTTACAAGTAAATCCGCAGTCCACGCGAGCTATTAGTCTCACGCGGGAGAGCGGTCCTATCCCGGGATGCCTGGCATAGGTCCAGTACATACTGGGATACGTCCCCACGTTCATAGGAGTTTCTGCCTGCCTCGAGGTCGATCGGTGTTGATGACACCTTTTGCACATTAGTGCTGCCCATCACTTCCCCTTACGCCCCTCACATGAATGGAGGAAGCGAGAATGGATAGCCTCCGTTTTTGACCCGGAAAACGCTGAGCAGGAAGCTGTACATGAGGAAAAGGACAGCGCTCCATACAAAAACAGCAACCTGCTGTGTCCGGGAGTCTTCAATTCGAGGCACCTTGACGGCAATGGAGATAACGCAGAACGATAGAATACCATCTACAACGTCCGTAGTCAGCAAAAATGTCCACATTGGGTCAGGGCTGACCTGACTTACACACTGCAGCGACAATTTGTGTTTCGAGTCCATATTGGGTCTGGAATCCACCAGCAAAGTAGCTGACCCCTCCCTTCCCATCGCCTGCGACATAGGGAACCTTGCGAATTTGGTTGAACATATGGCCACTGATAAACAGGAGGATCGCGATGAGGCTAGCCGCCGCCCAAAGGTGACGATTTTGGACGATCGGGAGAATGTAAGGAGATGCTGTGATGGTGGCAGTGACACTTCCCATCAGGATAATGATGGTGGAGATCCAGCGCATCCAATTGATAGGGCGCTTCACGGCGGGATGAGGCCGGTCCGGTGTCTGACGAGAAATCCAGGAGTGGACTTGCTCAGCAGTTCCGGGACTGTTCATGACGCATTAGTCGAGTCCTGTGGTGTGATGTGAGTTACCATCCTTACCCAGAAGTGAAATCATAATGTAGTGGTTCTGCGCCTGCCCCAGCAACAGCATGAGGGCCAGTTGTAGGTTGGAAGAGTAGCAGCACCGGAGCGGTGTTGAGGCCCAGCTATATATTGTCAGTCCAAGAACACCAATCGCAACATTTCGAGCAAGACATACCGACAGGAACACCTCTCTTCCATCAGCAAAGTCCAGCGTCCCAAAAAGCATCCGGGATTCGCCCTTCTTATCACCCTTGATCCAGCTCTTGCTCAACAAGTCCCATTCTGGCTGAAAGTCACGGCAAAGCTGGCAGCCAAATCGGGCATCAAGAGCCGTCAGGAGGACTGCCACGCTGTAGTCCCTTGGCGCTGCGGTAATGCTCTTGTATGTGGCTTCACCGAGCTTGATTGGCGAGGTCTTGAGTGACTTGGCCTGGAAGTCACTGAATCGGTCGCTAGATGGCTTCTTCGCTGCCAATGACCCGGCAATCAGTAGTGAAGCCGTCCATATTGTGCTGAGGAGACGCATTGTGACCGCTGGTATCGTCCTGCGTCGTTAAAATGCTGGGAGTTGGTGGAGGGATGGAGACGTGGAGCTTCCACGTACGCATCGACAGCTTGGGGTCCAGTACGGAGCTTGACGTTGAGGTGGCCTCAGTCGCGTTACACTGAGAGCTCAAGCCACTTTCTACGCCACGGTCAATGTCAGCCACATCAGCAACACAAATCACGTGAATATAAGTAATGCGCTAATCCAAGTATGGTACATTATTTACCATCACCATTATTTCTAAACATGCGCCAGAGTATCACGACAGCCTTTGCCGAGAACGCTACTACGGACGATAACTTGATCATCAAGAGCAGACTCTAGCTTCATATTTCGTATGTCGACTTGAATTCGGTCTACCACATAACTTTTATCATAATCCGGCCTCCCTCTGAAGTTGCACCCCCGCCTGCGCCTTTAATTCCACCTAGGTCCACGACGAAGTTGCTCGTCGCGATGGGCTGCGTGTTTAATGATGTACGTTGCTCCATCATTGTAGTATTCGGCAGCAAGCACTCGCTAAACGGTGATATAGCGCATCTCGCGAATCCATGACCTCGAACTATCGCGCCAGCACCGATTGCATCAGACTGAACTCATCAAACGCGACGAGGATGGCCGTAAGCTTAAGCTCAGGACACTCGCTTTACGTGATGAGAATGCGGATCTCAAAGAGAATCTATCAAAGAAAGGTTCATATTATCGTCAATGGATCAAGCAGCGCGAACAGCTTCGTGCTGAGCTGGAGGAAGCGAGGGACATGATTCGGACTCACGAGACACGCGCAAAGAAGCAGGCCCTAGAAATGTCGAACCTAAAGGTAACTGATCCTACTCATATTGTTCTTGTATCAAACATGCTAACATTTTCAGGCCGAGATGGACTCCCTGGCCACCACGGCCCAAGACTCGGGCAAAGCTCTCCAGGAGAAGTTTGCTTTGACACGCGAGCTCAATCGCTTGCGACCTGAAATGGAGCATCTACAGTCACAAGTCGCGAACCATCAAGCAGTTGTTGCGGAGAAGCACGATCTCAGGCGCCAGGTCGACACCTTGGAAGTGGAACTGGAAAACGAGCGAAGAGCCCGGCAGCGAACTAAGTTAAAGAACGATGATGGAGAAGTTGATGAGCTACAATCACAGCTCCAGGATGCGGAGAAGAAGCTTTCAGCAGCTAAGAAGGAGAAGGAGAAATTGAAGCGGGAGCACGAGAAGACGTTGGCAGGTATCACGAGCCGCTGTGAGCAGCTGGAGGAGGGCCGGAAAGAGGACGCATCCAAGTTGAAGCAAACACAGGCTGAGCTTAAGGAGACGAAAGGACAGCTGAAGAGTCTTCAACAAGAGTTTGACAAGTATCGTGCCGAGCTTGAGGACGCACAGACTTCGATATCTACGACAGCGACAACCCAGAGTGTCAGTGTGCCTACGAAGCCCGAGGCGCCGGCGAAGGCACCAAATGCGAAGACGAAGAAGAAGGCAAAGGACGCTCCGGAGCCAGTTCGTAAACGACGAATCGAAGAGGTTGGCCTCGACGATATGTCCATCGGAACCCCTGGCAACGAAAGTATGATGAGCCGACCAGCAAAGAAACGCGGTATTGAGCACACAGTCGTGGAGAAGTCAACATTCTCCATCACCCCATTCCTGAACCGTAACAAGGGCTTAGATGATGTAACCCTGGAGGATACACCGGTAGCCGCCAAGCTTGCCGTTGATGATGGCCACGACATGGTCGTGGAGGAGCCAGAAGCTGTGCGGGCCGAGCCTTCACCTAAGAAGGCACCAGTAGCGAAAGTCTCGAAAGCCCGGGGCCGACCGCCGAAAACTCAAACTGCTATGTCAGAGACTATCGCCTCCAAGAGAAACGCCGCGCCGTCACAGAAACTGAAGAAGTCCAATATACCCGATGACTCAACCCCAGAAGAAGAGGTCGAGGAACAAGCGAGCGCCCCGTCCCCGAAGAAGAAGGCTGCACAGCCATCGAAGCCGGTGACGGACGCTAAGAGTGATGCATCTCGAACTCAGTCGCAGGCGGCGGCCGATGGTGAGAAGAAAAAGAAGCGGAAGTTGCTTGGTGCAGGAACAACCTTGTTTGATGAGGACGATGGGGAGCCAGTGAGACCTTTGGCTGGAGCAGCGGTGAGGAGGATCAAGGCGCCATTGGGAGGTGGATCGAATGGCTTTGGGGCTTTCTCTCCTCTAAAGAGACACAAGAGAGGTGTTGGCGCCAGTTTCCTGGCGTGACGATCTGAGGAACATGCATCATCAGCGCAAGTGGCCGCTGCCTATAGCTGATCACCTTCTATAAAGGGCGAATATGTCGATTTTGATATCTTGTCGCTCCCGTGTCGGGTTACTCTGTCTGTGTCGTTTTCCCAACCATGTCTCAAGTGGTTGTTTCTTCATTTCCTTTGTCCCTACAGTTTGACGTTAGAACTGACGTGACTAAGTCACTTGAGGTTCATCCCTTCAGATGTTGGGACAATGGGTATACACGTGGGACTGCAGTGAAAGCCACACTATACAACGCTGAAATGTAACTTGATGCATAAAAGGGCCCGGAAGTCCAGATATAACTAATAGGCAGGAAACCTACCAGCAGCCCGTCGTCGCGATCTGCCCACGATGGCGTCGCGACGAGATGCAGGGTAGCCGCAATCCGCAATCCACACGGCACCCATACCAACCGACACGAACTATGCATGAAAGCTTTAAAACAGTAACTCATATAATTAGCTGGCATCCCCCTATAATCCAGGAGCCTCCCATCGCAACCCAAGGCAAAGACACGTTAAGATGTCAAGATGAAGTGCTGCCTTCCCGGGAGAGCCAGATTCTTGGCCACTGGCGGCTCAGCGTCACCATTGACAGCAGTATTAGCGCAACCCCTTTGCTGGGCACAACAACAGCCACATCACTGGACACTTGCGGTACGACGCGCGTCATCCGGATCCGGAAGATGGAAGCAGAGGCAGGGGAATGATGTGTACGCGCGTGAAGCAAAGGTGCAGGGTCTGAAGAGCCGTGCTGCATTCAAGCTCCTTGAGGTGAGCACCCCGAAAGTTCTGAATGAAGCGAAAGCCGACATGGACACAGATGGATGCGAAGTACAGATTATTCAAGAGAGGCCAAACAGTGGTAGACCTCGTGAGTCCTATGAGAAAAGACAGATTTTACCCCTTGAACTGGCTGACCATCCCCAGGGATATGCACCAGGTAGCTGGTCACAAGTCGCTGTAGAGCGAACAAAACCGCATAGCAAAGTCATCGGCATTGACCTCATCCCTGCCCAACCACCAAAAGGCGTCTCGACCTTCCAGGGCGACTTTTTGAGTCCCGCCGTCCAGCAGATGGTCAAGAGCTTCATCGTCGACTCACACCGCCGCCATCCGTCCCCAAAAGAGGTTGATGAGAGCGAGAACGGGCTTGGAGCAGAGTTGGCCAGACCAAGCTACATCGATATGGAGAGACACGCATCGCAGACCTCCGAGGGAGCGGAGAGTGAGGGTGAAACCAAGCATCCATCACGGTTGGTAGATGTCAGTTGAACGTTGGAAAACTGTGTAAAACTATTGTCACTGACCAAAACGTAAAGGTTGTTCTGAGCGACATGTCAGCACCCTGGGAGCAGAGCACCGGCTTCACTGTGAACACTTTGAGTAATCCATACCGCAGGCTGATGAACACGAGCGGCATGCCATTTCGTGACCACGCAGGCAGCATGGTGAGCCCCCCTCCCCTTCCCCGGTGTTCGTCCACACACCAAATTCAAGCCCCCAATAATGGCTCACAATCAATACCGTTGCAATGGAATATAGGACCTTTGTGCAGCAGCACTCAGCTTCGCCAATGAGACACTGAAGACTGGAGGCCATTTTGTTTGCAAGTTCTATCAAGGGTCAGAAGACAAGGCGTTGGAGATGAAGCTGAAGCAGCTGTTCCACAAAGTGCACAGAGAGAAGCCTGATTCATCGAGAAATGTGAGTATCGACTGACGAGCACATTATCAATAGCCGTGATACTAACAAGACACAGGAGAGCAAGGAGGCATACTTTGTCGCATTGAAGAGGAAGGCGAATGCGACTCTTTAAATAGAACCCAAAGTGGTGGCTTTTCAGTGGTGAAAAAAGGTCTATCATCGTGTACAGTACAATACAGACTTTTTGGGCTATGCATGCACCGGGCACAAATATTTTAGCACAGGGCCTGGCAGGCGTTTGTTCATATTTTGTCATAGAATTTCTTCTTTTTGATACCAATTCACGCCGAAAACCATGATGATGCAATCCATCGGCCAAAACCACAGCGCCCTTATGTAGTTGATTCCCTTTTGATATTGTCCTCGTGAATCTGTCATGTGGACATCCTCTGAGTGTCTTCCGCACGACAACAACAGTACAAGGAAGAAAGTCTTCACCAACTCGTAAGCCACCGTACTGAGCCAGCTTAGACCTTGAAACCGCGAGAGCGTCTGCGACCACGGGCACGCTCGAACTTGCGACCCTTGGACTGGACGTAAGGCTTCTGTAACGGGGGTCAGTAATCAGATGCTTCCAGATATTCATGCAAGGCTGATGTGAACGGACCTTGTGGCTGTGAGGGCCGAAACCGAAGTGCTTGACAGCCTCACGAGCGTTCTTGGGGCCACGAAGGATCAGGGTGTTGCTGCCGGTGGGAGCACGGAGCGCAAGCTGATCGAGGGTGATGGCCTCACCACCGGCGGCAATGATGCGGGCACGTGCGGTAGCGGTGAAGCGGAGAGCAGCGATGGTGAGCTTAGGGCAGACCAGCATGCGGTTGTCGTCGGTGACGGTGCCGACAACAACGACAGTCCGCTTGTCATCCTTAGCAATGTTGGAAGCAATGCGGGAGAGGGAGACGGGAGGGCGGTTGGTCTTGGACATGAAAAGGCGGCGAAGGACAACCTTGTTGAAGTTGGCGTCAGTGCGACCTGCAGATTGAAAACCACGTTAGCATGTTCCAGTGTGCGACAACGGAAAAAGCCAAGGGTAACGTACGGGCCAGGAAGCGATAGAGCTTCACCAGGAGCTTAAGGTAGACATTGTCGCTCTTGGGAGCACTACGGTGAGTGCTCTTGACGTGGTGGCGGTCGAGATCGATACCTGTAATTGTGAAACCCATTCGTCAGCCATTTATTCAGGTATGCTCATATTGGGCAAGCTCAGCATCCTTCTTCAGTGCTCCTTGTCATCTCTTTCGAGGATCGAAGACAACACTAAAGTGTAGGACCGGCGCCTCATCCGCAGGAGAAATCAACATTCTGACGAACATCTCTCGCTCGTACAGCAATGACTGCGTGAACGAAGAGAGGTATGCCATCGCCAGAAGCCTGAAGTCTCCCACTCGCACACGTAGGCTGATATTGAGGGCTTTCACGTACCCATTTTGGCGGCGGTCGGTGGTCGGCTTCGCAAAGTTGTCGACGAAGTTGGTTGAGGTCGAAATTGTGATGGTTGGCGGGCAGGCGGACAGGAAGGGGACCTGCGCAAAATTTCAGCGGGGCGTTCTGATTGGCCACAACGTTGTCTTAGGGCTAGGGCATTCCACCAACCCTAACCCTGAATTTCCTTACCGAACTCTGACCGAGATACTCACCGAGCAAGCTCGGTGAGTCCTTGGCGGACCTGATGAATTAGAGCTGATCAGAGCATGACCCAAAAGATATTATCATATGATAAAAATACTTAGATTAACAGTGTCACGCGCTCATGATGATACTCATCTATACTGATTGGCTCTTAATCTCTGGCCGTGCAAGCATCGTCCACGCTCTACCGTCCTCCCTGGCCGTCCCTATTATGTACTACAGGCCAACTCGTCGCCAGTTGCCTAAGTCTATCCAGAAGGTAGAAAGAGAATCCCATCATTTAATCCAGGGAGCGCCTGGAAAGCTCAATGCTTTGACAAAAGAGCACACAATTCCAAAGGTTCTGTGCAAATGCACCCATATCTTTACAAAGTCACCTCTTCAGCTTCAGGCTTCAGGCTCACCAGGTAGTCCCGGGTCATCTCAAAGCTAAGCCAACTTGAGGCCATGCTCGGAGCGACCTTCAAGAGGTTGGGTACAATGCCCTTGTACATTCCTCTGATACCCTCCTGTCCGATAATCACACGAACGGCATCGTAAATGGATTTGTATTGGTAACCCATTCCCGACATGGTATTGATCTGGAATCGTCGCCGCAGAACATCGCTGAAAAACGTGTTAAAGCAATGAAAGTGCAAAGACGGCCGCTGAGGAACACTTACAATGGGTATGTGCAAGTCTGGGCAACAGCCCCTGAGATTGCACCAGCAAGGAGTTTCCGCGCCGCACTAGGGTTTTGATCACCATCCGGCGTTAGGTATTTACGGACTGATTCATAGACCATGAAGTTCAGGCCGACCTGAACAAAGTTAGCTCATCCATCGAGGAGAGTCCCTTGTCACGGGCAACTTACATATGGTGCGACGCCAGCCACAGTAGGGATAATACCGCGGTAAAGGGCAGCAGTACCGCCCTCGTTCTTGTACATGGAGACAAGAGTAGCCCACATTCCTGGGAGTTGCTTTGGTCTGTCTCCAAGCTCAGCGAAGCTGGCGGATTGGATAGAAAGGCGAGTACGGACGATGTCGAGAGGGTATGTGAGGAAGACAGAGGTGATGCCAGCAACACCACCGCACACAAGCCGTGCCAGTGGCGAAAGAGGTGCGTCGGGGTAGGACTCGAAAATGTTCTTGAATCACAAGATGTTAGCCGCGTCAGAGAAATTCCTCTTCACTGAGTAATACGCACCCGCTTGTAGAAGTTGTAACTGCTGAATTGGACAGCGGAGTACGGAACGATTCGGATGCAGTTGGTGCCGTTGCCTCGCATGAAACCTCTCCAGCCTTCCTCAGCCCACATCTTCTTCAATGCCTGGCCAACAGATAGTTTGTAGGCGTCTCGACCAACGCTCTGGACTTGCATGAGGATCTTCAGGCGCTCCAGCGGTGAGACGACAGTTCTGGAAACAGCACCCGCAACACCTCCTGCGCAAAAAGCAGCGGCGACGGGTTGTGAAATCGTATCCTGGAACTTCCAGGCAAAGGTCGTCTCGGTGGCCATTGCGACTTTGGCTATGTCTGGTTCGGATTGCTTCGCGAAGTTAGTTCTCGAAGTGATGGGTCAGGGTATCTATGGCATACCGTTGACATTGTAAGAGGCTCCTCAGATGTCTTGACAGAAAGCGCACGAAGCGAAGAGCAGCCGCACACAGGAAGTCAACGTTCTATCGACTTGGAAAAGGCCTCTTTTGCGTCTAAGAATGGAAATTCGTCAGGGCGGTCAGTTGCGGCGGAGGGGATTGCGAAGATCGGGCTTCCTGGCAGTTCCTCCACTCCCAGTCCAAATAAGTCGTCGTGTTCAAAGTCAATCGGAGAACAAGGAGCGGCGGAGTAGAAAGGGATGCATTCGCATGCACCAGCGATATATCAAGCTGCCGAGTCCGAATAAAGCAGTCGATGTGAGGCCTTCGCGCGGTAGCTTTTCGTTTGCCCTAGAGGCACGTATCCCACTGCCGAAGTAGTGAGGAGGGTGTGATGTGTATATAGAAACTTCGGAGGACCAGTGAAGGTGTGAGACGGAGTCTTGAAGGTCGCGGACTGAGGTTGGGTAGCGGGATCCTGTGAGGCAGCTGATGCTGATGGTCGCGAGACCAGGCTGGCCGTCGATCGGGAGAAAGGGACGAAAGGAGTGGAGAGTAGACGCTGACCAGGTCAGGGCTGAGGTTGGATCAACAGGCTAAAGAGGCCATCGGAACATGCACGAACGAGGAAACCGTGCAGCCGTGGCGTACAAGCTCAGGTCAGTCTGTCCGTGGGTGAAGTTAGATGCAAAGCTGAAATGACTACTGCCTTCAAAAGTCCGTACGGTGGAACGGCGAAGGAATCTCGGAGCACGGTTCCCGCCAGGAGACTCCCGACCGTAGCGGCGCTGCTGATTGGGCGGAGCCTCAGTGTCCTGCCCAGTACAGCGGAACGGGTCGGGTCGGGATTTGGAGGGACTAAGTAGACAGCGAGGACAACGCACGATTAGGTAGACCACACGAGGCCGAAGACAGTCAACACTGCGAGGTTCTGCTCATTGAATTGTTTTATATTCCTATTTAGTGCAGTACCTATCTTGAATTCCACCAGGATAACTCTTTTCGAAATTGAAAGCAGCAGACGCAGAAGCAAGGTCAGCAAGTGCCCAGGTGACAGTGGTGAGTGCCCTTTGCCCAGCAATACACACATATACACGCCAAGAGAGACCTGCGCCAAAGTGAACCCTCGGCTACCTCGACCGCCATAAAACCTACAAATGGAATTAAAGACCAAGCCATTGACAGGCATTGGTGGAGGTTATCTTCTCCTTCTTTTTTTGAACACGCTCCACCCCCTTGATTTTAGTTGTAGATGAAACCTACGCAGATTGCAGCATGCAGTAGAATGTGGACTGACCAGCTCACGTGCCTCACTTTCGAATATAATCGCCTGAGCTGATCCAATTCAAGTGACGTAATCGTGACCCGTGACCAATCAATGATCCAGTTTCGATCTACTCGGCGACGTCGAGGTCCTCATCGCGGACAGGCGGAGGGCTGTCAGCTGCTGCTATTATACATCAGTGGTGGCTCAAATTGTCATGTCCACGCTCAATCACTCACCCTTGCGGTCATCGCTGTTGGCTCCGTTCTCCCGACGATCGCGGTCATCGCGATCATCCTTCATGTCGCGGTCGCGGTCCCTGAAGATAAGTTAGCTTAAGATATATAAAAACTGCTTTTGTGAGACTGAATTACCGAGTATCGGGGCTACGAGAACGGTCCCGGTCCCGACGACTGTCACGATCTCCGTCGCGGTCGCGGTCGCGGCGGTCGTCCTTCCTCGGAGAGTAGTCACGACCACTGCTACGGCGAGGAGAGGGTGAGCGGCCGCGGCGAGGAGAACGGGCAGGACGGCGGTCACGGTCACGGCCAGACTCGAAGCGCCACGAGGCAGAAGGAGGGGTCCGAGCCCACTATGATCAGGGAATGGTTAGTAATGCTATAGAATCGAAAATTTGGGTGCAGTATGAGTGTGCCAGGTACATACCTCGATCTTCAGGATATCATCACGGCCAAGACGCTTGTTGTGCATCTCGTAATATGCATCGTCAGCATCACGGCGATCCTCGTACTCAACGAACGCAAAGCTGATCTGCCATGTCAGCCAATCCAGTTGATTTATATCTGGGCTAGGAACTTCAAAACGTACAGTCGGCTCGAGCTCGAGCGTGGAGCTGGAATGTCGCAGCGGACCAGGCGGCCATAGCTATCAAAATCAGTCAGCACCTCAAGCACTAAGATAAGCATACGACGGAGAACATGGGCTCGGCTGCGCCAGAAACCGTGGAAGAGGAAGCGAGCTGTATCTCGCGAATCAAGAGACCGCCTTGCCGCAGGCGATGACGGAAGGGAAAGGAGTGGGAGGGTGAAAGAGTTCGACACGTGTGCGACGACGGCGGACGACGGGGCAGGAGAAAGAACGGCGGCGACGAAACGACGTGGAACAGGCTTTCACACAGATCACCCGATACCGCGGAACGCGGAGCGGAAGAGTAAGTGACGAAGAACGGGGGCGCAGCGGCGGCAACGGGGGCGAAAACGAGGGCGAGGGCGCAAACGAGGACGTGGACGGGGGCGCGGACGAGGACGATGCTGATGGTGCGTGGTTGACATACCGTTCGAATTCGTAGGCGAGGTCTCGAGCGCGGGTGCCGTGGCTAAAGCCAGTTACGTAGAGAGTCTGACCTCCGCGAGACATGGTAATTGATTGATCAGGGAGAAACAATATCAGCGAGAGGATGAGATGAGATAGAAAGAGTCTCAAGTGTGCCGCGAGGATGGGCAGATGCAGTAGAGCGGTCGCGCAACGATGGATGAGTGAGATAGCGAGCAGAGCTGAGAGTAGAGTAGAGTAGAGTAGAGTAGAGTGGAAGGATGTGACGGAATGACGCTCAAATCCGTAATGGTACCGTTGGCCTGTAATTACGACAAAGGCAAAAGCTTGTCGCATCACTGGAGCAGCCTAGAACCATCGATGGCGGCGGGCTCGGAGCAAAGTTTTTCCTCTGCTTGACGTAACCCTAGTCTCTGGCCCGATAAACCTTGTCGGGTGAGGCTTGGGAATGAGTGCTTCGGCCTTTCAGGGAACAGGAAGTAATACACCAGAGCATATCCACTCGTCCATCTCAATGAGGCTACAGCCCCCCTACACCACGCTAGGCAGTCCTGGTTCCCGAGACAGACGAGATACAGCCATCCCCGAAGATTCCGTTGTAGGGCTGCCAGCTGGCTGTCCAGCCAAGTCGTAGGTAGGGTGGATGGACTTAGGTGTGACATGCTGTGCCGCTGCTGGAGTACAAACCACTGAATGCAAAATGTGACGGATGGTTGTTCTCAGCTTGTTCTTTTCTTGAGCAGCACGTCGAAGGCTAACTAACCCTAATTCTTGCAAGGCATCTATCCAAGTTCCTTCCGCCATCACCATTCACCGTTCAGAATAAATAAGTTGCCGGGCCTTCCTACAGTGTGTCTCTTTGGGCAGTCAGGGGGCTCTTCGCGTGTCGCTCAAACAAGCCGAACCCATGTGATAGGCTACGTCTTACCGCAGGGCCTGTCAACCGGCCTTTGGTGAACAAGTTGCGCCCGTTGTCAAACGCCCCGAGGTGCAGCATCGATATTCACCTCTCGGGTCCATCGGACGCTAGGATCGTTGCATGGCCTGCAGGGGTCTTTCACTAATACTTCTTGGAAGCCCTGGCACGTCATACCTATTCCATGGCAAGCGGGTCGTAGCATAGCTAAGTCTAGGCTTTAGGCTCCCGGAAAGCCGCGAGATTGTATATTATATATGCATTCTAACCTCCTCTGTGCGAGATTCTGAATGGCGCGCAGTCTATTACAATATTAACTGGAATCCTATTCTTGACAGGAACGAGCCTGTCCGTTCCTAGTGCCAACACACACCCATCTCTTCCTATCCTGTAAGATCTCGCCACAGTACAAGAGTGCTGCTGTGCCCCACGGTACCCATCACGCTTTGACCTGTTCGCAATCGAAGGTCTTGCTACCGCACATCTGAGGAGACTGCAGCAATTGAAAGCCATGGAGGCTTGTATCACAATGCACGACTCAAGAGCGGTCATGACGGATGAACCTCCAGAACAGGGGCTAGATTCAGAAGCCCCCCAGAGGCCAATCCGCAGATCTCTTGCTGAAGCTATGAGAGAAGCAGGCATGAGCCTTGATGGTGGACGGCGTGGCTCTGAAACACCCAGCGAGGAGGACTACGATGTTAACGTTCGGCCAGCCCTGGCAGCCCCTATCACTGCCCTACGCAAACGTAAAGAACCAGCCCTGCCTGCCACAGAGAAGCGCATACAGATTGTCCGCCATGACTCTGGGATTCACATCTATACCGATGATGAAGAAAGGCTTCGCGATTTCCTGCAACGAAGCTCCAAACGCGCCAGGGGGGAACCCGATCCCGACTCCAGGTTCAAGGTCAAGAAGTTGAACTTCCACTCTCAGTTTTCAGTTTTCGACAAATACAATACCGACGTAGCAAACAATCAGTTTCACGGATTTTACACCCTCTTTTGGCTTGGTATAGCTCTTTTCGTCCTGAAGATCTCGGCGGAGAACTGGCGTCAGTACGGAAGCCTTCTGGGCTCTGGCAAAATCCTTAAGACCATGTTCGATCACGACGGTATATACACTACATGACGATGATAATGCAAGAGGTTTACTGATAAGGTTCCAGTCATTCTCATGCTTGCTTCAGACGGCATAATGTGTGGGTTAACCGGTGTGTCATGGGTCATCCAGAAGTTGGTCCTACACGACTATATGAAATGGGATGGCATGGGCTGGATCATTCAGAATGTATGTTTGCAGAACTAACTATACTTTGCAATGGAGTCGGCGGTTTCCGACTAATCAAATCCCAGATATGGCAAACTATGTTCATTTTCGGCGTGGTCGCATGGACTCTTGTCTGGGAATGGCCTTGGACGCATACAGTCTACTTCGTCCTCCATGGCATTACGATGCTTATGAAGCAACACGCCTATGCATTCTACAATGGACACCTCTCCACGGTCTTTGCCAGACGTCGCTACATGCTCGCAAGACTCAAAGAACTAGAATCTATCGATCCCCATCATGGCCCGTCTCATACCGAGCCCCTCATCACGACCATTGCGACCTCGCACTTGGACATCAAGCCTACAGCAGAGCACCGTCGCCGCTCCATTTCGAAAATGACAAACACAGAAGAGAGAGACATTGACCGTGCCGCAGCTGCAATTGCGGCCCAGAAGCCTTTGACGGATGATCAGATCCAACTCTTCGAACGGCTCGTCAAATGGGAAATCGATGCCCTCACCGACGAACTCAAGGGAACCGCAGTTGATCCCGTAAAGTCTTACCCCAACAATCTGACCTTCAAGAATCACTACGAATGGATTCCGCTTCCAACTTTGGTCTATGAACTGGAGTACCCCAGGACCAACCATATCGACTGGGCCTATGTGGCTGAGAAAGTCGTAGCAATGGTTGGCGTCATGTTCGTTATGATCCAAGTTTCTCAATACTCGATTTGTAAAGTTCTATCAACTATCGTCACTACCTCAACAGTTCATAATCTAACAAACTTATAGATCCCGTCGTGATGCGAACAGTCGCAATGAAAGAGAACAAAGTACCTCTGAGCGAACGCTTTGCAGAGTTCCCATGGATCCTCAGTGACCTTATATTTCCCTTCATGGTCGAATACCTTGTATGTTAAACGTTCCCCTCATGTTTCAACCGTTATCTAAGCTAACACGAACTGACCCAGTTGGTATGGTACCTTATCTGGGAGACAGTCCTTAACCTCCTCGCAGAACTCACGCGCTTCAGCGATCGCAGTTTCTATGAAGCTTGGTGGAATAGCGGTACGAGGCCCCTCTCTTCTCTTTCTAGGATTCTCCTCGTAAAGAAGAAAATTGACAAACACAATTTAGTATCATGGGATCAGTTCGCCCGCGACTGGAACCGCCCTGTGCACATTTTCCTCCTCCGCCATGTCTTCCACTCCTCTATTTCCACACTCAAAGTGAATAAACACCAAGCAACACTCATCACTTTCTTCTTATCTGCGTGCATACATGAGCTGGTCATGTGGTGTCTTTTCAAGAAGCTGAGGGGATACTTGCTGTTCCTACAAATGTACCAGTTGCCAGTACGTTACTTTTGCTCCTATACCACCATCACAGCCTCTTGGATACTAAATTCTTGTCGCGATAGCTCGTTCAGCTTAGTCGGACGAAGTGGCTCAAGGGAAGGCAAACGATCGGAAATCTAATTTTCTGGGTGGGTATCTTCACTGGTCCGAGTCTACTTTGCAGCCTGTACTTGATTTTGTAAACTGCCTGTCCGAACGCGGCGTGTTCATGTCAATGTGTCGTTAAGCATATGGCTGTCTTTGAATTGGGGATCCGTCTTGTAAGGATGGAAACGGCGTTGGGAAAGGGAACGAAGTTATGAATATTGAGACATGCGTTAGTTATCTGAAAAATCGTGTCGCCCCTGCCTTTTCTTCAACCAGCTCACAACCACGCACCATACTGGTTGATGATGCTTTCTTACATCTTCTCATGAGTAGCCATAAGGGAGCCTGCATGGAGGAGCGTTAGTGAATAGGCATGTCGTAATCCAGGGACAAATGGTAACTGACCGATGAATGTAGTGACCAGGCGGCTGCGGACCTGACAAATATCCTCAGGGACAAGCCAGATGGTAGCACCAAGCTTACGCGCGATACTGATACTCAGCTTGGCGTTCATGTACGCATCCTCATCTGTCTGTCCGGGGGTTACAAGATCGTAGTCAACGTAGCTACTCTTCATGCCATTGAGAACATCAAGGAAAAAGACACCAGTGCCAATGGCCGGATCCTTGAAGGAGCGGATCGCTGAGTTACGACCACCCTTCTTGACCATGTCATTCGCCCATCGAACCATCTCAGCATCAGTGATCTCCCGCTTGCCAAGTTTCTGGGCCAAAGATGACAGAGTCAAGGTGATATCCTTGCGCATCAGTTGCCAAACCAATCCAAGAGTCAAGGTTCTTTGGCCGTCAGTGATATCGGCACCCTGGATACCAACAAGAGAGAAGCCATTCTGCTTGCCCAGCTCGATGGCGTAGTTGGTGTTCTCGACAGCCTTGAACCGAGACATCTCTCCTCCATGAGCTGGAGGCTTGTTGGCGTGTCTCCAATTAACGGATCCCTTGATAACTTTGTCGTATGCCTGGAGAAGAACGCAACCGTCGCGAAGATCATCGAAGAACGAAACAACAGCGGGTTGGACGTCCAGACTGTTAAGCCACAAGGTAAAGACTCTAGCTTCACGCTCGCCCTCAGCATCGAAATCCTCAACCTCGGCCTTTTCCTCCTCGGTGATGGGGTCGAGAGCAGGATGGTTGTTAAAGAGATTGGCGACGAATGCAAGGTTCAGCTTAGGGTTGCCAGCAACGAGAGACGTGGGAGACAAGAACTTTCGACAGCCAAGCTTGTCAGATTCTTGAAGAACTTGCTCGGCGCGCTCGTGCAAATCACGAATTTGAAGAGGCGCCCTGGTGCAGCCGTATTCGGAGCCGATTTGTGCGAGAAGCACAGCGTAGTTTTCACCGTCTTTGACATCGCTGGAGAAATTGCTGACTCTTCATGATACATCATCATTAGCGCATTTCAGTAAGCCCCTGACAACAAACTTACCGTCTTGACCAGTTAGCGGCCTTCAGGTGGTAGTTGAACCAACGAAGAAGAATCTGCTCCGGGGGCAGGCGCAGGAACTGCTCGAGGGTCTCGTCTTCGTCCAGGAGGCGGTAGAGCTCAGGGTGGAGCTTAATATCAATCTTGCTCAAAAGACCTCGGCGGATGATCTGCCAAATAAGACCGAGAATCAGGTGCTCACGGACTTCGATGATATCGCCAGCACCAATGTTGACCACAGAGCAGCCAATACCCTTGGCAGATTCGATGACGATGTTGTTGTTTTCGCTCATTTGGAAGGCGTTCAAGTTCTTGGTCTTCTTTCCTGGCATGTTCATGACTCGCTCGTCGATTGTGTCGGGTACGCTATCATTGATCAGCTTGGCAAGCACTAACCCATCTTTGCACTCGTCAAACATCTCGAAAGTGTCAGTTGGGAAAGGCAGCCTCGAGCCAATGTCAGGGTCCCCAGCGAGGACAGCGTTGATGTGGCGGGTGAACTCGGTCCTTTCATCTTCGTTGATCGTGTGCGTAATGTTCGCATTGGACCCCTGGACCTGAATCTTACCGCTCACACTACTCTTTGAAGCATGGCCGCCGGTGCGCTGAGCAACAACTCCATGAGCAGGACTCGCTGGGGTAGGCCCCGTCGAAATCCGCTTCTGCGCGGGAGAGGCATCGCGAAGTTTTGCGACAAGCTATGACGGGTTAGTTCATGGCTGGCAAGGAGTGGCGGGGCAGAACGGTGGCCTGTGGGCGCGTACTCCAACGTAGTCCTCGAGCTCAACACGCCGTGAGGAATCAAGCTCGACCTCCTTGAGCGCCTGTCGAACAACATCGTAAGGCTGGTTCTCGCTCTGCTGAGTCGCCTTGATCGCGGTCGCTTCGTCGAGGTAACCCTTGTCGTCCACGTCTAGACGCTGGAAGGCGTCGGAAAGAGAGAAAATCTCATTCTGCTGGAATTGAGGGAACTTCCTGCAACATTGTCAGAACGCTTGAGATTGGGAGGATGGACTTTGCCACCTTTACGGACTTACTTCTGCAGCTTGAGAACGTTCATTATGGCGGCTACAATGTCGCGCGGATAGGTAGGAGTGCTTTGCGAAAGGCGAAGGAGGGGTGGTGGGATGGTTGATGTCAGCACTGCGGATGTTCTGCTGCTGCAGCTTCTCCGACCAGAAGAAATATGAAAGAAGAAAACAGACTGAAGGAGAGAAAAAGGCAATAGCGGAAGACGTGGACTATGGCGTGGCGTCTTGTTCGGATGAAGTGGAAGAGAAGTCCTTATGGTGGAGGAGGGGCAGAGCTAATTGCGGCTTAAGCAAGGCAGCGAGGTACTGCTAGTTCCCTACCTGTACGGTGCTGCCTTGACCTGACAAAGAGTGTGACGACACTGGCGACGTCGTCGACGGCGACGCAAAGAACCAGGCACGGGACCCACTTAGGGAGTCAGCAAGCAGCTGTCGAAGTGCACCACCCACGATAGAAGTGTTGTGCCAGTATTAGTTAGGTACTGTTCATACCCAGCCTGGTGCACCTAGTACCTAAGGTACCTAAGGTACCTTCAGGCAGACATCGACATGGTCTCATTGTTTGACTGAGCTGCTTCGGCAGTTTGGATTTTGTTGGGGGGTAACCTCAGTCTTCTCTTTTCTTGCATCTTTCCTTCTGGACGAGAATATATTCTATCCATAAAATACACAACAAATCATATACGCCAAAGCAGTTAGGGTTCTCCCAATCCTCATCCTCATTCCTCTTCTCTCTCGCATCTAGTTTCCAGCAGAAACGACTGGTGCAAGCATCTCTTTTCTCTAAAGCAGAAACGCCCTTCAAAGGTTGAGCCGATCGGTATCGAGCCTTGCATAGCAAGACTGGCGGTCAAATGTCAAGGTCTAACAGTAATTACTGCATGGTTGGAATGCCCTGGTACTCGTCGTAGCCGAGGGCGAGGTTCATGTTCTCTGGATAAGTTGTTAGCAAATCGTGGCAATTGTTCCTCAAAACCAGTAAGTCTTACGGAGACACTGAGTGGCAGCACCCTTGTTCAGGTTGTCAATAGTGGCGCAGCTGGGGGCATCATCAGCTACTGTTATGTCGTGAGGCTTCTCAGTGGACGAGAACTTACATGACCACACGCTTTCCAGTGCTGTCAACCGCGAATCCACCAATCTCAACACCATGCTTGTTCTGGATCGACTTGACGTAAGGAGCCTCGCCAACAACCTTCACAAGCTTCTCGCCGGCATAGCGATCCTGGTAGATCTGGCGAATGTCCCTGGAGGTCATCTCCTTAGCAAGTGGGATGTTAATCGTAAGCTGGATACCACGGAACCAAGAAGCGCTAATATCACATTAGACTAGTATTCGACAACGGGGTACAGTGAGGAGAAGTTCGTACACATGGGGGATGAATGACGTAGGGGCGCCGAGGTGGTGGCTGATCTCGCGCTCGTGGATGTGGCCAGTAAGGGAGTCTGTGAAGCGTCAGTTTCGTCTTCAACCAAGGCCTGATCTTCAGGCACTTACAAGGAAGGAGGTTATCCTTCAGCAGCGTCTCGTCGTTCTTGGGGCTCTTCTTCGTTCCAGCTCCAGAGAACTACAAAGGGTTAGTATCAGAAACGGCAATGATTGGGATAGAGATACACACGCCAGAGACACCAAAGATGGTAGGCACACCGCCAAGGTAAGGGACCAAAGGAGCAATGCCAAGCTGGGAGCCAGTCGCATAGCAACCAGGGCAGCTTATGCGGGAAGATTCAGTAATCTTGCTGCGCTCCACAAGCTCAGGCAGGGAGTATGTCCACCTTCCAGTGGTATCGAATCGGTAGTCGGCAGAGAGATCGACGATAAGGCTGGGGCTCTTATCCAGAGCTTCGACAAAGGACTGGCAGACGTTGTTAGGTAGGGCCATAACTAGAGCATTGGGTCAGTTCAAAGGTCAACCATATAGGAATCCAGTAGACCTACTCCAGGCATCAACCTCGCCCTCCTTGTCCAGACGGGCGACATCTTCCGGAGACAAGCTCTCGTAGATGATCCTGCGCTTATTGTAACCTTTGAGCTCCTGTCCTACAAGCTCTCGGGATGAAACATGGCGAAGGTCAATATTGGGGTGGCCGTTGAGAAGGTCGATCAAGGCTTGACCTGTGTAGCCGCGAGCACCAATAAGGCCGATTCGTGAGGGCTTCTCGTTAGACGCATTCTTCTTTCCCAGCGGCGGGTTAGGGTTGGTATTGAGCGCATTGGAAGAAATGCCAGTGGTGGACATAGGTCGGACAAATTGTGCGTAGTTGGCAGTCGATCGGCCAGTGACAGTCTTGGGGAGAAGAGCAGCAACGCGAGGGGCAGCTCGGCGAGCGCCGGCGCGCATGACGCCTGAGGTGGCAGACAGCATCCTTCCGAGATGTTAATACCCAATTGGCCTGGGATCAAGAGGGCAAGTTGGACGTATGATCTGCTGAAGCTGAGCGACGACGGGTGTTGGGACTCGGTGAAGATATGAGTAGGCGAGGCAAATGTGACTGATAGGTGATGAGCGGAAATCCCTGTCAACCCTAACCCTCAGTCGATTTGGAGGGGCGATGTGGGGCACGTTAGAGCCGAAGTCGGCACACGTATCAACAGCTTGTATGTGGATCGGCCCTATTCCATCAGCCACAGTGATAAATGTCTAATGCAGTGAGGGCTGTTTTGGGTCAAACATCAACATAAGTTATCACTTACACATGTTCAGTATTTGTGCACAATTTGTTGTGCACACTAGCAGGGCCTGCTAGCAACTGTTCCTTGGATCGTACATCTCCATACTCCTCCACTTCTCCGGCTCCTGGGACTGAAAACCAAATCCTATCACCGGAAATTTCTGTCATTAATTCAATTTACCCTACAAACACCAGCATCCATCATTAAGCCTTGTTAACACCAGTTGCACTGTCAACTAAGCCCTCAACGTCTACATCATCGGATTCTGCCTGACGACTTCTACCATATATATATCATACTCCCAGAAACACCAGCAAAACATCATTAGTCTATCAAATGTCACTTTGCAAGGCTTGCGACCAGGCGCTTATCCTCGAGGTTGAGGATGACAATGGCCTAGAGACCACTGTTCCAGATGACCTTCTCCTTTCGTGCGGATGCCATTTTCACTGGTAAGTTTTCTTGCCTGCATAAGCGTCTCAATCATGGGTCCCATAGACATTTGGTTGCTGAGATGAAGCATGGTTTTTCGATTCAGGCAATGTCTCCTTGATGAGGCTTCCTCTGTTGCAATCTCATTGAAATGCCCATCGTGCGACGTATACTTGCCTGTAAACCAGCCTGGTCCGTCAAGTACAAATATTGCCCACCAAGCCAACTCCCCTGCTCCCATTCTGGTGCACTACACGAACGAGGGAGGTGTTCAGGAAGATTTCGATATCCTTCCGACTATCACCGAGGAAGCTTTCTTGGAAAGCAACCCAGAGGCTCGTCGTGCAAAGGCTATGCACACCATGTGCTACGAAGGTGACACCGAGGGCATCATCGACCTGCTGAGGGATGCAAGTGAGGAGCAAGTCGATGTCGGGGAATTGATTCGCTTCCAAGATCCTCTGGAGAACATGAAGTCAGCTCTTCACTATGCTGTAGAAGGCAACCATGAGACTGTCGTATGGCTCCTTCTTTGGCTTTCCTCTGGGATGCCGACTTCAGACTTCCCCGAGCCGGTGCGCGCCCAGGCGGAGGCGATGTCTCTTGACAGACTTTTTTCAGGCTCCGGAACCGATATCCGCGCAATCAGGGACGAGCACGATCTCACTGCTGAAGACCTTGCTCAGAGTACCGGCCATCTGATCCAGCTCGCGCAAGCTGGGTGTCTTCGTTGCCAGGAATAGGGCGCATTCGAGCAGTACGCAAACAAGACAACTTTAGTCCTAAATTTCCAATAAGTCATCATGGGAGTCCATGTAGATATGAAACAAGAAGCACCCATATCTGTCCCACCGGCCTGCACCAGTTCTCTCTGCGTAGAGCAGCGTTCGATGTCGCTTTAAACCCGTGTTGCATAGTAACTACTGTCTGAGCATGGTTACCTCTTTAGGTCCTGACGGTCGGTGCTGGGGACAGGTACCACACTTCCCCCGCATGTCGTCATGATTCTGTAAGTACTACTTGTAACCTTAAGTTTGTCATCGGGCCTAAATCTCCGTGTCTATCACATGCTTCCCTAAGAGTGAATTGAAATGGTTGTAAACCACAACAACGCCTAGATGAGCCCGGTTCACGTCACTAAACTCGTCTCACCAAATGTTGCCGCAAGACTTAGACTCAACTGATTCCACTAAGCAGATTTGGGCATTGACACGCAGCAAATACTCTTCGGACAGACCCCTACTTTTCCGCCATTCGCGCCTAGGTCAACGTGCTCTTGTCCAAGTTGGCGCAACGCTGGAGTGGCCAGCGCGCTTCATTTGCGCGACTGGCTTTGGCGCAGCCGCTTCGTCTTAGCTACCCAGGTGTGAGGGCCGTTGCAAAACCCACGTTCATCATGACAATGACAAAGGCAGATCAGAAGGCAGACAAATCCTACCTATCCTCAGCAGTGGAGTCACTGAACTTATGGGGCCCGAGATCAATAACTCCTACTCCTGGGGACAAAACTGCCGAACCGACCTCTCCGGCGTCGACTGTTGCGCCGTCAAACGATTCTCGAGATCATGCTGTCAGGCAGCTATACGGGCAGAGTTTCCGTAACTATCCGCTTGGCTGCCCATCGCTAAGAGTTCAATGGTTTCACGCTGTCGATGTAAGCCTCTCGGCCTTCGCCCCTTGTATCTTGTCCCTGAACATCTTCATAGGTTCCAAAGCGAAAACCTCAATTGGTGAAGAAGCGTTCAGGTAAAGAGCCTACGATAGATGCAAAAGCGAAGCCTGCAGCCCCAAAGAAATTCACCGCCTTTTCCGAATCAGACTCCAAAGCGATCGAAGCTCGATATCAGCGACTCATAGAAGATGTGGAGGATGGAAAAGCCAGCAGCAAGAGCCCTGGCCAGATCAGAGTGCCAGTCAATGAAGATTTCCTGTTCGATGTCGATGTAATGGAACGCGAGCTGTCCCCAGTTTATTGGCTTGGTCCAGTTTATGAAGGTAGGAAAAGTGAGAGTCCTGTGCCAAACCATGAGATTAACAATTGAAACAGTTCGCCGAGGTACTTGGTTCTATCAAGAAGGTTCTGCAAACCGGCCATGTGAGGAGAATCTTGCGGCGCAGCTCGAAGAGGTCTGTTAGACCTTTTCCATAATTGGAAGTTCTAAACTAACGGTGTAGTTATAGGGCTATCTGAAATCGAAGCCTTGGCTGAGCCCAGGTAAGTGAAACCACAGCCCGATCATCTTCAAAACCACCACCTAAGATTTGGCGTAGCCAGGACCTCCAGTCAGCATTCCACAAGTTGCAAACCTGCGACGAAGGAGAGCGATGTTTGTACAACAACAGACGAGGCGAAAGGGAGAAAGACTGCTGCTGCCGCTGCTACATCACACTCCGCCTCCTCACATCCCCCTTCGTACCGACTTTTTGGCATGTACATGAACAGCGTTGTCACATACCAGGACGCAAATACCGCCTGGATCTCATCAGAAGGCATGCTATCGTGGGTCGCGTCTTCAGTGTATGAGAAACTGGGAGGCGGCGCTTATATGAGTGGAATAAGATTAACCCGCGGTTTTGCAGAGCCGGGCAAGGCCAAAGACAAAGAGAAGGATGAGAAGGCTAACACGTCTCCTGTGGACGACTCCATTGGTTTGGAGGAGAAGCAGCAAAGCTATTCGAAGAGGGGACCAGCACCTCCAGGTTCACACAGACTTCCAGGAGAAGAGAGAGGTCCTGCTGCAGCCTTCAAAGAATCTGTTGAGGAACGCGATGACCCACGCATGCAGTTGCGTCGCCAGCTGTCTTCCCTGATGGAGTCTGGAAGTACAGATGCTGCCGAAACTGAAGAACAGATCAATCTTCGAGAAGAACAAGTCATACGTGAGGACTACAACTCACCTGCTGGGGAGACTCAGGGCCGAGAAATTGAGCATCTGGTCCTGGTTACCCATGGTATTGGACAGCTACTGAGCCTACGGTAGGTGACTAACTAGCATCTCCTTGTTACGAGACCGCAACTAAATGTAACGCAGGATGGATAGTGTCAACTTCGTCCATGATGTCAACACGATGCGGAAAACCTTCAAGTCTGTCTATGCAGCCTCAGAGGATCTCAAGGCCCTTAATACAGACACGGGTCCTGGACCCGGGAACTGTCGAGTTCAAGTTCTGCCAGTATGCTGGAGACATTTGTTAGAGTTCCCACGACGCCGTGAGAGGAAGAACGAGCATGATGTTGCTGATGCATATGACGAAAACGAGTGTGAGTCGCGCCTTGGTCCCTGTTTGCCCCCGATCAAACTTATCCTGCTTCAGTTACCTGAAATTCTCTTCTAAATGCTTCTCTGACAATATTCCATCACAGACCCATCGCTCGAAGATATCACAGTCGAAGGAGTAGCCTTCGCTCGCTCACTGATATCTGATCTGGCGCTCGATGTTCTACTGTATCAAAGCTCCTACAGGGAACAGATTTCCAAGATTGTGCTTGAGGAAAGCAACCGGATTGCCCGACTTTATAAGCAGCGGAACCCCGAATTTAAAGGCAAAATCCACCTCATTGGACATTCTCTGGGGTCAGCCATCTACTTTGATAGTCTGTGCCGCCAACGTGAGCGACAAGAGTCGGCGACTCGAGATCCGCTGCGATTTTGGCCATCATCCCAGGAGCGCTCTCCCATCCATCACAAGAACAGGGAGGCGATGTTTGAGTTCGACGTATCCGACTTTTACTGCCTCGGTTCTCCTGTAGGACTGTTCCAAATGCTGAAAGGCCGGTGAGTAACTTCATGGACTGCATTTTTCGGAGTCAGGCCGTGAACACTGACAACATAACGGCCCTAGAACTATCGCTGCCCGTCATTCTCCACAAGGACTGCCCTCGGAAAGCCCGTTGAACCCTGAGATCATGGAAGACCCATTCCTATCCCCGAAGTCCACAGAACGGGTGTCGCAGGTTAGTGGTCTTCCCTGTACAGTCTCATCACCGAAGGTTGAGCAACTATTCAACATTTTTCACCCTTCCGACCCTATCAGCTATCGTCTGGAACCCCTCATTTCTCCAGCAATGGCAAGTCTCAAACCTCAGCGACTGCCTTACACTAAGAAGGGCATCTTTGGCAGCGTAGCTCCACAAGGCTTGACAGGCATCGGAGCTATGGTTGGGCAAAGCGTCAGTGGCCTCTGGTCCAACTTCAGCGCGGGTATCGCAAGCAACATCTTGAACCGCAGCTTAGGACTTAGCAACGAGGAGGTTGCGAGACTTGCGGCCAGCCCAGCCACGGAGCAGCCTCCAGGTGCTGGTACGAATATAGCTTCTGGCGGTGTACCTCAGCCGAATAAGGTTAATGAAAGGAAGAAAAGGTTGGCCGACTTGGCTTCACCCAAACAAACGGATGGTAAAGATCCAGCGCTCATAGATGACGATATCGAGACGCTATTTTCTAAGTTTCAGTCTCGTAACTCTGATGATAAAACCCACCAAGAACGAGACGAAGAGTGGGTGCAAGAGAGCCGCAAAGCTCGAAAAATGCGGACGGAGGAGGCCAAAGTTCGTGCACTGAACCGCAACGGCCGTGTTGACTACAGTATTCAAGAGTAAGTGCGCTCGCCCCATCTTGCTTGCTCGCGCTTGTGGTTATGACATCCTCTTATTGGCGGTTTCAATCGCTATCGTTATCAGTTCCTCCGGATCTGGTCCTTTATCCTTTTCACTGGTTATTGCACGGTCATATAAGGCTAATGGGTTCAAAGAGGAACACTCGATTTCAACCCCATCAACACGATTGCGTCACACCTGGGATACTGGGCAGACGAGGATGTCAATCATTTTATCCTATCTCAGCTTTTGTCAAACAAATCGAAGAACGACCATTAGGCTAATATTTCTCTTCTTGCTTTTTGCTGTTTGGAGTCATAAGGTGTGGTTCAAAGTAGAGGCTAGAGCTCCTGTTTTAACGACCAAACGGAACTATAAGAGGCAATCAGGCTTTGGATTGACCATCATTATATTTCCTCCACGTGTTATTCTCACCAGTATTTCATCTGGGACCGCCATTGTGAGCGAGGATATCACCTAGAAGATCTATGATCCATATTCGTAATCAATGACATAGCACTCGAGGAAGAATAGTGATCGGTCAGAACTCATAATCCAGTCAGCTTAGAATAACATTTTTTGTCCTTGTTAAGAATAAGCTGCCTCGGTACTTCGCAACACCTGCTCAACATGCGTATCTACATAACTTGACAGTCGTTCACGTAAGTATCTCAATATTCTGGTCTTATTCATAATTTCCGCCATTTGATGTTATTTTCTACTTTCATTAATCACGCTGTCTAAAGAAACACCCTTTAAAGGACGAATTGAGTAGAGTTTGTGACATTATAATTCCTTGTCCAGCCGGCTGTGGAGTCATACCGGCCGGCGCAATGGCGGGGCCGTCTTATACTGTGGTGGGGTACGACGCTGAAAGTTTGGTGACAGCCTACAGCCACGCGCAAAAAGTTGCAACATACTTTCTACCCTTGCACCAACATCCTAACACCGCGATAATCCTCACCTTACGGCTCCTCGCAGACAGGCCGGAGTCGCTGATAAAGGCCCTCAGAGGGCGAGGACATCGAAACTGCGACACGGCTTCACTCTCAGCACCGCCGATCCGTTTCTGACGCAGAAGTATCACAATCGAATATTTGGTCATGCCTCAACGGCTCGCTGTTCGCCAACATCAAGCTCTAGTCCTCAGCTTGTTGTGATAACTGCGGCCAGGCACTATACGTTTTCACGAAGCGACGAATATTGACCGATTTAACGCAACCCATTCATCGCGAAGCGACGGTCATTATGGCGGATGCAGGAGCTCCGGTCAAGCAGCAGCTTGTTGACAAGCTGCCTAAACACTTCAAAGGGATCAAATTTGGTATCCAGTACGTCTTACCTTCTCACTTTTCCATGCTCAATTTTAACAAGATTGCCGTCTAGGTCCAACCAGGACATTGCGAACCAGGCTGTCTTGGAGGTTTCCGATCGATTATTGTACGATATCGAAAACAATCGTGCGCCTTACAGACATGGACCCCTCGATCCGCGACTCGTAAGTTCAGTCACAGTGTTCATCTTCGACTTACGATGCACTAATAGTGTTGGTTTCTAGGGTATATCGAGCAAGATGGCGAGATGTGCGACTTGCCAAGAACCCCTTGCCAACTGCAATGGTCACTTCAGTCACGTCAGGCTGCCACTCCCGGCCTTCCATATCGGATATATTCGCTTTATCATGCAAATTCTCCAAGATATTTGCAAAGACTGTGGCAAGGTTCTCCTGGAAGAGCCAGAAAGACGTGCATTCCTCAAGGAACTGCGGAGACCCGGCTTGGACAACCTTCGACGAACTGCGATCTGCAAGCGAATTAATGAGCAATGTCGAAAGACGAAGATCTGCCCCTACTGCAATACTGTCAATGGTCAGATTCGCAAGATTGGTGTCCTGAAACTTGCCCACGACAAGTGAGTTCACTTCAACAAATCGACATCTGCAAAAAAGGTTCCCCCTGAGAGCAAAATCAAATTCGACAGCTCATTCTCTGTTGCGAGACGGGAAAATCCCGAGCTCGAGAAGCATCTTCGAAAGGCTATGGAGGATTTGAACCCACTTAGGGTGTTGAACCTTTTCAAGATGATCAGCCCGACGGATTGCGAGCTGCTGGGCTTAGATCCTACCGAAGGCCGCCCAGAAATGTTTATTTGGCAGTTTGTGCCAGCGCCGCCAGTCTGCATTCGTCCCTCGGTCGCTCAGGAAAATGCCAGTACGGAGGATGATTTGACTACAAAGCTGGCCGATATCGTCTGGGTCAGTGGTATGATTCGGTCAGCTCTTCAAAAAGGATCTCCAGTGCAGACAATCATGGAGCAGTGGGAATATCTGCAAACGCAGATTGCAATGTACGTCAATAGCGACGTTCCAGGTTTGCAGCAGCCGGGTTTCGGAAAGTCTACAAGGGGTTTCTGTCAACGGCTGAAAGGTAAACAAGGCCGCTTCCGAGGAAATTTATCCGGGAAGCGAGTCGACTTCTCTGGCCGAACCGTTATTTCGCCTGATCCCAACCTTGGTATCGACCAGGTCGCCGTCCCTATTCTAGTTGCAAAAAACTTGACCTATCCGGAGCGAGTCAATCGGCACAACATCGAGAAGCTCCGGCAATGCATCAGAAACGGTGTCGATGTTTGGCCAGGTGCCCAGTGCATCTTGAAAAATGATGAAGGTGGCTACAGGGTCAACCTAAGGTTCGGTGACCGAGAACTGGCAGCGAACCAGCTCCGTTATGGAGACGTTGTTGAACGCCATCTTGAAGACGGAGATATCGTCCTCTTCAATCGCCAACCCTCTCTACACAAGCTTAGTATCATGAGCCATCTTGTGAAGGTGCGGCCATGGAGAACATTCCGTCTGAACGAATGTGTGTGCAGTCCGTACAACGCAGATTTCGACGGTGACGAGATGAATCTTCATGTTCCCCAGACAGAGGAGGCGCGAGCAGAGGCCATCAATCTCATGGGTGTCAAGCATAATTTGGCAACTCCAAAGAATGGGGAACCTATCATTGCAGCCACACAGGATTTCATTACTGCGGCCTTTTTGCTCAGCAGTAAGGACAGGTTTTTCGACCGCAAAACATTCACATACATTTGCATGCACATGATGGATGGCAAGACGCCCTTAGAGGTCCCACCGCCAGCGATCATTGCTCCAAAAGCGCTCTGGACTGGTAAGCAGATCTTCAGTATCCTTATGAGGCCAAATAAAGATTCTCCCGTCAAGGTCAACTTGGATGCCAAGTGTCGATCGTACAAAGCTCGGCCTGGCCAGTGCCCAGACATGGACCCCAACGACGGGTGGCTGGTTGTTCGAAACTCAGAAGTCATGTGCGGTCGCATGGACAAGTCTACAGTCGGTGAAGGAAAAAAGGACTCGATCTTTTACGTTATCATGCGAGATTTTGGGCCAGACCATGCAGTCACTGCCATGAACCGACTGGCGAAGCTTTGTGCCAGACAATTGACCAATCGGGGCTTCTCAATCGGAGTTGGTGACGTGTTCCCAACGGAGAGACTGAATATTGAGAAGGAGCAGCTTGTTGCAGTCGCGTACAAGCAGTGCGACGATCTCATTGAGACTTTCAAACAAGGCAAGCTGGAGAAGGCTGCCGGCTGTAACATGGAGCAGACACTAGAAAACTCCATTTCCGGTATCCTGAGCAAGGTCCGACAGCAAGCCGGCCAATACTGCGTTGATACACTCAGCCGAAATAACGCACCACTCATCATGGCCAAGTCAGGATCCAAGGGTTCCGACATCAATGTCGCTCAGATGGTTGCTTGCGTCGGTCAGCAAATTATCGGTGGACAGCGTGTACCAGATGGCTTTCAGGATCGAAGTCTTCCACATTTCCATAAGAACGCACGACAGCCGCCTTCTAAGGGTTTCGTCAAAAACAGCTTCTACACTGGTCTGTTCCCGACAGAGTTTCTGTTCCACGCCATTTCTGGTCGTGAAGGCCTGGTTGATACAGCTGTCAAAACTGCTGAAACCGGATACATGTCTCGACGTTTGATGAAGTCTTTGGAAGATCTTTCTACACAATACGACGACACAGTGCGGACCTCAGGAGGTGGCATTGTGCAATTCCAGTTCGGTGCTGACAAGCTTGACCCTGTGGACATGGAAGGCTCTGCTGAGCCCGTACACTTCCAGCGGACATGGACACATGCTGAGGCCTTGACATGGGACAATAATGAAAGAGCTCTGACACCAGCAGAAATTCGCAAGTTTTGTGATTCCATGCTGGAGGTTGAACGCAAGAGGTTCCCTCGGCGTGGACTGCTGCATAATGAACCACTTGCCTACGATGATGCAAGCGATTATGGTATTGACGAGCATGAAAGCGCCCGAAGATTCCTTAAGACAATCGAAAGTCAAGTAGAGGCCATGGCTGTGAAGCTGGAGAAGATTCGCGCCCTTGCTGGCATGTCTGGAGACGAAATTTCTAAAGGCCTGGCTCAGGACCACGCTGACAGGACAGCCAAGGTCTCTGCCACCACCCTCAGGCTCTTCATCAAACTCTGTTTAGAGAAGTATAAGAAGGCTCACGTCGAGCCTGGCCACGCTGTCGGCGCCGTCGGTGCCCAGTCCATTGGAGAGCCAGGTACTCAGATGACTTTGAAGACTTTTCATTTCGCAGGTGTCGCAGGTATGAGTATCACACAAGGTGTTCCTCGTATCAAGGAAATCATAAACGCTTCTAAAACTATCAGCACTCCAGTCATTACATGTCCTCTGGAGAACAATCAACAGATTGAAGCTGCCAGGGTTGTCAAGGGTCGGATCGAAAAGACGTACATATCAGACGTTCTACGGTTCGTAGAAGATGAGTGGCGCGCCCAGGAAGGCAGCGTCGTTTTGCAGATCGACACGGAAGCTCTGGCAGAGATGCACCTGGGTGTTGAAGTATACGACATTGCCGAGGCCATCTGCAAGCATCGGAAACTCAAAGTCTCCAGAGAGGATCTCTCTATCAGTGGGAACAGGATTGTTATCCGCGTGCGCGATGGTAGTGAGATGCCAGTCAAAAGAGCTACAAAGACAAAGTCAGAGGCCGATTCAGGTGACATGCTCATCAGGGCAAACTTCCTCCGACGCGGATTACCGACGGTCCCGATCTCTGGGTATCCCGAAGCTTCCCGGGCTATCATCCAAACTTCAGAACAGAGCACGCACACTGTACTTGTCGAAGGTTATGGCTTGAGGGCATGTATGACTACTGAGGGCGTCATCGGAATCAAGACTCGGTCCAACAGTGTCATGGAGTGTCGTGATGTATTGGGCATTGAAGCGGCTCGGACTACCATTGCCAGCGAAATCGGCGAAGTCATGGGAGATATGGGCATCGATCCTCGTCACATGCAACTTCTTGCTGATGTTATGACCTACAAGGGTGAGGTTCTCGGCATCACACGGTTTGGCCTGTCCAAGATGCGCGACAGTGTGCTACAGTTGGCATCCTTTGAGAAAACGCCAGATCATCTCTTCGAGGCCGCTGCAGGCATGAAGACGGACAGGATTGAGGGAGTGAGTGAGTGTATCATTATGGGCCAGACTATGGCAGTCGGGACTGGAGCATTCCAGATTGTGCGTCGACTGGCTATTCGGGAAAGCGATATCAAGGAAAAGCCAACATTGTTTGAGCAGGCTTGGAACGAGGAAGTTGGGGCAAGAAAGAAGTTACGGCGTAAGGCATAGGTTCATGAAATCGAGCTAAGTTGGTATTGAACTGGCCGGGGCGGGCATACAAGAAAGCGTCTATAAGATGGCGATCTGTCTCTATCCTTATCAACTTTTGGCTCACATCGTGACAACAAATTGAATTGCTCTTGATGGACTGCAGCTCTGGCCATGGCGTCACGTGGTTGGATGTAATGCTAGCGTCATCAGCCGTGAATTGAGGGAACGTGGTTTGCACGTTTCATCAAACCATACCGGTGGTAATCACCTTAATTGTGCCAGAAAACGCTGAACTTTTGAAATTGATATTACATCAATTGAATTCTTCTATCAGGTCAGGATGTGTGGCCGATATGCACTAAATTTGGTGAGTTGTTCACAGTGCTATGTCGAGGCACCAGCTAAGCATTCACGCAGTCGCCATCACAGGTGCGCAACATGCTAATGCATGACAACTTGTCCGTCGATGGTGAGCTCCCACCAGATGAAGGATCGGGTGCCCCTCGTCAGAGCTACAACTTTGCCCCCGGATATCATGGCCTGGTTTATCGAGCAGACACTCCAGATTGGGGAGCTGGACCTCGACATCGCAACGAGCCCAGCGATGTCACTGAGCCTAATAATTCTCCGTCAAACGATCACAAGGGGGATCAGAAACAATCCAGTGGCTCTCACACGTCGTGCAAATTGCAGGCAATGAAATGGGGCCTGATCCCTTTTTGGACAAAGAGAAATCCAGATTATGCCTCGGTTATGAAAACCATCAACTGTCGAGACGACTCTCTTGCAACGACCGGTGGCATGTGGAATACCATGAAAGCCCGTAAGAGATGTATAGTTATTGCCGAGGGTTTTTACGAGTGGCTCAAAGTAGGCCCTAAGGACAAGCTGCCGCATTATATCAGGCGCAAAGATGGACATCTGATGTGTTTTGCCGGCTTATGGGACTGTGTTCAATATGAAGGTGAGACAGCGGCGGTTGATTTGAAGCTGTATACTCACATGCTAACGGAATGTCACACATGAAGGCTCGGAGGAGAAGACGTATACGTACACAATCATTACAACTGACTCCAACAAACAACTCAAGTTTCTTCATGACCGAATGCCTGTCATCCTGAACCCTGGGTCAGATGGGCTCAAGTCGTGGCTTGATCCATCACGTTACGAGTGGTCGAGAGAACTTCAGTCATTGCTCAAACCCTTCGACGGTGAGCTAGAGGTCTATCCAGTCAGTAAAGAGGTTGGCAAGGTTGGGAATAATTCGCCTTCATTCGTCATCCCCATCGACAGCAAAGAGAACAAGTCAAACATTGCAAACTTCTTCGCAAACGCCTCGAACCAATCCGTTGGAAAGAAGGTAGCGCATACCTTCAAGGAAAACAGCTCTGCTGTCGAAACTAAGTCTGAGGATGACCAGAATATTGAAGATTCCTCAGTCGGTTTTCCCACCAATTTTGCCAGCAGCTTGAAGCGCAAAGCCGCACACTCGGACGTTGGAGATGCTCCAGTAACGAAGAAGATGAGTGCAACAAAGAACACCTCCAAGGGGCCACATAAGGCGACAAAGCCAGGGACCCAAAAAATTACCAAATTCTTCAACAGCGCTTGATCCTGAATTATTTCTGGTTCCGCAATACTCTTTGCTGAGACTGCTTGGCCCGAATTGCATGGGATAACCTTCAGCGAAATAGACCAGAGTTGCCAAGCCCCTGGATCAGGTTTGACTCGACGATCCTCGCATTTTGCCAATCTTGGATGATAGAATGAATTGTTTCTGTGCAATTGCTATAGCTTACATTTCTGAGGACCTAAGGCGAACTCCAGACCGAGCCACAACCAACCCCACGGATGTTGGCGGCCGTTACAATATCGCAAATGAGGTTCTCCGGCCACTGCTGATCTTTGGGAGATGTTATGTGGCAATTCGTGCATGATTGATATTACGTTCACGACTCGTCAGCATTTAGCCTCCAATGCGCCAAGCCTGTACACACAAATACCGCGGCAGAAAGCAGCCCGATTGATGGATAGTCATGTTCGCTAAAATAACATGAACGTGGCAGAGCGGAGTTGGCAAACGTTGGTCGACAAGGACCTTATCTCGATGAAACACTGAAAATTTTTAAGGGATCGGCGTACTTAATCAGCCCCAGTCAGTGCATCTTCAAGTACAACGCATTGAAGATCGTGCATTGGAGAATTCCCCGATTTGGCTTGTCAATACGAAGCTACAGTCTTGAGAGATGGCCGAGATGATAATCCACTGACCTTCCGTCCAAGGACGACGGAGGCGGATTTACGCCCCACGAAACCGCCAGAATGCAATCGGCATTTTAAGCTTACGCATTATGGTGTGAATATCATGGATATGCTGGGATTCGGACGCTAAGGTGCCGAAAGACTCAGAGACGTGGCACACTACATATGAGGTTATAAACTATTCAGAGCTCCTGTGCCTTTCGGTGGGAATATCCTGTATAGGCCTTGCAGTCAGTTTTGCCATCCAGTCCAGCCTCATTACCGCGCGCACATCCAACTTCCTCGAGATGAAGTATCTTACAACTTTTGGCGCAGCTAGCGCTCTGGTTAACAGCGTTTCTGGACACTACATCTGGACTCAGCTCGATATCGATGGGCAGTCTGGCGTTGGTGCTGCTGGAGGCATCAGGCCGAACACAAACTACAACTCCCCTGTCACTGGTAAGCATGTGCTTCTCTGGTCATGAGCACGGGATACTGACAGGGCGCGCTCTACAGACCTCGACTCAACTGACCTACGATGCAACGAGGGTGGCCTTGATGGTTCAGGCACAGCCGTTCGTGAGATGGAGGCCGGATCGACCTTCACTTTCCACAGTGATGTTGTGCGTGGCCACTTATCGCCGAGCAAGGGTTCGACATGTTGATGCTAACTGTAGCGTCAGGCTGTCTACCACCAGGGCCCAATTTCTGTGTTCCTTTCTCAAGCTCCAGGGTCGGCAAAGGACTACCAGGGCGATGGTTTGTGGCAGAAAATTGCCGATATTGGTGAGTCTGCCCTTTTGCCACTGCAGTAATCCATCAGTAACCGTTTCCCAGGTCCTTCTTTCAGTGGCGGCACTGCTCAGTGGGATTTATCCCGTAAGTCGGCCTTTGTTCTTCCTTCGTTTGGATATACTGTTGTGCAGCTAACTCTGGCCTATAGAGGAGTACAGCTTCAAGCTCCCCAGCTGTATCCCGGACGGCGAGTACTTGCTGCGCATTCACAACATCGGCATCCACAACCCCTGGCCCGCGGGTGTCCCTCAGGTATTCTTGCGGGATGGTTTAGAAATTTCGTGCTTCGGACTGACCACGATGGTGTAGTTTTACGTCGCCTGCGCGCAAATATCTGTGACTGGCGGAAGCGGAAGCGGCTGGGACCCCGACCTATCCATCCCCGGCGTCTTCAGTGAGAGCGATCCTGGCTATACTGCCAATGTGGGTTAACTGCCTCTTCGTCAGGCGAGCGGCTGGCAATTGATAGGCTGATGCATATCGCAGATCTACGATCCGAACTTCAAGTCTTACGCCGTTCCTGGTGGCCCAGTGGTGAGTCGTCTTCACTGCCGCACCATATCCGCGTCAATACTGACCCAGGTTGCAGAAATCTTGCTGATATATTCCCCTTGGGGGGGGGGGATTTGGGAACATCGGGATTGAACCCGTTATGTGGAACGCTTCATGATGAGCGGAACGCTTCATGATGAGCGTCGTGTGTCATACAGCACAGGGAAGTGTATCATGATCAGGTAACTACAAACTAGCAAATTGCCGTTTGGATTGTCAGATACATCCATCCGACTTTCGAAATACCAGAGCATGAAAGTGCTAGCTGCAGGGTAGCCATCCTTCCTCACAAGCAGTCCTGGGCGATGCTGCCTGCCCCTCATTGCCCCGCTGCCACAACGGCGCCGCTGTTTAGTGTCTCCGGCTCAAGCCTTAAAGCCTTGCCCATGACTTCCCAAGTCTCGACGTTGACACCAAAATCATCGCCGTTTATCCTGCAAGCCCTCCAGAGCCGAATGTCCACCGCCAGAGACGTGAAGAAGTTAGCTTTTACCTGCGAGCAATGCCGCAAGCGCAAGGTCAGCAGCCGGCTGTTCATGTTCCACGATGTCGAGCATGAGCCAAAGAAATCGTAATCGACACTAACATCCACTGTCTCACGGCATAGGTGAAATGTGACGGGGCTGAACCTGCATGTAGCAGATGTCAGGCCCGTAAAGAGACTTGTGAATACAAACAGTAAGCTTCCCCATCGGATATGAACGTCGCTGGGCACATGCTTCGCTCGTGCAGCTTTTCCTCATATTATATATATACAAATACATGGAAAAGTGAAATAAAAAAAGCATGGTTAAGTGTATCATATCAAGCTTACACCGCCATAGGTCACCAACACTTATCTACACGCACAGTCTCGAGAAACGCATCAAGGAGCTCGAAGCCGAAGTAGCCGAGCTTCGTAACGCCAGAAAAACTACCAAGAGTCCGGATCCGAGAACGCCAGAGAGCAGTCAATTGCGCGACGACAGCTCATCATCATCAAAGCCTAGGAGATTCGATGGCCTGAAAATCGACGACAAAGGTGTAACTACCTACCATGGATCCACAAGCTTCTTTCATTTCCTGGATGGCCTGGAGCGCAATTCATCGACAGCCGATGGAGAGACGGAACGTGACAGGGATGAGAGCAGGCAATCGCTCAAACATAACGCGTGGCAGCAACGTGCCGTAGAACTCAACTCGCAAGTACCCGTGCGTTCACCCGCGAAATCGGTTCACCGTGAGAGTAGCCTCGAGGTTCTAACATTGGTTGATGGTACAGGAGCCCTTTCGTTATCTTATAGATCTACACTGGTGTTGGGTTCAGCCTCTTTTCAACTTCATATATCGCCCAGCGTTTACCAGTGAGTTTTTGCCACCTCTACAAGCCTAGAGTAACCATGTCCTAAACACATAACAGGAGACATGCTGGTCCTCGGACCATATTACTCTCATACCCTCATGAACGCCCTCCTCTCTCACTCAATAAGATGGGGACGTGCTGACCCAACCACTCATGAGCTTCTCAAAGTATACGATGACGGCCAGCTATTTGCTCGTCATTCTCGCGATATGGTGTTTGATGAGGTCAGGCGCGGCACCTGCACAATACCGACCATCCAGACACTGCTTCTCCTGAGCGCACAGGAGTGCAGTCTGGGAAACAGTACACAAGCTTGGATCTACAGCGGCATGGCCTTTCGGCTTGTCGACCATCTCGGCGTCAGCTTCGATGTCCAACGCAACGCTGGTGCCGTCACACTGTCAGACGAAGACATTGAGATCCGTCGACGACTGTTCTGGAGCTGTTATTTCTGGGACAAGGTCATCAGCCTGTATCTCGGCAGACTTCCGTCTCTCCAGCAGACGCCTGTGTCACCACCACAGTGGATACGTACGTATAGTTTGACGATCGACACATCACATCGCTGACTCCCACCAGTCGACGATTCTGCTGAAGATGAGCTCTGGCGCCCACATGGGCTACGATACCCCAATGGTGCAGGATATCGCCCTCGGCCTTCTCATTCGACCTCTTGTTTCACGCAAATGTGTCGGCTTTCCGTCATATTTAACCAAATTCTTATACACATGTATGACCCTGCAGATCAGAACTCAGAAGAAGAGATACAGGAATGTATCCTACAAGAAGAGGTGGCATTGGACCAGTGGTGGGAAGACCTGCAGGTGTTTTTGAAACTTGATACCAGTGTCATGCCTGATGATGCTCCGCCTTCTCACATCGTCACTCTCAAGTAAGCTGCCTTTTCTTAAGTCAACGGAGGCTTCAACTGACTTTCTTAGCTGCCTCTATCATACTTTTCGGATCCTCTTGTATCGGCCAATATTCTCCTGGCAGCCAACTGTAGCAAAAGCAAAGCTTGGTGGCAATAGGAATCGTTTACAGGAATGCGTATCATCTGCGACAGCCACGATAGCAATCTTCAATCTTTACAGCATATCATTCGGAGAGAGCTTTTGCACACTGTCGCTGCACTATGCTGTATATATTGCGGCGTCTGTGTTTCTGTTACAGGCACAGGCGACGCCTGATGATGTCCAGGCCCACCGAAAGCTGGAGTTTTGTATGCATGCGCTGCATCGTGCCAGTGCTGTGAACATCGGTGAGCTCTCGAGCCTTCATCATTTGCCAATCCCCCCTGTTAATATGCTGCCCTACAGTTATTGGTACGGCACTGAACTCGATCCTGGCAAAGATACGGGAGGCTGGGATCGCGGTGCGAATGCCCATCCCTGAGATGTCTCCCGCGCAGGCTGCCGCATCTTCCTCAGCTGGCCCAGCTCTGCACGATTTGACACTAGCCTCCGACCTCCGCCATGGTGGCTTCGATGATATTGACATAACTGGGCTTGTGAATGTACAGGGCATGTTACAGTCTACCTCATCGCTTGAGCCAGTCAGCGTGAGGTTCACCACAGACCATCAGAGTTGAATGGTATCTGTGCACATCGGAACATTGACATTTGGGATTGAATGATGGAAACTAGCATGGCACCAAAGTAGCGCCTGGTATTGGAAAAGCACTGGGATCAGCATGGCGCATTAATAAGGTATCATGAATGGAACATAGTTTACTTAGGATTTGTTACGGACAAACGCCATACACTGAGTTGACTATGTGTACGTAGTAAATAAATGGCGGCAGCTTTCCAAATACTTGGTAAAGAGCCTGTGTATGGGGTCAAGTGCTCACGCCCCTACTTTTGGAATACCTCTTCTTTGTTCAACCTTTTCTGTGGGCAAGGTGATCTTCAGCATGCCGCGGTATAAGCTTTCCAATCGGGGCGACCTTTCGCAATACTAGACGGAATCTGGCGCCTTGACCGACCTGCAATTTCGTCGCTACTTGCTCCATCCAATTGATCAACAAGAGTGTTTATGTCTTGTACGTACCATCTGATCTCCACCTGCATGAATGAATTGGCCAAACTGAATACCGTCTTCGTTGGTCCCCTCTATTCATAATCGAAATCTTCGGGCAGGGTCATTTGCGCCTGCATTCAGGGCATACCAGCAGGCGACGGTGCACCAGAGATAAAACCCTGAATGAATATTGTGTCACCGTCCTTCAGCCTGACCTCTTTGCGTAAGACTCGAAGATTAATAGACCCGAGGACAATTAGGCCGGTACTTGCAGCCATTCAGTAACCCCTGTACTTCTTTATTTCATGCCCCGGCAGGGACTGGAATATCAAACATGCCCACGGTTCGAGAAGATTGAGATCAATAGCTCGAATTAAGGGCGCCTCTGCGAAAATGATGAATGCTGATTGTAGATCAGGTTGCGAGTCCCACATGTAGTAGTGCAGAGTAACATTCTTTCCACCATAGAACGGACTCTCATGAGCACGGATCATCCTTAGACACAGATCTGTGCCCTGTCCAATGTAGACGAAGCAGTCATGGTCAGCCGCCATCTCTGGTTTCCACAGTACATGAAGGTAGATTTCAGGTTGCCGCGATTCAGTGTTGCCGCCAATAGCAAGAATGCTGTAGCTGAGATGAGCGCAATCCAAGACTTCGCTGGAGTTGACGTACTCTTGCCTTGAAATACTGAAAACTTGTGGGCGAAGATAATTTGTCAGACTCAGAACAGATACCTCTGTAATCTCAGAGTACTGGCCTGATTTATGCTTGGCGATGCAGAATGCAGCTGACTTCAAGAACTCTGTCTGTAGTATTAGTAGTCCGAAAGTGTTCCCTGAAACATGTTGCAACATGCCTGATCATTTAAGAACGAATGTGAATGTATATACATTCTTCGCTCGACTGCCAAGCTGTGTACGGTGTCTGGCTGGATCCCGGAATACGTGTGAGCTAGCATAGCAATGTAATCGCTCTTTGTTTCTGAGTTTCTGGCGCCTCCCAAGAAAGCTCATTGGTCCATTCAGAGACAAGTATCTGTCTATTAAGGCGTTGCTCTTTGGTTTCCTTTCTTTGTTTGGGTTGGCGGGAACGCGTCCACCGGATGGATAATCGTAGTGCAGTGAATCAAGGGGAGTTGTACTGCCTTCGTGTTAGTCACGCGAAGAGGTAGAAGAAAGTAACCCGCACTCTTTTCTATATTACAGAGTATTCATAGGCAAAAGAGAGAGGAGAAAATGCTGACTACATATACCCTACCTGTTCTTCTTATTCTTTTGGGTGAGTGTGCAATATAATGATAAAACATACCGAGTAAAGATTAATGTCACTATAGTGAATGTCACTAATAAGCACTAATTGGAACGAACGGTCGGTATATTTACTAACTCAGGACTAATAAATCAGCTAGAAAACCCACACACATAACTTTTGATAGCCTTGATATGTTGACAGATTCATTCCACGCTTTGATCCTCCTAGTTGGCCAAGTCCTCCACTACACTCATACACTCACAGATTCAAGGAAAATCATACAATGTTGGTAGCACTTATGCATTCCTTCGTTCATAACGCATTGCATATATACATACAAACAAGTATTTTCTTGCTCTTAATTCACTACTAGATTAGAACTTGAGGGTCTCAAAAGTCGATAGACTTGGACGGCGTGACAGAGTCACCTTGTATGTATGTGCCCGTTACTTCTCGCTTGTCGAGAGCTAACTTAGAAGTATGACCTTCTCCATGTATAGCTCAAATTGCGATCCTGTATTTAACTAAATGCATACTAGAGTGATTGACTACGTGTTGTCAATAAACTTTAGCAACTGATGATTCCCTTATAACTTAACTTAGTCAATAGCTGAAATCACTGACTCATATATACAGACATAATAACTATGTGTAACTTTTCAGCCAGCTCCATGAACTCACTAAAATATATTGTCTCACTTAGCACTATGTGAGGACGCGTTTCCTGATCCTGAATTACAACCTTCATTTATTATACTCATCATTAACGTAAGGTAGAAGCCCTTCGGACCGACCAACCACTTGAGAACCGGGCTTTTCTATAACTACACGTACTTTATTGATTAGTCAGTCATCCTTTTGCCAACTGGCATAACATATGTTACCAACTAAATCAAACTAGACAACTTAAAAGCCTGTTATGTTAGAAAGTAACGATAATGCTACGAAGTAAGCCTACAAAACATGTACTTTTCGATAATAATCCCGAATCCAGGTACTCCCAGCCTGAATTATATTCTGAAGATGCATATATCTCCTCGAACCAATATTTTCTGGTCCGACCGATTTATAATCAAGTTGAATACGAGTGAAGAAATAATCAGCTATACAGTAGTAGTAATAGGGACGTACTTCAAACTTATTAGCCTACGTTGTTAACAGACCTGTGTACAATTCATTTGTGGTTAAGTAAGGAAAGTTATTAACTAACACATCATCTACTAGAGCCCTGTTTAGTGATTCTTAGCTCAATTCGAGATCCCACTCCTACTCTCCTAAGAATGGAATGACTCAGCTAGTAAGTGATATCGTTGAGCCTATAGGCTAAGAAGACAAGGCTGGAAGTAATTACTCATTGAAGAAAAATTGGTGAACCAGGAATACCCAGTCAATCAGGTCCAGATTTGAACTTAGGTATTATAAGTGGGGTGTGATATATATATATATGACTAAAATTAGTCTTTAAAGTTCAGGGATACGTCAGTGCACAAAGCTGACTGGGTTACATTAAATACTTAATGAGTTATGTATGAATTTGCTACCACAAATAATAACCCACCTAGTCCGATAAGGCTGTTCTTTCTACGTCAGCCTGTATGTAACTCATGAGCAATTCAGATCACAATTTACAAGGCATGGTGTTGCCTCTTTCAAGGGTGCTGCTAGCCACCCAATTTTGGTTTCCGTCTTATAATAATCACTTCAATATACATGCTATCTATATACGGTTTTACCTGCTCTGCTAAAGAAGTGTAACAAGCTGGGCTTGAAGGTAATAAAGAGTTGGCCAATCTTGTGTAGTCTTCTTGCTCTTTCACTCACTCACCAATGACTCTACTGACTTAGTTTTGAGTGACTAAGCTAAGCTCATACCTGACTTATACTTTATAAGCTCCCGACTGATCCCTTGAGTAACTGCAGTGCGAATTTGTCTCTATCCCTAGTGCAAGCTAAGAAACTCATATGAATTTACGACATTGAACGTCTTATAGACCCGCGTGTTATATATATAGAACAGCAGTGTCACAGAAATTGTGTGATATGCGTCACGGCAGCTTCTTTAGGCTTGCTCGAATTCCTTTTAAACTGGGGATCGTCACATGAACACAAAGCTGAGCCCTTTCGTGAACTTAATAATCTTGATAACGGATCACTTATTCGACCCCCCGTCCTGCAGGCTACTGTCGACCTTTTGAAAGCTTGTTTCACAAGTAGTATTGGGATAAGCTTAATAGGTTCGTGATCAAGTTACGCATGCAGCACGATTCACTTAGTGAGTACTTACAGTGCTTGCTCATCAATGGAGGAGTCATGAGTGACTCAAACTTATCCTATACTCAGAGCTAAATCGCAGTAAGCTGCTAGCTGGTCATCACTTGAAAATGCTTGAATAATCTAGTTTGAAAGTTAATACCTCCGCTTTCATGAGTTACTACCTAGTTCCTCATAAGTTCGACTAATCGATCATAATCTGGGATGTTCTCAAGTGACAAAAGGAGACCATATCCTTACCAAAAGTCACTTAGCTAACTGATACCCCATCACTTGGTCTTGTCTTGTATGCTTCTCACCTATTTCTGGCTTCGTATTAACAACATGAGTGCTTCTCACCTATTTCTGCCTTCGTATTAACAACATGAATGAACCTTTTCTTGATACGCTCTCTATAAGTTTTATTAATCTGCGTTGTAAGTAGACTTTACCAGGTCTAACTAATGTCTACTAACTTTGTTGCTTCGTTTAGAGTTGCTTATTTGGGTGACGTTACCGCACTTATAGGTGCAACGAGTCAACAGGATTCAGTGAGATCTTGGTGTATTCAAAGACTAATTAATACTTGATGAGCTTCTTTCTTTCTGATATGAACCTCTCCTCCTTTCCCTCAGACTTAGCATGGTATCTATCTCTCCGTATCCGTCCCATTGTGAAAGGATAGGCGCCCTCTTGGGCCTTTATAATAGGACGGACTACACTCATCACAGTCAATTGCTGCTATTTTTGCAAAATGTTAGTTGGATGGAGCTGACATGCGAATTGACAATTGCAATTCGCGATTATTACTCTTTGTCAGGAATGATTAAGCACTACGGCAGCAAGATATGTACTACCTACCGGATTGATGATCAAACTTCGTGCAGGGACTTAGTGACAGCTAGGGTTGCTTCTGGAAACATGGGTGTGTTTGTCAGTTAGTCCCAATCAGCCTCTTAAGACCCTACTCAGTAATATCATGTATTTGGGTTATCACTTTGAAGTACCCGCGGGTGAGCTATAAGTTAGTAGCTATGTTCGGAGCTTGACCTTTTAGTTAGTTATGAGTCATCCTACAGATTAAAGTCTCACAACTCTACGCTACGAGCTGAAAATTAAGTTAATTATGTGTTAGAAGTTATTCTCGATTGACGAACTCATAGCCTGCCTACCTAGTAGTTTCTTACTAATTGCTTACATGCGAGCAAGTCACTTATGGGACCGAGATATCAGTAGGAATACATTATAGATTAAGATATCACTTACTAGCCACTTCTTAAGGCAATTTAAAGCAGGGTGATTTTATCTTACTCACGTACGTATTCTAGTCTACCTAATGTTGACCTTACATCATTGTCATAGCTATCAACTACGTTATGATTAGCTTTAGTTGCTTCATTATGAGCTACGTTGTAACACACACTGACTGAGGGAAGGAGTAATAGCTCACTCGAATCGTACAAGCTTATTTTATAATACATCATAGAATTACCACAGTAATAAATACCAGGCCATGTCCTAACTTCACATTTATGTCTTTATGAGTTAGTAGAAAAATATTGATTTGCTCAAGAATCAACGAAACCTAAATAAGAAGCAACTACAATCACAAGCCTGCATAGTCCTGACGCTAAAGAACAAGCATAATTTTGTTATGATGTAAACAACAGTATATCACACAACTCTTTACTGAAAGATTAAAATGTCACAGCCAAGGGGTGTCAGCTAAATCTTTTGTGAAACTTGAATTAACTTAAAATCAAGTTTCTAATGTAGAGTTAGTTACTTTATTTAGGAACTTCTACTTTTAAGTTAGTAAGTTTTAGATGTTTACTCATAATTCAATTTTTCAAGACTCAGTTGAAATACTACCTACCTACGCTAATCACAAGCCTGGTTGCTGCGCACTATCTGTGTGAGTCAGTTGATCGTACCACACTACTTATAACTCAAGATCGTCTATACTTCCAATCTACTATATTAGTACAGAAAGTGTAACACAGTCTGAGACAAAGAACAAAACTGAAGAGAAGCTTTGTTTTTACATTGTTATTTAAAGAACTATTGTAGGAAGAAAGAACTAACTATATATCAATGTACATATTAAATTGCTTTAGAGCTGGGACATACATAACTTGCATATCAGTTAACTCATACAAATGTAAAATACAAAATAATACGAAAGGCAGACATCGGAGTATACTCAACTGATTCCCATGTAAGTAAGTCATTTTCTTATTAGAACTTGTTTTGATTCTTGATCCTACAATTAATCTTGTGGGGGGGGGGGGGGGGGGGGGGGGGGGGGGGGGTTAATTGAAGACGTATTTGTATTCGTTCTTGGGGGCAGTAATTGACAATCAATTAATCAACAGAGTCCATAATTTAGTGTCCTCGGGTACTTCGCAGGCTCGGCCACAAGCACAAGATAGAAGTGACCGGGGCTCCGAAGTCAGGCGGTCTGCATCTTCTTTCTTGCTTTAAGTGGAGGTCAAGTTAAGTAAAGCCCATTCAGAACGAGTTCGATGTGCCTTCTAATATTCCCAAATTAAAGCGAATGAAAAGATTATTTAATAAGTACAAGGTCGTTCATTCTTGAGATTTGAGTGGATTTGCTATGGTAATATATCACAACCAGATCATACTTTTGTACCGAAAAATCCCCCTCCCTGTTGCTGTTTCATCAAATGATGTTTAGACGAGTGTAGTGAAGTCCCACTCCAAGATAGGACGGGTTTTCGTTCTTAGCATTTCCGCCGCCGCTCTTGGCTGGTCGCCATGTTAATCTACACATTGACTACACTGACGGTATTGAAATGATCATCGACGTGGCATTCTATCGGTACAAGAGGCATTGATCAATATGAGAGTTTTTGTCGCTTAATGATCGATGCCTGCGAATTCAACGCCAGAGTAGTCCAAGTCTTCCTGATATCTGTGCCATGAACTCAGCCTGTAATCTCCTGATATGGAAAGCAAGACTTCTATTTAAAAATGCTGCTAATGGCTCTCCTACGCGAAGTAAACGAATATGAACATGAACATGTTGCAGTCTAGTACCGTCGTTGTACTTGCAAGCTACTGTACTGTAATCTCAACTTGCGACAAATTTGGTGTGTGGCTTGGTTGATCTCAAACTCGTATGACTTTCCGCCCTCAATATCCCCAAATGAATGAATATATGACTCGACTCCATCGTTTCTGGGTTAGCTAGCCAGCGGAGGGGCCAAGGCTCAAGCGCAAATGTACGCCAAGTATGTCGAGTCGAGGCCACTTTGGTACCTTCAGAAAACGTGAAGCATGATGAATGAACAATATCTATACAGAGAAAACTTCAGAAGCAAGTCTGAACCTTTCTTTAACCTGGTTTAATTGCGGCCCTAATCTTGAAGAAAGGACTTTTTTTGTGCGTTTGCTGGAAAATTATTGACGACTTGCAGTAGGGTGGGCGGGCATTAGGGTACGAAGTCGAGGATATGCCCAAAAATTGTAGATCAACTTGCATCATAGCGAACACCTCACTGAGCTCCTTACAGTCTATGTCACTCTTTTCACCTTGGTCGTCGTCCGTTTCCAGTGCTGGCATTATGTTCACCCATATCACCGGAGGCTGGAACATGGATCTGGCATTCAACTAGCCGTCAGTTCTGGTTCAACTTAACAGCTAGTATGTATACACTTGGTCTGGGGTCGACGGAGTCGTCTTAGTGGTGGAAATATTAGACAACGGGGAAGGATCCTCGGGGCTATGTTGACAGCTTCGGTACAGCTTATTTCGGCTCAGGCTATGAGATAATCCTCAACTGCAGGTATACGAGATTTTCTCGTCTTCTGGCGAATTGCCTGTTATGTAGCACGTCTTACTTCGCTGCCTTGGGGTAGCTGACTTGAAACCGCTGTCCGGGGCAGCAATTCTAAGTCCATGGTGTTGCTAGCGGGCTCCCGAGTGCCGTTCAACTTGCTTACCCTTCAGGTATTATCCTCGTTATCTTCTAGACATTATGAATACACTGGTTGAAGTACTCACCCCTTCCCTAGGGGAGCAGTGTTCGGCCGTTGGTAGCGAGCTAGGGACTGCCTTATCCTAGGAGCGTGCTTTGGGGTGGCGAAATACATGTCACGAAAACTGTTATCGGTTGCGGTTTCGAATGCTCACAACAACGAGGCTCATCAGACATCGAGTTCATGGCTCAATTGACTCTCCCCTACAGTGTACAATCGCGGTTGGGGATAGAGACACAATGGCAGATGCTGAACACATGGAACTCGTGAATTCCCGGTTATGAACTTTTAGAACCCGATCCGAACTTGTTTGCATCTTCCCCGCTACTACTGAGAGTTCTTATCTGACACTCATCTGTAGGGCGCTGTATCTAGAACTTGGCCGCAGCCTTGGCCAGGTCGGCAAGAGCCTCACGACGCTTGAACTTGGCGTCCTGGATAGCACCTGGTGGTAGGCGTTAGCGTACTATTACATTGGTGTGGGTGCTCCACGGTCTGATATCTCGGCTTACCAGCATCGGCATCACTGGAGAAGTTGCCAGTCCACTCGACGAAGGTGCTACCCTCATGCTCACCGGAGGTGACAGCAAAGCAGCGAACAGTGCTCAGGACGCTGGTGTAGGAGAGCTCAGGCTGAGAAGTAATGATGCTATACGTGATGTAATGGTTGATGGACTAGGGCGATGCCACTGGTCAGTATGGATCCTTGAAATTTTCAGTCGAAGTCTTGGACTGTGGTTCACTTACGCTGTGCTCTTCCTGCTTAACCTCGAGGACGGTTCCGTCCTTGAAAGTCCACTTGACAACATCAGTCTCCTCCTGGGACTCGACAGATTCGCTGCTCTTCAGGGCGCTCCAGAAGTTCTGGAAATCCCGGACTGTACGGACCAAATATGTGTTAGTAGGGTGTTTTGCCGGCTTGCGAGGCAGAAGATGATGCAAGGAATGAGGGCCAACCGACGCTTGATGAAGTGCCAGACATGGCTGAGAGGCGCCTTGATCACGGCGCTCTCGACGACAGAGGTCGAAGTGGGAATGGCTGTGGCAGACATAGTCTTTGTTTATTTGTATGCTGGTGGTGTTTGTAGTGGGTAGGAAATGTGAAGCTTGCAGAAACGCAATGCCAGATACGTCATGTAGTTAAGTGGATGGAGGGGTAGCTCAGGCTCCACGGTTGTGGGTGTTTGGTGTCACGAAATCACTGGCGTATATGGACTTGAACCGTGCTTAATGAATAAAGGCATTTTTTACATTTCTCCCTTGGGTTCCATGTTAGTGTGCCTTGTGCAGATCTTGTTCCCGCCCTTCCCTCTGGGATGACGGTCGTGACCTATACTGCAAGGTGCTTCTGGCTTCCGGGGAAGAGCATCAAGAAACAACAGGTACCGACATTGGCTATCGTACTGCTGACGAGCCTCATACACTACTTCATTCTCAACCAGTGCCACTTCTAATTCAGACACTTACTACCTACACGTTGACTGGGTGGCTCGATGAACAACTCCAGGGTAGGCCACCAACATCAAGCTTCCCACTAGAAGTGGTTCGACATGGCTAAAAAGGTCGCGTACGCCCTCAACTAGTCCATCAAGCTCGTGGAGTCTGCCTTACACCAAGAGCATGCGGCTCTAAGGGTTTATCCGTGGCTCGTGGGTGACGGATAAGTAAGTCGGACCCAGGCTGACAGCTGAAGGGGAACAGTGACAAGCAATGGAATAAGTCATATTCTATTATGTTGGACAACCAACTCAGGTGCCCACTACCTAATCTCTAAGATGCGCTGTTTTGTTACCGAGGGTTGAGGAATACTAACGCGGTACCGGCCGATACCATCTTGCCCCCCCTCTCTATTGTGCTGTTCCAGGGCCGTGAACCGTCGGAGGCCTTGTAATTGTTACATCCTCATCCACTCGAACTCCATCGTCCTTTGGTGCCTTCTTTAGGATGAACTCCTCACTCTCGCAGATTACGGTCGACTCCCCATGAAAAGCACTCCCTGCAGCATCAAAGTCACTGAGAGGATAATGTTGTCTGGTGGACCGCCCTTTGCTAAATTGTTTGCTCCCGGACTGGCCTCCTCCTGAGGAGTCATAACCACCAGAGCCCTTGGAGCGGTATTCCCTGGCTTTCCGAAGGAAGACGGGCGCCAAAAAGGGCAGAGAAGAGACGATATTCTGGCCATGTTCGTCAGCATCTTTGGAATCGCAAACAACCTTCGACAATGACTTACGCCCACGTTGAACTCGATGGTTCCCCAGAGCACCAGCATGGTGGAATTGCCGTCTCCGTACTGTATCCTGTTGATCTGAAGGTATCTCATCACGGAACAAATCGTGGTGAACAAGCCCAGAGCAAAGATCAGGATAAGACCAACTTTTTTCCCCGTCGGAATGTTCAGACCAAACAAGACCGGCAATGGAATAAGAGCCACAGCAACGTCGGAAACAATCGTAACTATGGCATACCCTGTAAACGATGGGCCTGGGGGCAGACATTTTCCTTCCTTCAACGGATTCCAGGATTTATCGACCTATACGCGTGGATCGTCAGTGATGGTTCAGTGATTCTCCACCTAGAAGCTTGCGTTTTTTGAGGCACGTACTGGATCGCAGGCAAAGATCAGTGAAAGAGTGCAGCCAACATGAGCCAAGAACACAAGAACGATTGCCAGCCAGACCACGAGCCGATAAGCCTTGTGGGCAGTTCCCTTCAAAAGCCGCAGGTAGCTGATCAGCAAAGCAATCTTGAAAAAGCTGATGCCCATTTGGTACACAGGTCTTCCTGCAAAGTTGACCCGGGTGAATACAATCAGATTCGCCTTTGGCCGCAAGGCGAGAGGCAGACCTAGTCCATATCTTGTCTCTATAGTTGGTTAGCTTGCCGGTCACTATCCAGTATGATCCAGGGAATACCTACGGACAATGGTCAGGATAGCATATGCGATCACGAAGACCTCGGAAAGAAGAGCCATATGGTCATCGCCAGCAAGGCCGCGAGATTTCGACCGAATCCATAATCTCGCCCCAACAACGACCATAGACAGAATCGTCAGGATAACGCAGACTGCGACGATGACCGGATATTGTGACTGTCGATCGACCTCCTCCGTAGCATTCACAACCCAACCCATAGCTCAGAGATGCGCCGCGCCGCGGAATGGCTAGGTCGTCTTGTTCGTATTGGCTTGGCAGGCTTGGGATGTCGGAGTGAGGAACCCAAGCTGGCATTAAGCTCCGACCAAGTACCGGGCTCAGACGTTTACATAAGGTGTTCTGGGGTGTTGAGTATGAGAGGCAACTTAAGGGAGGTCGGGGCAGACAGGCATTGAAATATAAGACAATGTTCAGTTCTGCGAAGATAGGGACGTCGGTCGATCTTTTCGGCTTGCCGTCAAAATCAGACGAAGAGGTGTGTGGGAAGATCATATGTAGCTGCTTGACTGTTGCCTCGTGACTGACGGGCAGGTATACCAAGGTAGCTCTACCGGCAGTTTATGGCTGTGTTATAGCACCTCTAAAGGCTGCAGGACCAGCTGTCCTTTCGCAAATGCTAGGGAGCTGAAACGGAAAATGGGGACAAAACTTTGAGGAAACTCTGAGGATGCCAGGCCATCTGCAATGAACCAGGCGTGAACCTTGTTTACTGCTTACAAGAGGGGCGGCCGCCCAATGAGACAAGACAGAAACCGCCCTCAAAAGACACCGACTGCAACGGTTATCACAGAGGACAGATGAGGAACTAGAATGCAAGGGCAGTGGTCCAACACGGATGTGCCATTGCAGATCATCCTTGAAAGCTGGAACGGTATTGAAGTGGCATGTTCTGTCTGGAACTGGCATGTGCACACAACGACGCTGTCTAAGACACTGAAGCAAGCGTTCATGCAATCATGTCATCAGTGCATTTACTTACATGGCATGCCTGGCCTTCTTGCATGCCTAGCTAGGGCTCTTGAAACTCGCGAGGAGAAAGTCTGCCGGGGGAACAACTCTTCTCTCAGAAACCGCAATCGCCCAGTCAGTGAAGCTGGATGTCTAGCAGCAGCCGCAAGGTAGCATTAGTGTATGATGATCGACATAAAAAAATATTTAAAAAAAACTCGTTCTCTCCCTGCTCCGGCTGAAATATGCTTTGTCCTCGTATCACAGCGCTAAAATAGACTGTGGCTGTTTGCAACGTTAGCGATGGGTTTGCCAAAGTTAAACAAAGAGGACCCGACGATCCATCAAATGTTAAAAAAAGAGAGCCTCCTCTGAAGTCTAGACCACAAGCAGAAGCTGCCTTGGGTTGACTGTGATCCAGAGGCAGTAATGTACTGGACGGCGTTTGTGCATCCGGGAGACAATGAATCACTTCAGAGGTAGCTACGAAATCCATACTGGTTGGGATTTGAGTGCTAGGCTAGGATCCTTCGAGTTCTTCCCACTGAGCTTACCAATTACAAGCAGTACCTAATCTAGGTAGCAGCATACCGCATGTTGTTCAAACATTAAGATGGAGCAATGTCCAAATCTCTTGTGTTGCTGCACCTGTGAGAGCAGGGGGAGAGATGCGGACGCTGCGGGCCGGATAGCTCACGACGCCAAACCGAGATCACGGATGGAGTGAGACACGGCTTCATGCATGGTTGGCTCGAGCCATCTCCAGCTAATTACTGCTCGCACAGGAATTAGTGGTTGTTCCAGCTGAAGTGTGGTGACCAACCTGTCTTTGAATTTGATGCAAGGCGGGCGATTTGGTCAAGTCGCGAACGAAGGGATGAGATAATTGTTCTGCTGAGTGGATAGGTCATGCCAATCTTCCCCAGGTTCGGCAAATGCAGCGCCATTCCTTTACAACCGCGCCATTTTTGAAACTAGGGATAGGAAGCCAAAAAATGCAGGGCAGGCTTGCGAGTATACAGGTAAATGACGCCACATCTCAGGTGGCTTGTATGTTTTGTCTCTCAATGCTTTTTACCGAGGCAGCTGATTTCGGGATCAAGGGATGCTGTCAGACTTGCGTTGGGAGAATCGAGCAGGGCAATCAACGATTGCAGTATCGCACATAATTCATGGCGGCTCGCACAACCCCTCGAACAGCATGCCCGAAGATTGACCAGGCCACGCACGACCTTCCACACACCAGGACCAAGTGGTGCGAAGTGGAGGTCGAAGTGGGTGGTGGTGCATAATGTTGGCCGCTCAAGGTGCAAGGATAAATGCACAGTGGACTCGGCCGAATTGTTCCGTTCACCGTATATACCAGGGTGTTTGAGAAGGTTGCGTGGCCTCCTTAATTCGTGAAATAGGGGAACGGGATAAAGCGGCAGCCATGCTTTACCTATGCGGAGTTTTCCTGGTGTGAGTGGGCAGCTGGAAGAAGCGAGATAATGCCACTGGTCCGGATGGCCATGCCCAAGACAGAAGCTGCAAGACGAGACCCGACTGACTACGGCACGTTGTTAACCGATCCAGAGTCTCGCAGTCGGCCCACCTCTCACGACAAAATTCACAGAGACATGGCGCATGCAAGGTGAGTGAGTATGCTGTGTTGTTGTGCATTTGCCTTGTATGTGTGTGTGTGTGTGTGAAGTCTGGTGGTGTGGTTGAAATTTGTCGTGCACTGGATGGCAGTAAAAAGGCTTATGTTACCATGCCGTAAGCGCACGAAGACTTGAAGGCAAGTTGAAGGCAAGGGACCTAGGGCGAGATAGAGGAAAGAAGCTCCAAGCTCGTGTGGCCAAGCATATCCCCCATTTCAGTCGATTAGTGCCTCCCATAGAGATATTCCATGGCACGAAGTGGTCCAACGATAATTAGCTTCTGAATAATTTCGAGATGCGTTTCGTCCCATTTTTTTTCTGCTCATGAAAATTTCGCATCATCAAACGAGCCCAGTGCTGTTGGTGCCGAATGCAACCTTACATGCCTGACCGTTTGGCTTGAACCCTGTTAGTATGTATAGTAGCGTTGCGTGCGTTGCCCAATTTTCTGCGCTTGAGCAACCAACAGGTGCAACACGTACATTAGGTAAGGTATGGTGTAGTAGACAAGAGTGAGCCAGTAGTGATAGGCCACCGGTACCCACTCAGGAGGAAGCTTGCAGCCAGCTGCCGGCAAGCACAGGGGAGGAAACTGGGACCTTTGTCCCTACTACTAGTGGTTAGCCGACGGATGGACCACTGGGGCCTATTGCCCCGTACCTAGCCCTATCACTTCAGCGCCGGAGATACCTCCACAGCGATCATGTCGGTCCTTCGCAACGGCGGATACCCAGTGCCAAGTCGTACTCCATACTTGGCTTTCCAATCCCTCCCCCTGTGAGAAGCCTCGCGCCATGCCGCCACTCCCTAAGCTTTCTGTCATATTAATTCCCCTATTCTTGAATCCATCCCACCTCCCTCGCATCTCCTAGTAAATATACGGAGTACTACTTAGTAGCCATCCCCTTACCCACCCAAATACACTCAGGACCATGCTGGTAAAACCCCAGCCCCCGTCTTGCCGTCGCGATCTTGAACATTGGTTCTCCTTGTTCTGAGACACCGCGGAATACACAGTGCTTGCTTAGTGGTAGAGACAGAGGCTATGTTAAGCATCAGCTGCCTTTAAAGCTCTCCCTACTCGCTCTTTGCCTCGTGTGAACCCGACTCACGCGACGATTCTGGTAACGTACTCTGAGGATCTGCGGCCTCTCTTCCTGTCTTGCTGTCGGTACCCACGCGTGGTCTTGGGTTTATCTCAAACCTTACCTTGCCTCTGCTGCTCTGAGTCGTAGACGCATGCCTTCATCAGCTATCCCACGCGATCAAGCAGAGCCGCCCACCATGGCCCATGCAGGAGAAAAGCCCCGGGATATCGAGCAGATCAACCCTGATACCTCGATGAACTCCGACACTGTCCAATCACGCTCCAGTCAGCACGATGCGAAGGCAGATGGCGAACCCTCTGCTGGCGACCGTGTTGACGATGCCTGGAGGTTTCTCAGTGAGAATCGCCTTGCCGCTGAGGAGCTTCCGGCTGTCAATATCGACAGCCTTCGTCGCAAAATTGACTGGCACATCGTACCTCTCATGTTTTGCTGCTATACCTTGCAGTTCTTGGACAAAGTTATTCTTAATGTTCGTTATGTTATCCTCACACTGCTTGCCTTGGATGCTTCTCGCCACATGCTGACGGACTCAACAGTACGCTGCTGTCATGGGCCTGAACAAAGACCTAAACCTTACTGGCAATGACTTTTCTAATATCGCGACCTTTTTGTTCGTTGGTCTGCTGTGCTTTGAGATTCCCAACAGTGAGTTCTAGGAACCCTGGCCAGGGTACTTGCCGGTGAGTATAGCACTAACCGTAGGATGTAGTTTACTTCCTTCAAAGAGTGCCGGCAGCAAAGTGGCTCGGCTTCAACGTGACCTGTTGGGGCATTGCGACGGCATGTGGTGCTGCTGCCCATAACTACCAGACCCTATTGGTGTCGCGCATCTTCCTTGGCATTTTCGAAGCTACTATTGGTCCGTCATTGATGCTCATCAGCTCACAATGGTACACAAAGTCAGAACAAGCCCCTCGCTTCTCCTTCTGGTATCTCGGCCTTGGTGTTGGTCAGATTCTCGGAGGTGCTGTCTCGTATGGATTTCAACACATGGGCCCCAGTGCACAACTTGCTGGGTGGCGTACCATGTTTGTGGTTCTCGGCTCCATCACCGTCTTGATTGGACTCTGCGTGGTGTTCTTCCTTCCTGACACACCTATGAAGGCCAAGTGGCTCTCAGCTCATGAAAAGGTTGCACTCCTCAAGCATGTCAGCGTCAATCAGACCGGAATCCAGAGCCACAAGTTTCGACCTAAGGAGATTGTCGATGCGCTCACCGATCCTCAGCTGTATTTGATGGTATTGTCTGTTGTGCTGGTAAGTTCTGGCTTGCCTATCTCAACACTGGATAACGCGATACTCACTGTCTGTACAGCTCTCAGTCTCGAGTGGTGTTGTCACGACTTACTCCGCTACACTGATTCGAAACCTGGGCTACACGCCTAAGAAAGCAGCGCTGATGAACATGCCTTCCGGGGTGGTGAGCATCTTCTTCACGCTTTTCGTTGGCTACGGCATCCGGAGACAATCCAACCGATGGGCTTGGATCATTGCATGTATCATCCCAGCGTGAGTGAAACCTGCGTTATGCACATGATTAAATGCAAGTCTAACGTTATTGTCAAGCATCATCGGCGGCGCCCTCATGTCGTTTCTTCCCACGTCCAATCGTTCCGGCATACTCGCTGGCATTTACCTGGTCAATGCAGTTGTCGCGCCACTGACTGTCTTTTACGGTGTAAGTCCATATCCTGATGCCAATGTCAGCGTTTCCACTAATGAGATGCCTCGAACAGTGGACAGCGGCCAACTTTGGAGGCGCTACCAAGCGTGCGTTCGCGTTTGCCATCGTGGCAGGCTCGTTCTCGTTGGGCAACGTCATCGGACCACAGACTTTCCAGGCTCGCGATGCTCCCGACTATCGCCCCGCGAAACTCGCTGTAATGGGAACTCAAGCTGGGTGTGCGGTAACGACGTTTGCCCTGTTCCTTTATTACTCATGGAGCAACAAGAAGCGCAGTGGTAGAGCTCAACAGACCGAGGAGGCTTTCATGTCGCCGGAGTCATGGGTTACGATGACTGATAGGGAGAACAAGAACTTCCGGTATTCATATTAGTACATACATAGTTGGCGGATCGGGGTTAGCAACAGAACCCAAGCCTGGTACACGAACGAATACGTATCATACTGTGAATGATGGAGCTACTTCGGAGGATATAACACATCATTTTTCACTTTCATTGACATCAAGCATCATGCCTTGAAGTACTTTCCATGACGCCCATCCGTGAGTGTGAAGCGGCACTCTCGAAGCTTCCGCCACTAGGCTTCACTATCCATATGAGGACTACATCGGCTGATGTTACCTACGTGTCACCCATATTCGCAGATGACGCCGAATGGCTCAACATTATTCTCAATTTTCCAGAACTTTTGAATTGAGTTGGCTTCCTTACCAGGATTATACGCACACCCAAAAGGCGCGCTGCTCCCCTTGCGTAGTGAAACAGAGAAACGATCCACTGGGATGCGTCTCGTACAGGCTACTGAAAGCAGTGTTCCACTGTGTATGCTAGCACGAATGACCCTACTAGCCAACCAAACCGGGTTAAGCAATATTGTGAGTTCAGAAGGCGAGGGCGTTGCCAGACTGCTGGATGAGAAGGTTTTGGCAATCGCAAGACGAGAGGGCTCTTACGAAGCACTTTTCGGACAAACGGCTGCAACTGTCTGTCTTTATACATCGGAATGGTTTATGGATACGGCCAGATACCACGACAACACCCTCGAAAGCACCCTCTTGTGTCGGGCAAACTACGGTCTGATTCCGTGGAACTTGATACAGCAGCGGCTTCAGCACAGGGGAGAAATGAAAGTTTACTATTCAAAAGGTTGAGAAACTACATCCGACCCTATCGCTAACAAGAATCAGTACAACTGGGCAGTTCGTTGACTAAGCGAATCCGGTGCCCAGAATGGATCTAACGTCTTAGCTCCATCGTCAATTTGTTGACTCATGGTTCACGTCTCTCGCACAGCACGAGACCTTCTCAGTAGACATAGCCTCTCATCAACCACGCGAATCCATTTCTCAACAATTCTTGGTGACATTTGTTCGAGTGAGCTTTGTGATCCATACCCCGACCAGATACAGATACTTTTGAATTCGACAGTACACCGCCACCATGCCGCCGACTATCGTTCTCATACGGCACGCTCAGGCCCTTCACAATGTTGAAAATAAGTACTCCAAGTACCCAAAACGCCTGGTCATGTGTCTTTACTAATGATCATACACGGGATTTCACTATACACGATCCGCCGCTAACTGAACTCGGCATTGAGCAATGTACATCTCTGAGAAAGAGCCTTGAAGAAAGATTCTCCTCAGAGGAGGGCGGTATGGCCATCGTTGCCAGCCCCATGCGCAGAACACTTCAAACCGCGAAGCTTGCATTCCCATGGTTGATGGAAAGGGGCGTGAAGATCGAAGCTGATCCAGATTGGCAGGGTGAGTTCTCCAAGCTACGACGTTCTCAGCTGCGAAACATATTCTGATGTAGTCGATAGAAACCACGGCAAAGCCTTGTGATATTGGAAGCCCTGTCTCGGTGATCCAGCCTGACTACCACGACGTAGACTTCAGCAATGTAGACCCTGTGTGGCCGGATAAGACGTCACCCGCGGGCCGTCCTTACGCCTACACTAAGGATGCCATCCTCTCCCGCGGGCTACGTGGGCTTGCAAGGCTGTACGACCGCCCAGAGAAAATCGTCTTTGTTGTCTCGCACTCGGGATTCCTTCGTGTCGGCGTTGTGGGTTGGTGGTTATTCAACGGTGACTACAGAATCTTCCAATTCACCGCCGGCAAGCCAGAGCTCACTCTTGAACAAGATGCCAGTACTATGAGTGGCGGTCTTGGGTTATCATGGGATACCAGAGTCGAGCTGGGGGTCGGCCTACCCGAGGAGGATACTGTCAGTGAAACAGCCGAGATCTAGGAGAGAGAATGACAATGAAGCGTGACGCAAGGCGAATAGCCCAGCCGTCCGACAACGCTGTGCTCGTGTGAGCCACTGTGACTGTTCACTTTGACAAAAAGTTCTGGAACGCAGACTGGTCAATGACCACGTTGCCCACAGCCCTTAGTCTCTTTCTTCCCTCCTTCTGCTTTTCGAGCAGCTTCCGCCGACGCGATACATCGGCAGCATGCAGCTTCGCGAGAACATCTTTCCGGAAAGGCTTGATAGTTTCTCTAGCCACAACACGGTTACCAACAACAGCCTGGATTACAACCTCTGAAAAACTGGGGTTAGCGAGGCGGAATTATTTTTCCACATATGGAATGCAAAAATGGAGAACTACATCATGGAATGAGTTCTGGACCGGGACTTACCAAACATCTGACGGGTGACATGCTCCTTGAACTTTGTCACCCATTGCCTCCCTAGGCGATCGACCTGTGACTTATGTACAATGCGGCAGATGGCATCCACAGGTTGTTTGTTGACAAGGAGCTGGATCTTCTGGAGCTGACTTTCTCGCCATCCGGCATCCTCATAGTCAAGAGTAGCATATCCTTTACTACAGCGAATTCATCAGTAAGGTGGTGTGAAACTCCAAGGCGGAATCTTACTTACGTTGCGCCCTTGAGCTTGCCGAACAAGTCATCTACAAGCTGCGCTGCTGGGATATCGTAGACGAGAATGACCTGGGTGGAATGGAAGAACTCTAAGCTCTTCTGCTCGCCACGCTGTGCCTCGCACAGCTCAATTACTCGACCGAGGTACTCTTCAGGGAGAGTGATGGTAGCTCTGACAAATCTACACCCAAGTCATTAGCCTAAAATGCTTAGACAACGATTCACAGGGCTTACTTACGGCTCGTAAAGCGTTGCGGAACGTATCCTGGGGTCAGTGCCGTCAGGAAACAGGGCCGGATTTTTGATGATCTCCTCGGACCCGTCCGGCCAGAGAATCCTTGTTGGCACAGTCGGCTCCGTAATAATAACGTCCCTGCCATGCTCCTGCTTTAGCCGATCCTGGAATACAGAGCAGTGCAAGCTCCCCAGGAACCCGAGACGCCATCCGGCGCCGAGGGCTTCTGAGAAGTCCTTCTGCAGTGTTACGCTTCGATCATTGAGAACGAGCTGCGTGATACTGTCGGCTAAACGATGATAATCACCCTGATCCGTGGGAAAAGCTGCTACGAACACCATTGGTTTCGGCTCTTCGAAGCCAGGCATCGGTTCCACCTCAAGCTCAGTTGAAACGTGCGTGTAGGTATCTCCCAGCTTCGCATCTTGGATCTTCTTCATGCCAGGATTGAAGTACACGTAGCCTACTTGTCCAGCGCGAAGGACGCTCTGCGGAGTGGCAAAAGGATACTGAATTCCAACTTGACCGACAGTGTACTTCATCCCCGTTCCCAAAGAGACGACACTGTCGCCCGCTCGAATCGTGCCATCAAACAAGCGGACCAGAAGGACCACGCCCTTGAAAGTGTCGTACCACGAATCTACCAACATCATCTTTAATGGCTTGCTCTCGTCTCCTCTTGGGGCTGGAATATTCTCCACCACAGCAGGAAGCACGTCCGGGACTCCTTTCCCAGTTTTCGCACTGACCAAAACTGCCCTCGTCGCGTCGATCTCGAACGAAGACTGCATCTGTTCCAGCACGCGAGGAACATCTGCACTGACCATGTCAATTTTGTTGATCACCGGCACGAGTGCCAGGTCTTGTGCGAACGCAAGGTGAAAGTTGGACACCGTCTGCGCCTGTATGCCCTGGCTCGCATCGATGAGCAGGAGTGCTCCGCCGCAGCTGGCATATGAGCGGGTGACCTCAGCGCGGAAGTCGACGTGGCCGGGGGTGTCGACGAGGTGAAGAAGATAGTCCTGACCTTTGTACGGATATATCATCGTGCAGGTCTGCGCTTTCACCGTAATGCCGCGTTCTCGTTCAACATCAAGCTTGTCCTACAATGAGAGCCATTAGCGACCCTACCCTCCCTTTGGCTGAACACCGCCTTCAAGGCTTGTTTGCATACCAGAATCTGCTTATTCGAGTCGCTAGCCGATATTGTTCCTGTAAGCTCCAGCAGCCTATCGCTCAGCGTACTCTTTCCATGATCGATATGTGCCACAATACAGAAGTTGCGATATCGTTCGATAGGGATAGCCGAAATCCGACTTTCGAGTTCTGCTGGTGATGGTTTCGAGGAGTATGAACGGATCGGCTCGAGGTTAAGTCGTCTGCATGCAGGGATCCTAGGACTCTGAAAGGATAGCCTGGTATAGCAACCAGCACCGCGACCGTCGAGAGGACATCGTCGAGTCCATACCCGCCCAGCCCTCCCTGCCAGGCTCATTTGGCTGTTTCTGAGCTCTGCACGGCCTGCATCAGTCACTAGTGGTGGTCGGCTCGAGAGGAGTGTGATTTTCGGGAGAGTTCTGGCGAAAGGCGATGAAAAGTTCGACCGGGGAGTGGTTCAAGTTTGAGCTAATAAGCTTGGTTGTCTTGAAAACGTTGTAGGGGTCCCAATTTATTTGTTTGACTCGGCCGACACATAACCTCCTAAACTGTGACACTAAACCCCGTTAATATGCGCAATCACCCCCGAATGATCTATATAGGGGTGACAATTGACATCAGCACAAGGGACGCACTATTACTTGGTCAATATCTCGTACTCCTTTGTCCTTCGTCTGAGACCTGCTCCTTTATGTTCATTAGCGAGAGGAGCTCTAAGCACAGTCACCGCCAAAGGTGACTGGTCGTATCATTCATTGGCATAACACATCTCTGAACTCGTCATGCGAGTAGGGGTATCTAGACATGAAGACGCCATAACCTATTATCCAGCTTGCGATAACACCTCCAACTTAGCACTGCATCTGTGGACATTCAAACCAGCTCTTCTGGCGGACTTGACGACATCATCCCAAGCCACGGCTGACTGCTTCATCCCACCTGAGCGCGAAGCACCGTTATTTTGCAGTATCCCCCTTCATTCCTTGTTGTCAGCTCCAATAGTTCGATTGTATTTCTCTGATATGCCCTCATGCCATGACCCATTCACTGCCCCTTTTGATGAATTTGTCCAGAAGCAACCCAAGATCGTTTAGAACGAACCGACAGATATAGAAACCGAAAAATTCTGCCGCGTGTCGTGTGCACAGTTCAAGGCCGACCTGCGTCTTGTCTGCATGGCGAAGGCCGGGATCTTCCACCTGCCGCGCGATTTGGTCTAGTTACATGTCAGTAATGTGAGTCCCTTTGACATCCATAACCGCTATCTTTCATAGATCCGGTCTCGTTGGTCTCCAGACGAAATCATGTGTGAGCTTACCGATAGCCTGTGCCGCATCGAACAGTCGCGCGAGGGAGCCCATGTAATTGGCATACGGCCCAGAGAACTGTGCAAGAGCCACGTCTCGCTTAGCAGGTCGGCTGGTTGGATTGGGTGTCATGGGAAGCGAAGCCAGGCTCGGAGTGTCTCTGGAGGTTTCGACGTCACCACCAGTTGATCGACTGTTGTATGTATTGACCAAGCCGGCAGCCGAATTCTTGGATCTCAGGCGGCGCCAGGAGAACGAAGAGGACTTGTTTGACACGCTCGCAGACCGTGGAACTCCAGAGGACTCACCGTCACCGGTGCTCGACGCTTCTTTAAATAGCATGCCAGAGCCATGTACACCAACTTCGTTGCCAAGTTTGCGTGTCAAATTGGCCTGTACCTGCTCTAGAACTCCTTCCAAAGATTGCATCTCTTCCAGCATAGCATCGGCATCATTACTATCGACCTTGACCAGTTTCAAGAGCGCGGCAGTCAGGAGGTCGCAGTTAGAAATCTTGTCGTCCAGGTTCTTCAGCTTGACGCCTCGCACCCTCCAGACATCTCGAGGGACGAACAATTTCTGGCTGATGTATCCGCCTCTTGGGTTTGCCAACGTCTGATACAGACAGCGCATCAGCCAGAATGGCCGCAGCATGAAGTCCGTCGGGCACGGCTCCAGTGCGACGATGCCCGTGGAAGCCAGAGGATTTGGTATGCCAGGACTGTTGGTTGAGTGTATATCGGTGGCAAACAAGAAGTGGCCACCGATCATTGGACCAGCTGTCTTTTCACCAGATTGGATGGTCATGGATGTGGGAAGGGCAGGTAAGGCCGGGGTCCGGGCCGTGTAGGGCTGTGTTGAAGGTGTGCCTGGCGACATGTCGGATGCGTCGTCAAGGTTCGAAAGGGACATGTTGCGGGCCCTCATGCTTCGCAAACTTGATGAGGAAAAGTTTTTGCGGATCTTGGTTGTCGATGGTGAAGTTGCATTGGTTGTTTGATCATCACCCTCAAGAGGGCCACGAGATGCGAATGGCGAGCCCAAAGCTCGAGGCTCCGATGGGCTTGGATCAACCGGCGGCGATGATGGCCGTCGCATAATGGGCTGAGGCTTTTGTGCATCCAAAGAAGAGCCGTCGTTAGCGGCAGACGACTGGAGTCTTTGTTCGGCTACGCGGCTAGATGCCTGTGTGTTCAGTCTCGAGGTCTCAATTTTCAGCTCTTTTGGCTTCTGGCCCGAGAGTCGACGGTTGCGAACACTTTGCTGAGCTGCAGCGGACGAAGGTCTGGGGGGTGGCAACTCAGGCAACGACTGCATCGGTGGAGGAGCAGCAGGCGTACTTAGAACAAGCAAGCTCGGCTTCATCTTCGCTTCTGATGTGTTGAAAGAGGTCGCTCCTGTCACTGGATTTGAGGAGCTCGTAGAGCTATGGTACGTCCGTGAGGTCAGCCCACTGGAATCTGATTCACGGGGAATCGGGGCGCTCGGCCGGCGAGTCTGATTGAGGCTGAAATCTTCGATAGCGAGATCACGAGTCATCTCCTCAAGTAATCGTTCGTCCTCGTCGGATGAGTTGTCGTCAAAGAATCCTTCAGGATCGTGGGCCTCGAATCGCTCTTTGAGTTGCCTTTGGCGTTGCGCTTCTTCCTCGGCAGCCTCACGTTCAGTCTGGCGCACACGCTCTCTTGCCAGCTCAACCTTGCGCATGGCATTGGCCACAATCGCCTCATCAGGCTCATCATGATGAAGCTCCTGTGGACTCATAGGTTCGTAGCCATCATCGTAGGCGGCTTCGATTGCGGCATCGAGAGCCGTATCGAATTCTGCTTCTGTGTTGCCACTTGCAGACCGAAGATGTCTCCTTCTATAGCCCATGGAAGATGTTCGTGAATGAACAGACGAAGAAGAGGAACCGCCAGATTCATCAATGGGGTCCAGCCATGAGTTGATACTCCCTTCACGCATGTGGGTGTGGGACCTCTTTCGTTCTGCAGGAGGCTGGGGAGATTTGCTTTGGATGTCTGACCGAGCCAGGCCACTCGATGCGTTAGAGGAGATCTTGGCAGGCGACTGCGGGCGAGGGGGGGAGGAGACTTTGGCCTGATCCTGGGGTTCGGTCGAGCGGGGCATAGAAACATTGTCAGGTGTTCGTAATCGTCGTGGAGATCGCGAGAAGGATGATTGAAGGAAAGGAGGGTCAGGGCGAGCGGTCTCGAGTTGCCCATCGGAACCAAAGCGAGTGTCCTGGTAGCGGGATCGGAGGGTGGGTTGAGAAGAAGGTTGAGAGGTTGTTTGGGGTCTGGACTCGGACCCGGCGCGATCTCTGACGACCCGTGTGGCTGAAGCAGTTTGTATAACAGGTTCTTCGTCTGCATCATCCGCATCTAATCGTAGGACTGAGTTTCGTGTGGGGTTGGCACTTCCAGGCCGGGCTGGCAAAGCTTTATTGGGACTATTCCAGGGTCCCATCTGATCTAGTTCATCAATGCGACTGGTATATGTACGACGCTACCAAGTGTCAGTATTCAAACTTCAGGGGATCGAAATAGGAACGCAATAACGTACAATCGCTTCCAGTTTGCGCTTATCTTCGTCAGCGCTCGTCCTTTGAAGCACTTGCTGCAGGAGATCACATGCTTCTGCATAAGCCTGGCGGGCGCCCTCGAAGTTGTGCGCGTTATCGAGCTGCACAGCGGTATTGGCTTTCTGGAGTGCCTTGGTGAGCATAGCCTTTTGCGATGGTGGCTTTTGACTACGGCTCCTGGTTGAATCATTGCTGCCCCTGCCGGACCGACTCTTATCATGTCCATAGCTCTGGCCCTGCACTGGTGTCTGACGGCCATGTTCATTTGCCATGTTGATATGCTGGGGGCCTGAGGCTGCGTCGGCTGATGCTAACGCGGATGACGGTCTCGGCGGTCGCGAAATGGGTTTCGAAAAAGGTGATTCGCTACGCTCGACAGCCGATGTATCGAGCACACGATCCGTTACTGACTCTGACCGTTCGCGAACAGCTTGCTCCAGCGAAGGTAGCGGTGAAAGCAGCGGCAGACCAGGTAAAGTGAGGGTCTGCGATGGTTTCGGCGCCTCGAAAACGGGCTGGGCTTGTGTGTGAGACGGGTCTTTTGATGGCGACCGAGATGTGCTTGGTCGACGCGTCTTCTGTAGTTTGCGAGTCGATCGAGAGGTCGGAGGAGAGGCTTTCACAACAGTTGACGTATCAACGCTGCTAGCGCGACGAGTTGATGTCGATATTGACGGGCGGCGAAGGGCAACCGGAGAATTTCGGCTCGAGTCGGTTGAGGCAGACCAACGGTTGAGATTGTAGAAATTCTCGGCGGTAGGGGTATACGAGTCGTCGTCAACAGTACCTCTGGACGAGGACTGCTGGCGACGATGGTTCTTCTCCGCACTGACAGCAGAGGGCGAAGGCCCACGAGAGTGCGTTGAAGGCTTTGGGTAGGAGACGGAGGCTATGTGCGGTGGGGGGAGGAGAGACGAAGTGCGAGGTAGACGGCCAGTGGCAAAGAGGGCTGGCGATGTTGGCAAAGGAGATGGTATGGGTCGAGTTGGGGGTGGAAGTGCTCCGTTTTGGGGAAGCAAGAGTCCAGCTGTTGAGAGTCGTGCAGATAGTAAGGCGACAGGGTCGTCAAGAGGTCGAGAGTTCTGCATAGTAGGATGGACGGTGAACCTCAGTCGGATACTTGTCGGAGCGAGACAGGGTAGTGGCAGGCCCAGTCATAAGAGTCGCCTCAACGATATAACGGTTTCGCGTCGAGAGAAGGAATCGAAGGAGGAGAGTATGTAACGGCGGTTTTATATACCCATGACCTAGCAGTCGCAAAGACAAAGGTGCCAACAGAGAAAAGGGGCAAGAGGCGTGGTGTTGTGAATTCTTTACAATTATCGCACGAGGTAATTCTGAAGTCGCCGGAGATCGGGATTCACTTGTGACAGCGTCGTGAGGCAGTATGTAGCAGAGGTGACGAAGACGAGGCAAAGCGCAGTCCCAAATGAGCTCAAACACCAGCTAGAAAATGATAAAACGAAAAGGTCGAACAAAGTCATATGTCGCCGCCAGCTGGACAGAGGATGAGCAGAAGCGTGGCCGGGCCAGGACTGGACGACTGGTGTTTCGACAAGAAACTCAAATGCAAGGGACGCTCGTTGGAGGGTTGAAGGCGAAGGGGCGGTTGACAGGCGGGCAGACAGAAGGGGGCTAGGCTACCTGGTTGTACACACAGTCCTGGGTTGGTCCCTTGTGTCTTGGTGTCCGTCTACCTCGTCGCTGCTTCTACCAGGATCACGCCTGGATGGAAGGGGGTTAGAAAGCCAGGGTTCGTGTTTAGTGCGACAGGGAATCCAGCAGGGACATGAAAGAAGAGAGGAAGGCTTGGTCCCTAAGGGGGAGACACGGCGAGAGAGACAAAGAGTCTGACAAGAGAAAGAGAGATGGGGCTTGCCAACATGTGTGTGTCGATTAGGGGCAGGCTAAGGAGGGGCAACGAGGAAGTCCATTTAGTTGTAGGAGTACTCCATGCCGGTCCGCACAACGTTGGAGATCTTTACTACTGTACATACTTCGTAGTAGTAGTCAAAGAAGGACTGCTCGTTGGCGTACTTCACCTCTACTACTGCCATCAGCATTTGTTCACTTGTGAATCTACCACATTATTGCCCTCGAATACTTCGCACAGTATAACTTGTGAGGAGGAAACCGCAGGAAGGTGGGTGGATAGATCGTAGGTAATCAGTCCTGTACTCCGTACAAGAACACTCATTAGGTACGTTGTTCAGGGGTAGCTGACGCATAGTGCAGAGAAGCACGCGTTGGAGAAACCATTGGTACGGCGGAGCATTTGGCGGAACAGGGCGGACGGTGGTTGGCATAAAAGTTAAAGAAGCAGGGCTCATGGTGCACGCCAGCCACTGATAGCGCGTTCCTGGCGGCTGGGGCCAGGGGTAATAGCGGGAGTCGCTAGGTACAAGAACAACGGTGTGGCATCTCTAGCTGATCTGCAGGCGGACCACGGAAGGGGTCCAGATTATTATTACTTGCTACTCCATACCTCCTCCCATGGTGCCTAGAAGTGTGTTATTATATATGTATTACAGGTACGTAACCGCGACTACTTCTCAAACTGCAGAGAAGGGGGATAGACAGAGCCTCATACGACTGATTGCTGGCTGGCTGGCTGACCTCAGCAACTTTGAATGAATAAGGTACCCATGGTGGCTGGCTTCTCAGGTTCAGTGCAGCTACATGAAGATGTACGTCAGCCATTGCATCCTGCAGCCTGCATCCATCCCATCTTCTCGGTGCCTGTGACAGGGTAATACTAAGGCTTATTCACCAACCCTTTTCTTTCTCGGTCAAGTACACGTATCACAACTCCTGGCTCTCGTGATTCTTAATGCAAAAATCCGTGCCACTGGCAAAGCATAAAGGTCCCAATACAACACATCAAACCCCAATGGAGGGGCCTAAGCACACACAAACCACAGCATGGCTTCCCATAGTTTGATAGCTTGTCGGTGGGCCTCTAATAGTCTGTCTTCCTCAGTCTGATGGTTTAGCCTGCCAATTGCGTCCCATGTCATATTCCTTCGTCTGGTTAATTGGACCACATAGCAACACCAGACACCGAGTTTCTATCAATGCTTAACATTGCATTTGCTGATCCCCCGGTGCACCGGCACCGAGCAAATAAGCCTGAGCCAAACAGGTTCTTAGCGTATCGTCCACGTTGAATTTTTCCGCGCTATTGACTCCAATGATCTCGGTAGGGGTTATAACTGAGCAATGCAGATTGCGTCCAGGCCCTAGCTATATGCTGCCCTGAAATTCTTCCAGAAACCAAAACGATCCCGAAACGCTTCCGAGTTCCGGTTATACCCACGTCATACGCTAGAGAGGTACGGTACATCATAACGCCCATCTTGTCCTATTGCTTTGACATACAGTGGCAGAAATCATCCTAACTAGTTGTTTGCCCGAGTAATTCTAGTTCTCAGTGCAAACCTGAGTCTTGTACTGTATCCTTTGCTTGAGCTTTCTTGCCACGTTACATAGTAGAGGTACTGGGAATAAATGAACCATAGGTGCCTCCTTTATACTCCTTCTATCGATAAATATTGACATATACACTGTCTAAAGTGTCGCTCGAAAATATTGGCCATGCCAGTAAAGAACTTCTAATATACCTGCACATATGTAAAATCTTACATTGTACGGAAACGGAGTCCGTATACTGTAATAGGTACCTTAGTATGTACCTTGTCGCACTGGTTGTTAGTGGCTCAAAGTTGAGCAGCTCCCCTGTACGCACTGCTAGTAGTACTACTGATTTAGCTACGGCTCCACCAGCAATGGCAGACACTCTCTGTAAGTGGGAGCAACAACGAGCTTCAAGTTTCGAACTTGATTTCCCGCTGTTCGCCAGCGACAAACTGCCAACAGTTTGCATTCGAGATCCGCTACCATCTCACCTCTGCCTGCCACGGCATGCTCACAAACCATCATGGCCAGCGTTGATGACATCTTCAAGGTCCGTTTCTATGTACATCAATTGCTACTCGGGAGCCACTGACTAAACATGTGTCTAGAGTTCTGGTCACTCGAGCAAACGGAAGCTAGATCCTGTTCGCGACCCCAGTAGGTTTGCCTTTCTAGGACGCGACTTCATCGCCCGGCCTACCAATTTCTACGTTCTGACTCCGCTTCACAGATGAGATCTACAAATCTGTGCGCCTGAACACAGATGGCGCATCGCGCCACGCACGTGCCGAGGACGAACCATCAGAGAATACCAACGGCGACGATGCCGAAGCCGGTCCGGAGCTCCCTCCCAGTGATGGCGACTACGGGCCAGAAATCCCCCCCGACGACGAAGAAGGGGGGCGGTTCTTTGGTGGCGGTATCACAGCACAGGAATCCGAAGTCTTGGACTATGTCGACGGCGCAGACGCAGAGGCTCCAGCGCCAGACAAGATCGATGCCGCATGGATGCGGAAAACAGCCCTCAACTTCGAGAAACACATAACAAAAAACGCCGAGCTACGCGCCAAATTCGAAGATCAACCCCAGAAATTCATCGCCAGCGAAGCAGATCTCGATGCCGACATTAAGGGTCTCTCTATTCTTGCAGACCATCCTCACCTTTACAAAGAGTTCGTCAAATTGGGCTGTGTCGAGAGCCTGGTTGGTCTGCTGGCGCATGAGAATACGGACATTGCCATTGACGCCGTAGAGATCATTGGGGAGCTCACGGATGAAGATGTGGCTGCTGAAGATGCCGACTGGGATGCTCTTGTTGATGCGCTCATGGATACCGACTTGACTGGCCTTCTAGTCTCGAATTTATCACGCCTGAATGAAGACGATGAGGCAGACAGGAGCGGGGTCTACCATGCATTGAACGTCCTCGAGAACCTTTGCTCCCGGTCCGCCGTTGCAACTCGACTGGGCGAGCACGAGAAGCTTCTCCAATGGCTCCTGAAGAGGATCCAACGCGAGGAACGGCAAGTATCACAGAACAAGCAATATGCGGCAGAAATGCTTGCCATTCTTGCTCAGGCAACGGCAGAAAACCGTCGAAAACTCATCGCAGAGGTTGCCATTGACACAATGCTTCAGCTGGTCGCTCCATATCGTAGAAGAGACCCAGCCAAGGGCAGCGAAGAGGAGGAATACATGGAGAATCTGTTTGAGGCGCTGACCTGCCTGGCCGATGAGCCTGATGGCAAGCTGAGGTTTGTCGAAGCAGAAGGACTTGAACTGTGTCTCATCATGCTCAAGGATGGTAAGATGAGCAAAGTACCCTCTCTGCGTTTAATCGACCATGCCGTTGGGGGCGAAGGCCCCTGCTCGGAAGTCTGTCAAAAGCTCGTCGAAGTTGGCGGCCTCAAGACTCTTTTCACTCTCTTCAACAAGACCCAGGATCACCGCCTCATAAGCCACCTCCTTGCCATCTTCTCCTCCATGCTTCGCTACCTTCCTGGACATTCTGCCGAGCGCATCCGTACACTCGCCAAATTCGTCGAGAACGACTACCAGAAGTCCGCCAAGCTCATCAAACTCCACGGTGAATTCGCAAAGAGAGTACGGCGCGCAGAAGAGCAGAATGAGATGGAGCGCAAAGCTGCCGGTGATGAAGACGATGAAGAGATGGAAGTGGAATGGCTCTCGCGCCGGCTGAATGCAGGCCTGTACAACCTTCAGTGCGTGGATGTTATCGTTGCATGGCTGGTCGCCGAGGATGATGGAGCCCGCGACCGCATCAAGAAATTGTTGGCAGAGCGTGACGAGTCGCTAGATACGATAAAAGCTACACTTAGCGAGCAGCTGAGGGAAATTGATAGCGCAGATGAGAACGGCCAGGATCTAAGGGATATGTTGGGTACTCTGACTGAATTTCTACAATAGAAAGGGTCTTGGAAGCCATCAATGATAAACCGATACTCACTCCCAAGTGCTTATGGAAAACCAGCCTTTCCTAAACATCATAGTTCTACCCTCTCGCCCGTTCCTCCATCCAGAGCTCCCAGCTCTCCCGAGCAAAGAACTGGACATGAGCACTCAAGACTTGGCTGGCGGCACTGGCTTCACATCAAAGACCGCGCTAAGGAGGTTCTTCACAACAGCAGCCTGGCCCTTAGCACCGGCCTCATGAATAGCCTTGATCTCCTTCTCAGCATCCTTGTTCGCCTCGGCCTCAGCCTCCTCGTTACCCTTGCTGTGCTCGGCCTCGAACTTCTTGAACTCCTCCTCCTTGGAAGCCTTGTAGTCGGCGATTTCTTGCTTGGCTTCGTCGCGGGCCTCCTTGACACGCTTTGTTCGGACTGAACGTAGTATAAGGTGTTAGAATCGCGAAGGAGGGCCCGTGGTCGAGAAGGATGATGCCATTGTGGGATGGACGAGGTGAAACTTACATTCTCGTGCTACGATTCATGTTAGCTAGGGGCTTCCACGACAAAACTTGAAAACCTCGATATTATCTGCAAAACTTACCCTTTTGAACAATCTTGGAAGCGTCACGCTCAGCCTATTCCATGTCCAAGTCAGAGTTCTGCCCGATCGCGGCTTATCAATCAACGCCATTTAACGCTCTGCGCAACGATGTGGTCCACGTACGTCGAGCAGCTTCTGAATGCCTGCTGAGTTCTGTGCGGACTGTAATTAAATGGTCAGGAGCTGCATTCGAGTTCAAATTTGATTGCTCGAGGTGGCTGACCATGATGGATTGATGGAGGTTTGGAAGAGCGAGGATTGAACAGGGTTTCCTTTGTTCGGTAGCGAGAAGGAGTATCGGTGTAGACGGCTTAGAAGTTTCGATAGATGGCTTCACTCTCCTTGTACAGTCGTGTATCTCAAGAATTCGGAGGCGATAACGAGCGGTGGGGGAATCAGTGCTTAGGTAGTTCGGAGTCAAGTCGAAGTCGAAGAGCATTATGTCGTCGCCCAGAGCTTCGCTGGATGGCCTCCACTGTTCTGCCCCACCTCCGATTGCGCGCAGCTGGGTCAACGCAACCTCCCTCCCTATGCCTACCTAGTACTACGTCCAATCCGGGGCCACCTCGGTATTTTGGGGTACGCCAGCACGTAGGTACCGTCTACTGGTTACCGCTAGGTAGTAGTGGTACCCAACCCAACAGCGTTGTTCTTCAGTTGACTAACAGCGGTATAACAGCTTTGCTCTGTGCGCACTGTACGTCACACCGCAACCATGTGTCTTATAGGTACCTCCTACCAACACAACTTTTATGACCACTCGTTCGATCTTTAAGCTCACAAGAGCTTCGATTCATTCATCACGTCACTCCCTGTCGCCTTCAACTACGCTGGTATACCCCTCAGGGCCTATATATCTAGCAATCTTGTGATTATTCATCAGTTCACATAAATGTCGACAGCATCGAAGGCCACGCTGGGAGGCACTTGCCTCTTCGCTCTTGGCACCATTATCTTTGTCCACTTTCAGCAGACGGCAGAGAAAGTTGTATGTATAGCCCTAGTCCCGAGATACCCTATCCACTGTGTACAAGATTTATGTCTAACATTGTCTGTCTGAACAGGCTATGCATCAGGGGGTTGTCCGCGACATGGAGCAGCAGCGCATCAAGCGAGAGCGACAACTCGACTTCGACATGCAGAGGGTCCTTGAGGAGGAGTACAAGCGTGAACAGAACGTACGAAGCGCAGTCGATCCAAAAGGTGCCTCAGATACATCAACAACAAGCAAATGATAACCCCTCATGCTGTTCCAGCCGAGCCGTATTCTACCCTCACCCGACATGACATCGAAGATGTATACCATACCTCCTTAGCATAATGAAGCAAACGGAATATCCTGTACAATAGTGCAACTTTGAGAAGACTGCCGGCGCGATTCGAGGTTTTCTATGTATTACTCTGATATTGTACATAGCTTGGTTTTCTTGTTTTCTTGTTTTCTCGCTGCAAGCTCAACGAGGCCTGTAGCACTTTACACCACCATCAATCACTGCTTTCTCTCCTGCTTCTTCGTTAAGCAAAAACCTACGAGTTGCGCCAATAGAGACCTTCCTCTTGTACAACTCAAAAGAAAATTCCAATCTCCGAATAGCGCTGATAATGCAATGCCAAACCCGAAACCCCCTCCTCTGCGCTCCTTGTGGCATATCATCCTTTTCTCCTCTTCTCCTTCTGCTCGTAAACGGTCCATTCTGGCAACATGTACCCTTCGACAGTCCTGCCTTATCTGATAGAAACGCCGGACCGATCTGTAAACATGCGCGCAGCTATATTCATGGCCTGCAGTTCCTGGAACAGCAGCTTCGCGGCATATGGAATGTGAATCTGTGCAATCTTTGTCTTGTTCTTGCAGGGACCGCAGTTGAATGTTTGCTTCTGGAGATTTCTGTAGGCACAATGTTAGCATGAGTTATTACAGGAGGCATATAGGATGGCGCTTACGCAATTGGGGTCATGAGTCCACAGATCTCGCAGACGTGGACTCGGAAAGCATCGGAAACTTCGAATAGACGTTCCTTTAAGAAGGCTGCCGCTCCATGCGCAATCATGCAATCACGTTCCATTTCACCGAAACGCAGACCACCATCTCTCGCACGACCTTCCACGGGTTGCCTCGTCATGATCTGCACAGGACCACGGGCTCTGGCATGAATCTTGTCGTCAACCATGTGACGTAGACGTTGGTAATAAGTCGGTCCGAAGAAGACTTGGGCCCGCAGTTTACGGCCAGTATGTCCGTTGTACATGATTTCGAAGCCACGAGACTGGTAGCCGTGCTTCCTCAGCAATTCTGACACAGAGTCGACTGTCACGTCAGTGAATGGTGTGGCATCGCCTTCCATGCCTTCCAGGGTCGCAACTTTGCTCAGCAAGCACTCAATCAAGTGGGCAATGGTCATGCGAGACGGAATAGCGTGCGGGTTGATGATGATATCAGGAGTTACACCTTCCCTGGTGAATGGCATGTCTTCTTGACGGTAGGTGACACCGATAGTTCCCTTCTGACCGTGACGAGAGGCGAACTTGTCTCCGATCTGTGGAATTTTTGTTGTACGTACACGGACCTTGACGTATTTGACACCGTCGGTATTGACAGTAACCACGACTTGATCGACGATACCATTCTCAGTACTTCGCAGAGGAGTCGAGATATCGCGGCGGTTGTGTTCATCAGTCTTCATACCGAGCTCCTGAGCGTCCTGCTGCATAGGTGCCGTCTTGCCAATGATAATGTCTTCTCCAGAAACACGGACTCCAGGAGCGACAATACCGTCTTCGTCGAGTTTGTCGTAGGTGCCGTGCTTCATACGGAGTGTGTTCTGGCGGAAAGGTTTCTCGAACTTCTCAGCGAAGTGGATGCCAATCCTCTTCTCCTGGTCGGAATATGAACGGAAGAACAGACTGCGGAACAGACCGCGGTCGATGCTGCTCTGGTTCATAATGACGGAATCTTCCTGGTTGTAACCTGAGTAGCAGGCGATAGCCACAATAGCGTTTTGTCCAGCAGGCAGCTCTCGGAATTTGAGGTACTCCATGCTGCGGGTGGTGGCAAGAGGTTTCTGAGGGTAGTACAAAATATTGGACATGGTGTCCATGCGATGCGAGTAGTTGGTGAGGAAAAAGCCCATGGCTTGTTTACCCATGGCAGACTGGTATGTATTACGAGGGGACTTGGAAACGGATTAGTTAGTACGGGAAAATCAAATGAGGCTGATAGAATTCGGACTTACCTGGTTGTGATCTGGGAAAGGGATGATACTGGCGCAGATACCCAGGATCATACTGGGATGAATCTCACAGTGTGTGTAAGTATGAGTGGTAGGGTTCGTCTTCGTTTTCAATCGCTTATTGGGATCGTCGCCAGGATCGTCTTCGGGAACTTGGATACCAGCTTTCTGCAGGCGGTAGAGTTCGAGATCCTCAGGAGTCATGCAGATCATGGACGTCTCCTCTTCTTCGGCATCCAGATATTCGACTGCTCCCAGAGCAGTGAGTTCTTGCCAGGACAGTCGCTCTTCATCGGCGAATTCGTCGACTCTCTCCTTGTCGAGCTTATTCACCATGTCCTTGGTCAGAATCAAGCAGCCCTTTTCCACTCCTGAATCCGCATCATCGTTCTGCTCAACAGTGAACACAGGTCGCATGACACGGCCGGCATCGGAGAAGACCTTGAATTCACGGTCGCGAATATCGCGCACCAGAGAAACCTCGTTCGAGATGAGACCTCGACGCCTGGTAGTGACAAGAGCATCTACCAGCTGCTTAGGCTCCTGGTGAACTCCACACCATACGCCGTTGACGAAGACCTTGGTCGCGTGTGGGAAGCGCAGCGGCTCGTACTCTTCCACCAGATCCATACCACGATCGATCATGAACCTCTCAATGGGATCAGAAGGCGAACCAAGGCTGACGTAGCACATGAGAGACAAGTTCTTGACGAGACCACAAGCTTGTCCCTCAGGAGTTTCTGCAGGACAAACCAAACCCCAATGAGTGTTGTGAAGCTGTCGAGGCTTCGCCAGCTTACCATCACGACCGATCGGCGTATTGGTGCGTCGCAAATGCGAGAGAGTGGAGGCAAACGTGTATCTGTTCAAGACTTGAGATACACCGGCAGTGGAGCTCATGGCCTTCTTCTGGTCACCCCAGTTACCAGTGGCGAGAGAGTACTTGAGACCATTGGAAAGGGTGCCGGGTTTGATGGCAACAGCCAAATTGAAGTGATCATGGTTCTGAACACACCTCTTCAAGTAGTTAGAAAGCTCCTGATTCATGCGACGAATGATGCCACGGAAAAGCTTTGCTAGCAGGGGTCCTGCCAGGTCGAGACGCTTCTTGCCGAAGTGATCACGATCATCAGGCTCACGACGTCCGAGAGCGCATTGAAGAAGCTTATGGACCATATATCCAAGGAAGAAGGCCTTTCGCGTCTCGCTGCCTTCAGTCTGGGAAATGTGCGGCAGGGTCTCCTTCTGCAGGATGTCTTTTGCAACGCGGATACGCTTGTCGCGTCCCAGACCGGCCTGGTCACGGTTGCCTCGCTTTCCAATGAAGTCAAGAGCAACTTCTCGATCTTGAACACAGAAAGCTTCTTCGATGCAAGGCCGCAGCATTTCCAACATCTGGCTGTCGTTACGATCGTAACAGATATGGTTCAGAATATCCTCATCAGAAACCACACCGAGTGCTCTGAAAACAATGGCGACTGGAAGGTCCGATTTGACGAATGGAAGTGTGGTGTGAATAGTTTGACCAAATCCTCCACGACCGGTATCACCCTTTCCATAGAGCTTAAGCATAAGACTGGAAATTAGTCGAGATCCCTTCTCCAGAGCGCTGCGAATTTCGGCAGTGTATGTGTACGGGCTGGGCTGGGCCTTCTTGAAGACTTGAACAATGTTGGCTGCCGAACGCTCCTGGGCAATAAGCACCTTCTCACTACCGTTGATGACGAAGTAGCCGCCTTGGTCGTACGGGCACTCGTTCATGAGGAAAAGGTCATCGTCTGACTGGTTCTGGAGATGGCAAATGCGTGACTTGACCATCACAGGCAGCTTCCCGACAAAGCACATCTCTCCATCTTCGTCACCACCCTTCGAGTTGCCGTCGCTGACGTCCTCCTCCTCCCATGACAGAGTGACAGGGTGCTGGCCGGTCTCGCTAAGCTCTTGCTGTTGGGCATCGGTCATCTCATGGAGAGGAACCTCACGTTCAACGGCAATTTGGATCTTCTTGGAGATGTTAATGTACATGGGCGCGGCGTATGTGAGGTTTCGGTCTCGGCATTCGTACGGCAACAGCGTGCTCACGGTGCCATCGGTCTCGGCGATGGTTGGCCGCGATACACTAACCCTACCAAACTTTATTTCGTATCTTCGTAGTGCGATGTTCCTACCATCAATCGAGGGAGGGTTTGGTTGGTCGAGGCTGATAGTCGAGTACTCGTTGGTCAGGTCTTGGATCGTCTTCATCGTGAATTCGTTATAGGTCTCGATTTGCTGCGAGACTAGACCTTTGGCCTCGAAGAAGGACGAGATGACTGTCCAACAATCCTCGGGGGTGATGCCTTCAGAGCCATCATCGTAGCCGTATTCGCCATCGTATCCTTCGTAGTCGCCTTCATACTGGTCGAAACCCGCGGTACCATCCTCGTAGTCAGCCATGGTGAGTTGAGTTGGAGATGCAGCTCTCCAGCGGCTCAGCACGACGCTGCCGCGCACGCGCCTCAGTCAGCTGAGTCAGAGTGTGTAGAGAGTTTGCGCAGGTGGGTTTTCTTGATGTTGTGCGCTACGTCGCTGGCAAGTTGAGTCCAATCGCAAGTGAGGCAGATGCTGGAAAATGGTCGTCGCAGGTCAGCTCGAGAGCATCTGCTGACTGCGGAACGATGGGTGATCCGCTTCTGCAACGGGGACGACTGGCTCACAGTCAAGTGTCGTCGTGCCGGTGGAGGGTCGATTTAGTGATGGGTGTGCGTGAAAGGGGACTCACGATGAAGATGTTGTCGTGGAGAGCAGGTCGCCGTAATTGCAGCCTTTCATGGCTTCTTCTTTCTTTCGAACGCGTGCCACCAGCAGGGAGAAAAGAGGCTAACTGTTTGGGCTCTAGTGTTAACGCCCCTGGTCGTTGCTGAGTCATCTGATTTGTCCCGACTACCCTATACAGCGACCCAAATGGACGAAACTGAGATAGCTTAATGATGAGTGAGCTACCTCGGTACTCCGACGTAATGACATTGTTGTAGTCAATATGCTAAATGCCTGGATTTATCGCTTGACGAGTTACATTGTTCGAGCATAGTGGGTTTACCTCTGAGACGTCGGCTTTTCCTTGAATCACTCCATAGTCAATCCATGAGCATTTAAACACTAGCGGCTTCGGAACAAGACCGCCGCTTCAATATTCACACAATATCAGCGATAAAACACTCATTCCGATGTACAGGATTCACTGGCGAAGCAGCCGCGGATATAACGTGCTCTTGGCCCCTGCCCACTCAATAGAGAGGTCAGCATTACACACGTTGTTCACACGCCATGGTGAAGCCGCCAAACCCCACAGTTCGGGACACCCATCCGACTTCCAATGAGACAAGAAACCACTGCCGATCCAATACTATATTATCGGTTTTCGTCCGGCTCGATTGGCCGTTAACCCATCCAGTCATAGCACCTCACTCCAACCATGGTTCCTTAGCGCCCTGGATAAGCCCCGTAGCTCCTTTGCCGTTGCCTTAATTAAGCAATATTGAGTCGTCGGAGGGCCTTGGCCCGGCCACATCACATTGTGGAAACAGGATGAGCATGGCAAATATGAACCGATGAGACCCATATACTAAACGCTGGCATTGAGGGGGAACAAGTCATTAACTCTCGGCCTTAGACGTAGGCACGTTATAGAGAGCTTGTGTATTTAATACCGTCGTATCCTTCCACCCCCAAGCAGTCCCAGGATACACGCTGTCTGTCCTAGCTCATTCATTTGAACCTATATATCTTCCAATATGGTTTCGAAGTCGCTTCTCAGTCTCGCTCTCGCGGCTCTCCTGCCAGTATTGACAGCTGCGCAGCAGTCTGGAAGAACCACTCGCTACTGGGACTGCTGCAAGCCATCATGCGCCTGGTCTGGCAAGGCACCCGTCAGCCAGCCTATCCGAACTTGCAGTGCTAATGACTCGCCCCTGTCTGACCCGAATGTTAAGAGCGGCTGTGATGGCGGTAGCGCTTATACCTGCTCTAACAACTCCCCATGGGCCGTGAGTGACTCGGTCGCTTATGGCTTTGCGGCAACAGCCATCAGCGGTCAATCTGAAAGCAGCTGGTGCTGTGCCTGTTATGCGTATGTCCCAAAGAAAACCTGCCAAGTGATATCTAGCTGTTGACAAATGCAGCCTGACCTTCACATCTGGCCCGGTAGCGGGTAAAACAATGGTTGTCCAGTCAACAAACACTGGAGGCGATCTGGGAAGTAACCACTTCGATATACTCATGCCTGGTGGCGGTGTTGGGCTCTTCGACGGCTGCAAGTCCCAATTCGGTGGTCTTCCAGGAGCACAATATGGGGGCATCTCCTCACGCAACGAGTGCGACTCCTTCCCACAAAACCTCAAAGCCGGTTGCCAGTGGCGTTTTGACTGGTTCCAGAACGCCGATAACCCAAACGTCAATTTCCGTCAGGTTAAGTGCCCAAGTGAGCTCACTGCCATCTCCGGTTGCGTGCGGAATGATGATGGAAATTTCCCTCCTTTCAGCGGCTAAAGAGACGGCATCCCTAAGATGCTCCACGGTCCATCTCAGTCACTATAGTATGTAAATATACTACAAATTCCCCCAAAGACTTGGTGGGTGAGAGGAGAAGTCTTGTTGTCCATTAGGAGACTTGTACCGTAGCATTCTCGCTTCCATGTTCATGAATGGCTCTGTATGCACGTGCTGAAGTCTTCGACGAATCATGGGTGTGCTTCATATTGATGCGACGTCGCATTTACAAGTGCATCAGTAGAGGCAGATCCCGCCAACTTCATCATCCATGGTCCATGACCAGGCTAGACCCTTGACTTCGACATCTTGTTCCACCACAGGAGCGCCCTCTCCTGGCTTCCCGGCAAAGAAGTCGCCAAGACCTTCAGACTTGACCTTCCTCTTCATAAATTTGCGTGTCCACTCCTCGACCGCCGGCTCACCAGTCTCATCCCTCGCCTGCTTAAGGAAGGGAATGAGGGCGGTTCCACCGGTCCCCCGCTTCTTCTCACCATCCTGTTCCTTACGAGAAGAAACTGCAATATTCTGCCGTCTGCGAGTAACCTCTGGGCTACGTGATCGACTGCGTGCGCGGACCTCTCGAGAAGGGTTGATGATATACCTGGCGACGATACCGATATGTTTGTCCCGGAAAGCGCTCAACATGGTAAGACACGCGTCGTATGCAACGCATAGCTGTCGGTTGTCGGTATGGTCTTCGACGAAGTCCCTGATGTTAGCCACCAGTGCTACATCCTGCAAAAATTGCGCATGCGGCCCAGGCATATACCGTCGCATGTCACGGATAAAATTGTGTCTCTGTGCTGCCCTGTACTCGCGCTCCGTCTCTGATCCGGGGTTCGGCTTTTCCCCGGTAGGCCTATGTTCGATTCCCAGGACGATGTCGAAAAACTGAATGAGACTGCTTTGCGCATTGCTACCACCACTGTACTGACGATACTTTTCAGTACCACTGCCGTCCTCGTAGAGAACGCCCTTTGGAAGACCAGCCTCCGCCATGTTCTTGCTCCCTGCTAGGAACGGGCGAATACGATGGTAGAAGACGGTGGGATCACAGCTCTCATGCATTCTCTGGAGAATAGTGGTCAAGTCTGTAAGCCTCTCTGCGAATCGCTGAAGAGCTTTTGTGACCAAGGCTATGTCTCCACGTCGAGCAGCAGCAATGGCATCGAGCATGAGAGGGATGATCGGACCACCTCGAGCTTCGATCGCGACTGACACCAGATAAAACCATGACTCATCCAGCGAGCCAGTGAAGGTGTTCAGAGTGGCCAGGTTTTCGAGATTATCAATTTCCTCGTCAACAAAGAGTGGCTTGAAGTTCCAGAGGCATAGGGCGGCATATGTGGCGACAGGAGGGACCTCTAATCGTTCGGAGATCTGTAGTAAAGGAATGGATATTGACGGTGGCAAGCGATCAGAGGGACTATCACCGCCCCAGATATATCCGTGGGCCATAAACCCGAGAAGAGAGTAAGCACGTCGCCATTCTGCATCATGTTCCAGGCCGATGGTGGAGAGAATAGGAAGGCGATCGATGACCCCTCTCAGACGTCGACTCAAGATGAGAGCCTGAAGATTCGCGGCAATGGCCTCCCATTTGTTGTAGTAAGGGTCAGGAAGCCTTGAGAGCGGTAGTGTGTCTGGTAGGAAGCCATGCTTGGGCGAGATGCCGTAGTCGGCGAGAGCCGGGATGGGCGGCTGCATGGCCGCGGTTGACGTGTGCCGGCAAACAGCAATCGGGGCGAGTACTGGCTCAACTTGAGGTATACAGCTGAATTACAACCGTCTTTCGAAAACCTTTCGAGTCTGGGTTGAGTAGAGTTAGGTGCACAGAGTTGGAATGGTGATGTTGAGAAAATATGGCGAGGAGCGTCAGGGTGGCGTGAAATAGTTCTGTAGGCAAATTTAGAGAGGGCCGAGTCCGGAGGTGCGGGAGCGTTGTGAACGGTCTAACGGAGCGGGGATCATGCATCCAGAAGAAGAAGGCAACGGTAAGAACAATTGCATGACAGCTCAAGCAATTTCAAGGCTTTTTTCTCGGCGTGTAGCGCGCCACTTGGAAGTCCAAGCAATGAGAGCCTCGGGAAGAGGTGCCGAGGCCCTCTTAGTAGTGATGATCCCGACCCATTTATGTGTTGTTCTAGGCGGACGTTTTGGCATTTCGCTGGAAATAGGTTGGCCGGGCTATTTGATGGTTTTTGTAGTGACATGGTTTACGCAACTGATTGAATGATGAGAAAGAAGTCCCTTGATAGTCAGAAGGGTGGGTGGGCGTCAGTTCGATCTACATATGAAACAACCGATTTCTACCCCGGCGTCTGTTGACGTCCTGCAGCCTGGCCTGAACAATGCAAGCGATGGTTGCTGGACCAAGTGGATGGTTCGGTTCGCCTTTCTCATGCTCATGGTGCCTGACAGGAACTGGTTAATTCGCTGAATGTTGGTTTTTGTGTTGGTGGGGAGCACGCGGGTGAACTTTTAGTGGCAGCGGGGTTGGAGCAGAGGGTCAGTGCTTCTCCAACGTCGTCACCACCAACGACAACCACCAAGGTGATCTCGGTCCATCTCTTACGACCAGCTTCCTTGACGACCTTGACGCGCTCAAATCGACCTGAGTACCGACAAGGGTATTGATTTTTGTTCTTGAGCTTCGCATCCTGTTCCCGCGTCCCGCTTCTACGTCGTCAGGTCTTGGGCAGGTGCCGATACCGTCTCCAACCCTTTGACTTGAATGCATCATAGCTGCGCGCGATGCCCGTTCAGCAACATGTCCTCAACTGGCTTTACAGTGTATTGACTAGCGTGAGTGCTATCTTGGAAGTGAAGACTGGCCTACGAGATGGGTGGACTGACAAGGGTGTGGTCGCCAGGAATATCACGACGTCAACCGAGCTTATAACGACATTGCTCAAGCCCTTGCACGATATCCTTCTCTCTCTCCACGAACCGATGTACACAGTGCGTGCCCCGATCTTGCGAAATGAAGGATTTACTACAAGATAACCTTCATCAGCTGGCAAGAGCCTCCGCTAAATGTTCACAGCATTCCCAAATGGATCGAGTGCCCTGCTCGTGCATCTGACGGGGACACTCCCAGTCAACTTCCGTGGAAACACTTATCGATTCCCACTGTCGATATGGGTTCCTCATGCTTATCCTCGAGAAGCACCACTGGTATATGTAACGCCTACTGCGACCATGATGGTCCGCCCGGGTCAACATGTCGATCCCCAAGGTCAAGTATATCATCCATATCTCGTCGGTTGGGTGGAGTTTTGGGATGTACGTATCTTTACACTGTCTATAATTCTGCCCGTCACTGAGCTAACCGAGAAGTAGAAATCTACCATATACGATTTTCTCGCCATTCTCTCAGATGTCTTTGCCAAAGAGCCGCCTGTCATAGCTCGCCAAGCACAACCTACGCCGACTCACTCACAACCACAAAGTCCTCCCTCTCACACACAAAACCAGAGCCCACCCCCACGACCCCCTTTGCCATCAGAAATTGCATCTCAACCTTATAGTAGGGACGAAACAAGACCGCCACCACCGCCTCCAAAGCCGTATGCAGAGTCGCGGCGAACACCATCCTCGCTTCCCGACTCTGGCCCCCCTTTGCCACCCTTACCTCCGCAAGCCTCACCTCCAGCTGCTCACCGATACTCGCGTTACGACTCTGCACCTCCATTACCAACTCAAAATTCGCCTATACGATCTCCTCCTGCTCAGCCCCAATACCAGCCACCGCGACCTTCCTGGGCAGGTCATCATGGTCCAAATCCAGGCGCAGTTCCAATGGACGCTCCAGTTAGTCCATATACTCCCCAAAGACAGCCCCAGCCGCAATCACAAGCAGGCTGGCCACAGAACGGTCTCACACCAGCATGGGGCCAAGGGCCCCTGCCTCCGCAAGCTGAACCAGCGCCTCCGCCTCCACCACCTGACTTGCTCGACGAGCCCCTGACACTCGATATTCCAACGCAAGCGAGTGTGACAGCACCACCGATACCGCCAAACCCCGAGAAGGATGCTCTCCTTGGTCAGCTTGCCCAAGTCCTCTACACTATGCGCCAGCAGGTTCGGCAGCAGAACCACTCCAGCATGGATGGACTTGCAGCGCAGCAGAATGCTATGACTGCCGTCATTCCTACTATACAGTCCGAAATGGGCCAATTGAATCAACTTTCTAGCATGCTAACGTCTAATGCCAATATTCTTCATGACGCATTACGCAAAGCGGATTCAGTCATCGAAGGCTCCAAGAATCACCCCTCACCCGATATTGATGAACTCTTGGTCGCGCCAACTGTTGTAGCCAACCAATTGTACAACCTGGTCGCCGAAGAAAGGGCATTGGGTGATGCAATTTTCATGCTGGGCCGTGCGATGGAGAGGGGCCGTATTTCGCCGGCTGTCTTCGCCAAGATGACACGGTCGCTCGCCCGTGAGTGGTACATGAAGAAAGCTCTTGTTGTAAAGATTGGAGAAGGCATGGGGCTGGCATCATGAAGCTGAATCAGCTGAAGAAGCGGGGTTGAGAGGTGACAGCCTGTGGGTTACGCGAATCGTCCAACACAGGATTTCTTAGTATTGTTCTCGCTGAGGCACCGTGACTCTGCCGCCTATATGCTGGCAGGTGATATCGTCAAGAATCAGGTATCATTCAAGGGGGTCTCATTACCATGAGGAGCATAGATGCCGAGTGATGACGGCTGGTGTAGTATATCGGTAAGGATATATCTACGGTCAGGTGCACGTCCTTCAACGTCGATACAAGCTGAGGATGCGATGACACTCAAACCACAACCAAATTTGGGAAATCCGGGCTGCGTTGGGGACCCTCGTGTCCCACTACATTCCACTGTCATTGGTGCCTCTTTTCTCTCCCAGGAGCCTGGGTTCTTCCAGAGGAGTACTTGCACCACCTCACAGCCAGCCACGCCAGAGGTGTGCCCTGATCACAAGTGAGGCAGTCAGACCAACGAGCCCTGGGAATCCAACCAGCAATTGCCGATTGACCCCACACGGCTACGCGACTATCGGCGAATGAGTGAATAGCTCAGAAGAATGATGGTGGCTTGGTGTAGGATCAGGGCTGTCTCCGGTAGCTCCAGCGGCATCATTGCTTAGCACTTACACGATAGAACAATACTAAGCTCTCCCTGGATCAACCACGCAGAACAATATCAATGCCCACCACTACTTCTGACGCTCCATTTTGAATCGAAACCCCCTTCACAATCTGACTCAAAATGCGACGCATGATGCTCCTTGCTTGAGTATGCATTCATTTCATAGCAATCTGGGCCCCGCCGCAACAATGTATTCCAACCATGCTCGACATTCGTGGCTATTCTGAGCCCTTGAATGATCTGACACCGTCTCGCGAGAAGTGACGGGTCGCCTCGTCTTGACCAATTCCCTAGACCCTCATCTCTTCCATCTCCATTTTCTCTCGTTCATTTTCTCTTTTCGACCAAATAAAACGTCCATCATCTAGTCTTCCTTTTCTCTTTCGTTCAAGATACCTTCTTCCGCAGCATCGCCGGTTCTCGCCTCAGTTATTCTCCAACACTTTGACTTAATCGCCCCTTTCAAACTGTTAATATCGCCAAGGCTTATACCACTTCTCTGTCACACACAATCCGTGCTCACGGCGAGCCTCAAGATCAGATCTCTTGGTGGCCCGTGTCCCACCAACCTGAATATGGGTGACTTCGACCCTTACCTACAAAACGTCACCTTTCTCTACCGCGATGGTGAGACTCAGGTCAATGCGTCCATTCCCTTTATCAACTTCACCAACAACGAGTCCATCAGTATAGGTCTCAACTATGGTGCTCAAATCGGTGCTTGTATCATCATGCTCTTCGTTGTCTTGGCTATGACCCCGACGAAGAAGCTCCGTCGACCGTCAAGCATCTTGCATATCCTCGGATTGGTGATTTGCATCATCCGCACAAGTTTTCTGGCCGCATTCTACACCTCCAAGTTCATGGACTTCTACGTCTACTACGCAGATGACTATGCCGATGTCCCCTTTCAGAGCTTCCAGGTTAGTGTTGCCGGGAACGTCTTCTCAATGCTTCTCGTCATCGTAATTGAAGCCGCCCTCATGAACCAGGCATGGACCATGGTTGTTCTCTGGCCAGACTGGGCAAAGTACACCGTCACGGTACTGTCGGGCATCATCACTCTCTTGACGACTAGCTGGCGCATCGCTTTTACCGTTGTGCAGTCACGCGCAGTATGGCATCTGGAGCCCGTTCACGCGACACACGCAACTCTGATCCGGACCACGATTATCATGAACGCCTTCTCCATTTGTTGGTTTTGCGCGCTCTTCAACTTGAAGTTGGTTGCGCATCTCATTCAGCATCGGGGCATGCTTGTCTCGAAAGGCGTGTTGACACCAATGGAAGTGTTGGTTATGACAAATGGCGTCCTAATGATTGTTCCAGGTATGTGATCCCGGAATCCCCTTTAAAATCTCCAATCCCATTATTCTGATCAATAGTTGCAGTCATCTTCACCGGTCTTGAATGGGGTCGCTTCCAGAATTTTGAAGCCGCATCCTTGACGCTCACGTCCGTGGCCTTGATCCTCCCCCTTGGAACAGTCGCCGCCCGTCGCATGGTTCGCTCCAATGGGCTCAGTTATGACTCCAACTTATCGGACGGCCATCATATGAATCAAGGTGGCGCTGGAGGCATAAGCTCTCGCAATCTATACAACAGCAGCCAAAGCCACCCCAGTACTATCACCTCTACCACGCCTCTGAAGTCTGCCGCGAGCTTCACATCCACCCGCGCAACTAACGCGCCACTGACGTCTATTCAATCGCGCTGCGAGGCGGCCAACGGTAGCGACGCTTTCAGTCGATCTCGAAGTGAGAGGCCCGATCACTTCGACTTGGAGCTCGGGGAAATCGATGGAGTGCCCGTCGATCCTAACCGAGGCCGCGTGAAGGTCGAATCGGCCTTTGAGCAACGTGAGGAGAGAATTAAGTCATTTCCCTGACAACCTTTTTCATTATCTACTTCACTCATGGCTTCCACATTGCCGCGGATCTACTTCCATTCCTAAACCATCAGCTTGCTTTGCGACCATTTCCCGACCTTGATACACCATGTGAAGAAGTCACACGGCTCTCACACGGCTCTGGTGCACACGGTGTCACCTAATATAGATAGGTTGATAGCCAGGAGTCGCGTCTTTGACTTCCTGCTTCATAGTGTGCTCCGCACTTTTTCAATTCCCTTGTTTCTTGTGTACTTGGACCTGGCATTTGCCTTTATGGCCCAGGCGCGCTTCTTAGGAAGAAAAATTCCATTACATTCGCTGCGAGACGTATCTGTCTGCTTCACTGTCTTCCTTTTTAGGTCATCTTCTGGGTCAAAACTACAGTGGGCATCAGCAGGACGAGGACAACTCACCTGACAAGCATGTATTAGCCCCATTAAGAATAAAACATATATGTCTTTGTGTATTTGGCAAGGAGTCGTTTAGCATTATGCACCGATAGAGATTTTGTAATCCTTTCATCTACAAGGAGGCGTCATGCTACCACAGCCGCCATCTCAGTGTAAGCCCGTGATGGAATCCCTACGATTATCATGACTAAGTAGCACCGCCAGCGACAATCATCACGATTGATCAGATATATGAGACTTAGACAGTGGAAAACGAGACGGGATCCCTTTGCTCTCTTGAATTGGAAATGGGTCATGTACATGCTTTTCCAGCTCTGAATTCCCCGCCTCACTCAGCTCAGCGAAGTGACCGCTTCAATAGCCGACCTTTGCATAAGCTATTGAGTCTCGTTATATCACTCCCGCGGATCGGCTGTGGCTGTTCCAAGACACATTGAGCCTTGCCAAACATGACCTGATCGCTCCGAGACTGCCTCCTTCGAAGCCAGCTACCGCTGCTGCCTATCCTCATGTGGCCATCAGGTGGTGGGTGTTTGCGTAGAGTTAATCGAGGACTGGGGCTCTTATCAATCCGCCCGAAACAATGCATGTGCCTGCTATTAGCAAGAGATTCGCTACTCTCTGGGGATAAGAGCGCTACAAACTCCGATGACCTTGCACGTTGGGCAGTGTATCTATATTTCGGCACGGAGCACACTGTGTGTGTTGTGTTGTTGGAGCTCGCAGAGCTAGATATGCTGGATAATCTCTCCCTAATCGCAGCCGCTCGCTGTCTGAGTCCCTGTCTGTCTATAATCTGTCTGCAAGGGGAGGAATCCTTAATATGGCCATCTGCCACTATCCGAGACTGCCGCCCGTTGCTGGAGGGAACTCGACAAGATGGGGACAAAGGTTGCATCGTACTGCGGATGCGGTCTTTGTATTCTTTCAACCTACAAGGAGGAGCCGTCTTGATCTTAACTTTGTTCTCGTCGATCAGCCGGCTACTCAGCTTCTCGAACATACCAATCCTCTGGGTCACTGGCGAAACCTCGCCATCTCTAAGCTGCTGCTGAACTGTACTTTGTGAGGGATGTGGAAGCCATGTTTGTGGCACACGGCTTCCGATGGGCCGATCTGACGGCCTTTGTTGCCTACTGACAAATAGCCAGCTGGTCGTGGCAGACTTTGTGAGAATATGCAGCGGAGGTTGTGACTTTTTATCCTTGAGTGCCATTGCTTTTCGCCGTTTCTAGAAACCAAAGCGTGGCTCAGCACCTCGCTCCGTCTGGTTCTTGAATACAGGCAACGGTGACGTTGATATTGACTGATTGAATTCCTTCTCTGGGTCATGTTGCTGACGGAAGGCGATACTATATATACGTCGCTCCTGAACTGCTTGCTGTTGGGCTGGAAGTTGGTCCGTTGAGGGACACTTTGCGTGCCGTATTGTAAGACTAGATTGAATTGGTCGACATCCGTCGGTCTCAAGGCTTGCTTGCTTCCGTAGCGTTGGTAAGATGTTTGAGTTTCTCAACGCATTGCCTTTCGCGCCTTCACAGTCTCGAGTTTCGCATGAAGTCCGGTCAAGTGGAGAGGTGATTCTGGTGGGCTCCTTGCATAGCTTCCTTTCTGAGTCCTTATGCTCGCAGGGTTCTTGGGACCTTCCAGCAAATTCCCGTGATATGACATGTTTGCCTTGAGGGGAGTGCTCAACATAGGTTCTCAGTATCGGACGTGTCTTGGGTGAGTCATGAACATAGGCATGCGAGGGCTGGCGAACAAATGGGCCAATCACTTGCCCAGCCTTTCCCTTGGCCCTCAGTTCGCACACAGGTTTCAAGTTTCGTTTCGACCTCGCCATAGCAGCTCTCGGAGATTGGGAGTGGCCTTGGTTGGAACGGTTATCGGTAACCTCAAACATTCGTCGTCTTTCTGCCACGCTGACAACCAACTTTGGTTGACTAGGGGACTGGTGCATGTTCTCAGTCATCATAGATGGCCAGTGCCGTGTATTAAGTCCCGGTGTCACATCCTCAAGAGCCACTGGTGAGGACTGTGATGTTGGCGGAGGTTTGGGGCTACTAGGAGCTTCGATGGTGGACAAGGCATCGAGAATCTCGAATTTGGAAACAAGCTTAGCCAGTCCATTGTTGCAATGACGAGAAGGTCTAGAGCGATGTTGCTTTTCGGCTTCCGCTATGTGATCCAGGTTCATTGTCCTATTCTCAAGTTTTTGATTGTGACGTCCCCGTGGACGTTGAGCAACAAGGATAGGTCAACCACTCGCCGAGATTCTCAACACTGCTCACAGGTATGGGGAAAGATAGAATACTCGCTAGAAGTACAGCAGACCGGAAGAACTTGAGCACCAGAAGCGAAGGCGAAGGAATTGCGCCGACGAGGCAAGGGGCGCGTGGTCAAGGTCACTACGGAAGCTGTTGGGGCCAGCCTGCACGCTGCAAAGGAATAGGCGCAAAGGTGAGTTCATCGCACCTGCCTTCGATGCTGCCACGTCTGTAGAGCAACATAGGAAGCTTTCGTCGCTGATTCAACTGAGCGATTATAAAATCACATCAATCCTTCCTACGCACGGAAGACACAACTATTCATCATCTCCAGGCCGATCCAAAATGGCGAAGACGTAACCAAACTGGGCTTGAGAAAAGCATATAGCATCATGTCTCGAATGATGAGATAGAAATATGAGTTCAGAGCCAGAAAATCCTTATACGGCGTTTCTGTGTTTCGCCAATGGTCATCGGACCGTAATAAAATACATGTTCCCCCCCTTATTCAGTTGTTATACAACCACCATGATGTCCACCATGGTGCAGTCTTTAGATGCGTTCTCGTTCGAAGAAATCTTCGTCTTCGACTTCTCGTCCCGTGACGTCCCGTATCGTCCCGTCCACTTCTGGCGATCCGTGCCTTAATTACTGAATCTGAAAGTTAGCAAGCAATTACGCCCAACAGCGCAGGAAGGGACGGATTTACGGAGGGAGGAGAAGCTCGCCCCATGAGCTTGAAAGAACAGTGACAGCAACCTGTTTCGATGTGTCAGTATCATCTCTTTCGACAACACGTGCTTCGTGCGACTCACAGCGAAGACACCAATGCTGCGGACCATGGCGGCATTCTCGGAGGAAGTGAGAGCGTCGTAGGTAGATGCAAAGAAACCCTGAGGCGCCCGAGGAGCGCGGCCCCCGAGAGCTCGCTTAGGTGGTGCCATTTCCTATAGTCGTGAAGTGGGAGTCTTGAGAGGGTTCGGATTCGGACACGAAAGGAGGATTTGCGAGTGAGACGCCAAAGTTGATAGTAGATGGGATGAATATGAGGTGGACAAAGCCTGAAGAATTTCGGGATGCGAAAGCCTGCGGTCCACCGCCGCTAGGTGTAGACCCCACATTTCCCCTGCTGCTACCCTAAAATACCAACGCGTGCCAGGCAGGCATCAGGTCATTGAGTGCATCATGCGTCGATCACTAAGCAACAAAGTTCCCCTTTGCCTAGTCGTTTTGGCCTCAAATTTTAGAACACTCCAAGTATCGTAATAGTATGAATGGAGATTCGAGTGCTGGAGGCTTCATCCCTCCTAGCCAGGCATTGCCCTCGCCTGCCCCCTCATCGCCTTCATCAGCGCGACCATCAGCTGCATTACCGCACCCCAGAGGGAGATCACTTCAGCCTGGGTCGCAAAAAGAGGCAGTTGTGAGGCGCTATGTCGAAGACAAAATTCTTCAAGTATCCCGCAGATATGTTAGGAAGTTCAGCAATGCCGAATCGGATGACGATATCGTTGGATACAAAAGCTTCAGCGAGGTGTGCCGCGATCTCGACAGCATGGTCAATGTTCTATGGCTCTCTGGCACTCGTAAGTTTGCTCCGATACAGCAGAAGCCGTTCAGAAACACTGACACGAATGTTCAATAGCCAGCCTACAGATACCATTTCTATTGAGGCTTGCCAGCGACTTCACGCAGTATGTGAGGTCATTCCCACCATCTCCAAGGGCCACTTTCGAGCTCCTGGGAAAGCTTGATCATTGCTTCTCCAGTCTCCTTATGGGGCGCGATCTTGTCACCAAAGAGTGGTTACCTGGATTTGAAAACAGTATGCGGGCTGGGATGACAACCACTGATATGGTGCGATGTCGATCCTTGGTTGAGCAAACCAGGGTTCTAATGGTTGAGGTAATGAGCTCCGGAGACTTTGATGAAGAGGAGGAAGAAGACAGCAACGATGATGGCATAGAAAGCCAGACAGAATATTCGGATGGTGATTTCTCGGATTCCAACGGCATGCGTCCGCCCACTTGGGATATTGATGAAGATCGACTGCACTTGGATGCAGCGAGAATCTACGAAAACACCATAGTGCAATTGGGAGATCGACTGGGCGATCCGATGGAGGAACGCCGAGTGAGTGATGACTGATTGCATGTTGTGTAAGGAAGAAGAGATTGCCTAAGAACACGCTGCACAGTGTGGCGTTACAGAGCCATTCGCCGCAATCATTTGCTAGATCCACCAGTTCTTTGAACAGGCACATTCTGAGGTTGTGAGCAAGGTGCATATGATACGCAGACATGACGATTGCATTCTCCAGGTCGATAAATGTGTTACACGTTTGCAACATAGTAGCACCGTCGCCAACCCTCCCTCGTGAGACTGGGGAATTTCAATTATTGCCGTCTATGGACTCAACATTGAAGATGGTCCTCAAAGACTAAGGACCCAAATGCTTGAGGGTTGGAAACCATGGCAAGCGCCATTGTAACGCTGACAGGCAGCTTCGGGTATTTCCACTGTTAACCGCCGATGGAAGCGCACTCAATAGGATGCCATCTTCTGGAGACGTGGAGACCCGCACAGTCGACCATGTTAACCGTTCAGGTTTTGTGCCAAAGACCTGAAGTGATGGAACAATCCAATTCAAAGAAAGGCAAGTTCGGCCCTAATATACGCGGCACCCTGCAAAGCGAAATGAAGCTGGACGGCATCACTACATGACAGAGTCATACCCACTTTTCTGGTCCTACAGGCGCCTAACCTGACGAAGATTATTGATCGACATTAAAAGAAGACTGGGATGTCATCCGAGCCGAAAGCCAATCGCACTGCAACTAGGGTTTAGTTCCGACTTCACATTTATTGACTGCGGCGACTTGGTGATACCTGATCATGATCCTCCCAATATTAGAGGTCTTCGCTACCAGGCAAAGTGAAAAATTAACAAAGATTGACGCTGTGTTCGGGGGGCCTTGGCCCAATGTACACATCATACGGTACCATTAGATGACAACTCAGCATCGGCCACGTTGATCCAATGCAAAACCCACCAGATGAAGTAAAGCTCTCCACACCCAATGGATCGGCAAAAGCACGACCCCTGGCCTTGCGTGTTTCCTGTTCCTGGCAGCGCGTCACCGACCCCTGAACACCAAGTACATCGAGCGGCCTTCTACAACTACTTGTATGAGTGACTTGGCTGCTGCATGTTGGGTAGCAGCCAAACTCTTGGGACATTCGCCCCTTCTACGCCTCTTTTTCTCTCCTTTCATTTTTAGATTTAACCGGTCTTGCATTTATTTGCGCCGAGCACTCGCTCGCTGAGAGAAAACGAGCTCGCCTGTACCTAGAAACTTCCACCCGAGTTATTGAGGGGGAATCAAAGGGTACCTGCGCTCTTCGGGCGGCCAGCGAAACGTGTGTTCGTACCTTATTTCGCTGCCAAGCAACATTTGCCCCAACTCCCAGGTGGCTTGATCATACTACCGATTTGCCTGTCTCAGGTGCCGGTACTATGCCTCGCTGGTCGCATGGTTTGCCGACCGTGTAAGCAAGCCACTAAGACATGCGTACAAACTACCTTTCCTCGGTCAATCAGTCAATATCCCTGATAGCCAGGCTGCACGACGGCTTAACAAGCCAATATTCAAGATATCAGTCCGTCCAAGATATCAGGTATCGTCAGTATCTATTGATCCCTTTAAGTCCTATGTGCAGAATAATGGATACTGTGCCCCTTTTCCTCTCATCTCTGTGCATCTACTACCACTTCCGCGTTCCCACCCCTGAAACGCTCTTGTCCAATCGTCGCCTCCACCCTCTTGGTCGTTTCATGCACAATCTACCACTCCTCGTCCCGTCTTTCTCGTTGGTCCCCGATCCTCGTTATTGAGCGCTCAGATAGGTGTTTCTTGGGCAAATGTGGGTTCTCGCTGGATATCCTCCGTGGGCGGCAGCAGTTTGTTTCGAAATATGATCAGGAGGGTCGGCAATGGGCACTCAAACAACCTAAAGCAGTACGAGTTCTATCTAGTCCAACGATCGAAACTGTGGTCCTATGGTCCATGGTTGATCCATCCACCTGCTGTGTCTGTAGAAAGCCTTGGCACGGACATGAGGCCTCGTCCCCTCTATCTAAAGCAACCTCGGGAGCATCTCATCGACTATAAGGCACCTATGGCCTGGGGTCCATGAGACCCGCGTATCTATATTGGTCTCCGTCTTCTCACAACGTCGTTCCTTTCTCTCTAAATATCGGCTTTACACTCTTTCTCCGGCCCATATACCCCATTCCTTTTCTTCATCATCTTGACGGTGCCTTCTGTTCCTGAATCACGTTCCTTACGCTGGAAGTTCACGCTCCTTCACTGGCTTGAAGCATTGTTATCAACCTCTCATAGATTCTCTGGAAGAGTCGCATCCTATTCAACTTTAAGAACCTTGAAATATCTTCTCCACAACTAAGCACACCCAACTGCTCCACGAAACCCCTCGAACAATGAAGCTCTCCTCCACTTACGCGGCCTTCCTGGCACTTCCACTCACTACCGCCATCTATGCTCCCACCATGGACGGTATGAAGATTATCTGGCAAGATACGTTCACCGGCTCTGCTGGTGCTTCACCCAACCCCCAAACGTGGAACATCGCCCGCGATGTCAACACCAATAATGAGCTCCAAGATTATTCCTCCTCCAATGCCAACATCCAGCTCTCTGGCGGTGAAACCCTACAACTCGTCCCCTGGAAGAAGAATGGAGAGTGGACATCCGGCCGCGTGGAGACAAAAGACTCCTGGACACCCTCTGAGGGAAAGAAGCTCCGCGTTCAGGCTGGTCTCCGAATGGGTCTGTCCGCAAACCAAAAAGGTATGTGGCCTGCTTTCTGGATGCTGGGTGACGCCATACGTCACGGCACCGAATGGCCCCGTTGCGGCGAACTCGATATCTACGAGCAAGTCAATGGCGACGGCATTGCCCACGGAACAGTACACTGTGATCGTGAAGGTGGTGGTGTTTGTAACGAGCCCTTTGGCCGTGGTGCTCCGACCAACATTCCGGATGATGATTTCCACGCCTGGTCCATCGTAGTGGACAGGACCTCCCGTGACTGGCGTTACGAAACTATTGAGTGGGCTCGCGATGACCAGGTTTTCCACAAGCTCAGTGGTGCTGATATCGGCGATGAGGGCGTCTGGGGCACGCTCGCGCACTCACCATACTACATCTTGCTCAATGTTGCTGTTGGAGGAACATGGCCTGTGAGTTCCACAAAGCCACCAGAGACTTAAGCAGCATTTAACTAACCGGGGCGTCATAGGGCAACCCTGATAAAGCCACTGAGGACGGCTATGGCAGCATGATGGAGGTTCAGTATGTTGCAGTGTACGAGAACAAGTAGACATTAACCAGCGACTGAATATGCTGCTTCGATTCATGTACATACATGATACATCACATTCATTCCCGGTGTTCTATTTCGGCTTTGAAGTTGTAGAGCTGTATTTGTAGCGCATCAACACGGTGATAGAACATCTGACATAAAGGTGAAGTGGAATACCTTTTTGGCAAGACCTGGAACACAAGTCATCGAGGGTTTGGCAGCCGTTTCCCTTGCTGTGACAATTCATGGTCTCACTCTCCCTAATTGCTATTAGAAACGTGAGGGACCGGAACTCCTACTCTTAGTGCACGAATTGCGGCACCCACAAACACGTCAAATGTAGACTGGTAATAAGTTCAATATTGTAAGGTGACGCTTCTCCTCTCCAGATCACTGGCTGCGCACATGGCTATAGCTGCCATAATCATAGTTCAACCGCGTAATGACCAAGGAAGCACAAAAAAGAAATGGAGGCAAATGCATTACAAGAACATCTGACCACGAGGTACAGAAAACTGAGGAGGCTTGACCAACATCCTTGCTCCTCCAAGGAAAAGGCCGAAGCTGGAAAAAAATGCAAGAGAGTGAAGACTTGAGATCACCAGCCAAAGCATCAAAGACTTGCTCATGTGGGACGAGAGAGAAAAAGATCCATCGCGGTAATGAGACCATGAGAAAGGACAGAAAAGGCAGCAACGAAGCACAAGGGAGTATAATTGATTTTTTGAAAACAGATTTGACTTTCTTTTGCTGATCTTCTTGCAACTGCCCTCACGCAGTACCAATAAAATGCGTTGTGACCAAAATCATCGATGAAAACAGGGCAAACCCCCTTCCCGAAGGCGTGGAATGTGCAGTCGCCAGTCGCCGCCGCATGACTGCATAATAGTATAGAGTAAAGCCAAACATGTAGGAAACCAGGAGAACCGATGGAAAGTCAGATCGGAAGACGAATCGAGGTGCGCGAGGGTGAATGTCAAGTTCAAGAACGCCATGTCGGATGATGCCGGGTATTAAAACTCGATTCGAACCTCGAAGTATGGACACAAGGACGACCAAACCCCCACCCCAAAGCAGGCCAAGTATGGGCCATACGGAGAACACAACACATGTCGTTACTCAGCAAGGATATCAGGAGCCCTTCACTCCGCAGGTATCTCATTGCTGTCAACGAATGCGTTGTTGAAATCGAATGGTGGGTTGTCAGTATCGCCATCGTGGAGGAACGAGTCGAAGTCGAAGTCATTCAGAACATCTGAAGTTGCTAGGGGATCGGCAAAAGCCATGCCATCCATGCCCTGATGATCAACAGTTAGTACGCAGGAACTTGACGACAACGGTAGCAGTTGGTAACGTACCATATTATCGAAGCTGCCCATCATGTTATTCTGGTTGAGATCCGCACCGTTCTGTGGTGGCACTGGCGCTGGGGCCGGCACTGCAGGTGCTGCAGTCCCTGTTGCTTGAGGCCCAGCTGCACCCTGCTGTCCCTTGTTGAAGCCAGGATTGACGGGAGTGATGGGTGTTGCAGGTGCGGCTTGTTCAGCCTCACCCGGGTTCTCTGCAGCCGGAGTTGCGCTAGCATTGTTGAGGTTCTGGTTCGATTTTTTATTCGCGGCACGCTACAATACATGGTAAGCATTAGAAATTCAAGGAGGCTGACCTGGCTTACTTTTTCCTTGGCAGCCTTGGTCTCCTTTTTCTTTGGAGCTGCCTTGTTTGATTGGTTTGGAGTCGGTGGTGCGGCAGCGGCTTGCTGAGGAGATGCTGTGGTGCGGTTCGCGTTGGCAGCCACTTGGGCAGGAGCAGAAGGCGGGGGCATGGAGCGTTGCTGAGGAGTGCCCTGAGACTGACCAGGCTGCTGGCCTTGTTGCATTCCCTGGGGCTGCATTTGGCCGTTCGGACCTGGTTGCCATTGTTGACCATTAGGCATAGGTTGTCCTTGCCTGGCTGCCATTATTTGCTGGGGGTTCATCTGACCGTTGAAAGGCTGGCCAGGATGGGCACCTGGCGGGCGCATACCGTTCATCTGAGCCTGAGCAGCGGCCATGCTGTTGCCATCGACACCATTAAAGAAATGCGGGGCCATCTTGGGGTCAACATGGTTGCCCATGAAGTTCATAGAGTTGGGTGAGCCTCGAGATTGTCCACCTTCGGGAACAGGGCTTGGAATACCGGAGTTGTTGTTCATCTGCGGCGTGCCTCGCTTCATCTGTTCAGACGGGTTAGGTGAGGTGCCAGTCCTCATGGCTTGGGGTGAAGTATCCTGGAAGGGCTGTCCGTTGGGGCCAGTGGGCACGGGTTGACCTGGACCGCCAGGACTGGGCCCTGGACCTCCCTCACGGGACACTCCGCCCATACTGTCCTGTTCTTGTCGAGCCATCATTAGTCTCTTCTTGTTCTGTTGCTCCAATAGCATGAGCTGCATCTGGTAGTCCTGTAGAGCATGGTTGCTTCCTGGAGGCTGTTGGCCGGGTGCACCGGGACGCATGCCAGCAGCTCCGGCCATGTCGCCTGCGTTGTAATACGTATTCAACATGTTGCCATCGGGACCTTGCTGCTGCATAGGAGAGCCTTGGTTTTGCGGACCAGGGACATTAGGCATCTGCTTATTACCCATCTGGGCACCTTGCTGTTGTTGCAAGTTCTGCGAGTAGGTTGCGATAGACTTCTGCTGGGCTGCTGGGCCAGAGCTAACGAAATTTTGTAACTGCTGCGCGTTCAGCGAATTAGGATTGATGCCATTCATTGCAAGCATTTGATGGGCTGCGGCTACGCTTTGATTCATGGGCTGCCCGCCCATGACTTGACCCCTCCCGTTGCCCATCACAGCCCCAGGCTGGTTAGGGTTGAAAGGCGCGTCGACGCGTTGGCGTTTGGAAGGGGAAGGGGCATTCTCGCCTGAAGCGGGAGACGATGCCCTGTCTCCTTGGTTGACGGTCATGTTCGAAGGGTCGCGCTGCATCTGGTTCTGCTTGGCTTGCTGAAGCATCTGCATTTGGGGGCTGTTGGTTGATTAGCAAAGATGTCCGAATCAAAAATGATCACCTTCACTCACTTGTTCTGGTTATTTGCCATAGCAGCACGGGCCAAGTTGTTCTGCTTCATATTCATGCCGGCCATCGCCCCATTCATGTTTTGAACGTTGCGCATGATCTGAGCCTGATAGTGTTGCTGGGCCATCTCTGGACGCATTTGGCGTAATAAATCCTGTTGCTGGTTCTGCCTCAGCCGCGATTGTTGCTATGTGAAGGAAACGTCAGCCTTGTAGGCATGACTTTGGGGGAAGTGATTGGGACAGAAGAACGAGCGAAAGATACCATGTGTGCTATACGTGAAGTGGAAATTGTGAGAGCTTACCTGGGTATGCGCAACATACGAGTTGACGGTATTGTTAGGACCTTTGAGGCGCTGCGCGTTGTAAATGTCCCAAAAGACACAGAACCACTCGTAAAGAAAAGAGGACTCGGATGCAATAGGTAGCTTTGGTGGGGGTAAGTCTTCAGGTAGTTTTGAGTCAATATCGTCCTTAGAATCGGTGTCCATGGCATCATCATTCGATCCATTGAGAGCATTGCCCTTGTTGCCAACGCCGTCTTTCTGAACGTTGACTGGTTGGTCACTATTGAGCAAGGCGCGAGCGCAGTCGTACATGCCGTATCGGACGAAATATTCGTAAATGTATGTGTTGAGATGAGTACGCTGGTTATCGTTGCCGCCTTGCTGTCTGTTTGCGTTGGCGGCGGCGGCGGCGGCGGCAGCAGCTTGCTGAGGGTTGATGGGGCCGTTATTCATCATGGGGACTGGCGCGCCGCCAACAGGACCACCCATAGGGTTCATGTTGGCCATGCCCACGTTGGGATTCATGACCGCTGAAGCTAGAGACGTGGACTGGGATGACGTCGGCGGTATGGATGTGTATGTGTAGAGATGGCCGATGCGTCGACGAACAGCAGCTGGACGCGACCGTTCAGATTCGCGAGGGTCGCTGTCGACACCGGAGGCGATGTTAGACACGAATATGTTCCCGAAGCCAAATCCAGATGAGCAGCACAAAACGCTGGGCAGCTCGTTATGGCTTTTGGAGCGGATAGGCTGTAGCCTGACAGCACACTTAACCTACGCTCCTGCCGTGTCCCGCAAGACAGCAACTGTCTTCTAGACCCTGGATACGACTGAAGTGTCAGCAATCGTGGATGGCGAGCACCGATATGTTGTGATGAGTGCAGTTGAAGACTGCGTTGACAATGCTGCTAGTCAGGATTGTTTTAGTCCGTCTTAGATGTGGGCGGATGGGTTCGCGTTTTCGCGGCAGATCGTCGATGATTAAAGCGCAAGGGGAATGGGTGTGCGACAGTCCTTGAGGGAAGTACCGATAGTCGGGGTACCAGAGGTCACCGAAACGCACGTATGCGAAGGCAAACTGAATGCGAGATATAAAACAGCGCGCAAGCTGGAGGCAGCTGGAGGCAGCTGGAGGAACAACCTTGGCCGAAATTCGTATCCAGGTTGACCAAGTCGTGGTTGATGACTTCGTGCAGCCAAGTGCAGTCGACCAGGTCGTGAGTGGGCAGGCTGGGGACGGGAAAAAAACGGGCGGCGGCGAGCACGGAGGCGGGCGCAACGAAGGGCCCAGGGTATCGAATGGCGTCGTCGACGTCGTGCTTCGTTCGTTGTATGGAGGTGCAGATTAGATGGTGCACGGCAGAAAAATCAGAGCATAAGCCTCGTGACGGGTCGTAGCCCTGACAAGAGGGAAGAGGAGGAGAAGGGATTGGACGGCGAGAGAAAAAAAAGGAGGGAAAGCGAATGGAAGCGTTGGAGATGATGGAGGGAATGCCAGCAACTCGCGAGAGGAGGGAGGAGGATGGGGAGAAACAAGACTGACGAGGATGGGGGGATGCTCGAGCCTATCCCGGGGGAGGACCAGCTATAGTGCGTGCCTTCACTTCGAAGTCGAAGGCTGGAGGCAAGGAGACAGTGCTGGGGAGACCCTGAGAGTCCATTCTAACAGTGCTCGTAGGGTGCTGTACCTCTCCCCTTCAGGGCATACTATAGCACGTGGAGTTTCTGACAGGGCTGTCAATGAAGTTTTCCAGTGAGACATCCCGAGCCGAGAAAAAGGACAGTGTGAAGCGCACCGTGGAAGCTTGCCATTTCGGGCGACCGCTCGCTCATATTGCATCATGGACTAGTTCGCTAGACATAGCCCTGGCCGGAAATCTAGTTGATCTAAACGGTATATGCTGAATCTCGTAATCCATGAATACTGCTAAGGACTATGGACGTCAGGGAGACCTGAATATATTTCAGGCGGGACGCGATGAGTACAATGCTGGCGAGAAACAACACATGGTCAATCTCGCCTGGTTGTAATGAAGCTTATTATGTGTAGCACAGTATCTCTCTCGGGGAGGATTTTGCGCAAATGCACCGTGCTGAGATCTCTTGCTGAGTTACAGCGGGGGATGCACCCTGTAGCGCCAAACATGGTCGCGTATCTCTCAGCACAGTCGCGTACTTCTCGGCCCCGCCTTGCTCTCTTGGGTTGCACCTCACCGCATTTGGCCTAAGGCACACAATTCCTCGGAGCATCTCCCCACAACCAGTCCTTTTTCTTGGGTTCGTGAGAGCTACCCGATTCGTATAGAAGCAAAATCATGCATCGAAGCTTTCCATGAGCAACCCAAGGAGGGACAGGTCTGTTTTCCTTGTATTTTATTTCCTAGCATCTAGCTTCCCGCCATCTAATGGGAAGTATATAAAGAAGTGCACCAAATCAAAAAAAAAAAAACACGCTTAGACAAGACTAATGTTCTTCGGACTTGATTACTGCCTAACACTGCCAGCTTGTCACACTAAGATATCGCCACATCCATCAAGCTTTGTGTCTGCTGACCCCCAGTCATCTGAGTTCCCCTCGACTCATTCTGACGTGATAGGAGCATCGAAGTGTCTTTAGATGAGCCACGGCAGAGGCTTATAAACTACTGGTGTGACAACACTCTTGCCTCTCGGGAATTTTGTGATACATAGGAGTAGTAATCCTGTGTCCTAAACTACGTGCTGGTTATGATGAGGGCCTGTCAATAGTAGTTTACCTTTGAAGACTGTGGATCAATACACTTAAAAGGCCACGTCTTTGCCCTGTTACGATCTTGAAAGCCTTAACACGAGCCATCAAGGCACCATTCGCAAAACCCAGGACTTTCACTATAACGAACCATGTCAATATTTAGCATACCATCTCACTGCAATAAAAGCATCATCAGATTACGGACGGTGTTCTGGGGAGTAGAAAGAGGAATGCCAACTACATAGATTGATAATCTCTTAGTTGCTGTGGATTCTCCAATGTTGACCTGAGTTTCCGATTCTACTGTTATTAATGCTCTGACTGACCTCAAGACATTGGATTGATGTCGCTGACTGGCCAGCACAATATCGTCATAAGGCTGAGTGTCAGGCCCGCCCCGACGATTTGATTGAAAACCTCCTGTTCAGATCCAGTCCAGAGGCCTTGAGTTGCATACCACGCATCGTAAGAAGAAGTTCCTGAAGGAAGCCAATTTTACAAGTCCGAAATATAGCTCGTGTACGAGACGAGGGTTACAATTGTGAATGTGACTAGTCGCCTCCGAGGAGCCGACTGCTTTGCTTTTGAACTACGAGACCATTACTCCTAACTCGCCTGGCCAAGCCAAGCTGTTCCGGTCCCTCGTCCGTGCTTCGAGAAGTGATTCTCAGCTCCATGTTTTGGAACTCTCCAAGTCACTACTCTGCGCATCTGGAGTGTCTTCTATACATACGGGTTGCGAGCTGCATCGGCCGACGGTATTCTCCTGTCCTGTGTTCGAAAATTTCGACAAGGGCTCTATGCCAGCAAAGATCCGGTTAACCTGCCATGTTCTATGCGCCTGCCCCACGAATTCGGTGTAAAAGGAGTATTGAGCAGGTGTTCCGACCGCTTCCTACTCCGATCTGCCTTTGCAACAGATGTTGATACCTCATGTGTAGTCTCAATCATCCTCTGGAGGGAGCTCATCGTCGATGTATCGTATTAATGACACCCTCATCTCCGTAGTATCGTTCCCTCGCAGGACATCACTGATGAAATGCGCTTCCACTTGCATCTGCACCATTTCCAGGGCTCCCCTTAGCACACCACAGAGGATGTTAGAGTACCAGAGTTCGTCTTGAGCTCTCCCATCGTCTGGGAGCTCGACAAAGTCGGCGAAAGGATTTTCGTCAAAAACTAACGAGAATTGGTTGTTGTCGTTCGTCCAGTTGGTCACTTGAGGAGTGATGTTGAGAAAAATCTTGAAACCAACCTAAGAAGTTCATTAAGTGGTGTCTTCTTTGCCAACAGGAGCGTACTATGCATCCAAATGCCGTTACCAAACTTACCCTAGATATCATGTCGGCCGTTTCGCGAAAGCTCGAGCATCGTTTCATGGTATTCGACTTGGCGAGGTAATCCTCAATGAGTCGAAGTCCGATGTTGTAGCCCATTTTATCGAGCTGCTTGTTCACCTCGGCATAGTCGCTTTCATAGTCTTTACATAACTGCGCCACGATGGTCCCGTATGTTAGAACAACAAGTTCAGCGTTGACTTTGTCTATCCTCGTCCTGTGGTCTCGTCGTAAGCGGATGAGCTTCATGCAGCAGCAGGGTCGCTCGATAGAACGCACTTCCAAATCCTACGGAAATGTCAATGAGTTTCAGATGTTGTATCGTGCTTGGAAGGAACTGCACGAACTCTTCTCCCACCCGGGTTGCCTTGTTCGAAGCCATGCTGGTACCTTGCGTCCGCCTGCCTCAGTTGTGGAGGGGAACGAGCGCTGATTGTGCACGCCTTGTGCTGCAAACGGAGATCTGCTGTAGAAGATGCCTGTGTTGAAGTCCTCAATTCGTCCTTAATAGATATAGCGCGAGCCTCGCCTTCAGCGTCCAGATCGAGGCTTGGATGGTGGTGAGTTGGCTTGCGAGTCGTTGCTTGCCCCAGGCCGTGACGGTGGGAGACTCCAATTGAGGACCCACAACTAATGACAGATACGCTTTACTCCAGCTAACGCGCTTCACCAAAGATTTCCAACTGCCACCCAACGATAACCCTCGAATCTGAATATCCTGGCGTTCACAGTTACCGCAAAGGCTCAAGGTTCACCCAAATTCAACACCCCTCGCAACACGCCGAGTTTCGATATTTCGCAATCGCTACTTTCCTCGCATCAGGTCGCCCATAATGTCTGCTGAGAAGCGCCCTGCCGATGATGACCCGGGTTCCAAGCAGAGCTTGGTCAAACGACAGAATGTGCGAGCCTCAGATGGGGCACTCGCTCGGATTAATGCGTCTAGCAATGCTCTCGTTCAAAGTGTAAGGAGTTATCCATCATTCTGCTGTTCCTCAGCTTGCGTTAACTGAACTGCAGGCACAACGAACCAGCGCGCTTCAAGCACCCGTTATGGAGTTGTCAGGACACTCTGGGGAGATTTTCGCCGCAAAATTCGATCCGACAGGAAATCTGATCGCGTCAGGGTCAATGGATAGGAGCATCAGTACGCTCGAACCAGATTTGTGTTGGGATTGTCCATGCTGACCCAGTCAATAGTGCTCTGGAGGACATATGGCGACTGCGAGAACTACGGCGTGCTCAACGGCCATAAAGGCGCAATCCTGGATCTTCAATGGTCCCGTGACTCAGAGATCGTGTACTCAGCATCTGCAGATATGCACTTGGCCAGCTGGGACCTGACATCTGGTACGCGAATAAGGCGCTACGTGGGCCACGAGCAAATTATCAACACAATGGATATCAGCCGGCGAGGAGAGGAGCTCCTGATTAGTGGCAGTGACGATTCAACGATCGCTATCTGGGACCCCAGGTCGAAGAACGCGGTGGATTACATCCAGACGGATTTCCCGATTACAGCTGTTGCCATCTCTGCAGCAGGAAATGAAATCTACTCTGGCGGCATCGATAATGATATAAGGGTATGGGATCTCCGGAAGAAGGCCGTCGTCTACTCGATGCTCGGCCACTCTGACACTATCACTTCGCTACGAGTGTCACCAGACTCCCAGTCTTTGCTGTCATATGCCATGGATTCGACAGTGAGGACATGGGACATCCGGCCATTTGCTCCTACAGAACGCCACATCAGGACATTTGACGGCACGACAGCTGGCATCGAGAAGAATTTGCTCGGTGTCAGCTGGGATCCTGAAGGCAAGAAGATTGCTGCGGCATCCGGTGATGGCACAGTGCTTGTCTGGTCCAACGATAACGGCAAGTTGTTGTACAAGCTTCCTGGTCACCGCGGTACCGTCAATTGTGCTGAGTTCTCACCCAGCAATGAGCCCATTTGTAAGCGTAACTCCTCATTCCTGTTTGGCAATAACGCTTGCGAACAATGCACTAACCTCGCACAGTGCTCTCTGCTTCTTCAGATCGCACTATGTTACTAGGCGAGCTAAAGTGAAGAAATGATACGGGAAGCAGGCGCCAGGGCGACCGAACCACGAGAAAAGCAATTCACGGGCCAAACTGTTGGTTCTACGACAGTGATTTTCCGAAGCCACCTATCAGATCACGGCTTGGGTAGATCTTGTTCGACTTCAAGTGGCTTTGTCTCTAAAACTAAGCCCTCGCACGGGTATTTCAAACGAACGCCGTCGCCACACATCCCATTGGAATTCTGTGCGACGCTTGCATCTCGGTCGCATTAAGATTGAGAAACCTTCTGCTGCTGTTGTAAAGAAAACAAACTCCGTGGCTGGGCGCATTGTGAGTCGCAAGCGAGCCGTAAATGCAGAAAACTATAGAACAGGGACAGACTGGGATCGGCGACCAGGTGTTGTTCGGCAAGCACCTACATATTAGGTCATTGAAGGAAGGGTTGTGTTGACAAGAGCGGCGGCGCGTGAGACAATGATACCCAATCCCTCTTTGTAGCTGCAGTGATGTTCGAGCCGTGTATATGAGCAGACACATGGCCTTAAGTGTTCTGGTATCCACGTTGCTCTTCATGGAAGCGATCGACAGGGAATGCTGTAAACTGTCGACACGAACGTATGTAAACTGGAATATGGACTGGTCCATCACAATGTTTGCCTGCTCTCCACCGAGCCCGGGAAACAGACTGAACGTTTCAATAGTGCTGTGCTTCGATGTCCATATTTACATGTGTACATTGATTCATGTGGATTCGTAATAGCACCCACCATTGCAACTATTGTACATAGTAGTAATAATAGTGTGGTGGTGGTAGTAGCACAAAGTCAGCCTCCAAACAACCATACCACCATCGACATGACTGTCAGGCGAAAGTCTCTGCTAATCCTATTGCATTAAATATGATACCATATCGTACTGACTGACAACGAGCATGGTGTTTGAGGCTAGTGTGGACAAGTTACCTGGACCTACTCCTGTTGGCGCCCTCACAGCCAACCAAGCACAGGGAACACCCTCGTTCACCCACCACAGTGAAACGCACCACCTCTCAATCCAAAACCTCAGACGAACGCACCCCCTTGCACCCGTCTGTGGCCAGCTCCCCTGCCCTAGAAAGCAATGGCTGATTACACTGGCAAAACATTCAATGTTACAGATTCATCTCCCTTGGAACGCGTATCGGTATTGCGCGCCTGTTGGTGTTTTGTTCTCCCTGAGATGGGGTTGCAACGGTGGCTATCGCTTCTGCCCTTCATAAGGGAACTCACCGTAGGAACCACCTCATACCCCGGTTGGGCAAGACATGCACAGAGTGTTTCGTCGGCAACGGCTCAGTGGCCAGTCTGTCCGTCCGTTCGTATCGCCCTGCAGTGGCTAGAACGTGTCAGGAGAGACAATGCTGGGAGAAGATTGTCCTGTGCTTCTGCAGCGTCCCTCGTGAAACCTGTCTTGTCCTATACTGTTGCTGATGTGCTCTTTTGTCTGACTGACAGTAATTCTTTCTTCTATTTGTAAAACCACCCGACCATACGCTGCGACGAACGCCTTTGTTGAGCTGAGCATACGGACCTGCGAATCGAGGGATCATTGAGGTACATACCCCGGATTGGTCCCTGAGGCAAAGACAGGCCGAAGGCCTGCAAAGCACTGCTCTGAACAAGCGATTCAGCGCATGTTCTTGACTCTGGCTTGACTGTTAGGCATTGGAATATTTACGGGATGCGGCATTGAGCTGCAGGCCTGCTTTCTTTTGCCTCATCTTCTGCTCGACTGAAGTGTGCCCGCCTCAGCGAGAAGCTTGTCGTCTGTGTGTGGATGACGCGGAGATCGATTCAACATTGCGTAGATCGCCGACTTGCGAAAACTTCAACTATCGGGCATCCCCTCAAAGCATGACGAACCGAGGAAGCATGATGGAAAGACTTCGGGCGGAGCTATTAAGGCGAGCCAGAGCGCAGAGACAGGAAGATGTTGAGCAAGGGTTCACGAACACGCCTTGCGAGCCCGCACAGATGTCAGAGGCGACGGCAAACGCAACAGATGGACCAAGGCTAGGACTGCGACCATTGCAGCTACCAGCGTTCCCGTCTTTGTTCGGCAATCGACGACGACAGGCACGACAGGATGACGAAGAGATCGAGAGTCCCAAATCTCCTGAATTTGTATCGCGGAGACCGCCCACGCTGCCTCCAATGCACCTCGATTTTGCCAGCCTTGCCGATTCATTCAATACTAGTACAAGTGCACCACAAGATATTTCAAGAGGAGGCCCGAGCGTCATTACCCCATCGATCTATTCGCAAAATACTGTCACTCGCGAGCAGCCAACCCGGCCAGAGCCGGCTGCCTTGAGCAGACCGGCGCGGTCTGGAACTTCATACAGTGCCGGGTCTGGTTTCATCAGCACTCCTGATCCCGCAGAAGCTGAGCTGGCAAGACTCGGACTGGATGGGCGAAGGCGTTACGAAAGGCAACGTAGGCGAAGAGAGCAATCGGAAAGAGATGGCTCAGAGCGAGGCCGAAAAAGAAAGCCACCGACGAGGTTTCTTTTTTGCTTGCCTTGGGTCAAGTCTCAACGACTGCGATCACAGATCTTGCGTTGCTTCGTTTCTGGCACCTTTTTGTTGGTTTTGCTGGCAATCTGTAAGTGCTGAGGGCTCTTTTTATTCTCCAGATGTAATCCAAGCGCTGCAACATTCGAGGCTGACTTTATCGACTAGATTTGGCCCTATCCTTGACACAGAGCATGAACAGTGGCGAGTTCACCATCGTACTCATTCTGGTAGTTCTTTGCGCAACGGTTTTCTTCTGTCATGCACTCCTTCGTCTCTTCCTGCTGATCTTCCGGGGAGACCAACCAAGTAGACGGAGATTGGAGAGGACACATCATTATTTGAGCCCGGGTGGCTATGCTATTCCCGAACAGCCAATTCCTGTGGTGCTTGCGCGAGACGAAGAGGCACGCGGGGCAGAGAGCGAGGCGAGCAAGGTCACCCCTCCTGCTTACGGTCTCTGGCGAGGCAGTGTAGTAAGTCCAGCGCATGACCTTTATCATTGCAGCTGTAGAGACTCTTGACTGACATTATTGACACAGAGGGTTGATCCTAACCGCCTCTTCTGGCAACGCAACGAAAGTGTGGCGGCAGGAACACGACCAGAGACAAGGTCAGGCCCTCGACCGCCATCATACGCATCTGACGACGGCGTGTCATACGTGGTCGACGCTGCTCCACGATCCACAGCGCCGACAATGGATGTGCCACTTCCGCCTCACCCATCTGAGCTGGGGAGGATAAGCCACCGTCCCCCGGCAGCAAACTCGACATGGTAATAGAGCGACGTCGAATGGAACTTGGGTGATTTTTAGAGAGGGAAGCGCATACTGGACGTCTGGATGGAAGCGAGGAGTATAAACGAGGAGTATTTTTGTCTTCAATAGGAGGGGTAAAAAGCGGTAACAGCCTCGATGTATCACGGCGAGTGTAAGAGGAGTTCCACCAGATAATGATGAGGGTGACCGTCGGGTTGCATCACTTGCCATGCTACCTTACCATTTCAGTAATATGAAAGATGCTGGCCGTCTGGTAGCAAGTCACAAGTAAGTTCAAGGAACGGAGGCTATACCTATGGCCCTTTCCTGTCCCAGCAAGGTGTGGTGATGTTTTCGTTTTATGAAGGAAGGTAGCAGCAGCAAAGGACTGGGCCATTATTCCTGATGTTCCTACGGAGTAACTAGTTGCCAGTGTGTACAAGTAAAGTCCTTGGCGGGACAGGGGCTTAGGGGCTTAGGGACCAGAGGGGAATTCGTTCACGCCCTGTTCCTGATTGGGTGGATAAGTACAATGGTGGAGGTGGTACTCCAGCTCCGGTTCTCCTGCAAGATGCGATTCCATATACCTACTCCGCATGTGCACCACCTCCTTTAAAGCAAAGACCGTGAGGTCCCCGACGGTTGTGCATGGGTAGGTATGCTTGGACAAATCAGATCCATCGAGATCACCCCCGGATTTCGACCAGCCCGACAAAGACTGTGCGCCAGACATTGTCATTTCCATCGTGCACATATTATAATGACACTCGCCAACTCCACTCACTCGTAGCCTACCGTCTAATTACTATTACAATGTGCTCCTTGTCACCTTCATTTTTCTCCACGTGCTTGTTGCTTCTGATTCGCAACCCACCAGCTCAAGGACGCGAAGGGTCAGTACACCATGTGGAATTCCGGAAATCGAGCTCATCCCTGGCTTCCCACTGACCTGTTGCTGACCAAAGTTTCCCCTGTCTCGAGAAAGCCCCCTTGACGCGCGCAGGACAGCAAGCGAGTCTGTACTAGACTGGAACAGGCTATCACCGCAGCTCAGGTTCCCCTCCGTCTCGCCCCTCCGACTCCATCTCCAATAGTTATGGCGCCGACTATAGGGAACGTGTGCGAACTCCAGGGCCGACTCGGTACTAGTTATATAGTACGCCAGGCCTGGTGGGTGCTGCTTCTGTCTGCCGGCGCTGGGAAACGTTTGCACCGTTTGGCACTACGTAGCAGTAGCCTGGCGCTCCGGTCAAATTCTAGTGATTAGTTGATTGTCAGGCTGTTCTCATTCCTCCTAGTGGACTAAAGCAAGGACAATCCAGGTAATCCTCTGTTTCTGGCCGAATAGCGCGTCTTCCCACTTTGACGACCAGAAAACTACCCACCCACCCGCCAAAATTATTCCCCATCCTTTGAAAATTTCTACGACCGTTTCCCGTTCGCTTACTTGTGCTGTCTGCCCGCTCTCCTTCCCGCTTTCTTCACTTTTTGAGTCTCCATTTTCATCACTTCTGCTTGTCGGATATTCATCGGTGGAAGTTTTTAGTGCTCTCCTCAACTGCACTATCCTCTCCCTCGGTTGTTGGAACTTAATCCCTCCTACCACTCACCCATCACCTTATTTATTCTCGCCCCTTTCAACGCGCTCACAAGCTTTGATAAGGTCGCAAACGGAATTTTATCCTCGACTCGAATTCTTATTCACAACAGGTACGTTCACTGCATGCGCTCTGGCTCGGCGCGTATAGGTCTTGTCCCTGGAGTCCATCTCGCCCATCGTTGTCCTATGTCCCGGTCATGTCTCTCCCTCGGGACACGTTCTCAGCCTCACACCGAAGCCCACCGCCTTTTTCGACCGATGCCCGCGAGACTTTGCGCCTGGGATTCGATCCTCTCTTACGCCCGGCGAACACCATGCGCGCGCGCGGTTGAGTGTGACCCGAGTTCGGCATTGTGCAACTTCCGGCGTCGCATCAGCCACCGCGGCCGGCACGCTCCTACCCTCACCAAGACGCAATGAGCAGGTTCGCACATCGGTCTGTCCTGGTTGAAATACTTTCAATCCTGCTTGCGCGCTCTGGAACGACTTGCGATCACGTCCAAAACCTCCCGCTTCGTTCCCTCGATCCCAAGATACCCTCGGCACCGACTATCGCCGGCGATTTGGACGCATTTGCACAGCTATCGCGGGTTCGTTCGGTCGAGTTTCGAGAGCCTGAATGTCGCCTTCGAACCAACTTATTCTTGTGTCATGACCCGGAAACTCAGGGACGAAATGGACGGGACATGCATGACCTTCCTCTGCGCTGGCCGACCATCCTGACCCTTGGCTTCGATGCTGACCTGCTTGCTATAGAACATATCTAAGATGTCTTCTCTCTCTCGTCGTGCGTGCTACAAGTGCGGCAATGTCGGTCACTATGCCGAGGTCTGCTCCTCTGCCGAACGTCTCTGCTACAATTGTACGTCAAAAAGGATATTTTCGCTCCTCAACATCTACTAATCCGTTCATCCGCAGGCAAGCAGCCTGGTCACGAGTCTAACGGATGCCCCCTTCCTCGCACCACTGAGGCCAAGCAGTGCTACCACTGCCAGGGCCTCGGCCACGTCCAGGCTGACTGCCCTACCCTCCGTCTGAGCGGCACTGGCACAAGCGGACGTTGCTACAACTGTGGCCAGCCCGGTCACCTTGCTGTGAGTAGATGACTGGTTCCTAACGCCCCCAATGAACTAGTGGCTGACACTGGATGACAGCGTGCTTGCCCCAACCCTGTCGGCCCCATGGGCCGTGGTGCCCCTATGGGCCGTGGCGGATTCGCTGGTGGCTACGGCCGCGGCGGCTTCCCCGGTGGCCCTCGCCCTGCTACTTGCTACAAATGCGGTGGCCCCAATCACTTTGCTCGTGACTGTCAGGCTCAGGCTATGAAGTGCTACGCTTGCGGCAAGCTCGGCCACATCTCCCGCGACTGCACCGCCCCGAACGGTGGCCCTCTCAACACTGCTGGCAAGACCTGCTACCAGTGCGGTGAGGCTGGTCACATCTCCCGTGACTGTCCTCAGAAGCAGGCTCAGGCTGATATCAACCACGAGGTGGACATGAACCAGGTTCCTGCCGCCCCCGTTGCTCCTATTACCCCCGTCGCTTAAGGAGGCTTTTGCCCTCCTCCGGCCCCTGGTGGTCGATGTACCACCTTGGGCGCCTGCTGAGGGTTGAGATGCCTTGTGCCTTTGATAGGCGCAGCGTTCTTCATCCTCAATAAGGAACCCGACTTCCTATTTTCATTCTTTCACGTTCAGACATGAATCACTGCATCGCATCGAACCTCCTTCTCATTACCTCGTGGCTAACGCCACATTCTTTTTGTCACACACTATTAGTTTTGGTTGTTTCATTTTACATCCTTTGTTCGCAACAATTCATGCCTTCTAATCGAGGCGCAACGGCTGCGTACGGCGTCTCTGGATCGTCTCTGATTTTCTCACAACACACCTCTTCACTTCAATATCCCGAAATTCGGACTATGATGGAAACCACGAAGGCAAATGAACTCTTCTGCGTGGTGCGGCGGTGGAAGTTTCAGTGGACAAGATACCCAGATGTTTACTTCTAAAAACGGCTTTTCTTCTCAATCCATCTTCAGCGTCCGAATTCGTTTCCTCGGCAAGGCCCACCGTCGACCTCGCGTTCGCGCAAATAACCGCAACACAAGGTTTGGCCTGGGCCCATGATTGCCGCTGGCTTTTTTGATTCTGCAGACGATGGAAAATATGCTCTTACGAAGCCTTACTGGACGAATTTGAAGACCTTCAGGCATTTGCGATGGATATACCCCCGGCGACTGTGAGTTGTCGCGTCAGGTGGAGATGCAAGCAGCAGTGCTGGAACACTGTGCCCAACGCGCTGGCGAGTCCCTGTTCCTACATCTGGTCTTTGATCAAACGTGCAACAGAGTCTGCCATCGTCGAGGGTCACAGTCGCAATGATTCGGAATCAATGGTTGCTAATCGGGGTCAAGTGCAACCGGCTCTTACCGGACTAATGTGCGTGCTACGCTGGGTAGACACATGGGGACGTTTTAAGGCATGGGGAAAACACGAAGAGTGAGAGGCTCGCGACGAGCACGGACGGCTGCAAGGTGACGACGGACGTATGAGGAAGCAGATTGTTAGTGGCTCAAGCTGCAAGGGTTGAAGTTCCATGGGGGCTTGGGCTTGTGGCCTCCATTGAGCAAAGATGATCGCCTATATGGATCAGAAGGGCGAGGCTTCGAGGAAGTGGCTAGGACGACAAGGACCGAGGAGACAGAGACGAGACGCGGATGAATGCATTATCCTTATCACCAGTCGTTTTATGACCGTTGGCCCAAGGGCTCTGCTTGTGACCTTGACCTAGTGCAATAGCACCCTCGGAAGATAACAAACTCATCGCACAGGAACAAGCTTACCTAAACGACATGCATAGTGAGCTTGGTCCAACGGGCCTTGATTGTCCCCAAAAAGCGCCCAGACCCCGGCCACAACAACCTCTCTCCATTGTAATCTTAAGCAATGACCGCAGCTGAGGTCACAGGGGCAGCATCTAGATTTCAAATCATGCAGGTTGAAAGGCGCCAATTGCAATCATCACACTTCAGCAGGTGGCTCCTTAACAAAGGAGCGAAGGACGTGGCTGCCCGCCCCCCTCTGACCCTGCATGAGCCGAGCCGCATGGAGTATGTTTGATCGTGTCTGCCTGCGAAGAAAAAGGACAGCTACTGTAGCAACGTAGCTTGGCCCTTTTTTATTTGATGGTGCAACCAACTCCTCAGGCCGCACCGTCAAAGGTTCAGTATCTCCAAGGCTTCCTTTGTGTAGCCACTTCAGATAAATTTGAGAATTTTCCTGACTTCTGGCCAGCGACAGCTACGTAGGCGCTGGCTACATTCATAAGCTAGTTTGAACCACACCGTTCGGAAGGCAGGCGGCTTCGCTGATCGCCCGACTTCTTCAGCCACGTCCGTGAGGCAGGTGCGAAGTGCCGACGATATCATACCAACATGCCCGACTCTGATGATGCCGTCACTTCGCGTTCACCTTCACGTTCGTCAGGGTCTGGCTCAGCTGCTGCGTCCCAAGCACCTCGCTCCGTCATGGGTGTTCAATCTCGGGTGAAGCAGCAGTCACCGCAGCAGGCCATTGATGAGTTCTGGGCGAAGTTCTCTTCGAAAACGCCAGGCAAAGGTGAGGACAATCATTGTGCTTCAGAGTACGTGATCACTTCTTAATGTTTCACACAGCAACAACGGTGATCCCTCAGAACCCCTGGACGAAGAAGGTCATCAAACGCAATGCCGTCAATACAGCCCTAGATGTTTCTCTCCAGTCTTCCTACGAGACGGCCGCAGCTATGTGCCGCGCGAAAGTTGAGAAGATCGTTAAGGAGTGTAGACGCATTAACAAAAAGTACCGTGACCTGCATTTCGACATCGAAACCGACCTGAAGTTGCGATATCGAGATACCCTTGAGTCGCTGTCCAATACCGACGATGGCCAGAGGCCAGGGAGCGACTTTGAGCCGCTAAGTGCCAAGCGTGTGCCGGATATTTTCGATAAACCTCAGTTCTTCATTGATGGCCCTACGGCTAATGATGTGAGGCAAGGAAGAGATGGGGATTGTTGGTTGATGGCTGCCTTGTGTACGCTGAGCAACAAAAGAGGACTGATCGAAAAGCTTTGTGTGGCACGCGACGAACTGGTTGGCGTTTACGGTTTCGTCTTCTTCCGCGATGGAGAGTGGGTATCCGAGATTGTCGATGACTTTCTTTTCTTGACAAAGTCTGATTACGACGATGGATATCTTGAGCGCGTTCTGTTCGATGATCTCGAGCGGCGAAACCCGGAAGAAGCATACAGACGAATCTACCAATCCAACAGCAACTCCTTGTACTTCGCGCAGTGCCAGCACCCCCAGGAGACGTGGCTTCCGCTCCTCGAGAAGGCCTACGCCAAAGCGCACGGTGATTATGCTGCCATCGAAGGTGGGTTTGGTGGGGAGGGCATCGAAGACCTCACCGGCGGTGTGACTTCAGAACTCTTCACTACGGATATTCTGGACAAGGAGTGGTTTTGGAAGGAAGAACTCCTGAAGGTGAATGAAGACTTCCTCTTTGGCTGTTCGACGGGTGTGTGGGGAACCGGCCTTGGCGAGCGGAAGGGCATCATTGAGCTTCATGCATATTCAATCCAGAGGGCGGTGGAAATCGACGGCAAAAGACTGCTTCGGCTGAAGAATCCTTGGGGCAAGGGAGAATGGAAAGGGCCATGGAGTGAGTGTATCCACGAGAACTGCAACAGGAGAGGGCTAATACTGGCACAGGTGATGGGTCAAAGGAGTGGACGCCAGAATGGCTCAAGAAGCTCGATCACCGGTTCGGAGACGATGGCGACTTCTGGATTGCCTACGAGGACCTGCTTCGAAAGTATCAAGCGTTTGAAAGAACGCGGCTGTTTGACAAGACGTGGCGAGTCAACCAAATCTGGGCGACCCTGGACGTGCCTTGGACCTTGGATTACCATGACACGCGATTCTGTTTCAGTCTCTCCAAGGCAACATCCGTAGTCATAGTCCTTGCTCAGCTCGATGACAGATACTTTAGAGGTCTTGAGGGGCAGTATCGTTTTGTTCTTTCGTTCCGCCTTCACAAAGCTGACCACGAGGACTACCTGGTTCGAAGTGAGGCACCTTATCGCATGAGGCGATCGGTCAATGTCGAGCTGGATCTTGACGCAGGGGACTACGAAGTTCGGGTGCGACTCGATACCGCCCGATTCGAACATGTACTGCCTGTCGATCAAGTACTTCGTCAGAACGTCAAGAAGAGGCGAGACAAGATGATTCGTGTTGGACTTGCATACGACTTGGCTCATAGTAAAGGAGCGATCGAAGAGACTGAAGAGGAGAAAGCCGCCAAGGCCTGCAAGGAGAAGAAGGATACCGACAAGCAGAGAGAGGAGCTCAAGAAGAAGATTCTGAAGAACCGGGAGCAGGCCCACTACCTTCGGACGAAGCAGATCTTGCGTGAGCAGAAGAGGCAACAAAAGCAAAAAGAAAAAGACAAGCAAAGGAAGGCTGTAAGGAAAGCTAGACAACAAGCAAAGCGAGAGAATGGGGCTGAGGGCAAACCACAAATGGGAGAGAAAGAGGATGGCAAGAACGAAGCAAACAAACATCAGGAGAAAGAGAACGGAAAATGCAAGACGGAACCTGGCAAAGAGGAAGGGGACACTGGCAACGACGATGGACCGAGTGGGAAAGGAAGAGAGGGCGCTGAGGAACAGAAACCACCTATGATTGACATCACAGACGTTATCTCTGGAGGCATCAGTATCACCAAGGCGGCCCCTGAGGACGGGCTTTGCGAGTCGGACGAAAGCGATGAAGGGGTTGAGAGCCCTGGTGAATTATCTGTCCTCTCGGACCGTGAGCTCAATATCCAGATTGACGGCTATATGGATCCTGCATCTTCACTGAGGAGGCCCCAGTCGGTCAACCAACCCGCAGACTCTGATAAAGAGCCTGACGAGTTTGAGTTGAGCCCGTGGAACGCGGTGGCGACGGTTGGACTCCGAGTATACCACAAGGTGGAAGAGACTGATTCACAACCGCCGGCGGTGAAGCTTCGTGTGGTGAGGACGAACCCATACCTGGATAGTGATGATGGGGAGACGGAGAAAAAACAAGAGGAGAAGACAGGAGGGTTAGATGTGGACGACAGTGCAAAGGATGCAACGCTGGAAGGAGAAACCAGGGAACGAAGGAGGAGTATTGTAGGTGATGGGAAGGGTAGGCGGGTGCCTCGAATGCAATAACCTGGGGATGGACCATGACGTTTACGCTTCCTCACTTCAAGACAATAAACGCTGCACATGAATACAGACAGTATGGTTACAGCTAGGTTCGCAGATGGTGCATGCATGGCCAGGTACCGAAGGGACCTTACAATGGAGGTAGAGATATCAACACAGGCGCCGCAACTGAGAGTTGTCAGCCATAGAGACAGCGAGGATCCAGAGCCCGCGGAAGCAAAGCTTTGTCCATGGCTATCGAAAGGGCGTCTTCAGCTTTATGCCAAACTTCTTTCCTTGTTCAATATACATAGTAAGATGCCTCTGGTCTTAGCAGTGATGACAACAAGTCAGCAAGGACACTGATTGGCAATCGAAGTTTGAAGCACCACCCACGTCGAGCGGGAACCCCCCCCCCCCATATCTAAGCAGCGCGAGCTCCCGTAATTCCCTGTGATCACGCATTCGTAATTAGGGTTGTGCCGCTAATCAATTACAGTGTGTATGGAAATGTCTATGTGAATGCGAATGTGCATCCATGTTGCTATGGCTATTGGTATTGGTGGTGGTATCAATCATACCCTACGGCGTCGGCTAGAGGCCTCAAGCTTGGGGCCAATAAGCTACTCGTGGTAAGCTATTCTGAGTGCCAGTGGTTGCCCTTTTTTAGCGTGAGACGAGACGAGTATAGTTAACGTGGAGGTAACGTGGCGTGGGAAAAGAGGAATGCTGGCAGGTGATCATGGGATTTGGAATGCATGCCTCCAATATTGACTGACATGGCAGGACAACAGGCTTGCGGCCAGCAGGAGGAGGTGATGAAACAGGAGGCGTGTCCAGTGCTATGTAGCCAATTAAAAAAAAAATACGTTGATGGTCAAGATCGTAAAGGTAGGGTTATATGAGTTCGAACGGTACGATTTCCCAGGCTGAAGAAAACGAAGACTCGTATAAGCCCAACAGACAAAGTGCAAGTACCTAAGGCAGTTAGTTGTATATATTTGCATACCTATTCCGTACTTGGCAACAATCTTTAGTGGAGCATCAACGAAGGAGTAAGAAGGGGTCCGCGGACAAGAAGAAGGGGGGGGGGGTACAGGGCTTCGTTGCCCAGGAAATTCCGTCTCCGTCGATGCTGGAATGAGCACATCCAGCCCCCGGACGACGAAAGCAGGAGACCCTTGCAAAGGCTCAACGTGAAACTCAAAACGAAGCCATCATCAGATATTGCTGACATCTACGTATCTGCCTCTGCGCGCTTGCTGACAGCCGGTTACCCAGAGATGGGGAAGGGAGAGGGAGACAAGGGGAGAGGAAAGAGGGAGAGATGGATAGAGGGGGGGAAGACCAGGGAACCAGGGACACAAGCAGCAAGATTGTACTTGTATGTGCGTACGATGGATGCGCAAGAAAACTCTCAAACACAAGCACCGGTGTTCATGAGGCTGGTCAACGCAGACAAAGCCGAAGGAGGACCGAAGGAGCATGTACGGCCGATGGATGGGGGTCCGCGTGACGGACGCTATGGTGCTTGAGGAGTTTGCTTCTCACCTGAGAAACAACAGCCAGCCTGTGAAGACTACTACAACTAATACGAGTAGGTTGGAATGGGGGCAGCTTTTTCTTTCGCCGCATGATCATCACGACCCGCCGTTGTTCTTTTTCGACACACACAAGATTGGGCTGGCACTTGAAGGCGCATGGCTTCGCGGGTGGGGAAGGTGATGTGGGCGGAATTTTCCGTTTTCGTCTAGTTTTCGCCTTTCGGGCGGCTGAAAACTAAAAAACAAGACACAGAACACGGCTCGCACTTGCGATGCACGGCGAGTTTAATTCTCCGATATTTGATAGCTTTGCGGGCGCGGAAGTGGACCCAAAGCGCCATGGAATCGCCGAGAGCTGGAGAGTCAAATGGTACGATACAGAGAAAATGGTTCGAGTCCCTGTTGGAAGTCCCTGTTGGAGAGAGAGAGAGAGAGCCACATACTAACGTTGCTGCTACTGCTTCGACTACCAGGAAAATGTTTGTTGTAGTAAAAGAAAAAAAAACGCAAAGAAAAGAGAAAAAGGAGGACATAAAGGGAACAGAGGATCGGGCCGATATTACTGGGTTGAGCGAAAAACAAAACAAGACAAAACAAAGAACAGAGCTTGATTGTTCCGCGGATGCCGGGCAGTTTTTCGAATAGCTACAACTATTACCGGTACCTAGGTAGCTGGCTACACGATGCATATTATTGGGAGTTGATGGAGAGGGATGTTGAAGCTCCTGAAACTACTTGTACAACTACAACCTCAACTACAACCAATGACTCCGTGCTCCGTAGTAGTAGTTGTAGGTAAAACAAGCAAGAAATGCGAGACAAACCGGATCTTCAAGTAGCTCGAGGGCCACCGAACCTCACCGACAGGGCTTCTTCTCCTTTCGGTGTCCCACGATGCAGTGCGCAAAACGGTGGGCGTGAGACACGCTCGAGACAAGGTTGGTGGTCCCCAGGGGAAAGACCATGTGTTGTTCCAGATAACCACTGAGTAAGGCCGTACTCCACGTGAATCAGGCTCCATCAATTCACCACCGCCACCAAACATGGTGATTAGCCACAAGCAAGCATTTGTACATACATATGTATGCTCTGTAAAACATGGCAGCCACTCGGGCTTGGACCCTTGGCTTACCTTAGGCTCATCCCCCCCTGGACGCTCGAAGTGCCCCTGCCGAGTCAGCCGACTTGGCTGACCAAAGGTCTTCGAACTGCCGGTGCGGCAGCGGAGCTTGCGGGACCCGGCATGGTTCTTCTTTCTTATCTCTCTCTCTCCCTGCCCCCTTGACATGTCACTCGTTCTCCTCGCCTAGTATTACTCCGTCGTAGTGGTACATATAGTTGCAATGCAGTAGTGATGTCTAAATTACTCTACTGTACTATCCCGCACTAGCTGCAGATCCATGACGGCATCACTACGGACAAACACAATTCATCTAACTCTACTCGTACCAGGGTTAGCTAGTCCCCGAGTTACGGCGAGTATGCTGTTTCCACTAGTAAGGTAATACTGGACAAGCATGCATGGACTGACCATGGTCTTGCTTTGCTTTGGCCGCATTGCTGCCGGCGACGCCATAATAATAATAGGGCCGAAACAGTAACGTGCGTTGTTGAGCAAGGAGAGGGATTTGAGGAACCACGAAGGAGGAGGAACCGAGACGTTGGCGGCTTTGTTAGGATTGTGCGACGACTACTGCTGCATACTATGAACAACAGACAGATCGGCAGGTACGGGAAGGAATTCATTGGCGGAGCCTCTTTTTTTCTTCTTCTTTTTCTCTCTCTTATTTTTAATTCTCTCAATCTGGTTCCGGCTCTTCGGAATGGACGGCTGAAGGGAAACCTTTGCATCTTTTGTTGTTGCGGTTGCCGTGGCCAAGTCCAAATGTTTACCCACTGCATGCATGCCGCGTGGGAATGTTTTGTGTGTTCGAGTCGAGGTCTCAAATTTTGGGTGCTTCCCGTGTAAGACAACGATCATACTAACCTGGTCCTCGGGCACTGGCCAGCAAACCTTTTTTTTTTTTTTTTTTTTTTTTTTGCTTCTCTCCTTTTTTAATCTGTAAAATTGTTTCAAGGCACAACCAACATCTTTCACTGTATACTGAGGACGGTACAAGATGGCAGGAAGGGGAACATGTACTCATACAATGTAGTTGCACTCCATGCTACTCCTGTAGCGAGCGGGTGCTTAAGAGTTTGGTATGTTAGGAGATGAGCACGTCAAGGACGCAAGCAATGTATGAAGGCACTAGTAAGTACAAGTAAATAAAATAAATCCACGCGGCACCAGCACTACTTGGCCAAATGGCAAAGAGCAACCAGAAACTCACGAAGCACTTGCTCATAGTACATTGTATATGTAAGTAATAGCAGTTGTTCAGTTACAACGTCGTATTGCTCGCAGAGTACCGAGGTACTCCGTACTTTGTTTGACCAGGGGTTCATCCATTCTTCTTCCCTGATTCTCTATAGCGAAGCGTCCTTGTCTGTATTAGGAATTATCCTACGGAGTACACTACGTGTTTTCCTCCTCCCTCCAACGAACCATCATCTCCAACCCCAGGATTTCTCCAAACAAGGAAAACGCCTCTATTACAGCAGCCCTCCTCGCCCGCCCCCGGCCAAACTAAACAAGCCATCTCACCGAGCCCTTCGCACACGTTCGCCATTCCTCATCCTGGCCTGGAGGCAGATGTAGTTCTAACCTAAACCAAGCATAGAGGCAAGCCACTTCACCACGCCACCATTTCACCATCTCAACCTTATCAGCCTTCCCCGTTGATTCTGTCCCTTGCCCGTCTCTGCAAACGGCGGCATCGCTTCACTGGGGCCAACCCCCGACTCCCACTCCCCACGCCGTTTTCTCACTCGCTCACATACACACACGCTTTCTCTTCTTGGGCTGCACTTGGATCGTCGCCACTGACTGCACCAAATCTCACTAGATTTTCTAGAACCACCCTTGATTCGCTTACTCAGTCAGCCTAGTAGTAAGTGATCCTTTCCCATCTCTTTCTCACGCTGGCAGCCCTCACAGCGCATGTAACGGACATCGTGATCGTAATCATCACCATCACCATCAGTACCAGCACCAGCACCATCGCCACCACGCAGGTTTCTGTTTGACATACACAAAAGTACACAACTACGAGCACAACCTTCTTCGACGCTGAGTAGTATTCATCCCTGCACTCTTCCCTTCATCGGCCAAGCCGGTTCGTTCCCGCTAACTAGCCTGTCTCCACGATTCCCTCCACATCTCTCGGCCCTACCTCGCAACCAGCTAGTATAGTACATAGTACACAGTAGAGTTGCTATGCTACATACAACATCCTACTACTAACTGCATGTAGTAGTATACACACTGCCAAACCTCCCGAGCTCTGACCGACCGGTTTCTTGCTGCATTACACGGTCTTCTCTGTTTCCTCCTCCTAGCCTGGCAAAGCTCCCACATCTACACACCCCCCCCTTTCAGTCTAGATTGCTCCAGCCCGCCCCGGACTGCTCTTGCGGTCGGGGCCCCAGCGGTCGGGTTACTCCATGTTTGTGTCTGTGTTTGCATGTCATGTTGTCCTGGTCCCGGTTTTTCCCCAGTTCAAGCTCTTCAGGGTCACGAGGTATGTGGTGCAAGCTTGGGTTTCCTGGGTCCGCAAGGAGCCATCTTCACCATCACAGCTTGTACAAGGATGAGTGAGAGAGTGGAGGAGAGAGAGAGAGGGGGGGGGGGGGGGTTCTCGATTCATTTCATGTGTGTTCTGGTCTTATAAATACTCTCCAGCTTCCCCCCAGCTACCGTTTCAATCGCTTCACTTCCCCTCAGGAATCACATCAACACCCCCAGACTTTTCTTTCATCAAGTCTGAATTTCTCATTGCTGTTCTCGAGGGTTTCCTTCAACCATCGACACTTGTCTTTCCCCCATCGTTCACGCACACACACATCCACATACACACAGATAAACAACCGCCATCATGGGCATTGAGCGTCGTGTGTCCCTGGTCAAGCCTGGCGATGAGGCGGGCAAGGCATGGCCAGCCATTGCCATGGGCTTCTTTGTTGCCTTCGGTGGTGTCCTCTTTGGATACGATACTGGTGCCATCTCTGGTATCCTCGCCATGCGTTCGTCTCTCCTCTTTTCCCAAGAAACCCGTATCTCATCAGAAATGATGGGGGCTCCAGGACGTATTCACTAACACAGATGCCTTCTTCTCAGCCTACTGGCAAGCCCTCTTCAGCACCGGATACGTCGACGCTTCAGGCCACCCCAACATCACCTCTGCTCAGGAGTCCGCCATCGTCTCAATTCTCTCTGCCGGTACTTTCTTTGGTGCTCTTGCCAGCCCCTTCATGTCTGATTACATCGGCCGTCGCCCTGCCCTCATGATCTCTACCTGGGTTTTCAACCTCGGTGTTGCCCTTAAGACCGCTGCCACCGCTATTCCCATGTTCCTGGCTGGCCGTTTCTTCGCTGGTCTAGGTGTCGGTCTCATCTCTGCTCTCAGTAAGTTTTGTGCCCGCATTCTTGTTTCTGGAGCATTTTTCCAGCAGCAGAAGCAGCTACCACGGTTCTTCACAAGAATGGACCGCGAAAGACACGGAGTTCACTGACACGGACGTTCCTCTTTTTTTCAGTTCCCCTCTACCAGTCCGAGACCGCTCCCAAGTGGATTCGTGGTGCCATCGTTGGTGCTTACCAATGGGCCATAACCATTGGTCTTCTCCTTGCCGCCGTCGTCAACAACGCCACTGGCAACCGAAACGACACCGGCTCCTACCGTATCCCCATCGCTGTCCAATTCGCCTGGTCCCTTATCCTCTTCATTGGCATGCTGTTCCTCCCTGAGACTCCTCGTTATCTGGTCCGTGCCGGCAAGCTGGACAAGGCTCACAAGGCCCTTGGTCGTATCCGCCGTCTCGCTCCCGATCATCCAGCCATCGTCCAAGAGGTCGAGGAGGTTAAGGCGAACCACCAGTTCGAGACCAGCCTCGGCACGTCTTCTTACCTCGACTGCTTCAAGCCCCCGATCCTCAAGCGTCAGTTCACTGGAATGGCTCTTCAAGCGCTCCAGCAGCTCACCGGTATCAACTTCATCTTCTACTACGGAACCAAGTATTTCCAGAACTCTGGCGTCTCTAGCGGTTTCGTCATTTCCATGATCACTACCGCCATTAACGTCTGTTCTACCGTTCGTGAGTGCACCCCCCCACGCTCTTCTTTTACTATGTTCTTTTTTTTCTTTCTCAAAATTCTGCTGGAGACCGTGTTGCTGACAACTGCTTTTCTTAGCCGGTATGATTGCCACTGACCGCTGGGGACGTCGTCCTCTTCTTCTCTGCGGTGCCATTGGCATGTGTGTCTCTCAGCTCATCGTCGCGGTTGTTGGAACAATTTCCACCGGGCAGACCGACACTGGCGAGATCTATGTCAAGAACCTTGCTGGACAGAAGACTGCTGTCGCCTTCGTCTGCATCTACATCTTCTTCTTCGCTTCCACCTGGGGTCCTCTGGCCTGGGTCGTCACCGGAGAGATCTTCCCCCTCAAGATCCGTGCCAAGTCCCTCTCCATGACCACCGCCACCAACTGGCTCCTGAACTGGGCCATTGCCTACTCCACCCCTTACCTGGTCAACTACGGTCCTGGCTGCGCCAACCTTCAGTCCAAGATCTTCTTCGTCTGGTTCGCCGCCTGCTTCCTGTGCATTGCCTTCGTCTACTTCTTCATCTACGAGACCAAGGGTCTGTCTCTCGAACAGGTCGACCAGCTGTACGAGGAGGTCTCCGTGGCCTCCAAGTCCGCGGCATGGGAGCCCAAGGAAACCTGGGGCCAACGTCAGAACGGCCCTGGCCAGGGCGGAGTCATGGGTGAATCCAACGAGAAGGCCTCTTCCCACGATGACCAGCCTCTTGAGTCTGACCACTACGAGAAGAAGGCTACCGTCTAAGTGGTGCTTTGTGTAGACATATCACTGCCGGTATACGAGCTTACGTCTCCTACATATTCCGTGAAATATAGGAACACTTCATCAAATGTTGCTTATTTGTCACGTTATCCCTGTGTCTCCTTGCTGTGAATCGCTTCATTCTGTTGTGTACATGAGCTGGCTGTTGACTGTCACGTAGTCTCACTGTTGACTGTCGAGTGAAGACGGGTGAAATAGAGTGAGATGATGAGGAGCACCCGGCGCACCACCTGGAGCACATAGGTATGCTCCCCTTGAGCGACTTCTCAAGGCATGATGACAGTGGCTTGTTTGTTCTAGAAGCAAGGCATGCATTCGATCAACAACCGACAAGGAAAGCCCTGAGTACGTGCAAGTCAAGCTTTTGATATGATCTGGCTGAACTGTGGTTTTTTTGTTTTCAAAACCAGCTGCTCGTCCTCGGTGTTGCGCTCAGGCTCTTATAGCTGCTCCTTTTCACCTGCCCATCCTCATGAGCAGTTCCCTTTCCTCTCCGGAAACCTTGCTTTAGTATATTTCGCCCCTCAGTCACCTTGCCATCTTTCTCTCCGTTTGCTGAGCCCGCATACCTGCCCCTCCAAGGCGCCGCGTTGGCCTCCTCGAAGAAGAAATGCTCCGCACTCGGCGCATAAGCCACCCTCCAGGGCACAACCAGATCCCTCTGGACTGGACCGCCACCACAGCTCCCCCTGACCTGCTCGCTCGGTGGGCTGTTGACGGCCAGGGCGAATAGATTCTGCGGTTCGGTGAAGTCGGTGACAAGGCCCGACCGAAGTACGAGATAGACGAGGCAGAAGCAGTTGATGCCGAAAACGAGGGCCAGAACAACATAGAAAAGCTTGTGCCATCCAAGGTCATGGCCGGAAGTGTACTGTTGAGTCCGAAGAGTGGCGTTGAAGCGCTCGACCTCACCGGGGGCGGCGAGGATATTATCCTCTGCCTCGTAGCCCCAGTAGTGAACGAAGGGCGCGTCGATGGCGCTCAGAACCGCAGTCGAAGAAGCGAAGACGGCGATAGCCTCGGCCATGGAAGGAAGCCCATTGGGATACTCAGGCTCCGAGAGGGATAGTTGAGTAAGGATGCGAGCGTTGGATGCATTGTTGTTGTAAGACCCGCCGTCCAAGTCCATGGATCTCCTCCATGCATCAGCAATCCACTTCCAGTCCTTAACAGGGACAGACCACTCGGTAGCCTTGTCGAACGACCTCCAGTAGGCGTCCGGATCGCCTGCATCCTCGCAGTGCGCCCTCATTTCTGCACCAGAGCGGCCGGAGACGTCGAATCGACTTGAACAGTTGGGAGACATCCATGATCGAAGCTCGCAGAGGGTATAGTTGTCAAACCTAGGGTTCTTACCCATCATGTAGATAGAGTCAGACGCGTAGACCGTCGAGTTGGTGAGGAGATTATAGTCTGCAGGGAACTGAATTTGGAATCAGCCCATGTGAAGGTTCACAAGAGCATGAGTGAAGACTTACAAGACGGAAGACGGGCGGACGACGACTGTACATCTTTCCCCAGTGAAAGATATCGTCCACAACCGTCTCGTTCAGATACTCCTCGTCTTCACCGTTCATCGGCGGGGGCACATCCTTCTCCCAATCCTCCTCGCCAATCCTTTGACTCCCAACACCCGTTCCCTCAGTTCTCGCATCGGGCCACTCAGTGTAGACGAGCGGCGCAAGCTCCTCCTTGGCCATGTTGACGCACATCACATTAATTGTAGGCGAGGCCACGCCAGCACGGATACTGTATTCGCCGACACCACCGAGGTCGGCTGGTTGAAGGATGCCATTCTGCTTAGAGGTTGCTGCGGCGTAGAGGCCTGGGTGAGGGTACGCCATGGTGACATTGTTGATGATTCGACCTTTCTCTTCCCACTGGACCGCGATGTCGCTATTCTGGACTTCGATCCATGAAGCCCACAGGGTCGTGTTATCGTACAGCAGTGTACTTCCAGCCGGTCTATCCCACAGGTTGTCTTGACTTCTCCTATCGTTGGTGCTGTCTTCCCGCCGGCTTTCCCATCGCGACATGAAGCCCAAGAGATCTCTGTACGACTGGCCTGAGAACTGAACGCTGAGGCAGGATTCAGCGTGATGAATCTGATCCTCGCTTTCAAGTAGTGATTGGCACGACTGCGAGAGATACCGAGCATTGGCGTAGGATGTGCGCACAAGCCCCTGGAGCGCAGCATGCTCCCAGTTGCCGTACTTGAGCTTGGGAGAGACCATGGCATCGGAAGCGGTGGTGTAGGACATAGATGCCACTGTCGCCGTCAGTGCCAAGGCACCCATAAGCGTCAGGCCAGCATACGGGATCGTTTCCCAATGAGTGATCAACGACCCAGGCTGGAAGACCCAGTTCCTCATCGTCATCTCCGCAAGTGTCATGCCCCTTGTCTCTCGCAAGACGGCCTTCCTCGTGAGAACTTGCCCGAGAAACGCAACGAACACCGTGACAAAGGACAGCTCGATGGTCTTGGCCACCAGCGCGGCGACGAGAGTGGCTGTGGCCGGGACGAGAGCACCGCCCGAGGCGACGCGGTGACCCCAACGTGGTTGGACGATGGCAGTGATGAGCCAGACACCGCTCAGGACTGTGGAGTAAATGCTGAGGAGGAAGATGGTGATGGATAACCAGGAGAAACGACCGGTGTGAATATCGCCTCGAGAGCGGCAGTAGCTTGGTGGTGAGTCTGCAGCATCGTCATTATTATGATACATATCCAGCGGAGAGTTGTATGTTCGCCTTACTGTACTTGGAATAAAACAAGTCGTTGTCAAACTCGTCGCGATCCTCGACGTCCTCAGCTTGCCGCCTCTCAGGCCCCTTGTTCGAACTTGCATCAGATTTGGCCTCTGCAAAAATCACTGTTGTTGAAGTTGGCATAACCTTCTCTCGGTGTTCTACCGTCACTTGCTTGACTAGCTCCTCATGATGCCCCCTTTCCTCCATCCCTTCTGCTGATGGCAACGAGATGTACGTATGTGAGGTGGCAGAGCGATCCAGCCATGGCGGGAGGACCTTGTCACTTGCTGGTGACGGTGATTTAGGGGCTTTTCTTTCTGCAACTCGCGCCTTCGACCGCTCAGGTGACTGATGATGGTGCAAGTTTGGTGAAGCTGTTGCTGACTTGGACCCAACTGGAACACGGCGCAAACCACGTTCTCGCCGCTCTGCATTGAGTGAAGGGGAAGAAGGGTTGCCTACCATGGTCGCAGGCATGTTGAGCGATGCAAGTGCGCCAGATATATTGTGGTGCTGATACTCGTCACTTGATCGTCTAGCTGGTTCGCCTTCCAGAGGCGATACCCGTTGGATCGGAGATGTAGAGACAGACACAGGCGAAATGGGTTCTTCAAGTTCGCCGTCCGACATCGGTCCCCTCCATTGATATGGCCCTTTCATTTTATGTAGTAGAAGTGGCACATCACATGAGTCTCTCTCTCAGTCTGGGTAAGGAGGCTCTGGGAATGAGACGGTGATGTTAGGGACCCTTGCAGATGTCCTTGTCGTTTGTTGCAGAATCAGCATCAGATCCTGGTGAGGAGCTTCAGGCAATGGCAACGACTTCAGCAAGCGAGGACCAGGATTCAACTTGAGGGGGAGGACAGGAGGTGATGTTGGTCGTCAAAATTGGCGAGGGGGTCTGTGACGTGACAGAATATAATACATAAGACAATGTCCAAGAGCCCCCGTTTGACCAGGATCCTGCATCTTGGAACCAACAGCTGTATGCGAGCCTTCAGAACTGATCTCCACGTACATCCTCAGTCGAAGGTGCATAAATAAGGTAGCTACAGTACAACACGAACCCATTACCTAGGTAATCGACTTTGCCAAGGCGCCCGCTCCCCCTCCATTACGGAACTCAGCAAAAGGCGCAAAGTGACGATAAGAACAAAGCCTCCTCATGGAAGCGCTGGAGGCGCAACATAGTCCGAGCTCTGCGGTCTGCACCACACACGTGTACATCCCCACCTGGACTATTCTTGTGCAAATTCCAACTATTCAAAGATTATCTTCCTTGCCTCCATTAATTTGTCCATTTGTGCACCTTGGTAATGTCCGTTGGCTATGCATAAGCCGGTAGGCTACAAGTGTATTCGAGATCAAGCGCAAGCAAAGGGGCTGAAGTCTCATCTTGTGCGAGCGCGACAACGTCTCCGACACGCCTCACCTCATGAAGAGAGAGAGAGAGTGCACCCCTGTAACTCACAAGGCTGTCTTTCTCTGAGCCTTTCTTTCATGGTGAAGGGGGCGGTGTACAGAGTAGCTTTGAGTAAAGGGATGCGGCCAACACGTCAGCACAGACCTACGAGTTGGAGTCTTGCGCTTCGGATTCCTCCCTCGAGACCGACAGTCAGTCAATCAAACAAACAAAGCAAGCAACCACGCTGGGATTGCCCTTGCGGAGAATGTCTAGGGCTGACCAGAAGTTGTGTTCATATTACATACGAAGGATGGATGACATCTCAGCAAGGTCAAGGTTGTCTTTTTCGGCAGAGACTACCGCTCGAAGAAGCTTTAAATAACTCAAATCAGAATGAATGACATTTCAAGTCAACCCCATCTTTCCAAGTCCTCTCTGTATCGTTCCACGATCACACTCAACCAACAATACGCCAGGCTACCACACTCAGACTGACACTGACAGTGAGCAACAAGAGGAAACAAAGCTCATGTGCACTCCCGTTGGCCTCCCCTTCAACGGACGCCCATCGTATCTCTACATTAGGTTTCTTTGTCCCACGAAGGAGTGGTGGGTAGTCTTGTTGTGCCAACCTTGTGACCGCTGATCGTCAACAGTGCACGCACTGTTGCTGCTGGTAACCGGATGATGATACTAGCGGGAGGCTGACGGGAGCCTTACCGCATTGAAGGAGCTCTCTTTGGCTTCCTTACGGGTGTATGTTTGTGTGTCCTCTGCGCAGTGCAGTTGCTATTTTCGTAGTCCACATTGTCCCCAAGTTCTGATGGCTGTGCTGCGCCGCCCCTGGCTCTCCTGGGCTGAATGAAGCCTTGCGAGGCTGACGGATGCATACGTTCGGGCTTTGAAGGAGGAAAGGTTGTCACTGCCGGCTTGGTCCATCAGTAGTTCGACCTGTGAGCTCGGGTTTGATCCTTACGGAGAAATCGTCGTCATTTCGGATGAGACGAGCTTTGATAGGCGCGATAGAACCGTGATTCAAGGTGGATTTGCTTGTAAAATATAGCATTCATTACTGCAACGCGGAGGTACCTCGTCCACGCCAGGGTTCACAGATTAACATAGCAATAAGATCAAGACAAAACTCCGTTTACGATAAAAGGTTGCGCAACAAACACATCGCGCAGGTATCTCCAGAATCAATCCCTTATCCCTTGTCATCTTCACATGCAATACGTCCATCCATCACGAAAGTGCTACCTTAGGCCTCTTCTCAAGCCATCACTGCATTCGGCCGTCTTGCCTGTGATTGGGTCTTCGCAAACCCAGCTCCCGGTCGGGCCAGGGTATACTTGGCGAATGCTCTGGCCAGAGCCTTCTTGCAGCTGACCTTTTGGCTGCCAACGAAGCTGTCAACCGTCACGGCGATGGCTCGATCGATGTCTTGGGCCGAGCAGTATTCCGAGAGGCGCATGCGGCAGAATGACTCGCTGATGCGGATGATGGCCTCCAGATGACGGACCTGTGGATTCGAGTCAGCGAGTTTCTGTATTGGCGAGTCGATGGTTAAGAACTTACTGTAATCGGATATGCTCCTGTAGCCAGTGACTCGCGACGCATATCTGCGAAAAGCCTGGCAACCTTGTCCTCGTCCATGTGGTAGAGCTTCGGGCTGCAGCGCTCCCGTGCATAGACAATGTACTTGCGTAGGAGCTCCTGAGGGATATTCCCGATCTCCTTTTTGGCTGCCATGGACCTCTGCGTCTCGCCAGCCAGAGAATCAGGCTCCACGGCCATGGAGTCATGTGCCGATTGTGACTGAGGGTGGCTACGGCTGTGTGACCCAACGATGAAGCGCGCGAGCCTCTCATCCTCCTCGGGCTCGACGGTATCACGCACGACGCAAAGAATATCGAAACGGGACAAAATTGGCTCAGTGAGCTCGACGTTGGCTGAGAAGGGAATGGTAGAGTTATAGCGTCCACCGATAGGGTTGGCTGCGGCGATAATTCCGCATCGTGCCTGAAGAGTGGTTACGATGCCGGCCTTGGAAATGGAGATGGTCTGCTGTTCCATAGCTTCGTGGATGGAGGTTCGATCTTGGTCGTTCATCTTGTCAAATTCGTCGATCAAGCAGGTGCCTCGATCCGCCAGCACGAGTGCACCACCCTCCAGCGTCCATTCGCTTGTCAAGGGGTCGCGACGGACACTCGCCGTCAAACCAACAGCACTGGCACCCTGACCAGTTGCAAATACGGCGCGGTGGGCAGTTTTCTCGACGTACTTGAGAACCTGAGACTTGGCCGTACCGGGGTCACCAAGAAGAAGAACATTGATATCGCCACGGACATGGTGGTTACCTTTGGTTGTCTTTGCAACACCACCGAATAGTGACAAAGCCACTGCGGTCTTGATATCAGTATGGCCGTAGATGCTTGGTGCCATGGAGTTGATGATTTTGTCAACAATGTTGGGGTCACGAGCAAGGGCACGGATTTTGTGCTCGTCTTCCTCAGTCATGCGGAAACCAGCCAGCTGGTCATGGGCCTTGACAACGTTGTTCGCCTCCAAAATGGTTGCGAAAACCGGAAAGCCATTGCGGTTGTTGAGCTGAGCATCGTAGTTGTTGCGATATGTACCCGTCACCTCAATCTCCTCGCCAGGCTTCGCCTTGTCAATCAGATCCCAGAGGAGGATGACTTCTCTATGACGAGGCAGACGACCAGCTGGAACAGTGCCTGGAGATTCCTGAAGCGTGAGCTTCTGGTAGTTGCGGTAGACAGTCTTCTCAGAGTTTACGGTGAATGGTCCTCGGCTCTGGCAGTTCTGGCAGAAGGTGATCTTGACCTCGACGTTGGATTCTTGCTGGAAGGGACCCAGGGTGACGCCGCACTTCTGACAGTCAAACTTGACGTATTTGAGCTGAGGGAACACACCGCTGCGACGGGTGACCACGCCGCTGACACGGACAAGGCAGTTTAGATGCGATTGCCGGAGCTGGCGGAGGGTGTAGTGCACCGGGAGGTCAAAGATCCGAACATGGATCTCGGAGTGAATGCGCTCGTAATCTGGGTAATGGAGGAGAACAACATCCATGGCAACCTGATCGAAGAGTTTCAGAATCTCGGAGGGAGCGTTGGCAAGGAAGTAAGCAAGAATAGCTTTGCTCTCAGACAGGTGCTCATATGATACCTCGAGGGACTCGGCATTGATTTCACCCAGTGTGCGAATTCGGTTACCGTAGACGGATGAGCCAGAGGCATCGGTGTAAGAGGTGAGGAAGGCTTTGAACTCGCGTTTAATGGTCCGCTGAACTGGGGCCGTGGCAACCCATTCCGTGAGGTTGGCAGCCTTGACATCACCGAGAGCCTCGAGAGAAAGCTCCTCGTCCATGATATCACCGTCCATAATATCGTCAGGATCTTCATCATAGTGATGGCGCCTGCGACGAGGCTGTGCTGTGAGATCAATATCGCCGTCCTCATCGTCACCTGGTAAGAACGCAGCGGGAATACGTTGCCGGCGAGCGACCTCTCGATCACGACGGTTCAGCTGAGCCTCAAGACGTCGCCTGTCTCCAAGTTCCATATCATCGTAGTCTCCTTCGTCATCGAGGTCAAGACCCTCGTATCTGTCGTCCTCCTTATCTCTATAATCAGCCTCGAACCCTTCGCGGAAGAGGTCGACATCGTCCTCAGCCATCTCATCAACATCGTCGAGGTCGTCCTGGATCTCGTCGGCGGCCTCTTCAATGTCGTCATCGTCGTCAGCCCCATGAGTGATGTTGAAGGCTGCCGGGGGCGAAGAAGGCATTGGGCTGGACCCCGGCGCCATAGGAGAGGAGCCATCGCCAGTTCGTGAGCGCTTGCGGGTGGCACGGGGACCAAGACCCCGGTTGGCTGAAGATGGATTGTCGCGAAGAGGAGAGCTGTAAATCATATTAGAGCGAGCTCCTATAAGAAGTCAAGTCATTCGGTTGTATCGCTCACCTCATGATTGCGACAATGTGACGCAGTCGTCACAGTGGATCGACTCTGATGTTGCTCTGGTTATGACAGTTTGGGATCAAATGGGCGGTGTAGGGAGGAAACGTCAGAAGGATGGGAATGCGGATTGACCCAGAAGATTGCAGGTGTCGGGATGTTGTCTGAAGATGGTATGCTGAAGGGAGAAGGCGAGTATTGCCACAGCACTGTGCAGCACAATATTAATGAGGAGGGGCGTTTGCTTCTCCCTTGGAGCCCGTCTCATCATTTCACGCTTGCTCCTCTTTCTTCCACCGTCGCGTCAAGACGCGAGACCACGCGTAAAGTGGCCACGCTAGTCTGCATGAAGACACCACGCGTAAAGTGCTGAGCTAAGACCGCACAGACAAAATGACTTAGACTACAGAGCTCTGATACCTGTGCCTGTGTGACGCCTGAATTTTGTCCTGGGTCTAAGCTTCCTGTGGCAACGCTGGCGACAACCCTGGCTTGATTTATCTTTACGCGATCCTTCCACGTTTGCCAGTGGAATCCAGAACGGCTCGATAATCCTTTGGGAGCTCACTACCAATACCAGGCATCTGTCTCTTCAAAATGCCCTCCCAATCTTTAGCTACTAATGGTGGTGCGACCGACAAAGCCAGCAAAGAGCCTGCGCGCAGCAACAGCTTCTCTCAACAGTCAACCACATCCGAGAATTCTCAGACGGCGGCAGAGTATGTTTTTGAAGGTCAAGGGGGTTGGTCGAAAACACAGCGCTCTTAAGCTAACGTATTGCAGCTTTATCCGATCACAAGAGCTCCTTGAGGCAGATGCACGCGAAGCCCTACCATATGTACGCACCTATCGATTCACTGACTTCCACAAACGATCCTGACTTTTGAAATCTTAAGAGCATCGATAGCTGCACGAACATTCTCGGCCCTCTCCGCCAAAATGTCTTCGCTTGCCTAACTTGCAATCCCGCCCCAACGAACTCCGATGCCTCATGGACACCAGCTGGTGTTTGCTATGCTTGCTCCATACAGTGCCATGGCGAGCACACTCTCGTTGAGATCTTCCAGAAGCGCAACTTCACATGCGACTGCGGTACCAAGCGTATCCCTTCTGCCAGTCCTTGTACGCTGCGAACCAACTCCGCAACCAATCTCAAGGGTGATGTTCACTCTGAGGAGCCCGACGCAAACAACAAGTACAACCAAAACTTCAAGAACCGCTTCTGTGGCTGCGAATGTGATTATGATCCTTTCCAGCAAAAGGGCACCATGTTCCAATGTCTTGGGCTAGGTACTGCAGAGAGTGGCGGCTGCGGTGAAGACTGGTACCACCCTGGCTGCCTCGTAGGCATGGGTCCTCAGTGGTTCGAGAAGATGGAGAAACCAAAGAAAGTGTCATCGCCGAAGCCCTCAGCCACTATTGATGGCCCCCTCCCCGTGATATCAGAGGATTCCGAAGCACAGGCAGAAGACAAAGCCAATGGTGAACAAGCAAAGGACGATTTCTTTGACGACGAGGACGAGGACGAGCCACCGTTGCCACCGGGTTTCCCTGACGAGGAAAGCTTCGAGGGGTTTATTTGCTACAAGTGTGTTGAGTCAAATCCGTGGATTAAGCACTACGCTGGAACTGCTGGGTTTCTTCAGCCGGTGTTCCTTGATGGTGGCATGAAAAAGCTCGTGTCTTCTCCTTCAGCTCCTGCGGCAGCGGGTGACGAGAACAAAGACACATCCAGCAAGAAACGCAAGGCAGATGATGCAGATGAGGAGCAGAGCGAAGCTAAGCGCGTTAAAAGCGAAACAGAGGTGGCTGTCACAGAAGAGAAGGCTTCTGTCGTTGATACGCTTGCCACATCCACAGAACAGGACACAAGCGCAGCAAACCATTCTGCCGACTGCAAGCTCCCGAATCTTAATACGCCTCCCCCATCCGGTCGCTTTTCCCTCTTCTTTAAGGAAGATTTCCGTGAGCAATTTTGCCACTGCAAATCCTGCTTCCTTCATCTCAACGCCCATCCGCAACTTCTTGAAGAGGAAGAAGTCTACGAGCCACCCATGTCCGACGCCGGCGGATCTGAAGGGGGTCGCAATGGTGGAGGCTCGACCCACGGTAGTGGCAGTCTTCTTGAACGTGGCGAGAGCGCTCTCCGTAATGTGGACCGAGTGCGTGCCATCGAGGGTGTCATGGCCTACCAGCACCTGAAGGAGCGGCTGAAGCCATTCTTCCAGCAGTTCGCGGAGAGCGGGCAGGCGGTGGGAGCCGAAGATATCAAAGCGTATTTCGCTAAGCTAAGAGGCGACGAGGAGGGGATGAAAGAAGCGGGAGAAAAAGCAGCAGAAGCGAAGGGGGATCAGAGAAAGGAACAAGGTGGATACTAAGGTGCGCAAGCATTGCTTCAACGCGTACTTAAAGTGTCACAAATTGGGACGACGACAGGACTAGTAGTCGAATCGATGCAACCAAATCCGCTGGCTGGAGTTTGGTGACATTGAGCTTCTTTCTCGAGAGGTAACCCTATTAGGCATGTTGCAAAAGTTGATACGAGGGATGCAGACAATGTAGCTGGGCCGAAACTGTATAGGACGTTAAGATACAATACATAAAAGCAGTCTGGTGACTTTGGTATCTACTACAGCTGCTGCATCCTGGCCTCCTCCCCGAGTATGCTAAACATCTCGCACAGCTTTGCAACGGCCTCGTCCTGCCACGCATCACGTTCGTCACGTTCCGCTCTTCACGGACCCGTGGACCCCGTGCTGGATGCTGCACTCCCCGGTCGTGGTGGCGGCGTTGGCATCGCCTGTCCTGGTAGCTGCACACCTGGTTGTGAAAGCTGAGACTCGGCTCTCTGCATGGCAACGCCGCCCATGAGGCCTAGAGCGCCGAGGTGATCTTGTGCAAGCTGATGCTGCTCATCACCGTCTTCCTCACCGGGTGACTCGCCGCCTTGCTCCTGGAGGGCTCTCCTCTCCATCTCGGCCAACCTAATCTTCTCCGCGGGATCAACGATATCATCGTCATCACTCCAGTACGAATCGTCATCCTCCAGCTCCGGCATCGCCATCCTCTTCCAGAACCTCAACTCCTGTCTTATCGCCTTCTCATCTACCCTCTTCTTCCATCTCTCCTCGTCTTCATCATACTTCCTTCTGAATTTCCTTAGTTGTTCGTTCGCGTTCGACGCGTGTGCTTGCATTTCCCAGATCTGTTCGCGCAGCTTGGAGTTCTCGCGGCGCGCTTCGTCGAGCTGTGAGCGGTAGGACCGGTGCCAGGAGACCACGTCAGCGACGTGTTTTGTTTTGTAATCATGGAACTGTTTGAGCATAATTGTGAGTGCGCGGGCGTAGTCGTTTAGGAGCGTGGCGTTGGCGTCGCGGCTGTATTTGGCTTTTTCGAGAGATTCGGAGAGTACGGAGATGAGGGAGTCGAGGTTCTCTTGTTGGCCTATCGTTGCGACTTAGTTTGCGTATTGCGATCAGGCTTCTCGATTACAGGGCTTACCATTGATGTCTTCGGCTGCCGAAGCGATCAACTCGTCGTTGCTCTGGCCTTGTGACCTAGCTCGGGATCGCACCCTGCCCAGGCCGCTGACAATATCCTCAGTGACTCTTCTGTTTTCAGCAAGCTGCTTGCTCAGCTCTTCGACCATTCCATAGATGTAGTTCAGCTCGGCCTGGTGGCCAGCAGGCGACGGGCCAGGCATGCCACCCACAGCCATGTTTGCGCCGTTAACGCCGTTCATAGGAGGCACGTGGATCTGGTGCTGTGGCGACTGCTGCTTCTGCTGTTGTTGCTGACGCAAGAATTGTACCTGGCGCTGGTCTTCCTGCTGTTGTCGGTAGAGTCGCTGTTGATTGTAGTGTTGTTGAAGCAAGCTTTGGGTTGCCAGCTGAGCGGCTGCGGCTGCGTCAATGTTGACAGGGGATTGAGATGCCTGTAAGGTGGTTGCCGTTGCTTGCTTTGGCTTGGGGCTTGTTCGGGACAGGAGGTGATGGCCGTAGTGCGCTTGCGGAACCTCTCGTTTGGAATTGTCTTGGTGTCTGTGATTCGAACTGACGACAGAAGATGGTGATGGTGCTCGCAATAGTGCAGGCTTTTGAAAATTCATTCTCAAGGCATAGACTCGAGTTGACATTCACAGCCTCCGAAGCTTGAATTCCGAAGGCTCAGAGACCGTTCTAGGGTAGTTCAAGATGAAGACGCAGCTTGGGTTCTGATTCCCATACTGGCATTTGTACATGGAATATCCATCTGTATATCGCGAGAAAAGGCTTTTGGATGCTGGATACCGACTTTCTCATTGTCTACTCACAAAATGGACAGATATGGCCGTAGGGTTCATTCGAAACACGGCTAGGGTGTGCTTTAATGTGGTGGTTTGGCCATTGTGTCAGATGTAGAAGAGTCGAATACGTGCAAAAGGTCCGTAGCCCGATCCTCAACGACATAATGTAGGCGATCGTCACTAAGGATTAATTCGAGTCAACAACTGATTGAATAAACACTACGAATCATCATATCAGCACTTGCACTGACCCATCACCACAAATTGGTCATGGAGTTGTGGGGTTGCTAGACTAGAGAGCTTTGCAACCTTTCAGGAGCGTCACCATTGTTCTCCGTTCTCCATTCCAGGTGTGTCAGAACGACCGCCTTCAAAGATCTAGGTACCTGCTTTCTTAATCTTCCGTATCAAGTGAAGCAATTTATTGTAATAGACACGCACACTCCAACCGTCACTGTCCACAACCAAATCGCCGTCCCCAGAGCAACGGAGCGAAATGGGAGGACGGACAAACCCTACTGATTGCAACGCCCTCACGCAAATGAACGTGAACAGCATTGCTGATAGAGCGCAGAAATTAATTACGAATGAACAGGCTAAATCTCTCAATATCTCAAAGATCATGATTGAACTCCAGAGAGGATCCCCGACCATGTTTCCAGAGTGAAACCCATCTACTCAAGAACTGACTACTGAGCGTCTCCTGGCTTCCCGGCAACGAGCTTGGCCCCCTCCTTCATCTCACTGAGGCCATACTTGTAAAAGCCCTCGAGCACCGTGTGCGGGCCCATCTCCAGCGGATAGTCGGCTGGCGCCGACTTAAGGTTGAAAGGCACAAAGTTGGGTTTGGAGATGAATGGTGTAAAGTTTGGCAGCACGTTACCGTGTGACTCTGCCGTATCTGGCACCACGGGTTGTAGCCACGACCACTCGCCTTTGGTGGTCAACGGTGGAAGACACGCCTCTTGAATTGGCACAGAAGAACTGCCCGATGTTGGCTGGGTGCCAGATGAGACAGCCTGTGCCTCGGCCTCGACGCCAGGCAAGTCCCCTCGCGTGAGAACAGGACCACCGCGGAGGAGGACGCGCATCTTCTTGAGCGTCTGGTCCATGACCCACTGCGGAAGTCGCAGCGAGGCGGAAGGAAGGATGCCCGTTGCGATGTGAACGGGCATGTAAGGGTCGACGATTGCGCCTAGGACGACCGTTGATGCGTGGTTACAGATGGCGCGCTGGTATGCTCCTGGATCGTCGGGGTATGATGCTGGGTCAATGTGGAAAGGAGACACGTAGACCTTGCTCGTGCTCGGAGAGGCAAAGGTATCTGGCTTCTGGTTCTCATCACCGATCGCATTACGTCCTGGATAGCCGAACTCGCTGTAAATACAGCTAGTGTCTGGTCGTTTGGCCCTCACTGGTACATCTTTGCGAGGGGCTGCAGGCATCATTGCGGCTTGACCAGAGGCAGCGGCGGAAGAACTGGAGGTCGACAGAGAAGAAGGCGTGAAGTACCCGACCAGGCCATCATGGAGGTTGTTCTTGTCACCCAGGAGCACCTCGAACTTATACTCGTCGAGCGTGATCTCCCGCGGCTTTGCCAGGTCGCTATAACTCTGTGTCTCCATCACCGGCGTTGCCAGTTCAAGGTTCATGCCAATGTTGACGAGCGCAAGGGGCCGCCCAACCATGTTAAGCATCTGGGCGTCACCAGACATAGGGTCGTGGTAAATGCTCTGGCATGCGTCGGCCAGCATAGCCCACAGGCCGACAAGGAACTTTGCATCCGACATGCGATTGATGAGCTCCTGGAGCTGTGTGTTCTCATCCGCTGCCTTGGTTCGGTTCCCTTGAGAGTAGTAAACCTGCCAGTAGGCTTTTCCATGAATGGAGTCCGGCACCAGTGCTTCGCCCATACTCTCTCCTTCCGCGTTGTACACCTGGATGCCTGTGGTGCGGAAATCGAGCATTATCCAGCCCCAGACAGGGTTCTCATATTCCGTCGTCGGTCGCCAGAGATGCTCTACCTGAGGCTGCTGCTTCTGCTTTGATTCGTTGACCTGGGCCAGTGCTGAGCGGCTAGGCTTAGGCTGCTCGTCGCCAGTGAAGAAGCGCGTCGACTCATGGTACGCTTCAGCCTCGGCAGAGTTGACCACGAAATAGGTGTTCAGACGTGCGTCTTGATTGATGCGGTGACCAAGCTGGAAGAATTGCGAGCAGTTCTTGTCGTCCAGTTCGACACCGTTGGCGAAGCTGCTGCCCTCAGCCTCGTTGGTCTGGCACGCGATAGAGCGCGAGATGCACGGGTAGAAGTCATTTGGCTTGGAAGACCCGGGACTGTGTATCGGGGACACTACTTGGCCGAACTTGTCCACGATGTTGAACTTTGTGAATCTTGCCTGACCATGGGTGACAGGCTTGAAGTCCCGCTCTGCTATGTCCAGAGTGTAGGAATCTTCTCCATACGGTGTGACATCGTGACCGTCCTGGGACTCGAGAAGCGCGTCAAGGACTATTCTATCCTGTGGTGAAAGAGGATCTCTTTTCTTATCGCTACCTGCAATGTCCTCAAGCATGACCGGGCTCGGAGACACATGCAGACCCTGATGTAGCGTCAGGAGATGGTCCGTAAAGCCAGCGAGGTCACAACCCAGGAGCTCAAGTCCTTTCAGCGTGTCACGGAGCTGTTTTTGGACGCCTTCTCGACCACCGGCCGATTTAAGGTGCGGTTTCTTGTCAAGAGAGATGGTATCGACCTTGTCGAACAGTTGCTGGATCAACGTCTCCATGGGCCACTCCGCATTCGGGTGCAGAATGCTGCGTCCACTGACCATGCGCTTGTGGTAATCCATCATATCAAACGAAGAGATGTTGATGTCCGGGCTGATCTTGTAGTCGGCCGTACCATCTGGCGCTCGCTCAAGCCTCCAAAAACGCTTCGGCAGATGGTAGTACTCTGCCTCCCACTCCAGGAACAGCGCTCGGAAAGGCTGCGTGTCGTTCCAATGCGTGTCGGCTTTGTTGTAGTACCTGGGCCGGGGGGATAGAAGCATCTCCGGATCGCCGATGCTCAGAGCATACGCCCATTCCTGCATCAGAGAGTCCACTGCAATACGTACCCAGCCAGGAGCATTGTACTGGAAGGACGTGAGGCCATCGAGTCCCTTGAAGATCTCAGGAAGACTCTTGATGCCCCGGTTGGCTTGATATTTGGAATTGATCTTCTTGACGAATTCGGGGTTCTTAAAGAAAAGCTTCATTCCGTGCACCATGCAAACCGCTGATGAGGAGCCTTGCGCCCCCGAACCCTTAGGCTCGGCGATGAGCTTTTCCAGCCACTTTTTCACCTCAGCCCCTTCAAATGGCAATGAGTGCAAAGGCCGAGGTGGCTGCTTTTCCTTAACCAGGAACTCTGATGGCCATGCTGTCCCCATGCCGCCAATGATAAGAGACGGAGCGGTTCGGCTGAAGAATTCTGGGCGTGCAATGGCACGCATGTTAACCGCATCGCTCTCAATGGACTTCTGTGTATTTCTGCCCCGGAGCTCCATGACTGCCTTTAGACCGTCAAGAGACTCCTTTAGTCTTCGCGCACCGTCAGAGATGGAGCGCTCATCCTCATGCTTGCCCCCTTCATATTGGCTGCGGCGCTTCCACCATTCACAGAATAGTTTATGCCGAAGATAATTCTCCTGCCTGCTCAGAGCATCAATGTAGGCTTGTTTGCGATTGAGATTGAGGAGCTGCTTCATTTCATCGGTGCTGGGAACGTGCATGTGACCTGGGTCCGTTTCGTCAACTTCTCCCATTGTCGCGGCATCAGAACCTTGCGGACCATTTGCTGGTGCAACGGCATCATTGTTGAAACGCCATAAACGGCCACCCTCAGCTGGTTTGAACCCAGATCTCAGGTTTTGCGGAATCCGGCTGTCCAGAAGACCGCCCTGGCCGGCTTGACTGATGGCGAGCTTCACCTCGTCGATGAGGCCAACCCAATCTTCCTTGCCTTCGAGGTTGTGCAGATACGTCTCCAGAGCCTCAAGGGTATCTAATCCCAGTGCAACAGGATGATTGTCCTTCATTCTTTTAGACGCATGCATTGCCTGGACGTTCCCTGGTGCAGCATCCATGGACCACTTAACATTGTACAATGACCCGTGACAAATAGATTTGCTCTGAAGGTGCTGCGAGTGGTAGCCAAAGACGGCATATGAGACGTCTGCATTCTTTGGTGTAACCATCATAGCTTTCTCGTTCTTGAAAGACAGGTCATCGTGAATGGAGAAGATTCCCGCGTTGTGATGTTGGAAATCCGCAAACATGGGATTGGCGGAATCGAGCAGCGTCAAGGGCATGTGATACTGACCCTTGGGATCCAGATCATCCCATTCGTCGTCAAAGTTACGCTTCATGCCCATGAAGACATCAATCTGCTTCTCAACCGGCAGCTTCTGATCAATAAATGGAGAAGTCTCCAACTCGACGTCGAAGCTGGCGTCCGTCGCAGGGTCGAAGTGGCCGCCAAAGTGACGGATGCGATTGCTCTCAACCATGAAGGCAGAGAAGACAGGGGCCTTCTCTTCGCTGGACTCCGTGATGCAGCGGATGACAATCCATCGATCTGGAACGGACCCATGCTGTTCACGATAGAAAGTCAGCCCACAGAACCTCAGGTATCCCGCCGCGTTCGGGAAGACAAGGGCAGAGATTACTATATGAAACGCACCTCAATATCCTCAGGACTTGCACTTGCAGCATTGACGTCGGAAGCACGGAAAATCTTGGGAATGGTCCAGTGCAGATAGACGCCCAGTCTGTCTTTTCTCAGCAAGTTGCTGTAGTCGGTCTGAGAGTTGGGAGTGGCCGTGATGTCCGCAATTCGCGAGTTGCGATGCCATGGATAAGCCCCGTCGATGTCTACGAAAGGGATGGCGTCCGGATGGGAGAACTCGCCGGGCAGGAAGTTGGAGTGGTCTGGGCGGTTGAGAGGTGCTATGAAGTATTCCTTGTTGAAGATGTGCTGGTTGAGAACAAAAGCGTCAAGAAAGACGGAATGACAGTCCACCTCAGTAGACTTCTTCGCGGCCGAGCCGCTGGCACTGGCACTGGTATTGGTTGTGGCCATGCTGGGCTAAACCCAAGCTCAGAGTTCAATACTGAATCACTGATGTCAAATGAAAATCAATTGGTAGGATCACGACGGTTGAATCAGCATACGGCGAGCCAGACAAAGACGAGGGACCTCGACTTCGACACAAGCACACTGAACCGAGCATTGACAATCATGGGCGATTGGGAAGGACGAGCAGCAGCAGCAGCAGCAGAAGATGAGGAGACCCAATTGGAAAAGCGACATGAGGATAGCATAGACGGAGTTCCCCCCGAGCTCTTCTCTCGGACTTGCAGGAGCTGAACGACATGGCCGTGAAGCAATCTCATCAGCTTCGTTCAACTCAATACGACCTAGGTGAGTACAGCTCCATCGGCAACATTGACTAGTAAACTGAATTCTTGCTAGGATGCAGGGTCCAGACCATCTATGCAAGCTCAATCACGCATTATTGCTTCGTCCGAGCTAGCTGCTCGCACTCCACGATTAGACGAGCGAGTCGGTACCGTACGAAGCGCACTGTATACATCCTCTCGACGGTGGCTGGCTGGACGAACCATTCGGACATTTCCACGCGGCTAGCGACGCCACACGGACGATACCGCCCGATCCCGCGAATGGGGGCTACAGGGGCCACACAGCCCTCGCGAGACACGTGGACTACACGCGGACACGCAGCAGCCGAATCGGGACAGCTCTGTGCCGTTTCTGCCGGGACGGAGTGTGATGAGACAGAGTTAAGCGCAATTGTATTGCCTATTAGGAGGGGCTACCTTCAGCTGAACGAATCCCTTGCACTATTTGGTTCGAGGCCTCGAAAGAGGCAATGTGTGGTAGCGACCTGAGGGGCTGAAAAGCCACCAAGTACGCGAAAACTACCGCAGGCCTTGCTAGTCTGTAAAGGGATCACATTGAGAACAGGTCTTCGGGGATGCGTTCCTACGGGACTGGTCTAGGAAGACACCAAGAGTATGTTCTAGGACTTGGTGCCGCCTCTTGTGCTGGCCTACACCGTTTGTCATTGAAGTTGCCTTTGCTGTTCAAGCTGGAGTTCACCATCATCGCTGCTGGCCATTGACAACTATCAGGATTGTGTGCGAAGCTGCCATCACCATGTCGTCAAGCATTCCCGCGTCGCAGCAAGATGGAGAGAAAGGTCGTCTTTTCGGCTATGAGATACCGCCTCTTGAGCCTGGTGGTTATGAAATCATCACGGAACAGGTTGTCTCAGCAGACAAGCATGACACGCAAACGCTCTACTCAACCCAGCCCGTCACCGTTGAGACTGTACCGCCTTACTCGCCAATTCCAAGCAACCTTGTGAGCTCGTTCTACCCCCCGAGCATGCGCCTTGTGAGCGCTCTTACTCTGCCGCACGTCATCCTGAAGGGAGCCGTGGCTTGGGAGAGGTCCTCACCAGCGGTCAATGATGCGCCTACGCCATGGCTGGCTCTGTTGCTCTTCACAGAAAGCGAGTTGATTGCGCCAACCGAACTCCTCGTGCCAGGCGTCAAACCATCCGGTACCAAGTCGTTGACGCTACCTCTGTCGGTAGTGAATAAGAATTACACCAATTTCTGCTTGACGAAGCCCCTGGAGCTCCCTGAAAAGTCTACCTCAGATGCTCCCAGTGCGGACCCCACGACGGCAGACTTCATATTTGTCGACAAGAATGCATTTCGCATCTTCTTCGAGGAGCAAGATGCTTCCAAAAAAGGCCAGACGCAGGCCAAACCAGACTTGAGCCGATACAAACTTCTGTCGCTAATGACGGACACGGGAGTCGATGACGGTACGGGCCATGCCAATGCCAAGCGGAGCACTCTCATCGGCCACCGCACACGGCCATACAGTCCGAGCTACAAGCAGGAGAAGGTCTTTGCGCACGTGGTGTCCATCGAGAAATTGGACTCACGAGTGGACTGGGTTGCGGCGACGAAGCCTGATAACAGCAAAGCGTCTTCAGTGGCCATGGTGTCGCTTTTCTCCTGGTCGTTTACCTGGGACAGCTACCATTCCAACGACAAGCTTGATATGTTTGCGCACCTCGGCCGCCCGGAGAGCACGAGGGCGCTGGCCGTTCCAGTACCAGCAGACCTGAAGGAAGACGCGGCTGAGTACGCAACAGCCATGCCCTGGGTGAAGAGGAGGCTCTCAGAGGGTTACACAATTACTCGCCACCGCGATATCGCGGGAGAGATGTCCATGGCACTGTATCGAGGGCCCCTGACTCCCGGTCCCACCAGGAGGCCGCATCTCCGGCCGAGCATTCATGGCACGGACCTGCAGATCATCGATACTACTGCACAAATCCTCGACCTGTCTTACAGTACAGCTTGGGAGCTCGGAAGGTCACTTGCGGGGCGAGATGCCAAGTTCTCCATGGCCATAGCGGGACTTCGGCGAAAACTGTGTATGCACGCTGTCACCATGGCGAAGGGGGACCATGTTGCTGAGAAAGACCTGGCCGCCAAGGTCATGCATACGTCCAACGATGTCATGGATAGTGTCTTGGCTAGGCTTGACAATCTCTTTGCAAAGCCCTTGAATGAGCGCATCAAGGGCCTTCCACTCAATGGTGACAAGGACAAGGCTGATCGATGGCAAGTTCCGAAACCAACGACTACATCCATGGCCGCCTCTCCCGCAGCTATGACCCATGCCAAGTTGCGGCGGTTCCTGAAAGACTTCGCCGAGACCTGGATAACCAACGCAACCATCAAGTACTGCGCGAATCCGACCCAGGAGTGCGAGGTTCCTGAGCTGCCAATTGTGTTCAATTGGATCGTCACAAACCTCATGTCACTCAAGCTCGTCCCGTCTGTGTATCTTTTCCCTGATCCAGCCGCCCTGGTTGACGAGAGCATCAACTGCTTCCTTGTGGACGATGTCTGGGTCGATGCCATGGTAGACGGTGCCATGAGCCTGGCGAACACCATGGGTGGCACGGATGATCCCGTAAGGGAGCAGATCCGCATGGCTTTCAACACATTTCTGGCCAAGGCGCCCCTAGACTTGGCCTCGATTGGGGGCTCTGGCTTTGTCCTGAAGAGCGGCGTTGTGGAGTCGTTCCCAGATTTGGAGATACAAATCAAAGAAGCAAGCTCTGGAGAGGCTCTTGTCTGTCCGTTGCGAGCCAAGAACGAGAACATGATTATGTGTCTTGTTGGCCGAAGCCCGGAGCGGAAGCTTGTCAACTACGAGGTCGAGCTGAAGCTTCCGCCACACCAGCAACGTTTCGCCATGGAGTCAGTATTTGAACAGAGTATGACATTCACATTCGAGCTTGCGCCATATCTTCGAGGAGGCGACAAGACTCGTGCTCCGAACGACCCTCAGGCTCCCAACCCGCTCAGGAAGCCCGTCACGTGGAACAGTGACGGCAAACTCACATCTCCCAAGATGTCATCCTATCCAGCACCATGGAGCTGGAGCACAGGCGTTCTTGTCCCGCAGATTATTGCCGATATCACGGACAAGTTCGTGAACGAGGCACCCAAGAAGCTCTCGTTATGTCCGATTGCAAAGGATTCGAGTTCGCTTTACTTGGCAACACAGCTCACGGACCGTGACCACAGCATCGTGGTGCCTTTCAACGTCACGGCAGGCCAGGCAGAGCTCATCCCAAGAGCAATCTATCCTGATCACCTGGCTGCGGAGACTGACACACGAGACAAAGCCCCTGAGCACAAACCTACTGCCAACGGGCAGATGACGGGTCAAGGTCTCAACTCTCCAAAGGTGAAGTCTTACTTCACGAAACAGGCATTCTCGCAGGACTTCCCAGGAGAAAGCATCCCCGCCGAGTCAAACACTACGCAGAATCTGATCTTTGCCATCAAGATATCCACAACTGAGGATCTCCCATCTTCCGCTGAAATTATTGGCATCGACGTGACCATCCCGCTCGGGGAGGATCCAAGTGATCTCCTCGACCACCTGGCGCCTCTGCCCAGCGTGCGCACCCTTGGCTCTCGCCAACAGTGGATCAGTGGGATGACACGCAGGAAGACAAAAGTGATGGCTGATTCATCAGTGACAGGCGGGGAACAGAGGGTGCTTGACGAGCTGGTTGTGCACCTGAAGACGAGAGGCGGAGGTGGTGCAGCTTTGAAAGCGGGAGTGGATGCGAGCTTTGTGTTGATGAGGGCAACTGTGAATGGAGTCATGGGCCACGATGTAGAGATCAGGGTCGAGGAGACGTATGTGTATCAGACCGAAGAGAAGGGAGCTGCAGAAAAGAGTATGAAGACTGTGGGTAAGCAAGTCAAGGTATTGGATAGTTGGGTTCTTACGAAGGAGTGATGCGATTTTGTTTAGTCTCGAAGCTATGATACTCTCTCTACCTTTGATCCTTTACTTCTTAGCCCTAGTTGTTGGGTACCGGCATCTTGGTATATACTTGAAGTTCAAAGGAGAACGAGTAATTGATCTCTTGAGGGGTCAGGTTGTAGACAACCTGGAATCAGAATCACGACGAAGGAATCTTCGCAACGTTGAGCTGACTGGTTCCCTGTGTAATGGTGCTTTCCACGGACCGTAACCTGTAGGTCTCCCACCTTAGACTATGAAACTTTTCAGATCTCTATCATTGGCCAAGGAGATTCTTACTCCTGGAATAAGCGCCCTGAATATTTCAGCTTCGAAGCTGTTGGGTATAGTGAAGAGGAAGAATGTGGGCGGAGGAGAGCAGGGGACGTTGGGGGGACAAGGGGTGGAGGGCGTGTATGTATCATCAATTCGCTAGCATATGGAGTCTGAAGGTGGCTCGTAAAGTGGTAAGTAGCCTTTAATAGGTCGTCAATAGTGCATCAGGGGTTCAGAACGGTTCTGGACTTCGGCTCGATGACTTAGACAAGCTGGCCAAGTCGGCCCTTGCCGCTCTCTCCCATTGAGCCGTGAGGCCAGCAGAGAATGCAAGCATCTTCCAAGGTTCTGGATCACTCTTGGTGGTTTACCGCACTCCAAAACAATATTCAAGCTTGTCCCGCTCCTGTCGATTAGCTCGGTTGCTTGCTTGTAGAGCTAGGTTCTTGTTCTCAGGAAGCTGTAAGTCTCCTCCCTTCTGTCATCGCTTGAAAAGCACTGTGATCGCAAAACTTACTTTTGCAAGGCCAATCTTCAGGTAGACGACGGAACACAGCATCTTCCAGCATGGAAAAGTACCCCAGAAAAACTGCCAAAACTAAAAAAGGGCGAAAGCAGAACGGCCAATCGACCTTCACTCAGGGTGGTGGCTTACAGAGACAGCCGAAGACCAAAGCAGTTGACGAAGCGGGAAATAAGGGTAAAACAACACGTTCTCATCAACTCTATGCTCCGCTGATAGCCAAACTCCATAGCGTATCTTCTGAGTGACGAACACGTCAAGGAGGATAACCTCATAAAGCGGCAGAACGAGTTAGATGCTATAGATCTTCTTGAAGCCGATCTGGCGAACGTCGATCTCAGCTCCCCACAGAAAAGGCTCCTGCATGCGAAAAGAGCGATCAATGGGGACCATATCTACGAGAGTGAGCTTTATATTCTCAAGCATTGGACTTGTCCTCCTGTCCACGGGGGGTCGATAAATATATACCAGCAACTAACATGGAACAGGCTTCAAACCGACGGGCGAATCCTGGAGCGTCAAGGTAGCAGCCCCTAAAGGCATAGTCAGGAAATGGCACATGTCAAGAGGCCAGGTCGAGATCGGAGAGCTGCTCAACAAGAAGGCAGACCCTGCTAATGTACCTATCTCACCGTTCACAGTCTACTTGTACCGCGGCGTGAGCAATGTTGACGTCGATGATGGAGAGCGCTTTTTGTTCATTCCTCAGATGTTAGGGTCAAACACAACGCTGGGCGAATGCTTTGTTCGGCAGCAAGATTTCTACATGCGGATACAAGGCGGTCAGGACGCTTTGGACGCCATTGAGAAGGATCACAAGAGCCTGGATGGCAAACTGCCGTTCAATGTGTGGAATGACAACGGCTATGTTGATCCAATACTCATGGGACAGCTTAAAAGTGTCATATACCCACGCGGGTCAAGCAAGAAGGGCAAAGCAATTACAGGGCATCACTTCCAAAGCTGGACAGGTAAGTCATCGGCCGTCACAATAAGTTCCTCGGCTCCCATTCTTGGAGAACCGTTTGTTTCTGACAGAGACCGTGCCCTTCCCTCAGGACTATTGGAAGAAGCCCAGGACACACCGGCCACTTCCCTTAATCCCTTTGGGAGGTTCTGGGACTATCCGATTCCGGCAGAGGTGATCGACGAGGTTTCCGCAGGCTTCAAGATTGTGTTCTCTGAAAAGGTCGACGGCATCTTGAAGAATACAATGAAGGACAAGTACTCGCGGGCAGGAGCTCTTGAGACTGTCCGAAAAGTCGTGAAAGATGCCCAAAGCGTGAAGGGACAGCGTTTCCAACCCAACCTCAAGCCCGATTCTGTCTACTTTTACTCAGACTTTGATGCCTATCTGCACGAGATGGGGCCACCAAATAATGCCTGGAGAATGCTGGATGGACACCCTGGCGAGCTCTACAACGTCTACTTGAGTCCAAGAGCAGAAGAATTGCTCAGGGCCTTCGACGTGCCTCTGATACAAGACAGCTGGCCCTTCCCGAACCGTGACGCCGCTGACTACGTCCATGGGAAGATGAAAACGGCCATGGGGTTCCGGTGGGAGACTACAGAGACCAGGATCGATGCGAACTCAGTGCGGCACATGGCGAAGCAGACTCGAAAGGGAGATCAGGGGAAATGTATGGACCCCCAGGGGTATTCAGCCAACCAGGTATGCAACTCCTACTACCCACGCCTAACGAGTCATCTCTCAAAGGTGTACGTATGATCATGTACTGAAAGACGTGGATTCGGAATCAAGGGTTTCGCGCATCTAGACGAACTTCGGGTCCAGCTTAACCCTCCCCTTACATTTACTGCAGCATCAAACAGGAAGCTAGGCGAGGCAAGTTTCTAGCTATATGATACCTGGAAAGAGAGCCATTCTCGCTAACAATGCTATTCTTTCGTCCTCAGTGGGCTCATAAGTCGGCAGACTCGTTCGGGCCGCTGTCAAAGATCGGTGATGTCACCTTGTCCTTACTTCAACGGTCGCCTTCGACGGCGAGGAATCTGGTGCTGAGCACTCGCGACACCAACAGCGCCATGATGAGGTACGTAGTCTTTCCCTGGGTGCCTCCTACTGCCTATAGGTGTCCCGGCCTGCCTTCTTCTATTTACTTGATCAAAGTCATCGTATTACGTGATAACATAGCTTTACTAAGTCTTATCAATGGGAAAAAAACAGGTACGAGGCCTTCGTCAAGCGGCTCGCGCTGCAGACTCGCAGGAACGGAAAGGTAGGAACGTCAGTGACTATACAGACGGGACCAAAATATCAAGAGCATAACTGGCTTGACAAGTACTGCTGGCTCACTCCAAAACTCGAATACCATTACTTTGACACTGAAGGTGACACACCTGTACGTTCCCTGTCCCTCCTCTCCTCTCCTCCATCCCACTCCCAACCCGCTCCCCCCAGTCCCCAGGAAGATAAGAAAGGAACGGATGGAAAAAGCTGACAGAAACCTCTGCAGTTCTGCGATGTGACTCACAGCTTCTATCCATTCAACCAGGAGAAGTGTATGGTGTTCCAGTCAGTACTGGATAAGGTCGTTGAGCAGAGCATTTGGGGCTGGGATAATGGAGTGAAGGTTGGCGTAACGACCAAAGAAGAGGTGATGGCAGATATTGAGTACGAGGTTCCTGATGTGAGCTCAGAACAAGCGTGACAACACCTAATACAGAAGTATTAGATGCTGAATACTAAGTTAGCAAGACTCTTGCGAACCTCGCTCCACGTTGCATAGACGAGGCAAAGAATGATGACCGTATTCTCGCTTTATAACACAGATATGGTCAGACTTTTCGTGTATAACTGGCATTACCGTCAAGAAGCCACTGACAGCAGACTAAGCTGCAGTGAGTGACCAAGTGATCCGACCATAAGCACGCGACTTTCTCAAGCCACCCAGCAGACTATTCTGTAGAAGCCCTTGACAATAGTGGTGTTCGCTCCAAAATGATAGCGTGACAGGAATACCCGGTACTCCAACTCCAACACAGCAACTGATTCCCATCGAATGACGCTCTGATCCAGCTATGAACGACACAAAAAGTACTGGTACATGCTCAGCTCTGACGCTCGTCGAGACTAACACGCATGGCACTCGGGGTGAGGATTCCATCAGGGGTGCGAATATCGAATCCCTAGATCCATGCAGACTGGGGGTGAATGTGATGGACTAACTGAGTAGCAGCTCGTCGGCCCGCTCGCTAGTAGTTCTGGACGAAAAGAGCGAGACACGGCGACCGTACACGGCGCGGCTGAGGGTGGTCTGGAACTTCTGGACGAGACCCTGGAGTAGGCGCTGCGAGGGAGATTAACCAATACTTCCGGCATAATGATCTGGTCTGTATCGTGGAGACCGTCCATCTGTTGAACAGGCGATGTATGGGCTCTTGCTTGCCCCTTTAGGTTCGAGGCGTAATTACTGTATTGACCTTGAAGGCTAATGGAATTGGCTATGTGTTGCATGGCTGTCGTCAACGCCACACGCACGTGTTATTGGCCGTGGACTGGAGATTGTCTATTGTACAAACCCATAGCTTGAACTCTGGAGATGCCGTATTCACTTCTTCCTTGAGAGTTGTGCACTGCCTATCTCCCTTAACAACATCTACACATTCTTCATTTGGTATATTCCCTCTCTAGAGACAATGGAGTCATATTCGTTAGGTGGCTTGGACAAAGGCAGCAAGTCTGATGGGCAGGCTGGCGGCGAACCAAAGAAGAAACGAGGCAAGAAATGGATTCCCCCCCGTGAACTTGCTGCTTGAATGCATGCTCATGTCAACACCGTAGAATGTTATTTCTTGAGCGATGAGACCATTACAAACGAAGTTGTGGAAAAGCAACAGGAGCCATTTGACCTGGATGACACCAACTCTGGATTCAGCTACAATAAGTGGATAGGAATGAAAAAGACCCAAGAAGTTATCAAGTTAGGAACTCACCATTATAGCGGAAAGTTCCTTTTGCAATCCCGATCCTTGTTGACTTCAACATCTCAACCTCTCCCTCGTTGTGAAATGACGCTTCCATGCTGAACCGTGTCTTATATTTTTTTCTTCTTTTTCGGACAGGTTTCCTACCAACAGGTGAATGGTGGGATACCTCGCCGAGGGCTCCCAAGGACGTCAAACGAAGGTGGTTGATGGAAAAAGGAACAGCCAAGATCGGTGTACACTACAACGAGAAAACGCCCACCGAATGCCCGGGCGCCCCCGGCTTATCGGATCTATCTGCACCGCGGAGTCTATAGAAATATGGCAAAGGACTACGATGACGGGCAACGGTACATCTACATCCTGAACAGCCAACCGAAAGAGCCGGAGGTGCTCGCATGCTATATTCGCCAATACGATATGTACAGACGTACTCAAGGAGGAGAAGCTGCCGCGAAGATCCTTCGAGATGACTGGAACGAGTTAGTGGGCGTCAATGCTACTCTCCCCTTTCATCTTTGGGTTACAGGGGGCGAAGTTTCCAAGCTCGCGAAGCATGCTTTGGAAGAATGGCTCGACCCAAGGCGTCGTGGGAATGACATTGCTGGTGATTCTCTCCAAAGAACAGCCGCCATGTTCCAAGTTTGGGCAGGCAAGTCCATCACCCGAAACACTATAGCTCTTCGATCCTCTGGCCTGCCAGAAGCTGTCTTAGACTAACTGAAAATCTGCATTTCCTGTAGAGATCTTGGCCAAAGCGCAGGCTTCTCAACCACCATGGAATACCAACGCCTATGGGAGATTTTGGGACTGTCCACTCAAGCCCGATGGTCAAAAGGAGGTTTCCAAAGGCTGCAGGATTGTGTTTGACGACAGTGTCGAAGACGTCCTTACAAGGAGATACAAGTTGAAGGATCGAGCATCGCTGAACCGAGCTTTATATCGGATCGTCAAAGCCGCACAGAGCGTGAAGCTCCAGTCTATCTGGGACGAAATACCCGAGAAGAATATCTGCCTCAACTCAGAGTTCGAGGCACAGAACGCAACGGCGCTGCAACAAGGGAACTGGACACATCTGGAAGCCCACCCTGGCGGGCTGTATAAGATTGTCCTGAGTAGTGACGCGCGCAAGGCCCTCGAGAACTGCGGGGACCCTCTGATCACTCCGGCATATTGTCTCGATAGCGTTGATCTATACGCTGAAGCAGTGAACGAGAAGATGAACGTCGCAAAAGACGTGAAACACTGCGTGGTAGTGACTAAGATCACATCGGCAGGCCTCGATCTAGCAAAGAAGGCAAAACAGACAGGCTCGGCAGCACTCGCAATGCACAAAGAAGGTTCTGGATATTCAGCTACTAAGGTTAGTCCGTCCACAAGCTTAGAGAGGTCCCTTCAGGGCGCTGACAGAGCATCCGCTGATCTACCCTCTGTAGGCATTCAGGGCACTGCTGCCAGACCAAGTCACCGCAATGGATGCGTTCAAGGGAGGGATAGGCGAGGCGAGTATCATGGAAACTCATGCTGCGAGGAGCTCAAGCTAACCAGGTCATGGTTTGGGGAACCAGTGGGCACATAGATCTGCTGACTCGTTTGGCCCCTTGAACAGCTTCGGTGATGGACTGGAGCTCACGGATGGTAAACCTACGACGCCGAGAAATCTGGTGATGAGCACGCCTCATACAAACACGGTCATGATGAGGTGAGTTCCTGCCTAGAGCCTTATAACTTTAGGGATAACAGATCTTCGTAACGCCCCGTCATGTATGGTAAATTAATGATGGGACATTGACAGGTTCGAGGCTTTCATCAAGCGACTGGCTGACAATGGTGTCATGTATACCAACGATACCATTGACAAGAGTGCCCAGGCAGAGGTCACACTTACAACAGCCATCAGCTATGAAGGCTTCGCAAAGCTGCCAAAGGTTGAAGGTTTGCGGTATTGCTGGCTCGCACCGGTCCTCGACTACCATTATAGTGTTACACATAATTGTCAACCCGTGAGTGCTGTTCCAAAACCCCTTTTCAGACATGATGCTTGCTGCCACAGAGAGGCTGAAAATTAGCGGTCTTGAAGTACATCAATCCTACCAGGCCGCGTCAAATATTTCCGTTCAACCGAACAGGTTGTATGGCACTGGAAGGGGTGCTGGACAAGGCCGTGGAACAGGAGGTCTGGGGTTGGAAGAACGGGATCAAGATCGAGAAGTGGAAAGAGGAAGATGATACTATTGAAAAGCTAGGTGACAAGAAGATGAAGACGAGCTGATATCACCGCTCTGGAGGCAAAGAGAGAAGCGTTGGACGGCAAAGTGCTGTTTGCCTTGAGACAGGCGAGCCAATACACTGACTGTGGACTACTAATACAAGTAAATAACTACTGCTATTGAATCGATGTACTGACATGCAACCTTGACACGTTCCTGTTGGTAGCATTGAAGAAAGACAGACGGACAGATACCTCTTCCATTGTTCACTGATTGATAGATACGTAGATAGTTCTGCTGCGATGAAAAATAATGACAGGTCTGAACAAGTCTCAAAGCACTTTACAAAAGAAAACGCAATCCCGTTCACAACCATCGAGAACGCTGACAAGGGAAATTCAACTAATTACAAAAAATTGTTGGTGGACTGATGTAGAACCGCGCAGGATCATTCAACACCACACTGGGCACCGCATCCCCTATACGCCTGTACGCATCGTGCACCTTCGTCGTGTCTGCATCCTTGGACGGGTGCGCGGCCGCGATGAATCCCTCCAAGATAGCCTTCCTCTCCAGTCTGGCAAACTTGCCCCTCGGCTTCCTCGTTGTCGACATGGCTCCCTGGACTCGACTCCATTTGACGCTCTCCCTGGCGCCACTGTCGTCGACGAACCGTGTCGTCGATCCAGAGAGTGCCTTGGGATCCCATGACTGAGTTCGGAACCTGTCACCAACGGACTTGAAGACGGGAATAGAGGTTTCCGAACGTTTCGGTGCAGGGGGCGCAATTGTCATGCCGACACCGTGTCGGATGGTTGAGGGCATGTGCACTGGGTCCGGCCGCATGTAATCCCCCGGGTTCTCCGAATATTGACCCCAGTAGTTGGCCGGCAATTTGTCCTCCACGAGGGTCAGGTACCTGAAGGCAATGACATCCTGCGTCTTGTCACTTTTGACAGTGACGCTCATCTGCGAGTTGATGCCGGCGTGCCCCTTCTTCATATGCATCGGCCTGCTGATGAAGTTGGTGCCATTGTAGCCGGAGCCGCTCCCGTTGGCCCATTTGATGCTGGCATTGCTCAAAGGCACAGCACTACGAACCTGGAACAGGAAACTATCACTGCGGACAGTCCAGCGCTTCTTCTTGTCCGAGGGCGTCTTGGCCTTCTCTTTCTTGTCGTTCTCTGCCGGGGCAGCATCGCCAAGTAGGCCTGATACGATGGTGAACGTGTGACAATCAGTGATGCGATTCTTCTGCCGGGTCTTGGACGAGTCCGCCAACACAAGGTCCACGAGTTCCTGCAGGGAAATAGCCCCTGCGCCCTTCCCGTTCCGTGAGCCGAAGCTGACATTGAAGCTAACCACACAGAGGTCAAAGTGTACCGTTCCGCCGATAGGGGGTCCTTCAAGATGCAGAGATGCACCGACATCAACGGAGATCTTCTTGCGCACGAACCAAACACGGATCTCATAGTAGACACCGGCGGATATGGCTATGTCTGCCTGATAGTGAAGTGGCTTGAGATTCACCAAGAAGTCCGCGTGAGCATCAAAGTGTGCCCCAAGGGGACCAGCTGAGAAAACGGCCTGCAATAAGCCACCAGCCATGAGGGCGCCAGGCGTCACAGCCGCATAGGCGTTGCCTGTCACCCGCAAGTTGCTCCCCAGGTTCCAGGAGATTCCCAGTCGCTTTGGCACAGGATAGTGCGCAGGCACCTGGAAGTGAGGATGGTAACCACCGAAGCTGACAACCCAGTCTCCTTCGTACGGGCTGTTGCCAAACCAAGTACGAATCGAGAACCCTCCGCTCGGCCTGCATTCTTTGGCAAGAATGAAGGACGTCGGGTTGATCACGCCATCCACGGCAAGCTCTCCGTGTACAAGATCCAGCTTGCCAATGATGGAGAGGTCTATGAGAATAAGGCAATCGTCTGGGGAACTGCCGCGAGGTAGAGCTGCTGTGGCCCGGCCGAGGAGACCAACCTCTGCTTGGTTGGGACCGAGCGCCACTGTAGCCACGGCCCGTAGATCGATGACCTCGCAGGCACGAATGACAAGACCAAGCGCCAACCACAGAGAACCCATACTAGGTGTCATGTAGGCATCCGGGCCGGTCAACTTGGTAATGGCTGTATGCATGTCGAACCCGCCAGGGTTGCTGAAGCCCTGCATCAGTGGGAAATTCATGATCTGATCGACAGATGGCAGTCTTAGACGCGAGTTGTAGCCAAAGCCAGCAATAATGCCTCGGATCTCAGCCCAACCGACCGTGAAAAGAAGACCCTCAACCATGCCGTAGACAAAGAAAGAGTCGTACGCAGGCGTCTTGGTTGCTAGGTTCGCTTCCACTTGGTTATACATTCCAAGCGCTGCGATGGACAATTTGGTCAGGGAAATGGCAATACCGCCATAGTAGGCCTTGGTACCAGGCTTGTGATACAGGGCACCGGCTAGAGTAACGGGGGCTTTCTTGAAGGACATATCGAAACCTTCGATCTGCACCTCGAGAGGAGCGTGAAGGAGATCGTGCAGTCCCTTGACCTTGCTGACGTCCATGATGAGGTTGAGGCCCTGCACCCCAGCGGCGACTGGACCGATAAGCACACTGGCATCGAGATGAATCCTTAATTTGCCCTCCTGGAAGGATACTGCAACACCAGAAACCGTCAGAGGCCCCTTCTTCTTGCTCAAGGCCGCTGTCGTTGCAGCACCCGATGCGCCTCCACCCGACGCTTGTTGAACTGGGTGATTAGCAGCACTGCTGGTCCCAGCAGATGCCTTTTCTGTCGCTGCAGATGACTTGGGATCAGGAGAAGAATTACTCTTCTCGTTTGAGGACGCGTCGCTACCAGAGCCCTTCGCAGGTGAATCTTTGTGCTCAAAGACGTGATCAAGGAACACACTTCCACCGTTAACAAGTCGAAAGTGGAATCCTTGCACCAGTTCAGGATCCGCTGCCACTGTGGCGATAGGTTGCTTCTGGAAACTCTCAACATTCGTGTTGAGAGCCTCAATATCCTTCTTGCTCATGGCGCTACTGAGCCACAAGAATTCCAATGCATCCAAGGGCATCTCCAAGTCTCCTACAACAGGCAGCTTGGGAACCGAGGGCAGAGGGCCCAGAGATACGCGGATGAACTTCTTCACGCTGGACTTGGCGCTGGAAGCGTTCTTTGGATCTTGAGTAGCTTTCGCGTCCTTATTCGCAGGGGCTTTGGAGGGCGCAATAGGCGCAATCTGTGCAAACTGGACATGGATCATGCCAAATTGGAAATTGGCACCAAAGACGAGGCATTCCGGATCCTTGACCCGTGTGCAGATCACGTCGAGTTTCTCATCAGCGTTCTGAGTCACCTTCAGCTGTGTATTGGTGACGAACCCCGGTAAGACTTCAGTTACTTCAGGACCAAGAAGCTTGGAGATAGCGTCCCCCAGACTCAGCTCCTTGGAACTTGCTCCCGCTTTGGGTGTAGCACGCTCCAGGGAGGCCTTAAAGGTCCATGTGTCGGGTGTAAGGCGGTCGAAGCTGGCGTTGAGAAGAACACTGGCAATGCGGAGAACCCCGGCAAACTTGAGCGTGCTAGGCTGGTCTTTGGAGTGTGTCATATCAAGAGTGAACGACTGTAGCCTGATGTTCTCAAGAATGACCATCGCATGCTCCCGCTCTGAACCTTCGTGGAATAGAGTGTGAAGGATCGTCATGGGGATATCTGTCGCATTGGCGTTGAAGGTCACAAGGCTATTGGCGGAGTTATAACTGATGGATGCGTGCAGACTGAGGTCTGGATCACCCTCGTGATATGGACGAAGCATGATGGCACCAGAAGCTGATGCACTGAAGCCCTTCGGCTTGGATGCAAGATCAATCGTCACATCGAGGCGGAGCATCGCCCAGTCAATCTCGAGAGTAGGAGACGCCGCGGCTGAAGGAGCCTTTGGTTCTGGCTTTCCCAAGATGGCTTGAAGCTCGCCACTCAGTTGCAGCTTCTTGTTTGACAGGAAGATCTCGGCAAACACAATCTCCGTCGGGATGCCAAAGGGGAGATGATCAGAGATGCTTTTGCTGATATGGCGCAGAGACATATATGGCTCCGAGGGCACAAGATAGGGCAGAATCTCCCACCGCTCATAGTCCCAGCGATACTGCAAAGGAGGGTTCCCGGAGTTGAGAGCTGGACCAGAGCCATGGAAGATGCACCGGCCTGAAAATTCGGAGTTACTTCCGTCCCACGCGAAGCTCATGGGACAGACGACACGTTTGCCCTCTGGGACGAGGAATTCGAAATTCGACTCGAGGTCCAGGACCAAGCCGGTCAGCTTCAAATTGCCAGTGGCCTCATTGTGACCAAGCTTGACTGTTACTCTCCTCCACATGATATGATCCAAGCTGTCACTCTGCATACTTGCAGACGAAGTCGGGTGCGAGGCTGAGACGGAAGCAGAGCCTGAAGTAGTTCCGAGTAGGGTCTTTTCGAGCGTCTCCAAGGCTTTTTCTACCTCCTCGCAGCAAGATAGTAACCATTTCTTGATGAAGGACCATTGAAGCTTGGCTGAGTAGCATACCAGCATGAGCTTTATTTGATCGTTGTCGATGCCAACAAAGGCGCCCAGTCCGCGAGGGACGCCATCGACGACCTTGGGCTCGATAGCCAAGATCATTTGACCGTCAAGGTAGGCGTCCCCCCAAGGCCCAGACATGGGAACTGAGTCACGGCGCACAATGGCCGAGATGTATGGTAGCTGGTCTTTCCAGCTGGAAAGATACTTATCCAGCTTGTTTGCAATACCGTCAATCAGGCCAATAGATGCTTCAAGACGTAAGCAGCAATGTGCACCAGAGTCAGGGCGGTACCATATAGCGTTGCGTGCCGCGGTACCAGGAAGGCCACCAAAGGTAATGGTAGTGGCCTTAAGAATGGTGGCGAGCCATGGCTTAGCCTTGATATCAGCCAAGGCGCATAGATCCGCGAGATTTGCGAAACCACCGTTGCCGCTTTCCGGCGCCAACCCTAATATCAAAGATCCAGGACATCGAGAAATTCCTGATAGCTTAAGCCGGTCAGGGGGTGGGCTGGCAGAAGATGGTAAGGTCTCTGGAGAGGCTGTAGCCATTGAAGTTGCGGGGTCAACTTCAAACTCCCTGTTGAGTACGCTTGCGTCCGTTGAGAACACAAGAGGTTTCGAGGAAGCATCCTTGGCGACCTTTAGTGTGAAGTTTGTAATGTCGAGAAAGGAATCTGCCGTACGGTGCACAGTAACCGAGAAAGCCTGTATCGGAGAGGTGGAATTAGCCTCTCCTGACACAGGGTTCCACGAATTTGTGAGCGTTCTCCTGAGATAGTCCCTCTCTGTCAGCGTCAGAACGTGGTCACCGGTCGCCGTGGGATCAAGTGCAGTCTCAATTAGAATCGGCCCAGCTCTTATCATGAACTCATGACTCTGGCTGCCGTCCGAGAGATACACGACATGGTCCTTGGGGACAGATCCGCTGCTGAGACTTGAGAGAGGATCACGGACGTGATTATCGTGCCCTGACGGTGCAAGCATATACAGAGACGTCAAAGGCGCCCATCCTGTGGGCGCTGGTGTAGGCTGGATCGGGTCACTCGTAGCGGGCGTCGTCACCGGGCCAGCCCCAGCCCGGCTGGGGCTGGCGGGAGAGTCCACAACCTTCGGCTCAGGATTAAGACTGCCAGGAGAAACAACAGGGCTTTTGGTAGTAGCTGGCTTGGTGTCTGTGATGACTGGCGGTATTGGTCGGCCAGGAACAACAGGTGTATGATCCAAAGCGGGGTTCTTGTGTTCCGGAGCCCTCTCAGACCCTGTGTCTAGGACAGCTCCTGGTAAGACGGCTGGGTCCTTAGGTGCATCAGGTACATGGCTCACAGGTGGAACTATGTTGGGCTTTGTGTCACTTCCAGTTGCATGATCTGGACTCATAGACGGCACAGGTTTAGGAGCAGGTTTCGGTACGGAACCGTCATCAACTGGTTTCACTGAGCCAGCTTGGGAAGAAGGGCTTGGGTCTGGAGATGAACCTTTAAGCGGAGCAGCCACTCCTTGGACTGGACGAGGTTTCTCAACAGGTACAGGGGAAGGACTTCCCACGTCTGTCGGGATTGTCGCCTTTCCTGAATCCGGTTGCGCAACTTGTGGCGGTGTTGGTCGTTGAACGGGGTCCTTAGGGTTCAGAACCGGTCTTTGACCATCTTTGCCTCTGGACTGGGAGCCATGTTCATGCCGCTGGTGGCGGTCTCCATGCTTTATAGGAGAATCATGGTGTTTGTGATGACGGTGCTTCTGGCGCGCAGCGTGACCTGGAGTTCCCAGCTTTGGATTGCTGTCCTTGCCTTGAGCAGTAACGTGCCTTGCTGAGGATCGAGACCAGGTCCGCTCGCCGAAAACTGAAGGCAAAGGAGCAACGGGCGTGGGGTTCCAGCCTACTACAACCTTCTCTGCTTCGCTGGAATCGGACCCTCCAGAGTCGAAGAGCTATTGAGACACCGAAGTTAGGATATGCTCTCTGCTCTCCGTGTTCGAGGATTGAGCACTTACTGCACCATTGTTCACTCGAATTTCTGTCACTGCCGAATGCACTCCACGACTTTTCGTGTCTTTTAACAGCTGGTCGTCGTGTCTGTTTCCGAAGACTAGTCTGTCGTTTTCCATTTCCGTCAAATTGTCGTCAAGTTCCATCAGCCACTGACGGCTGCGAGTCGTCTGCCTGTTGTAGGTATCATGTCGAGACATGACGGGCTAAAGGGTTTGACGAGCTTTGAGCTCTGGAATTGGAGTATACCAATGCCAATCTCACGTCTTTGCAAGTTTGGTTATCCCTTCAGACATGAAAGATTGACACCAAAGGTCATCTGAGAGAGATCATAGATCATAGAAGGGGTACAGCTTGGCTTAGTTAGAGACGAAAATCGAGGCGGCAGCTCTCCTGGCGAACTGCTACGATAGATGAAGGTCGGCAGCGCCAAGAGGGTCTGCCTAGCTGAGCGTAAGCTGCAATTACACGACAACGAAGCGAAGTGGGTGAAACTCAGAGATTCTGGAGCTGCCATGAACGGCATTCCTTAGCCGGCCAGAGCACGTAGTCACCCGTCGTACGGAGAACCCGGACATGAGCTCTCGTCAGAGGCAATCCTGAACTGATTCCTGAACACTATCGAGTGGCTTGGTTAGGGTCTCAGGATCTCTCAGCTCCGACGGTATGCAGGAGTAGCTCAATTCGAGACCAGCCGCAAGTTCGGTGATCGTTCGTCCCAAAGTGCCAATAGCTTGAAGAGTATCGCCTCAAAACGCCATGGATGCTTTGTCTAAAGGCGGTCCAGACCACTTCCTCATTGGCTCTCATCAAACAGGCATCACCATCTATCCTCACTTGGACATGCATGGTATTGGCCCGTCGGGGCATGTCGCGATACATGGCCGACTGAATGGGGTAATGGACAATCCCCTAATTCGTCCAAGGTCCAGCTGGATCTCGCGATATTGTTCTACACGCCCCTTACCCCTGCACGTACCCCTGCCAAGTAGTTTCCCGTCCCCACACGGCTCACTCTCTCCACCTCCCGTAACGGCAAGGACGTCTCCCGTTCAGGTATCGTAAGGATGTACACTGTGTACATGGCTACGAATGTCGTACTGTGCTAAGCACCTCCATGCCTGTGCAAACTATTTGCAAGCTGCTCAGCTGCACGAAGTGACGCCACATCTTGTGACTAGACCGCTCCCCTTGTAGACGATGGGATCTAGACAAAAGGTGAGCCGACTAGGGAGAGAGGCGAAAGTGATGGCGCAGATAGTGTGATGGCCAAAGTCATTCCGAGAACCAGCCGCCTGGTAGGTAACTTGATGTTGCCCCAAGATCTTGTCTTCGAGCATCCGTGTCATATCTCCTGTTCCTCTTTCTTGAATCTCTGCTCCTCATCTGGCTGTATTCAACGCTCGACTACTGTCAGGCCATTCGGCCCATAGTAGATTGACTTTGCCAGAGGCGTTGAACATCGTGACGATTATCCTTTCATTCACCTGCCTCTGTCTGACTTCGTTGAGTTGCGCTTTGCTATTGACGCTGCTGCGACCGCGCACGCAAGACAGATAACATCATGATTCGTACTCCTCCTGGTAAGTATTTCCTGGCAACAAATCATTACCACATTCAACCCAACAACCACTAATGCTAAAGTCAGAAGTGGTGACGGCGCAAGGTGGCGTGCCCAAGTTCCCGTCCGTTCAGGTGTCCGAGATAAACACAGATTCCTCGTCAGACCAGTCTGGCAGTCGCCGTGGCTCCCAAATTGATACAGGAATCATCACGGAGGCACAAATTCTTGCGAAAGAAGAGACTTCAGTGCCCCGCGCCGAAGTTCACACGAAGGCGCTCTTTGACGAGAAGCACAACGCCCAATTGACAGACCCTGATGTCACCATTGATACCGTCCTCGAAGGCGACATCTCCTTCGCCGCCTTTGAAGAGCGCAAGCCGAAGCTTTATTCATCATCCAAACCGGCCAATATTGCGACACATGGACAGTCATCGGGACCCTCTACCAATGGGATCAACGGCACAATTACTAGGACCGCGGCTGTACCTGACACAGCATCACCATCCACCGCTCGTGCTGGTGCCAATGGCTTGACCTCTGTTCAAGTGCCAAAGCAGCGCCGCATCCGTATCGCCTCTTCCTCCTCAATGATGCTGTCCAGGCGTACCTTATCCACTGAAACAACAGTGCACACCAACTCTGCTGTTGATCGTCGCATTTCCGGTCTGAGTGTCTTGAGCAGCAGTCCTGGCACACATGCTGCAGTACCTCGGACCCTCCCGATTGAGGAGCGCCTGGTCAAGGCGCACTCTTACCTCAGAGATCTGCAGTATAGCTGTTCGTTGTCCGTCTCAGAGGAGCGTACCACAATTCAGCGTGTCTTCGACTTGATTGACAAAATCAGGATGCGCCAGGTGCCCCGTCAGTGGAGCCCATTGGATCGTCGCCTCAAGCAGGTTCAGTCCTCGGCCGAGCGCATCGCCGGCTTCGCCGCGCTGGTTAGCGACCACGGCGGCTCAGATGCTGATGGTGTTGCATCTATGTTCTTCACTTGTTGCGAGGTCACGCTGCAAGGAGATGCCATCTTGACCCCGATACTGCTGGACCCGTTGCTATCTATTCTACACCGAGTAGGAGCTATCCTGCAGCATGTCAAGCTGACGGTGACGGCAAAGTCTGCATCTTCCTCATCTGCTACTTCAACAAGAAAGCTCCAGCCTGTACTCAGTAAGATGAATCAGGCACTCCAGCATATCTGTGTTTCATTCGTGGAGATGCTTGAGGAGATCAAAGAGAGAGGCAAGTCTCTGAGCGTGGCCGTGTTCACTCATCAAGTGACGAAGTACTTTGACGCAGACATCCACTCTCTCAATGGTGCTGCAGCCGATGTCTGTCAGCAAATATGGCTCCTGGCTTTCTCTGAGACTGCTGATCCTTCCGCCGAGTCCTGCCATGGTCATGTTCTGGACTGGTTGGATGATCAAGTGGACTACGATCATCGCAGACAGGCTGGACATCAACATGGATTCTCACGAGATGTCAATACGTGTGGAGAAGCAACTCCCTTCGTCTTTGACTTTGTCGAACCCCTCGTCCTGAAGTTCTTCAAGACTCCCATGAGACTCCTTGTCGTCACTGGTGAGCCTGGGTATGGTGAGCAGGAGCTCACATCCAATCTGCTGGAGCGGCTGCAATTGGCCCTTCCCGTAGACGCGAAACTTCTTCGTGGTACATTCAGTAGGAACTCCCTTTTACTCCCCAGTCATTTTTAGAATTAAGGAACTTGGCTAACACCAATTCCGCAGTCCCCTCACGCGGATCCAACCGAGGCACGATGCGTTTTCTGAAGTCCTTGTTGAGGCAGCTGTTAGACCAATCCATTGGTAACTTGAGTTTCGTCTCCGCCATCAACGAGGTCTCCAAGTTCGACAAGTCTGGACCAGGCTCCGATCGCTTGGAGGATCGCCTCTGGGACCTACTGACGGAGCAGTGCTCCAAGGCTGGGGGGAATGTGGCCATCGTTGTGGACGGCATGTCACAAAGCGATGGTGCCGATGGCGGAGATCAACTTTTGGCCAGACTTCAAGAGCTGGCGTCGAAGTGCAGTAACATGAGGTGCCTAGCACTCTCGAGCCACAGTGCCGCTCATGCCCTGTCCGGAGCTGATATCTACACGCTTTCGCGGGCAGTCATTTCCCGCAATGCCCGCCTCTTCCTTGAGAACGCCATGACATGTTCATCCACGCTTTCTGTTCTCTCGCCTCGCATCCGCCGCGAGGTTCTTCACCATATTGCCGATAAGCAGTGGTCCTCGCTTCTGGAGGCCAAGCTCATTCTGCGCCTCCTGGAATCCGAGAAGGATGTGGCGTGTATGCCAGACATCATCCGCGAAACACCCAAGACCTTTCAAGGCATGCTGGACCACCTTCTTCTCAAGATTGACTACAAGAATCCAGAGATACAAACGCTTCTGTCCTGGCTTCTCGTCGGCAAACGCCCCGTGGACATCCTGGAGCTAGAAAAGAACGCTTCTGTCATCGTCAGCAACTGGCTGCGACGAATTCAGTCTGGTCGTGCCGTGAGCTCCAACTCGAACCTTTCTGGTGTTCTCACGATCCGCAATGGGTGTCTTCAGTTTGTAGACCCGCTGGTCAAAGCCAGGATGCACTCAATGTCGCTACACGGAAAGATTCCACTGACCTTGCATTCTGCTCACCTACAAGTGGCTCTGGACTGCCTCAAACGTGCTCGGGACGCCCTGTCCAAGCTCAAAGTTGATCTTGACTTCCAGCATCCAGCTAGTAGCAAGTGGGCGGCGTCGGCCTCGTACTCTGATTTCGACCCTATGGTTGTCTACGCCATGAAGCACTGGCATGAACATTACGAGAAGTCTCTGACATCCTCAGAGAGACTATCTGGACGTGTGTCGGCCGCCATCAAGGCCCTCCTACCTGACTCTGTGCTCATGGTCTTAGCGGAATGGCACTTTGGGAGAGCGGAAAGCACAGACGGCGCTTCTCAAGAGAAAGACCTGCTTCGGCTGCTGACTCTTCGGAAGGCCGCTTTCGGTGCGACAAGCCCGTCTGTGATCCAGACGAAGATCATCCTTGCGCATTGCAGTAGGTCAATGTCGCACTTGAGTGATCAAGTTGTTGACCTGGGAAGGCTTATGGAGGCCTTCGAAGGCGCTGTAGCCATCTATGGAGATCCTAGTCCCCAGGCCACCATGGGAGCCAAGTACATCTTCTCTCTCATTAAGACACAGACCACTATCCCTCCACAAGGTGCCAGTGTGTGTCGGTACCTATGGGGCGTACATCGGCGAGAGTTAGGTGACAGTCATGATGAGACACTCCTCGTTGCGCGAGCACTTGCTTCCCTCTACAAAACTGAGATGAGATTTGCGGAAGCGGCTGAGGTACTCCATGACATATACAAGGCGAGCTGCCGCACAAGGGGACTTTTTGCTGCCAAGACGCTTGAGCTGTTCCATCTTCTCATTGATAGCCTCGAGCAGGGCGATAGGATGAGTGACGCTCAGCAACTTTGCCAGGATATCTTCGATGCCGCACCCACACTTGAGACCTGGAACGAGACGGTCCTGACAGCTGTCCTTCGTATTGTTCATCACTGCCAGGACAGGGGCATGTCTGATGTCTCCAAGACCAAGCTTCGTCAACTGTGGCTTCTGCTCGTGGGCCAATGCAAGAAGCGCAATAGCGCTGGTAGCAGCACCCAAGCTGGTCTCCTTGCATCCCTCACAGCTATCTCTCTAAGGCTTGCAGTTCAGTTGAGAGATCTGTCTCATGACACAGAGGCCTCAAATCTTATCGAAGAGTACTGGGATGTTGCGAACAAGTTTTTGACCTCGGATCGTCAGATCAACGCCAAGATGCTAGTACAACTACGCGAGATGTCCCAGCTACTTCTAAGGCTTGACAGGCACCAGTCAGCTCTTGAAATCCTCCGCGTTCTGTACGATATACACCAATCACATGCACCTCGTGATCACTCTGCCGACGAGATGCTGATTGTGTACTCTGCATTGATTGCTTGCTATAATGGCGTGGAGAACCCAATCGAGGATTTCCTGTGGCTCAACATTCTTGACAGCATTCTTCTCGCCAAAGAGAGGATTACTGCCGAGACTGTGTTCGTTTGTCGGGACCTAGCCATTCTGCATAGATCACGCGGTGACCACGCTACAACCATCAGCATCTGCCGCAAAACCCTCACAGTGCTTTGGCCACAGATCATAGGGGGCAAGACCGGAGAAATGGTGATCCGTCTTCCTGAAAGTTCTGCTGGCGAGTGCATCGAGATGGTGGTCCTCATGGCCCAGATGTACAAGTTAACAGGGGATAAGGAGCGCGCGGCTGGTCTCATAGATGCCGTGATGGGTTGTTGCAGGCTGCATATTCTGCCTTTAGGCCCGTCAAGTGAGGCTATCGCCACAACGCTCTCCTCAGCTCTCGAGGATGCGGGGTTGCTTCTAGATGCTCTGCGATTCTGGAAGTCTCTTCTTGGTGAATGCCGAAACACCCTCGGCCGATCTCACCGCTTTACGGTGAGGATCGCGACCATCATAGCACAGCTTAACTTGAGGCTTGGGGAGCATGATGACACCGACCAAGGATACGACGACGATGACAACGAATGTGAAGATCATATGTGTGATGTGCTCGATCTAGAGCCAGATGAAGACGACCTCGAGTCCATCACACTCCTGATCGAAGGGCTCCTCGCGCTCTGCAAGCGTCACGGCTCCTCCGGTGGTAAGACTAAGGGACCTGGCAAGACGGCCAAGGGATCAGATTTGTTGAAGCGGTACGAACGCCTGTGGAGCTATTATTTTGACCTTCGTCATGACCTCGCCATTGACGCCGCGCGTGGTTACGATATTTTCCAGGGCTATTGTAGCACTCTGATAACCATGAAGAGTCTTTCTGTGGCTATCCGCCTAGCGAGGAAACTGAGGGCCGCATTCCTCACTGATCTCGGGCGCGAAGATATTTGGTATCTCAAGGTCACTCTTGAGCTGACCAAGCTACTCGAGATGGACAAGGCCACAGTGCGAGAAGCTGCAGAGCTGTATGATGACATAAAGGAGATTTGTCTTGGACTTTCTGACCCTGATGAGGCTTTTCAAGAGCTGCTGCGGATTGCACAGGAACGTCTTGCTATACTTGTGTCGACGGAACCTGCCATGCACGATAGAGCGGAGCAGATACTTCTCAAGACCTGGAAGCAGGCATACGAGGTACATGGATACTCCCACGAGCAGTCCATGGCTTGCTGCAGGAAGCTCATCGACTTCTGCGTTGCGTCCAGGAACATGGATGCTCGTAAGAGAGCAGGAGAGGTCCTAAACGATGCCATTATCGGTGTGCTTAGCCAGGAGAGGAAGCCACAGAGGCTGTTCGGTACAGCTCGTTCATTCGTTTCCATGTACCAGGCTATGGACTTCACATACTCTGAGATCTCCTTGCTGAAGTCGATACGGGAGAAGATCTTCGGTTCGGAGACAACCCCAATTGAAGGTGTATGTGGACAACCATACTTGGCGGAGAAAAGCAAATTGCAAGTCCCATACGACCGTCGCTGTCTCATCCTCATCTACTCGATGGAGTCCATGTTCCGGGGCGTGCATGAGGCAGGTCTGTTCGAGGAGGTATTGACACGGGTGCTCACCGAAACGGCACTCTACGAGGCATGGCTGTACGCCTCTCGTGGATCCGTGGATCTGGACGGTCTGTTGAACGCAGCCACACGCCTTGTCGAGTACCTGGAGCACAACCATCTCGGGAGAGAGGCTCAGAGGATCGAGACAGAGGCATGGAGGGCGTTCTGCCTATGCCTCGGCAAGCAAGTCGGACAGGACGAAGGATCTCGCCGGCTGTTCCGAACCATGATTAAGGCTTGCCGGGAGCAAGTCTTGCCTCTCTCCCTGTTGGAATCCATACATGTCACTGTCCAGGAATTGGCCAGCAATGGCAACCACGAGGCTTGTTTGCTAATGTCGCAATGGATCCATAGCAAGGCACGCAAGCCTATCAAATCCAGCGACAACTCCATCGCCATGGTTCTCTTCAAACTATCCACGCTGCTCTATACCTGCACGGATACTGAAGCGTCCATCCAATTGCGCGGGAGCATCGAGGAAACGGCGACGATGCTTGGCGTGCTGGCGATCTCGTACACTGCGGACATTGACCTAAGCGTCATCAGCATCAGCCATGTATCCTTCATTCTGAACATTGCTGGTAGGCAGAGAGACTACAAAACTCTGAAGGTGAGTCTTGCAGGTGCCGAGTCGAGCTCTCAAGAATGCAGCCATGCTAACAAATCGTGATCAGCGTATCTTGGATCTTCTGTGGACATCTCGCAACAGTCATGATTTCCGACTGAGCTCTGCGACAACGATTGCCATAGGCAAGCGCCTTGCAGAAGTCCATTTTGTGTGTGGAGAGCATGCCACTGCTTTCGGTCTCCTGGAAGACATCACGTACAACCTGAAGGATGTGTACGGCGTCAACCACCCTGACGCTCTGTCCTGCCAGAAGCTTCTCGCTTCCATGCATCAGCGTCTTGGACACAGTAGCTCCGCCCTAGATATACGTTTCTCCATCCTCAGAGATGCGTTACTAGACAATGATTGCAACGGTGAGGCGCTTGAGGGACAGTCGGACGGCTATGTTGCCCTATGCATTGAAGAGCTGCGCTCCCTGAGATGCAATTACGCTTCGCCAGTAGTAGCTACCGATGACAGTGAATACGCCTGCCAGCATCTCGAACAGAACAAAGAGAGCTTGGAGGCCATGACCGCAAAGCTGAAGAACCTTGTCGGAGATTCGGCCATTGGTCATGGAACGGCGGATCTCCTCAATCTCAACAGGTGGGATGGCTTGGACGGGTTCGGCATCACGGATGAAGTGGCCGAGTCGTGGTCTGAACCTGCAGACTGGGCCGTGGACATGGTCATGGAGGAGGACGGAACGGAGTGTAGCAGCGCATGGTCTGTCTCCGATGCGTAAGCAATATGTTGAGGTAGTCTCACGGATACGGTGTTTAATTCGGCGCGGTCGGAATTGTTCGAGTTGTCCCTTGTTTACTGTTCTTCATCTAATTTGTTTAATACTTCCTGTTCGTCAGTGCTGAGATATAAGTGATCCAAGGTTGATGATACATACTGGAGAATGATTTGAGGTTTCGGGACTGTCGCACTTCGAGAGGGAAGAAGATCGCGAGTGGCAAAGCCCTTCAGGCAACCAACCCCAACCCCAAGGTTGTTGAAACCTCGCACCGACCAACCTCCCTCTCCAAGTATCGCGGTGAAAGAATCGGCACACAACCAACTATTCATGACCATCGTATTGTTTCGGCTTAGGCAGCGACATTATGATCATCTAACACCTCTATGTTTTCTTCACGATAAACCCGATTTTGCTCCCCATCTTCCTCTCTTCATTTCGACTGTTTTCTCTCCCAGAGCCACCCTATACTCTGAGTCATTTCAGGAGACGAGATTGTTTACTAATGGGAAATCATCACACTCTTGCTGATTCTCCATGAGCTAAGGAGCCCTGAAGCCCGAGATCTACAACATGGGCTCATGCCAGCCTCAGATCTTTCTTCGCATTACCCAAGGCAGGGAGGATTGGTCGGGAATAGCACGTCTCGACGCCCCTAAGAGGTGCTTCTGCCATTCCAATACTTGTATTGTTTGTTTCCTGGTCGAACTGGATCAAAACCTGCCCAAATTTACTGGATCTGAACTCAGCTCTCAACCCTCACTCTACTTGTACCTCTCCCTTTTCCACGAACACCTTGTCGATCTCAACGACTGCCTCCTCTCCATCGGGTTTCAATATGACAGCTCTTACTATCTTGACCGGCCAACCGTCCCCAAAATCGCCTTCGACCTGGACCAACCCTTCCTTGTATACAAATTTGACAATGGTATGACTCTCCTGCTCCAGACTTTCGCCGTCATCAAGATACAGCTCTCCCTCCGCTTTACCATCGTTGTCCACCGCGACCAACAACTCAAAATTCTCTTCTCTCAAAGCAGTTGTTGTCATGGCCGACTTTTCCCTCAGCGGCAAGATGACACCTCCCCTGATGAACAACGGTATCATAGTCATGTTCACGCCTGTAACACTGTAGCTGCCACCCTCGCCTTGGATGGCCTCGTGAGTCCACCAATCGTAAAACACTTTACCTTGCGGAAGATATACATCCACACTTGAAGAACCCTGCTGGATGACCGGTGCAACCAAGAGCCCGTGCCCATAAAAGTACTGATTCTCCAGCTCCCAGGTCCCCTTGTCCTCCGGATACAAGTAGAACATGGGCACAACCGCTGGAGTACCGGATGTGCTCTGCCTCCACAGCGCCGTGTAGATATAATCCAACAATCTATACCTCACCCCAATCGCCCGTCTTGCACTCTCCGCGACGCTCTCCCATTGATAGAACTCCTGCTGCCTCGCCGAAAACTGCGCATGATTCCTGAAGAATGTCTGGAATGCGCCCAGGCTGGCCCACCTGGCACAGAGTTCTTCATTCGTGTTGCCTCCGAAGCCACACACATCAGATCCCACCATGCCGAACTGGAAGATGGAGGTGTACGCGAGCATGGTCCGTATGGACTCTCGATACTGGCCCCAATTGGAGAGATTGTCGCCGAGCCAGAGGCCAACTTTGGAGCCAGCGTGTGGGAAGGTGCTGCGAGTGATGATGAACGGACGGAGGCCAGGTCGTCGATTAATCATGGCATCGCGGGAGGCACTGGACATCATTGCACCGTAGAGATTATGGACATCGTATTCTGCTAGCCCATTCTGATGAAGGACATTTGTATTGACCGTACGATTGGAGATGCCACCTTTGTCGGAATTCCAATCATCCCTGTAAGCGGCTTTGTTATGGATGGCGTACTCGGGATAGAGGAGATCTCTGTCTGGTAGCCCTTTCTGATCACCAAGTGCCTCTTGGCGAGCCTCGTGGCTTTCGATTACTGGCGAGAGAGCCAGGTCTCGGACAACATGACCTGGTTCTTGATGAAAAACCTCTCGTTTTGGCGCTGCAGAGCTTTCCCCGTCGTCACACTCTGCCCCCTCAGGCTGCAATACACACGGAAATCCGGGCAGTACCCTTGGTGGCTTCCTCACCGGGGGCGGCGTTGGTGGATATCCATTCGCAGCTTTGTATGGGTCGTCACAGGGGAAGTTGCATGGGAAGTTGCTTGGCTCATTCATATCAATCCAGAGCCCATCAATATCCACTCCCTCATCTGAATCAAAGAACAATGCAAATTCATTGTTCCAATATTTTGTCATGTTCTCTGCAAACCAGTCAGGGAAAACGGTGACGCCTGGCCAAACGACACCTAACCAGACGGATCCGTTTGAACGGCGGAGGAAGACGTCGTCATTGAGACCGCGGTTGAGTGTACCGGAATCCACGTATGCAATCGCAGGATCAACCATCACTATGTAGCGTTGGTCATGCTGGTGCAGATAATCAACCACAGCGCGAATCTTGGGAATAGGGAACCGGTCTGGGTCCACAGTGAAGACGCGGCGGCGATCCATGTAATCAATATCTGTCCACATGACTTCCATTGGGATATTGGCCTTGCTGTAGTTGTGAACTACTTCAGCCACCATGAAGGCATCCTGGTAGCCGTACCTGAAAGACAGTTACAACCACAAACTCAAATGTTGCCAGGAAAAAGAGGAAGATTCTGTACGTACTTGCATTGGTGGAACCCGAGACCCCAATATGGTTGCATCGGCGGCCGCCCAGCAATGTCACCATACTGCTCAACCGCCTGCAATGGCGAATCTGCTATGAAGAAGTAAAAGTCCAATACCCCTCCGAGGGTATTATACTCGAGGTACTTGTGCCCGTTGTCATCCTCGTCGATCATAATGTCCATGCCGTTCGAGTTCAAGAACAAGATGCCATGTGTCCCGGTATCCCGTTGGTCGATATACACCGGCTGAGAGCCGTACAAGTTGGAGCCTTTCGGAATTCCATAACTATCTTGATTCCAAAATGTTCGAATGTAGTCTTTTGAGTTAAGCCGCATAGGATCGTTGTGTGAACCGAGACCGTACAGGTAAGGATCGTCGGGTATCGCAGTGCGAAGGCGAAGGTATTGCGTTTCAAACACAATGGGAGCTGCTGCTGTGTCGAAGAGAACCTCTCCAGTATCGGCACGCGTGACGTTGAAACTGAAAGGCTTCTCGGTATAAGAGAAGCTGATTCTGCTGCCTTCTTGGGTCACAGTACCTCCTGGACGAGGAAACACTGATTCAGGGACCTGGTAAACCTGGTTCCCTTTGTCTTGGATCTTGACATGGAGACGATTCTCTGTGAAGTTCAGGAATGTGAGTGAACTGGTCCATCAGCCTAAGAGAGCCACAAATGACCACTCACCACTCTCATAAGTGACTTCAAGGGTCAGATCATCCAGGTCTTCGCCATACGCGTTACATGGCTCTCCGACCAGAGCTAGATCAGCAGTCAAACCACTTTCGGAGATCTGAACGCTTGAAACTGCGTAGCCAGAGCAGGCCGATATATCGCGAGCGGTAAGGGCACGTCTCTGGGCAACACCTGCAGATACCACCGACACCACTGTAGCGAGGAGGAAGCTCTTACGCAGGGCCATGCTAGATGCCAAACACGAAGACAGATAGTATAGAACGGAAGAAAAGCGCGCAGCTACACAGGGAAAGACGCAAGCATGTAAAGTTTTGATGGAAGGACCGAAGTTTACGTCTAGCTGATCTTTAAAATCGTAAATAAGTTGAGCGAACCGTCTTGCCACAAGGCGTGCACATCCGGACCGACAACCACGTCGAGGAACTCGCCATGCAAACGCCGAGAATAAAAGTGTCATGTAATATAAATTAATCACTCGTCATCTGCCAACCCTCCCAACATATCGAAATCGTGCCCGGGAATTGCCTATCCTTGCCCATGATTTGTTGAGCGCGATTCCCGCGTGGCCCCCCCTTGGCGAGAAACGAACAGGATATGTTGACAAGAAGCACGCGCGACGCGAACTCCAGGATCTCCGAGAATGTAACCCTCATGTCAGGGGATCTCGGCGCATGGCCACACCTGCAGGCTGCTCCCTGTTACATCTCATGCCCTCGCGGTTAGCAAGTTGGACTCCTCTCCTCCGCATAGATACGCAGCTTGATGTTCTGGTGTCCTTAGAGTGACGGTCGGTGGGCAACTTGGATTTCTCACTATATGATCCACGAGAAGTCCAAGTCACAAATATCACTGGCTGTTTCGTTGTCCAAGTCGGGAGGCTCCTGGCTTCAATCACGAGACGAGCACACACTCTGCCTCAGCCAGCCACCGTTCGGTTCAAAGGACTGAATGAAACCTCAGGTCATATGCGACAAAGCACAAGATTCGCGTGATATGGATCTCGAAATCAGAGCCTGGTCATTTGGCGTTACATTACTTGCCCCCGTTACAGGCCCCCAACTCACAAACTCTGGTTCGTGCATAAATGTGCATTGGCTGCAGGTCAGAGGGGTGGTTCTTCCACAGACGTCATTCAATCAATATGCTAGCAATCTCGTCGCAGCAGGCCTTTTCCCCCCGGTTCTCCACAAAGCTCTGCGAGTGGCTAGGTAATGGTCTAGCAGGTATCCAGCTCGTACTGCACAGATGCGGCGTCATGCCTTTCAATGGCAGATTTGGGCAGCACACTGATTAATGCGCCTCGGATCGTGATGAGATGCCTCGATTACCGCATTGCAGGGACTAGGGAGTGGCATCCATTAGCAATAGCTTGTTCTGGAGAGCAATCACCATTAAGCCGATAATGGTTCCCAAGCGTTGGTTTTGTCGGATTCATTCACGCTCTCGACGTTTGCTAAACTGGGGCATATCTTCTAAACCAAAGTTCGTCTCAAGAAATTCACAACCTTGAAAGTTACGCGTACCTGGCGGGAAAAGCAAATACTTCGTGTCATGAATCGTGACTGCGCCCGGAAGCTTCCGCATGGCCGTGTTTCCACTGGCTGTATTCCGTTGTTCCCCCGGACTTTCCCCTCGAGCGCGTGAGCACACTATCTTCAAACAAATTCTCATACATCATTCTCAACATCCATCGGTGATGTTGTTTCTGCGACCTTGTCTACTTTTGGGCCCTCAGTTGGAGACAAATCGGCATTGTATGTGGCCAGGGAGCTGCGTCGGCGAGTATGAGCGTGCCTCTCGCTTGGCCACGAACTGGTGTACGGCCCTCCACCGACGGAATTGCTTGGAGTCAGGCGATAATTTCCATCACCATATCGCTCAATGACACCCTCTTCAAGAGCCCATTCTGTGAGGAGCTTATCAACACCGAGTCTTTGAGCCTCTCCCTTCTCCATATGACGGCCCACATGTTCAGTCCAATCATCCCATGCGCTGGGGCCTTCAAAAACCATGCTGCAGCCTTCCTTGGGACATGCTGATCGTTGTGGCGGTTTACGACGAGTGACTAGACAGCTCTGCTGAAGTTCCCTCACTCGGGTATCCCATTCAGCTTCGGACTTGGCTTCCCCTTTTTGTAACGCTCGCCTGATCTCGTGAGGCGCATGCATCCGCCGCAGGTGCTGTGTAAAGAGGTCTTTACGATTGAACTCATTCCCCTTGCCGTCGGCGGTCGTCTTCGAACACGAAGAGCAACGGTAATACGTGAGACATAAATGCTGGGATGCAATATGCCTCTTCCATTCGTTTTTGGACCCGAATGTGCTGTTACAGCCCGCAAACGAGAATGCGCAGGGAAAAGGTCGTGTGTGGGCTGCAAGAATATGCTTTCGTAGTGCTGTTGAGTCTTTGAAGGGCGCGTGCATACAGTGGTTGCATCTGGTCTCTGACTTTGAGAGAGCCCGACGACCTTTCGGCTTCATTCCCGGACTAGTCTGTAGCTCTGTTATCCCGATTGCGGGATGAGCAGAATCGGGAAGAGGTCTTTTCTGCTCTTGTCGTCTCATGTCCGGGATTGAATCTGGTAGGGTTGTTCTCTGGCGGTCACTAGGTCCTTGAGACGCGGATGATCCTTCATCGCTTCGAGTCCGAATGTGACTTAGTGCCTTGAGTTGCTCTGCCGCTTCCTGCATCTCTGCCGTGTCCTTCACTTCGTCCTTCTCCTTGACCGAAGTAAACGATGTTCCAGGGGAGCTATTAATAGGGTGGAAACCGCTATGCTCCATGGTTGACAGGCCATTCCGCACCATTGTTGGGGAATAGCCATCTACCTCCGGCTTCGTTCGAATAGGAGAAATAGCCGCCACTTCCCGTGCTTCCAGTAAGGCCCTTCCCTCTTCATCCTTGCTCAACCACGGCTGCGCCTCTCCAGTCTTGACAAGATGCTGGTACAGGTGTAGCATGTTATGGGAGTTGATGAAGCCGAGATAGCAGCATACTTGATCATGCTGGACTACTGTCCACACCGAATGTGGCATGGATATGAGCAGCATTGTTGGCGGACCAAGAAACATCCCTTCCACGATAATATTGTTGGCAGAGGTGGGTCGTGACTGTAGCCATTTGTTATAAAATCCCATATCGGGGCTCGCTTCACCAACGAATGTCGTGCACACAAGGACTCGTGCCTCATCGAAGCGTAGGCCGTGCATCTTCTCTCCGTCATCGACCTTTTCCTCTCGTACCCCTATTGGCCTCGAAGGTTCTGTAGATTCGTTCCGAGGGCTCACAATGGGAGAATGGCCTTGGGATGGAACAAGAGTTAAATTCTGTCCGTTTCCTCTGGCAAGAGTGAAGAAGACCGGTTGTGCTCGCTTCGCAGAGTGTGCATCGCCATTGATGGCACCGACGTTGTCGAGATTATATTGCTGGAGTTTCTGTCCCCGTATCTCCTCCAAAAGACGCTGAACACTAAATGGTCGGCCATTGCCCAGTTTCCTTAGGGAATCATTTAGGTACGAGGTAAACGAGCGACCTTCCTCACGATTCATATGCTCCGGCGTACAAGCGGCAATTCCCTGCTTGATACCATGGCGGCCGGACGGACTGATATCGGAAAGTGCACAAGTGTCTAGTAGAAGTAATACGTCCTGTATGGTATCCTCTAGAAGGCATCGAATACCGTCCCATTTGATCTTGGCAGCATCATTGCGAGCATTGCTACGAACTTGTGTCAGACAGGAACAAGAATTTTGAGGAATGTGGCCTCAAGAATGAGCAGTAGCACATGCTTCTCAACGTACCTGGCCCAATAAAGCTGATCATCCGATCTTACGGAGCCATACCCAGCATAGTAAAGGACGAGGAGGTGATTCCGTGGTGCGTTCTCTAAGAATGAGGCTAAGTGTTGGAGCAGTTTCAAAGTCGGATTCTGATCTGACGGAATCAGCCATCTCTGAGTGTAGTAGTGATACTGTGACCGAAGAGTATGCTCAAGAGCATCAATATCAGAAGAAGCGGTAGGGTCGTCAGCCCATCGAAGCAGGAGGACGGAGACATTGGTCGAAGCCAAAATCTCAGCCTGCCTCTCAGCTTGACGCTGTATCAACATCGCAGCATCTTGGAGATGCCGTGCGAAGGACTCAAAGTCATGACGCTCCGGATTGGATGCCAGTGCAGCAGCCGCGGCAGCCGCAGCAGCATCTTGAACGGGATACTGTTGCTGCGAGACCGATGTTAACATTCTCAAACAATCTTCTCACGAAAGGGAAAGGCGGCGGCAGCCAAGCAAGACTAGACTGACCGGCTCTGCAGTATATGAAGCTGCGCTGTGCAGACCTGAGTTGCCAGCAGCGGATGGTGAGGTTGGCTCAAAACTGGCAATTTTTGGTGCAAGCTTGCGCTTCTTAGTGGAGGGTTCCATCTAGTAACGGCTAAGCCATGCAACAGTCTGTAGCGGCCCGAACAGGCGTATACAGTTCAAGGAGCACTACTAAGTCGATGCCACGATTGCTTCAGATAAAAATTGAGAAATGGGTAAAAGGACTGGCCGTCTGCCACGTATGGCGAGGCCTTGCGCGGCGGAAAAAAGTGAGGGGGCACAACTGGCGGTGCGCGATAGCGGACTGTATTGGTGCGGACCAGCCGAGGACGGAGGGTTGGTGATTCAGGCCCAAGCGAGGCAGTTTGTGCGATGGTACGCAGGGCTGAGGGGTCCGTACCGGTTGATTAAGAAGCTTCAAATGACAAAGAGAGCCGAACGATGCCGCAGAAGCTCAAGGTGACGGAGATGGCGCACAGCCAAGTGGTAAGGCTAAGATTAAATTGGGCGTGATGTCGTGGCCTCGAAACTCGCTCGTCAGAAGCAGATGGGACGGGACTGCGGAATGGCGGGGGGCAGCGGAGCTGGCAGAGAGGTGTGCGTGGTGCGTTGGCGAACCTACTATTGAGTACCAAGCAAGAAAGCCGTGCAGAGTGAGAAGCAGTAGGCACTGGCCTGGTAGCGGATTGGATGAGGCCTGGTTTTGTTTTTGATAGGCGACTTGAAGCCCGAGGACGGAAGAGATGAAGAACAAAGCTAAGAAGTAGAGTTGCAGAGGAGGCAGAAGACAACAAGCCGGGCATGCAGCTGCAGCAACAGCACCACCCTCGTCCCTGTACTAGATGGGAACCAAGGGTGAAGGGGTCCTCGAGGCTTTAGGCGAGGCTGTGGCACTGGAGCTGTTGGCGGCACGGTGGGGCAAAGTATGTGGTGTGCGGTACGATGCTGGTGTCTGCACCGAGAGAGGGTTCATCTAGGTACAGGTGAACCACTGGGAGCGTTGACGAGGGGCGAGGGAGCGAGGGACCCATAGATACCTGGCACTGTGGCAGGCAGAATTCGGTGGTCAAGCTACCGTGCAGCTACCTAGACAGACATTGGCCACATGCGAGTCCTGCGGGAGGGAACATGATGCTACGGATGGTACAACATGGTGGTGGGAAGAGGCGGGCAGCAACAGGTAGGAAATTCGGGAAGCTTGGAATTGACGCTTCAACAGCCGAGAAGAGAGAAGACTCGGCGAGTAAAACCCCAGCATGCTACGAGTCGACAAATGCAATTGGATAGCGAAGCTCTAGGCCAGGGCACTGCGCCCGACGACAACCCCCGCCCAGGTACACCCGTCTTTGCCTCCCGCCTGTGGCTTCATTGTGGCCTGGCAGATTAAGTGCACCCAACATTGTGCCATTATCCGACGCCTGGTTGCGAAGACGAACAAAGCCGCAAGCCGTAATTCGAGGTGCACGGAATGCACTGTCGGATATGAATGATTAGCAATTGTAGTCAAATACGCTTAATTGTTACAGGGCATGAGAAATAGTCAAAGTTGGAACGCAGTACTGCGGCTGGCTGGTGAAGTTCTGAAAAGACAGGACTGAATGAATGGATGGATGCCTTTCATCCCTCTGATCTGGTCACGACTTAGGTTCTTGGCCCTGCCATGCCCTGGCCCTGCTAAAGTTGCCGCCCTCCCTGCTGGGATGAACGGACAAGTCGTGAGGGACTGAAATGCCAATCAGGCTGAGATCACAGAAACATCATTGTTACTGTCTCTGTGAACACAGCATTCTCTCCGGTTGGAGCCACCACGCAACCTGCCTGCCGAGTCGTGCCATTACTCCTCTTCTTTGGAAACGCTTGATTAAACCGCGTTGATGTCATGATCAAAACTAATACCTACCTGCTCATGTCGGTCGACGCCTAACTCCCCTTAGTCACCGTGCAATTCGGTGGAACGTACCAAACGCCCGCTTCACATGCACAGCCGAGCCCTTTGACCTGTTGGGAACAAGATTTCTGGAGACCGTTTGGCAACCCTGCTAATCCCACTTACGATCTGCTGGTCAAGCTCATGTGCTGGCGCCGTCGAAACCCCTCTCGACCCTCATTGACCCTCTGAGTGTCTTGCCCTTGTCCACCACGCCAGCCCGTGTGTGCGGAGAGGCCCAAGCTTGATTGGTGGTTGGTGAATCAAGTCCCTGTAAAACAGATTCGACCATCATGAGTGGTACACCACTCAGCGTTACCCAACCTGCCTCTTCTGCATCTGGGGGAAACTCTGTTTCTGCCAGGGCGCCGTGGCTTTGATTGACAACTGTCTCGCCCCGGTTCTAATCCCTTCAAGTAAGACTTTCCGACAATAAATAGTTGGACTCAAGCCTCACACCAGCGATTGACAGGGAAAACTAGGGCCTGGCTTGATTAGGATGAAGGACTGAATGTAAACATGCCCGTAATTATTACTATCATCAGCCTTGCGCCCAAGTATCGCACTCTTGCTTTTATGTACAGATTAGTCCTAGTTTTGGATGATTGTGACCTACAGTTTCATAGTCGAAAGTCTGTCTACATATGTGAATCCCTGAAAGCCAACCTCGTGTATTGGGGACCTGATGGAACGGAATGTCCGGCATCCTCCCCATGATGTATGATTATCGGCTTTCCCCCCGATTCAAAATCCAGATCCTTACCACTGGTGCAATCATGCCAACCTCGGAAGAGGTGGGTGGGAGACGCGTGTTCTGGACTCCTCGTTGTCAATCCGCAGCCTTCCCCACCACCCACTTTGTGCGACAACGATGGCCCTTGTGAGTTTGGGTTTAAGGACAGCTCCTGTACCTAATCCAAATCGCCTTGTGCAGGCAATAAGCTGGGTTTCAAGGATAATACACAAGTAGAAGCTTTGAAGTCGTTGATGAACAATGAACCATGTCACGCTGCTCTGTTTCTGTTGAGTGACGAAACAAGACAAAACAAACCACAATAATCTCAGCTTCGAATATTGCGAGATAGCCATCTATTTGTGCGACGAGGCTGGGCACATTGCAATATTTGCAAAAGTTGGGGCTGCACCCTGAGGGTGGGAAGGCCAATCGCCCAATCATTCTGTGCTGGTACTGCCCAATCAAGCAGCCAGATCAGAGGAGGACAGAACGTGGCTCCCAGAGCACGCGCACCACGAAAGGTTGAGGGCGGGGGTCCAAAGACACTCCCGATGCTGCATGTCTTAGAGCCACAATCGAGATATGCGAGGGTGGCCTCACGATCATGAAACAGGGCGGTCAAAGCCTTGCTAGCTTCTGCCGAACAGCTGTCGAACTTGCTCCTGAGATACCCTCTAGGATCATGCCTAGGACCATCTCGTCGAGCTGTCCCCAGTGAATCAATCTATGTCTTATCCGTGTAAGAGGCACAGGTCTTGCAAGTCTGGTCCAATGTCGTAGGGAGACTAGAACATGCATCGTCTGTGTTGATACGTGTTGTGGTGCAGGTTGGCCATGACGTGCGGCAGGGCACTGAGAGGCAGCCCATCCTGACTGTTGCAGATCCTAGTCTATGCCCTATTTTTACTGTCCTAGTATTGTTGAAACTTCAAGCTCCATGGACGTTGCTGTATCAAAACTATGGGTTCGCTATCGTTTCTCCTGGATCATCGGGCTTAGACTCGAAACGAACTGGTGCCGAGCAGCATTCAATTTTAAGACCAACATCAGGTTATGGTAGATGGTGTTTCCTCCTCATGGTTTCTGTGCCTTGTTTCGCCGCCTACGATGATTGGGTAAACCGAGATCCGTGTGGCGCACACAGCCACACGGGTCATAGTGTAACAAGGGTGGGGGAGGGATGCGTGGCGCACCAGTCCAGGCTGACACCTTTCTCACCCTTTTACTGTGTTTTGCCAAAGATGCCTCAACAGGCCCTGTCGACTATGTGTTAATGTTTAGCAGATAGACACATGAGTCACGAGAGAGGAGATGCCACAGACTTCACTCGTCCAATTGTTCCGTCAGCCGACCATCATTCACTGGCGGGAATCCCGTGATTGCGATTACCGATTTGCCAAGCAAGCACTGCCTCGTCGAGTGTGCAGACACCCACCCTGACCGTTGGACCGAGGTCGACTGGACACAATGCATTGCAACATCGTTCCTAATGATACTGATAAATGTGCTGATGATAAGCCGAGATATACCATCTCCCATGTCGTAGCTATATAGCAGCCTAATTCTGCTTCTATGCAAAGGGTAAGCCGGCTGAGGGGCTGAGGACTGGGCTCCTGCGCAAGACTTGTACGCCATGGTAGGTATTAGGTATGAGTACCAAGGCTTCTCAACTATTTCCACCTCAGTCCGTAAGCAAGCTCACTGTGACACTTGAACTGCCATGTTTGGACAACTTCTGCCTACCCAAAAGAACACCAGTGAATCTTTCGCTTTCACACCTCTTGATATGCCGGACACAGCTATTGACGTAACAGGTATTGCTATAGTCTAAGCAATAGCGCTCTGCTATATATCAGGACGTGAAGCGCCATTACGCCAAGGAATATACATACCTAGTAGTATGTTGCAGAAGCATCCATGAGTCGCATTGTGTGTATGGTTGGGCCGCGCAGCTCCAGGGCTGAGCGGCGTTAGTCCTACTGACCATAAGGCCCAAAGGCCCCACTTTCACCCACCATTCAACATCAACTCACTAGCGCTGACAGACAGCCGATTCCTGTTCCTGTCGCTTATTGTTCTTGAACTGATTGGGACCTTTCCCAAAAGTCGTCATCACCACCTTACCCGCATTCGCCTTCAAGAACCTTAAAACCATTGTGTACAATCTCCACCAACCTGGAACCTCCGGTTCTACCGATACTGTCCGTGACAACTTCTTCGTCCGCCCTCGTTAGCCTTGCATTTGTATAGACAGCTCGCTTTGGCCATCTCGCTTGCCTTGCACGACGTCACAGCAGATATTCCCCTCCTTCACCTCACCATTTCGACAACCTCTTCAAATAGCACAAGAAGCCCTACTCGCAAAAGCCTGTAGAGCATGCCCGAAGACGCCTACGGCGTCAAGCGGCGGGACACCACGAAGGGCCCGCCGCTACGCGTCCTCAGCCTAGGTAAGTTCCTTGCCTCGTCATCCCCAGTGCGGCGACCGAGCTGACCTGCCATGGCCAGATGGCGGTGGTGTTCGCGGCTACTCGACAATGATCATCATCCAAGAGCTTATGCACCGTACTTTCGTCGAGATCGAGGGACGCGCTCCCCGGCGGCACGAGATCCCGAAGCCGTGTGATCACTTCGACCTAATCATCGGTACCGGAACTGGTGGCCTCATCGCGCTGATGCTCGGCCGACTCCGCCTCGACCTCGAAACTTGCAAGGAGCTTTACGTTCAGATGACGCGTCGAGTTTTCCAAACCGACAAGACGATCGCCGGTATTCCGTATCGATCCACGCTATTCAAGGCCAGCAAGTTGGAGGAAAGCATCAAGGAGGCTGTCCGCGTGCACACTGGAGAGGCTGCTGAGGTCGCTGCATCTGAGGCGGACCTAATCAACCCCCTAACTGCAGGACGTCAAGCTAGTCATCCCCGGAGAAACCTCAGCAACGCGAGCACTGTTAGCTTCAGCGCACGAAGTCCAGCTGCACAGATGGCAAGGCCCGTCTTCAACTCGCGTGGTGGCGACCCGAACGCCAAGCTCTACGATCCCCGAGAAAATCGGACCAAGACGTATGTAGAAATTCGTATTCTTCAGAAACATGAATTTCAATTCCTGGGCAATTCAATATGCTTACTCTGTCACAGCGCTGTCACGGCAGTCTACAAAGGTTCACCGAAGGGCTCGCCACCCACTTTACTACGCACCTACGATTCGCGACATGAGCCACCACCTGAATTTGATTGCACGATTTGGCAAGCTGGTCGGGCCACGTCTGCCGTGGGACTTGCTTTCAAGCCAATTCAGATCGGACAATCTGTCTTCCACGACGATGGGGCAGGTACATTCAACCCAGCACCCGAAGCTTTGGACGAGGCTGTGGTCAACGAATGGCCTGGACGGGAGATAGGAGTCTTCGTTAGTGTCGGTACGGGCAAGCGACCCAAGAGCAGCGACTCAAACCAGCATTTGTGGTACGAGGGCTTTCTAGGCGAATTCGCGGAGGCACGAAAGCGGTTAATCGCCAAGATCGAGAACTGCGAGACGATCCACGAATTCATGCTACGAGAATACCTGGCGCAGCGAGGCGTGCTCGCTGAAAACTACTACCGACTCAATGTGGAGATCGGTGTAGGAGAATTCGGCATGAACGAGTGGTTTAGGCTCGGTGAAATCAGCACCAGTACAAGGCGGTATATGGCACGACATGACGAGCAGAAGATGGTGCGGGGGATCTCGACAAAGCTGGCCAAGATTCACAAAGCCAGGATTCGATATAACCAGATGCCACGCGGTATTCCTGAGATTGTTAAGTCCACCTCATCAACAACTATGCAGAACCCGTTCGCGGTGGAACTCCCGGGCGACATGCCTGCAAGCCCTTCTTATGCCCACTCACCGAGTAGGCCGTCTTTTGAATCTGGGGCATCCGAAAGCCTCAACGTTGGACATCATAGACAAGGATCACCACGAAGCCTAATATCTCAAGAACACCTACAACTCCCAAATGGAGCATCACCACTATCGAGTGGTGCCCCTACCCCTGGGGAGGAGCCTGACCGTCTCCTTGCACATGCACCTACTCCAAGCGAATATCGAACCGCCGCAGGAAACGATAAGATTGCAATTATGAGTCCGGATGAGCATCCCCGGCCTCCGTCCATGCCGAAGCAAAGCGGCCTTCCTCCGACAAGGATTGAGCCACCACCACTACCGCCTAAGACCCCCTTGCCTGAGCGGCAGCAGCAAGACTTGCGGATGGCCACACCACCCTACCCGCTTGATGAAGCACCGCCGCCAGTGAATATGGCTCGGAAGCCAGATCTGAGAGGAAGATAAAAAACTGATCACAGCGAACTAAGGCTTCAGCCACTGCTACAGCGACAACCATAATTTTTCAGCACATGATATGGAGGCATTTTTGGAGTACTTGGCATTAATACACGGGACTGACTGCTTTGATGGATGGCTTCTGACGGCACAAGGAGGAAGGAGGAGTCGGCTGCGGTGCGATGGAAAGAGACCTGAACTCGATCTCCAAACTGCTTGCCTACTAATGTAGTGACATTGTTTTTCTTCCTGTTCATCTACGTCTGGAGATACCACGGTTGCAAAATATTGCGCCACAACGTCTTTTCTTACCACGCGATCTACCCAACAATTTGATGAGCAGTTCTTATGCGCTTTTGTCCCCACGAGCGGCAATACGCCGATCATGAAATGGTTGCTAATCGCTGACTGAAGAGTGAAGTCGCTAATGGAGCTGTGGAGCTTTCGGTAGTTTGCCACTTGTCAATAGTGATGAACGGCTTTGGCGACGGTTCTTCCCAAGGCTGAGGCAGGGCTGGAGCTGGACGGACAAGCTCGGAAGGTGCCGATCCTTGAGGAGTCGGAGAAATGTGGGATGAGGTTGGTGGAGATGACAGATGAAAGGAATGCCGGGCTCTCACTTGCCAGCGAGCCCCGGCCCGCCCATCCTCGTTTTCAGCTGCCATGTTGTCGAGATCAACGAGCCATACTGTTCCTTCGAAAAACTTTAATGTGGTTGCATGTGATTATAGTGCTAACGAGGCGAGGACGATGGGAGTTAGTCTGTACCGAACTGTCCTGTGGGACATGACAAGGGCCGGCGTGGCCTCTTACTACAGCTGGAGCCAAGTGCTCTTTAATTCGCGTACTACGTACTATAGCCCCTAACGGACGAGTATATACACGCATAGCAGGGAATCGTCTGATTGCCGTTCACTAACGTTGGAGCTATCGCGATTCAAAGCGGGGGCAACTTGAACAGCTAACGACTCAACTGGCGCGGTTTGGCTGCTTGGCCAAGATGTTGGGCAATGGCAATCGCCAGGTCTAGGCACGCTCGAATGACCTGAGCAGCGTCCAAGTACAACTAGACCCGTAGTCGTCGTCGTCGTCGTCGTCCCAACGGAACCCAATGATGGCTAGGGAAAAACTAGTTAGGTCTGGTAACCAACATCAGCTTCTGCTCAAGGAGCAGCTATTCCTGAAATGGTCCATCTCGTCTCGGCACCTTTGACTTGACACTCTGGAGCTGGGGCCGCGCGGGTGATCCGCCCGGCATTGGCCTTCTTGCAAAATGTCAACCTACTGCCGAAGCAGTATTGGACGGGTAAGAATTCAAGCCCCGATCTCCGCTCCCTGACAACTCGCTCTGCCTCGAAAGACGCCTCAATAACCTTCTTGAGGACATTATCAGTAGATTTATCTGCGTAAAGCCAGAGTCACACTGGAAGTAGCGGAACCAAGGCTTTCCAGGGTGCACCACCTAATGCCACTACCAAACCTCTCACAAGCAGCCCCCTCTCCCCCACCACAGGATAGGCCCAGGCCACACACACACACAGCTGATTATCGCCGTCCTGGCTCCAGGCCCCTGGCCTCTTTCCCACCCACCCCTTGACGCTCCACCACCCAACCACGCAACACACGCCTCGACGCATTCTGATCTCAAGCCACGAAATCCGATCCTTTGTCAACCTTGATACTTTCCTTGCCGGTGCATGTCAATCTGTAATATTCCGCCAGAACGAATACGAACAAAGCTGCAATAGTAGCAAAACCGCTTATTTTATTGAGTGCCAGTTTTGGTCCTCTTGGGCTACTGCATTGCTTCGTCTCACTCAAGGCCTTCATTCTAGTGTCATTTTTCAACTTCCCCCGTCACTGTCACATCTCGCGCGTCCTTGTGCAACCCCAATCTGCAGTTGAGCGTTTTGCGACTCCTACTCCAGGATTACCCCCTTTACTACTCGAGAACTGTCCAGCCGTCCGTCCGTCCGGCTTACTGTCCTCAATTGGCGGATTCCGCCACGGAGTATCCCATCTCCTTAATCTGTTGCGTTACGGCTGTCTCGGATTTGGTCAATTGCTTGATCAAGGAGGCCTAATACCTCCGATGCGGCGTCCAAGGAGGGATAGGCTTCGATATGTCCGGAGACCAGAGGAAGTCGCAAAAGGAGACCGCACCATCGCAGCCAACCCGCCGAAGACCAGAGAGGCCATCTTTATCATGTACGGAGTGTCGACGACGGAAGCAAAAGGTAAGACAAGACCGTCCAGTCATGGATTTGGTTGGCACTTGCCTCCATTCACTTGTGTCCTGTGTACACAGCAGGGCCCTCTGATTCGACCATTAACTTGGGCTCAATCATCTGCAGCCTTCTAAACGGCAGTAATCGACTGACTGACTGGCTGCAGTGTAACCAGGGCAAGCCGTGCACAAACTGCTCTCGCAGGTTTCCTCAGCCCATTTGCGAGTACGACACAAAGCTATCGAAAAGGTCAGAAAACTTCGACTCCTGCACTATCCAAGGCCTTCTATCTGAGGCTGCTAACTCTTGGCGTTTCGTTGTTTCCTTACTAACGGCTGTTGTATTTCAAGATCTAAGCGAACAGGCTCCCAGTCCTCAGAGGATCCGACCCTGGCAGTTACTGACAACAATGGGCCGTACTCACACCTGAAGAACACTGGGGTTCAGGATGCAATCCTTCAAATAGAGCTGCCTACTCGCGTGATCAGGAGGGGGGCTACTGAAGCCAATAGTTCAAGCAGCAAATCCTGGTCTTCCGGCTCCGATGTGCGGGAGCATGACGGTCGTGATCCATGGAGACTATTCACTCCACAGATCAGCGACCAACAGACGATCATCCAATCCAAGGCTATCAATCAAGCCATTCGAAAGATTGTCCAGGAGCGTGCTGAAGCAACAGGGTCGGCCGACACGGGGGATTGGCAGCAAGGCGCCGCTGTGGTGATTCGTGCGGTCCATGATTCCTTGCCGCCTTTGAAGCCCATTGGTAGCTATTTCGATGATGTGAAAAACCTGCCTATGGTCCCAACGAGGCTTAACAAGGAACTTGTCCGCACACGTAAGTCAACCGCTGCCCCCAGTCCTGCTCAATGCTCTCCCTGGCCATCAATCACAAGTATATTGTCTCGTCCTTGTTACTGAGTACACATTGCTAGATCTTCAAATCTTGTGCCGCTACAAAGTCTCAATAGATGGTAATCCAGGTCGCGATAATGCTTTTATGCGCCACTGGATCCCTTTTACAATACAGGACCCCTTGATGCTGCAGGTTGTGCTGTACACTTCAGCCTGCTTCCTGAGGGAGACTGGCCATGTTCCAAAAACACTGACCATGGCCTATAAGGGCAACACCTATCAGTTGCTAAATCAAAGTCTTCGCTCCGAGAAGACGCAGTGTAACGACGTGACAGTGCTTGCTGTCTCACAACTTGTTATAGACGAGTGGTACTGGGGCGCTACCAATGATCTGCGGGCACATATGCTAGGCCTGAAGATGGTTATCCGCATGAGGGGTGGGCTACAGAAACTGGGAATGCACGGATTCCTCGCCAAACTGGTTTTGATGTCAGTGCCCCCTTCTTTCTTATTGAACCTTTCTTATTGAACGGCATACTGACGTTTCTTTGCACTGTAGGCACGACATTGGCATTGCCTTAGCTCACGAAACAGAGCCTATGATGTTCGACTGGCCGGGCTTTGAATTCGACGACCCGATCATGGTCCCTTTCCAGACATCGCTGAACTCCCCATTTGTGTCGGGATGGCCAACTTTCGCAAGCTCGTCCTTGTCAGGGCGTATGAATCCTGGCATAGCAGCCATCCTAGACGACATGCGCATACTCATTGAAACAGTGCTGAGTGGTCTGAACGACAACCTCGAGCACACTGATCCTACCAAGCTGGCCTCAACAGTATCATGGATTCAGCAAAGACTGGATTTGCTTCCACAAGAGATCCCGGAACTGCCCGACCGCCCGTCTCGTGAAAACTCAGAAGATCGAACATATAGCAGTTCGCCTGCCGTCAGCTCCGTCGACTCATCCCACAGTAGCCCTCCGGAAGTCATAATGTCAGGCCCTGACCCAATTTATAGCTGGGTTCGCAGAACTGCCATCATATATTGCCGCGCTATTGCGAATCGCCAACCTCTCAGCGTCTCGTGCATTGAGTCTGATTTTGATTATCTCTGGCAATTCACCTGGCGTAGCCACAGCGATGCTACATGGACTACCGTCGGCATTCTTTTCTGGGTACTAACAGCCATCACTCCTGCGGCTCTGAACCGACCGGCTTCTCGATCTATCAAAACTGTCATGATTTGCTGCCTTATGAACATGGGGGTAGAGAATTGGCATGTGACTACTGACGCAGCAAGAAGAGCATTGAGGCTGCAGGCCTGGTTAAGGAGAGGTGGAGGGAATGGCGGGAAGGTGTTCGGTGGAGAAAAGGGTATTGATAGATATGGCTTCTCGCCGAGAGACAAGCTGACAAATTTTGGGTTGACGGCACATTACGAGGATGGGGATAAGGAAGAATAAGGCAGCTCCATCGCGCAGCCCAAGAGGAGGCAAAGCATTACGAACGGGAATATGCTACCCAGTCCTCACTACCTATAGTACTTAGTCACCACTGAAGTACAAGGACGGCAACAACGTTTAAAGGAGTCGCACCCAAGCATCTTATTTCAGGTCCTGGCATGGTTGATGAGGCAACCTCGAGCGCTTGGGCATGACTCGGAGAGAACGGAGGCACTGTAATGGAGGAAGTATCGCTGTTCTATCTGCAAGGAGAAGCGAGGGCGTCTGAGCAAAGACGGGAACAGTTTGTACATCATGACTGACGACTGAGAGTTTGGGAGGTTTAAAGGTACAGGGCTCACGCAAACAATGTACAAACCAATACAAGAAGCTCGCAGTGCTTCGCAACTCGAGCGTCGCACCTAATTTGTTCATTCACACACCCTGTGTCCTTGGTATCAAGAATGCAATATTGAGCAAAGACCTCAAAGTTCCTACATGCCAAGCTAATTCGTTAGAGGTCCCAGAAGTTTCTCACCAGATTGGCAATGAATCCTTGCCCAATCTACTTGATCATCTCATGATTTCCGAGACCTCAAGCCCAGCTGCTTTTAGGTTATAGTTAGGCAGGGATCCCGTTGCTCCTGGGACTTTCGCCACTCTTCAAACATGAGAACTTCATGCCATGAGCCAGTTCTTCGTCAGAGTGCAGATTTCTTCTTCATAGGGTAGCCCGCATCTGCTTTGATCTCGTCACAGGCGAAGCAGCTTGGGATCTGGAAGTTGCGCGGAGTCACAACGTAATGATCCAAAGGCAGCGAGAAGTTATGCTTTATCAGGTTGACAAAACCCGTGGTCAAGGAACGGGAGTGTAGGCCCGTAAGTTAGTCATTGGAGGCTGGTTGCTTCAAAAGAGATAAAATCAGGATTCTTATTGTGTCACTAACGACCCATTGTGATGTGTGAATGGTTGGCGGGTGTCTTGCTGGATTGAGTACTCTCCAGGAATGTCTTGACGGCCTGCTTTGGACAGAGATTGAGGTGTGCGTGTGTCTTAAGCTACCATTCTTCACCCTGTTTGTCAGGATCATATTCGACAGGCATTGTACCAAGAGTTCATGTCCGTTACCATGGAGCCTCTCCCTGAGTGATCCGATCGTCAATGCTGGAGCCATATTGCTTAATTGTCATTCACCTAAGAAAACTCCTTAATAGCCGGAACTCGCTTCCCGATCACCATGAGTCTGCAGAATGCGCGCACCTCTGACTTGCATCATCCCTGAAACCCCGCCGCCACCATGCATTGCCACGTCGACAAACGGCTCAAGGAACAAACCATCCAACCCCATCCGACATCGTCTTCTTTAGCCTTTCTATGGGGTCGGGGAGTAGAGATATTTTGATTGGGTGGAAGCCCAACACCGTCATCAAAACAACTGGGATGATGGTGGTTTGTTGTTGATGAGTTGTTTCGTTGTTCAATACAACCATCATTGTGGTGTGATCTGTTCGGAGGGGTGGAGGGCCTGAAAATGAGGAGAAGGCCTTTCTTATCTGCCCTGACTTTTGCTGATGCCTATGTTTATGGTTTCCCATTGGATTCTTGCCTCTTATTCTTTGTTCTGCTAACATAACTGAGTGGTGGCCGTGGCGCTCTTCGGTATATTGAACCTGGCGATGCGACACGTCACTTGATCAAGCAACGCACAAGACGCAAACAATAAATGTTTCCGCCTTTAAGCACTTGAGGACTCGAGTTCCAAGCCCGCATCAGTCCGCGGCTCAACGACAGCATAACACAGAAAAGCGGGAACAGCAAAAGCAGGTATAGTTTCAGCAGCTCGGCAATGGCAGCCACAATCGACTTATCCATCCCAGGGCGACCAACAATGATGATGCCAGACGCCACACGGAACTGTCACTCGACGATCACAATAACAAGGGCCTTGAGGCGAAGGAAGACTGTATCTCTTAAGAAGAGGGCGGATGCCAGATTATTTTATTCCAGGCGTCTGGTCCTTCACATATGGAAAGGACAGGCCGGTGCCGAAGCTGAAGAAACTGAGGGCAGGGGGTTGGGAAAGTTCACAAAAGGTGTCATCAGGAGGCTTCATGTTGAGCAATTATATCGATACGAAGAAGTCTAAGTTAAAAAGGAGGACACAACGAGACAATCTCATCTTCACGCGAACAACTATTAACGCCTTGACGGGAAGTTTTGCCGAGGCCAGCGTGGAGATGATAGCTGGACATTTGCTTTTCTTCAAGGATACTAAGCACAGACCGTTGACGACGTTCAGCCTCCGGCGATTCGATGATTTCCGAGCTTGTAAGGTGCAACCAGGTCCAGGTGATTATCCTTTCTACTGGTAACGAAATTTGGAGAATCCTAGTCCAACACAATTGGCTAGGCTACTGGTTCGTTGTGTGAACGCTCAGAAAATTTACACGGACTTTATCCTGCCTGAAGAATTGCCCTTCACAATCAGCCATTCATCAGCGAACAAGCCTTTTCAATCCACTGTATGCTTTCGCTCTGCCGTATTCCGGCAGTCTGATCCGCTGAAGTGTCTCCTAGCGGGTTTGGTGATGTACATACTCTTCGGCTGAAGAATTAATCCAAGATATCTTCCAACGTCACATCGGATGTGTAAGTCCGTGAACTGAGACAAATCTTAGTTCAGGTCAACTTCAAACCTACTAATCCAGTTGGCTCTGGTTTCTCCTGGTCAACATTACCGTCCGATGCTGAGCGAGCATGGGAAATTAGGAAATTAGAACTGAAGTCAGCTGCGGAGTCTTGGATGCGCTAAGTGCCCACGAGCGAACAGGGGAGATCCAACCCTACGGTACGGAGTACTTGGGGCACTCTACAGTATTGTATTATTCGGTTCGCCTGACGAGGGTTCGCTGGCCGGGGGGGAAGCCGTATCGAGAAGGTTATGGCCCACAGGAGAATGATGATCCCAATCGTCCCCGGCTCTTCGGCCTCTTCCTCCAAGGACTTTGATCCGTTAAAATAAGACATTCATACCTAATTCGCTTTGGGTTCGGCAACGGCTGTAGCGGAAGATCCCTACGTTCTTGTTCCTCATCACTGACATCGTATCTTTCACTCGCACTGCTCGGTGTAGTGCTCGGGAACCTGGATGCCCTCAATAAGATCATTATTAGCCAGCTGGTCTGAATTACACCAGTTCGTCATGGATATGAGGCTAAAGATGCATCAAGCCGAACTCTAAGGCTCAACCCGAACGGCGGTTGGTAGCAGCATGCTACGCTGCCCGTCGATGATGCCGTGGCATAGCGATGTGGTCTTGGGGGGCTGGGCTTTACTTATACCGTTGGTACAGCCTTGGAGTCGCTTGACACATCTCCTCGTTCCTCGCCTTGCCCACTGCTGCTGCTTACTGCCAAGGGATATTCCGGGATGAAACTTGCAGCAGCAGCCGTTGGCCTGGTTGCCACTCTTGTCTTGGGTGCTCCTGCACCAGTCGCAGATCTTGGATCGTCGGCCGATGTGAAGCTGGATCTTGGGGCTGAAGTACAGGAAGTTTCATCGCTTCTGGAGGTGAAGCTTGAGCTACAAGGCAGCTCAAAGGTCAAGGCTGTGGTCACGAACAAGGCGGACCGTCTCCTCAATATCCTTAGGGTGGGGAATCTGCTTGACAGTAATCCTGTTGAGCAGGTCGCTGTATCTTCCAAAGGTAAGTCTGCACATTCTCCCTCTCTGGACACACAAGGCTGACATGTTTGTTTTAGATGGTGAAGTTCCATTCGGCGGCATCAGGCTCCGACTCCTCGTGGAATCTCTTACTGAAGATGCCTTCGTAAGCGTCCCGGCTGGAGAGACCATCTCTGTATTGATTGACGTCGCCGAGCTGTACGACCTCTCTTCTGGAGGGCCATTCAGCATTACGTCCTCTGGAGCTCTCGCCTACGCCGAGGCTGACTCCACCAAACTGACAGGCTCAGCGCCATACTCATCAAACACACTTCAAATCAATATCGACGGGCCGCTTGCCACGTTCGTTCGTTTGTCATTCCTCAACAAGCGAGTCAGGAATAAGGATTGTAAAGGGGAGCGACTAGAGGTTCAGAGGGAGGCTCTTTCGAACTGCGAGTCCATGGCACGTGCTGCCTCTGCAGTCGCCTCATCAGGCTCAGCCTCCAAAATGCAAGAGTACTTCAAATCTTCCTCAGTTCTCGCTCGCAACACGGTCTCTGGCACATTCGACCGTGTTGCAGAAGAATGCTCGTCCATGACCAGCGGCATCTCAGATTATTACTGCTCTGACCCTTGGGGGTACTGTTCTGGCAATGTGCTGGCTTATACCCTCCCGAGTGAGAGCTATACGGCATACTGTGACTTGTACTTTGACGCTTTGCCGCAGGTGGCAAGTCAGTGTCATGGGCAGGATAAGGGCAGTACGACTATCCACGAAATGACGCACTTGAAACAGATAAAAGGGACTAGTGATTATGGAGGCTATGGGTATGCGCACGTTCAGAGTCTGAGCAGTCGTCAGAACCTGAACCATGCGGACACTTATGCTCTGTTTGCGCAGGCTATACACTTTGGGTGTTAAAGGAGGACTGACCCATCAAGTGTGCGTTAAGATGCATCAAATGTCGCATATGATCAAGCTGAATGCATCAATACTTGATAGTGTCAGCCATTCGGCTTCCCTGGCACGCTCGATGTATGGCCTGGTGTGGATTGGCTCGTGACATGTCCAGACGAATCGTCGCCTCTTCCAATCAGTCTAGCAACCATCACCATAAGAAAACATCACGGCGTGCCTCGCGAAGCATACGAAAATAAGCGAGTATATCTCCGGGGAGCCTTTCTCAACTCGCCTCTGACTCTCTGTCACAAGTGACCGGCCTGACGCGGCAGCATGGGGTGGGTGTCACAGCGTTGAGCGGATCGTTCACCTTTGTGTTACCAAGTGGCTTCTGAATAGGGAGCATACCCTCCCAGCTTCTTCTTGTACAATGCACCATGTGTGTTTAGTCTGCTACTAGGATGACATGTCTTACGAATGTTGGATACAGACCCTGTCCCTGGGAAGAGTGGCCCGTGATCCAGGAAAGAGACATATTTCTCCTAAGCGATTTGGAGTCCTGGATCCAAGTGAAACATGACTGCCCACTTCATGGCGCTCGTTGGCCTCGAGTCGCTTGAGATGCTTGAAGTCGAGCTCACCCCTCGCAAGCCCTTGAAAATCGAGGCAGCAAAGATCTTAACAAGGAAAAGAAAAGAAAGAAGACCAAGAAGAGTGACAGCTCACAGAGCACAAATTCCGCTGTTGCGTCCGCCTCAGGTCACGCTCAGGTCACCCGAGCATGTAAGTCGTATCCTCCATCTTCCAGTCATCGTTGTCCTTTAAGCGATGGAGCACCACGGCACATATCCTCTGCGTATAGGACTTGGCCAAACGCATTCCACTCCTCCCCCTCATGGAAATCTCGTCAACGAGCCATGACAAGTTTCTTTTGGGCAAATAGTCACTTTTTTGCAAGGCTCTTAGACGAAATGTCGCAAAGTTCGACAGCCATGTTTGCTGTATGTAGAAATTTGTGCCGGTGCCGAGGTGTTGGCGGGCGACACGATCGCATTTACCCCAGAGACATGATCCCGGTGCCTTCGGGAATTATTCATTTCTATGTCTCTTCCAAATTGATGCATTCTCGGGGCATTGAATTTGTGTGTCATGCAGCTGAGCACACGCCTTCTATCTACCTACCTACTTGATTCGGCACCATTGGTGACACCCTGCGTTATTGTTTAGTAGTACCTACTATACATAGTCCTTTTCATCCTTTCCATGTCACATAAGTACAGACTTGTTGAATGGATGTGAGCATTCTACCGACAGCGGCATTGATGACTGGATTAGGAAATGGGTAACGCGATCTGGTTCAAAGCTGTTCCCGGGAAAAAGATTGAAGTCGCACGAGGACGAACGAGAGACAAAAAGAATGAATCATTGATTATGTGTCACCATGAAGAAAAGCAGTTATTCTTGAACACCAACGAAGATAAATTTTATTTGAGTTTCTTCCTCCTTAAAATCGGCGCTCCCATCGTGAAGGAAGCTTTGTGGTTCACATCGACTATCGTCGCTCCTAGCAGTGTCTCCAAACCCAACAGCCTTGTCATGGATCGCCTACGATGCACCAATTATGGTGTTCTTCGTGCAAGAAGACTCTCCCAGCACTGGTTGGGCTTCAAGAATGCGCATAAGCTCTTCCTTTGGATCACTTTTGGCGGAATTGTGATCCATTTCGCTCTCACACGAATATCGAACGTCGACATCGATGGGGTCTTATGCAGTCAGAGTGGTCGTTCAGTTCCGGGAGAGTGTTTCTGGTGGCAGAAAAGCCATCCAATAGGTAGAGGAAGTATGATCCTGCATCTGGTCACCATTCTTCCAGCTTCCGTTCTTGCTTTCTTGCAGTTCTCGCCGATTCTTAGACGCAAGGCCAGGAGGTTCCATCAGTTGAACGGATACACCATTACGCTTCTGTCGACACTTGGGACAGTAAGTGGCTTGGCACTCTCTCCAAACTCTTTCGGAGGGAGTCTCGAGTTGCAAAGCGCGATGGTCCTATCATCGATAATTTTCCTTGTCTGTCTCACGCTAGCTCTGTACCATACACGGCACCTCAACGTTGAACAACACAGAGCTTGGATGCTGAGGGCTTGGGCAGTGGTATGTCTTGAGAGGGCAGGCTTGGAGCGACAGATGACTCTTGCATGCTGACACTCTGGGCATTTATAGGCATTTCATGTCATCACCATGCGCCTTTTGAACAAAGCCCTATCTTCGTTTCCCGGCAGGTTCATCAACGGTAGACACGTTGTTATGTCCTGCGCCGTGGTCGACTTCATGTTCAAAGGGAACACCAGCGTTGTCGAGAGTCTATATCCAGACTGCAGGACATACTATTCCGGCGCCCGGCTAAGCCAGAGTGTTTTGATACGGAGCGACGCATCATCTTCGAGGGTTGATCACATCGCGGCAAACTTTGGCGCTACTTGCGCGACATCGGCGTGGTTGGCGTTGGTACTTCACTGCATATCAGTAGAGGTGTACCTTGCATCTACCACTGCTGAAGCCGAGAGGCTGAGAGCACATTCAAAACAGCGACACGGGGGAGAGTTGATAGTGAGACGGTTGAATGTTGATGTGGCAAGAAATCTGGCGGATAAGCCGACATGCTGGACTCCAGCTATCGAGAAGGATATCGTCATTTCCTCTGACTCTGACGCATCAAAGCATTGAATCATACAGTTCGACCACTGTAATAATCACATCCCATACCAAGTGCTGCTATCGGAGGGCAAGAACTTTTCAAGTAAATGGTATCGTCAATAGCCTTAGGAAATGATATTTTCCAGCATTGTGGTGTCATAGTCTAAGCCTTGGTGAAGCTGCCTTGATCCATCCAATGCACACAATCTGGCATTACAATAGGGCGGGGTCAGGTGGGGGGCGCGTGAACTTGGTGCGACAAAAACGATCTTGCTAACGCTAATTTAGTAGGTGAGCAGGACATCGATCGACAAATGCTGTGAGCTATGATTTGTAAGATTCATCTTCTATCAACACCTCCTCATCCTTCTCGAGGGCAGCGACGCATCCTTGTCCTCTAATCCCCTCTGCTTCTCCTCAAGCAGTTCTCAATTGTTCGAATCCTCAGTACGATGGCCCCTATCGGTGTTGCCATTGTCGGCAGCGGCATCTTTGCCAGAGAAGAGCATCTGGTTCGTCGTTGACTCTCTGTCCAATAGACATGCGCACGTGGATTGACCAATTTTCTCCCAGCCCGCTGTCGAAAAGACAGATCTCCTCAGCCTCAAGGCCATCTTCTCTCGCTCTCTCAAGAGTGCTAAGGACCTCGCCTCCCATGCCAAAACATCATCTAACGTCGACCTTTACTCCACCGACAGTGGTGAGGACAAGGCTTACAAGGATCTCCTTGCCCGGAGTGATATCTCCGCAGTCATCATTGCCCTGCCCATCAATAGCCAGCCCGAGTACATCGAGGCAGCGCTCTCCGCGGGGAAGCACGTTCTCGCTGAAAAGCCCATTGCGCCAGATGTCGCTGCCGCCAAGAAGCTCATTGAGTTCTGGAAGAAAACGACAAAGGAGAATGGTGCAGGGTTTTCGATTGCGGAGAACTTTCGATTCATGCCCGCTTTCGATTACGCCGCTGAGAAGGCGAAGGATCTTGGAAAGGTCACACATTTCAACGTTCGCGTGTTGACCGTTATGGATGACAGGAACCGCTTCTTCCACACTGGCTGGCGCGCAAAGCCTGAGTTCCAAGGCGGTTTTGTCCTAGACGGCGGTGTTCACTTCTCTGCTGCGGTCAGGCATTTCCTTCGTGGCGAGAACGCTGCTGCCAAAGTGAACGCTTTCACTGGCCAGATCCAGCCGCATCTCCCACCTCTCGACTCTGTCCACGCCATCGTTCAGCTCCAGTCTGGTGGAAAGGGCACCTTCCAGCACTCATGCGGGAGCAATCTTTCTGCTTTTGAGTGGGCTGTGGCATTCGAGAAGGGCAGTATTGTCGCCGAGCCAAAGAAGGTGACATTGCGGGGACCAACTGGCGAGGTTGTCGAGACGAAAGACTTCCAGAGGACCTCTGGAGTTTCGGAAGAGGTCGCGGCCTGGGCCGAGGCTCTGCAGAAAGGGGTGGCTGACAAGAGGCAAGCACCGGAGGAGGCATTGGCTGACCTGGAGTTCCTGGAAAAGATCTTCCGCAGCGGTGAGCAAGACGGTGCGGCACAGAAATATGAGCTGCAGCTGTGAGAGTAACACTGGTCACATGGAACCCTCATGATAGGAAATAAGTAATAATTGATGACAGCCTCAACCTTAGAGCTTGCTGCTAGCACCTGCAGGGTTGACGTAGATCTTCTCAAGGCCGCTTCTCATGGCCTGCGTCATCCCATCCTTCGCGGGCTTCCCCGTTGACCTTTCGACGAAAACGTGGACGAATTCTGAAACCGCCCTAACTTGCTCTGCGCCTTGCTCGAAGAGCGCGACTTCATATGTAACGCTTGACTTGCCCAGTTTGACCACACGGAGGCAGAGGTCAGCAACAGCTGGATATGCAATGGAAGCAAAGAAGTCCGCATGTGAGTGAACTGCCAACGCGTATTGCGACGACGACGGCGGGTCAAGTCCGCATTGTGTGATGAGATATGTGTTGACGACAGAGTCGAAGCTTTTGGGAGAGATCAGCGCGGATCAAGGGTTGAATTGGTTGAGACGGAGCCCCAGCTTACAGGAAGTTGTAGACAGAGTTGTTCATGTGATCGTACATGTCATTGTCGTTCCTGAGCATTTGTCAGACTTGAAGGCCCAAAATTAGAGAAAGTTCACGGTCAATACCATCTTGTTCGATAATCCAGCATGAATGGGTAATCCTCACGCCGCCGGCTCTTGAGCTCCTTGAATGACGACATGGTCAAGTTCTTCGCGCATAAGAGAATCGAGCCAGTGTTCAGATGCTCAGTGAAGGGTCAGTGACTCCGAAGAAATCTTCAAAAGTTCCAAGTACAGGTAGGTCTCGAAGAGCTGTTTGAGTCAAGGCAAGAGATCGCGAGGGTGAGCTAAGCCGAGGCATCGCAACGAAATCCCGAAGTCCAAGTTTATTACTCCAACTGAGTTACCCTGTAGGCAACTACATCGAATCTTCTGAAGCTCCACGTTGTCTGAGAGGATTGGAGACAAATAACTACCGCTGCAAACATCTCTGTTCTATTATTCAGATTGTTCAATAAGCTTGCTTGGCTAATTATTCTAGAGAGATATTCCTACCGTACTTCACTTACGTCCGCCAACCATGAACATGGCAGGGCGAATGTAAAACGGTCTGGAGATCGATGGTGGGGGTTTTTGTTTTTGAGGTCTAACTTTTTTTGCCGAGCTTCTGTTAACCTTGAAGTGCAGTACAACGCATAGTTGCGTGTAGCCGATAATTCGGGATTGACGACACTCCAGCTTGGAGCTCCCTCCTACAAGCCCTGCAATTGCGCAACCATTGAACGGCACACTCATGCTATCGCGAACAACACGGCCAGTTCTCCGACTGTCTCGAAGCCCTCGAGCCATCACACGACTCATCTCAAGACCCTTTGCCATGGCCACCTCAGAGGCTGATGCGCTCCCGACTATGGAGCTCGAGGCTACCATGGAGAAGCTTCAGATGAACGAACCCAAGAGGAAACCTAGACCGCCAAAGCGGCCGAAGGCTCAGACAAAGAAAGAGAGCATCCCAGATGCGCTGGACGAACGGCCACCATACGTATACGAGGATGGTTTGCGCCGTGTTGCGCCTTACTTCTACACTTACAAGACATATTGCAAGGAGCGATGGAGAGGAAGGACTCTAATCGAGATCTTTGAGGCGGAATTCCGAGATCGACCCCTCGAATACTACCGTCATGCTATGGAAACAGGGCAGATCTACGTCAACGGGGAGAAGGTTGGCCCTGATTACGTATTGATCAATGGAGATCTGATTTGCCACACGATGCACCGACACGAACCTCCTGTCACGGCTGATCCCGTTGGAATCATCCACGAGGACGACGAGATGATTGTGCTCAACAAGCCAGCAGGTGTACCGGTTCACCCTGCCGGACGGTACAAGTACAACTCAGTCATTGAGATTATGCTGGACGAGCGGAAAGGCACGGAATTTTTTCCATATCCATGTAATCGACTCGATAGACTGACGAGCGGTATCATGTTCGTCGCCAAGAACGGCAAAGCTGCAGAAGCCCTGGGACGAAAGATTCTCCATCGGTCGGTTAGGAAGGAATACCTCGCGCGTGTCGTGGGCGAATTCCCCGAGGGCGACGTCGTCTGCGATCAGCCAATCCTCTCTATCTCTCCGAAGCTTGGTTTGAATCGCGTGCGAGCCAATGGCAAGACGGCACGCACGGTGTTCAAGAGGCTCGCTTACTACCCACCGCCTGATGAACAGCTGCAACAGCAGTCGAAGCCTGTTGAAGAAGATCCCACGCGACCCTGGAGACGGAAACAGGGCTACTCCATCGTTAGATGTCTCCCCGTCACGGGCCGGACGCATCAGCTGCGGGTACATCTTCAATATCTTGGTCACCCTATCCAGAACGATCCTATCTATGCCAACCAGCGTGTCTGGGGCCAGAACCTGGGCCACAACGATGCTGACGGTACTGAGTGTGCGGATGAGGATGTCATCAGCCGTCTTTCGCGCATGGGAAAGGAGGAGGTCGCTCAAGCGGTAGTTTACTACGACGAGATGGTCGACGAGTACGAGAAGCAGCGCGCCGAGAAGATGACTGGCGAACTCTGCGATATCTGCCAGACGCCTTTGTACTCGGATCCTGGGAGTCACGAATTGTCCCTCTGGTTACACAGCCTGCGGTACGAGGACGCTGAAGGAGCCTGGTCGTACACGAGTCCGCTGCCGAAGTGGGCGCTCCCTCCCAAGGGTATGAGCGGACCGACAACAGTCGGTGCGATACAGGAATTGGTTGAGGTTGTGAAGGAGGATCCAGAAATTGTATAAAGGAATTAGGGGTGCCGGAAGGAGAGGATGAGAGGATGAGAGGGAGAGAGAGGTGTGAACGAAGAACGAAGGGCGTGCATGAGATTCACACAAGGCAGATGTGGTGGCACATACCACGCTGTCATTGTGTCATTTGACAATGACAACTTACCGAGACGACCAAGTGGCACATGCCCTTGGTGAGACGCTGCCGGCGATGATATCCTGGGGCACGAGCCTTTGACTATCGGTGCTTGGGATACGAGGCTGGACGATATGGACTTGCGGTTCAACTGAACCGGAGAAGACGTGTCATAAGTGACCAGCCAAGGCTGGGGTACACAAGCGCGGCGCCAATTAGACTATATGTACATATACATATGTGCTTTCTGCCAACCTATCCTCCGACAGGGGAGGCGATTCTACTGACGAGCTTGAACATGGCTGGCTGAGGCGCAGGTGAACAACCGCATTGCCTCTGCACAGTAGGTCAGTTGGTCACATATCAGATTCGGCAGTCTTGTCTGTGTGCAACCGCAACCCTCCTGCCGGGAACGACACCAGATATGATCGGGTTGATGGCGAGGAGTGGACATGCTGTAAGTCTGCCTGTCCGTTTTCTCGTGATCTAAAAGCGCGACTCTACAAATGACTTGTTATGTGGGTTTGTCCAACATGATGGATGGAACGCGCATGCTCTGACCCTTGCAACATTGGATACGGGATCCTAATTATATGATCCACCATATATGCAGCACGCAGTCATCAAGATAACATGCCGTGGGAATTGTATCATGACACTCCGGTCATGCCCGCCTCTCCCAAGATCGAAGAAGAGGTCCTGTCTACGGGAGCTGAGGTCGAAGGGCAGAGCGCCAACTGAACCGAGTCTGAATGGGACGGGTTCATGACGCGGGGCGCCAGGTTTCGACTGACCACATGAGCACCCTGCCCCTCATAGAGTCCCTCTCGTCTCCATTAGAGTACCTGGTAGGGCGGGTAAATGGTACTCCGCGACGAGAGGAGGATGAGGCGGTCTCACGATAGCCAGGAATACGACGTAGGTGGCTCATGCGAGAGCGAGCTACCCTGTCCCCTGAACACTAGCTCGAATCCCTCAACCCCGTCCATGTTGATGATATTATCCTCCAGGTAGGAGGTGTGAAGGAATTGTCGAGGGTCTTGGCGAGCTAGGCGATGGCTTGCAAACATGAGACTTCACGATGGGCTAAATTAGGTGAACTGCTATCCGAGTGCTGAAGGGGAACTTTAATCTGAGTGAATCTTGACTAGACGAAGCTGTACAGCCAGCCACTCTATGGTTTCAAGGACCCGGACCTCGATTCAAGCTTTGGAACGAACTGTGCACAGTTAGTTCATGTGGAGCAATTCTCTCTCTCTGTCTCTCTGCTCAGTAGCTTTTATCGAGGAGAGGGAGGTGTCTCGATGATATCCATGTTGTGTGGTTGCTGGCCGTACCGCGATGATTCAGCATTCCCATTCCCAGAACTGAGCGAGTCACATTGGCTATCATCAAGTGAGGAAGCCTGAAGCTTCATGCTTGAGGCACTTTGGGAGACAAAGACACCGGGGGTCCCCCCGTTAGTCCATGACTTCTTTTGGTTCGAGGCTCCATTCAATGAGAGTTTTGGCCTCGATGATGATGGCCCCCACAGCCGTGATCCGATGGCACGCCCCTGGTCACGGAGTTTCTCTACCAACCCTATAACTTAGGAAATGCGCAACCACCAGATGTCGCCCCGGCCACCCTCATTCGTGCATCAGAAGTTCATAAGAGGGGGTAGGGGATGGGGATTGGGCGTCTTGTGGCGCACCACAGTTACTTTGCAAAACGAAGGGGGGAGTTATGGCGGTGTCGGGGCTGACGGCGTTTCCTGTTGTTATTCGGGGTTTCGGGGAGGTATCGGCAACGTCAGCCACAAAAGCGCCCGTCTTCGGTAGTTCAGTTGAAGACACCCACTGCTACTAAGAGCAGAGCTGTCGTTCGAATGGCGGGCGTGGCGTGGGATGATGATGGATGGGTGGTTGGTTGGGTGGGTTGTGACCGTGGTGTGTCGTCAGTTGTTCGTTCCTTTGACTCAGTTGGTTGACGGGGCAAAGAGAAGATGAGTGATGTACATTCATGGTCACCAGGGGCTACACTCGAGCAGCATGGGACAGGATGCCTTCATCGGATGTCGGATACATTGTGGAGGGTTTCCAACGGATCGAATGCATGTACTACGACTGGGCTCGGTACAGATCATCGGAGGGTTGGGTTCTCCGGAAGGCCGGACCAGAGCTTTGAGAAGATATGCACGTATGCACGGAGTATAGTGACACAAGTCACATTCAGTATACTTACTGTATGACTGGCAGTTATAGGGTCATAGTATGTAAGGTATACCGTATACCTTTGCATCGTCTCGGTCCCGGTCCGACGTCGAATCAAAACGAGTGCAAGGGTAGGAGGGGAGGAGTTGCGGCTGGTCGGACGAAGGATAGCAGCAGGTTTGGTAAGCCGCTTACCACACACACAGTCCGAAGCGGGAATATGGATGTCCAAACTCTCTTTCTCTATCCCTCACTGCTCCCCGTGGTTGCTGACTCTGGGCCGTTCATTTGAAGCGCGCTCCCGCGTGTGACTGACCGACTTGTTTGGGCTCGGTCCGCCTTTTCGGCCAAGCTCTGCGAGAGAGGCGGCCGATGATGGGAGGGGGTTAAGGAGATAATTCCATACAACTATAGTGAGCTGTACATGGGACAGGTGGTGGCTTCGGGGATGACCGAGCAGGGGTGCTCTGGGGACTACGACGTCCGTGCCAGGGCTTGGCCCATTGAGAGAGCGGCACGGGGGATGGCTGGCTGGACAGTGGTGGCTTGGTGACTGTCTTGTTGTCGTTGCTAGTTATCGTCGTCGTCGTTTCAATAATGGGCACTGTCTGTTTCTGGGTGTCCATGCTGCCACTAGCCTTACTACAAGTACATGTAGGTATATATATATAGCAAATGTAGAGAAATGCGCGCAAGTATGCAGCGTGAATCATCTTACACAGCCCGCAGAAGGGCGGCCATGGCGTTAGCAAGCATGCCGCGGAGGAGAATGGAGAAGATGCGCGAGCACGAGCACGAGCATGCATCACTTGACTTTGACTGACTGACTGACTGATATGACAGGGGGTTTTGGAGCGGCTGGTGAGGATGAGCTGTCCACGAAGATAGCTGGTCACGAAGATGTATGGAAATGGAATTGTCCACGGACCATACCACTCATTGGTCACCGTGTCATTGTACAAGTATTTCGACAATCCATGACTGGGCTTGCCGCCTATGCAGGCAAAAGGCCCATGGCCTGGATGCAGTGAGTCCAAGAGGCGGAATAGACAGCGAGAGACACTCCTGCACGAAGCGAAAAAGGCGTGCGCTTGATGATGACGCCATGTAACTCGCAACATGCATTCGTCAATACATACATACATACATAGCTACAGTACATCCCCAGCTACATACACACATATCCACATCCATATACGGAGTACAAATGTAGGTAGTCGTGTAAAGCATGCCAAGCAGAGCGAAGCGAGAACAGCTGAAGGTTCTGATGACTGGATCTGCGGTCAGGACGGAGGGTTAAATTAATTACGACTGCATCTGTTGTCCCTAGTGAGACAGGGAATATGAGAAGAAGAAAAAATGACAGATTTCAGAGACAAGCCAGGCGAATTTGACAAGTTTGACAGACGAGACAGATGAATGTTGCGACATGGCGTAGTTTCAGACAAAGCAAAGAAGCACAGTCCTCCTCCGTACGGAGTAGACACCATAATTACTGGTCCATGATCCAATGATACCTGCAGAACACAATCATGCCTCCATCAGGAGCATTAGTTGGCTTCTGGTGCCGCATCTCCCAGCTAAATAAATGACTGTACCAATATTCGCCTAATAAAAGTGACAAAGCATTTCTCAGCCCAATCGCATCTCTCCTTCTCCCTAACCTGCGCTCTCTCTCTCTCTCTCGCGGACGATCTCTATGCCTTGGCCAACCTGACAGCCGGTGACTTGCCAAGACAATAAAAGGACCCAGGCCCTGTCTAGCACCCGGCGTTCCCGAAGGAGGCGTGACGGTAACAATAGAGAAACAAGAAAGCAAATGTGAGGCGTGACGGGTATATCCTCTTGGAACAGGGAAGAGACAAGCATAAAGTTCATACCGCACTCCGTACGGCAATCTCATTCGCTGGCTACACATGCTGCTTCCAGTGTAGTAATAACGCACGCTTCTATACCTACATGTGTACCTACCAAAAGGTATAAACAAGCACATTGCATTGTGAAACAGAAAGACGGTGGTGTAGCATGGTAGTATATTGGAGTAGGCAGGGCCAGCCACGATCTGTGCGCGCGCTTCTGCAGGCACAGACAGAGGCACAGTCGCGGAGGCATCGAGGACGGCGCGGTAATAAGCTCGACTGCAACTGCTGGAGGCGCGGCACGCGGAAGACCTACTGAGGTAGTCCAGAGTGATGTGTTAGTAGTTGTAGTACGTACTGTACGAAGGCTGTTGGGTTTCCCGGGGGATCCTCGTCATAGACACCCCCAGGACCCTTTGACCCTGAACCTTCCGAGAGACAGGGTTCCGCACAGGGCATACGTGAGACAACGAAAAAGACGAGTTCAATGCAGATGCAATACCTGGACATACTGTAACTGCACAAGGCAGATATTGAGAAAACACACCGTGACAAGTAGAGCAAAGGCATAGCAGAGGTTTCCCAAGGCACTATTCACGCTCACCGAGGGTTTTTGAGTTGCACTACTAAGTTAGTTACACTGTACATATACTTGCACATCTAAAGGTAAGGAAGGTATGGGAGCCAGCAGGAACGGAGGCTAGCCGGACAGATCTAGTGAGAGATAAAAGGAACCGCTGTCAAGGGGGGTTTGACAGGACCCTGCGCTAAGAAGAAGAACAAAAAAAAAGACACAGGCTATTAAACTTACCATGTACAACTACTCCTACAACTAACCCCTCCCATACCCACAAGCTATTGTTTTTTTTTTTTTTTGCTAATAACGAGAAGTAAAGAGGAAGACGGTGAAGCAGGAAATGTGCAGAGGTTCATCCGGTATGGGGAGGAGGATACTACAAAGAGGAACCTTGGGGTGGCACCTAGGCATACGGTATATAGCCTGTGCTTGTTGTTCTGCACAGCTTTTGAGTTTCGCGTAATTATATGTACATGCGTGCGAGGCACAGCGAGCCAGACACAGCATTCCACTCCGAGACCCAAGAACGCCCGGAGTTACGTGAGCTGGCTGGCCCTTTGGAGATGCCGACTTGGCTTTCTCATCGGCGAGCCCACAAAGTTTGAGGACTCAGGTATGCAAGTACAGTATGCGCTTGAACTGTACAACTAAATAATACGTACACTCACCTCAAGGACATGTGTACATGTATAACGTAAAAGCCTCAAGGCTAATTAATGAATATGCAGATCACCGGTTCCATAGCTGACGTGCTTCTCCATCGTTATCCCCTCCCTGGTTTCTTTCGCTCGTCCTTTTGCCTGTTATTGTGTTTCATTGTCCTAGGAAGTATTGAGTTGTCTTTTATCGTGCCCACATTCTACAACGAATTGCCAAGAGCCTTTTCTCCCTCTCTCTCTCTCTCTCAGGGGCTTGTTAGGACGAGAGCGAGGGAAGGAAAGAAACAGCACAAAGAAGAAAAAGAAAAAGAGGGGGCAAAAAACACAGACGTTTGCCCTTACGCACCCTAGCCAAGGGTGGATGAGAAAAAAACAAAACCAGAGAAGCTATTGACAATCTTCAAGGGTCTGTCTACCCGCTCGTATGTCCCAAAGCGCTGGGTCCGGAAATCGTTCCCTTCTCCCCCAATCCTCGCTCCTGTCTGCTCCCCGGCCTACTGTACTGTACGGTTGAGTTTCCGGCAGTGATTGGGGGCGTGAGGTGCATATCACCCCTCCCGTGCCCGGACAACACAGCTGGAAACGGAGGAGCAAGGAAGCCCGCTGTGATTTGGAAGTTTAATAACTGGTGCTTACAGGGAGGGAGAGGGGGAAATAGAGGGACTTTGTGTTGCCTGCCTGCCTACGTAGGGAAGTTTTAAGTCATGCAATATGTAATCGGCCAAGGTTTTGATCTCTTTCGTCATGCGCAGTTGCTTTGGCCTGCTTGATTTCTCCGCGGAGGAAAAAAAAAGCAGATGACAAGAATATCCGAGGTACTCTCCAGGGAGTTGTTGTTGCTGGTTCCAGCGGTTCCGAGAGGTTCACGGTCGAGACTTGATGTAGAGGGCAGGCAGCACTATCTCGTAATGGGCTGAAGCGAGGCATGAAAATTGGAGAAGAAACGAGGCATAGCGGCCATCGACAAGTACTTGTACTAGTAGTGAGTAGTACGGAGAAACCTTTTCATCATTAAACTATTATCTGATGGCGATTTCGAATTTGATTCCGATATTAGTTGCAACTTAATACTCGTTGCGAAATTCCTACTAATCTTACTCAGGTAGGAGTTTCGTGGCTGTCGTATCCAGCCTTTTGGGTTGTCTCTCTCCGTCTCTCTCCGTCTCTCTCTACGCCGTACGAACAAAGTAAGTATTTACTTGTACATATGTACCTACCTACAACTAGTAATTCAGTAGTTGTACACTCTGCTCGGTAAGTAGCTTTTGGCCGTGGAAAGTGACACGTCATCTCTCGGTTCTGTGATCCCCTTGACTTTTCATACAGCTGGAGAGAGAACAAATGAAGCCAAGCCTGTCCCAATGGTAATTATTTACTGGGACTCAAGACTGTCGGTCAGCTGAGCACATGGTCTGCCTGCCGATAACAAAAATCCAGCAAAATAGGCAAACGTACCCAAATACTATACTATACCTAAGGTACCTAAAGTAAGCAAATACCTGGCCCTTAAGGACCCTTATGGTGAAGTAGAATTGGAGGAAAGTTTCGGATGGCCGGGTGGCTAAAGCTAGCACCTACACAGCAACCGTCGTCACAGCCAAATCCAGAAGACGATGGGGGATTTGTAAAAAAGAAGGAAGAAAAAAACACTCATCCGCGGGATGGCAATGCAGTGTGATGCGCCGAGTACTACATCAGCTCTGGCTGCATCACGCATTTCCCCGAATTCACGCGGGATGGATGAATGGGGGCCATGGAGCAGCAACAGCAGCAGTACGCATGCCATTTCCCTACACCCTCGTCATCAAAGCACACATCTCACCGATTTCCATTTCCAAACGATGAGGACACGGGCCACCAGACCGGAAGAAAGCGCCATGCTGGTCTCTCATCTCATCTGACTTCGGCCGAGATGCACCATTCAGGCTCCAACGGACGAGACAAGGTGGAAAGGCAAAGTGCCGTGCGAGCCAGTGCCGCGCAGGAACTGTTCCAACAATAGGTTCGTTCCCCTTCCTTACCCGATGCACATCAGCAGCATCGCGATGCAGAGCTGCCTCGCTACTGCTGCCTCTGCTGCTTCTGCTACCACCCAAGCTTTTCACAGGGTCACCAATAATCGACGCGCGCACGGCAGCAGGTCACATTTCCAACGCAATCACAGGTATTAGTAGACTTTCTTCGCAACGAAACCTCTCCTCAAGGCACAGCCCCGTTTCCCACACCCTCCCCCCCAGAGGGCCGCGTGCCGTGCTCGCATTCCGACATTTCGCGGTGTGAGCCGTGTTGCAAAGCGTGCCATCTGTCGGGCAGGGCACCGCAGCTTTGCTTATGAGAGCAAAGGTGCTTGTGTGTGTGTGGCATCATGGTGAGCATCAGTAAGAGCATGTTCATCATCCCTCGCTTATTCCTGTGTATCGAGAGGGAGCCTGACACGGACCGGACCAGAGAGAGAGTAACTATGAGGGAGAAAAAGAAAAGAAAAGATGGCCAGCAAGTGCTCAAGACAAAGCCTACCCTGTTGCTCTTTTCCCGTGAAATACCGCGAGATATGAGGAGGGGTCATTCATGTGTCTCTTTCTGCGAGCCAGTTTGGCTTCGTATCATGGATTGATCGGCGCGTGGGATTGCATTCGGTTTTGTTTTTGGTGACGTTTTTCGCGCCCATCACGTCCCTTGCATGGGGCCTCATTCGCTGCAAACATGACAAGCGAATTAGCACCAGGCGTCGCTTGCATTCCACCTGACCAAAACTGATGGATGGATGGATGGATGGATGGATGTTGCGGTCGCTGCTGTTCAGTTCCCAGTTCGGCCGGCCCGGTTCGTCGCTCATTATGAAGCCAGACCGTGTCTGGTAACGGGCGGATCGTGACATGCCTCCGACAGCCGCAAGCATAGATTGCATAGATACTTACTTGTACACGAACATGGCGATATCATAGGGCTATGCTCTGTCTCGTCTCCTCCTCAAATCAGAAAAGACTTGGCTGAACCGTCCATCCCCTCCCCCGAAAAAAAAAGAGAAAAACGAGGTCCATCCGCTTGTGACTAATAAAACCAGTTAGGCATGGGAAACGTTTGAAGAAAAAAGATGCACAAGTCGACCCATTGCGGTCGTCACGAGGAAGCGAGGCGGGAGGGGGGGTGTCGTTCCATTTGTTCCGACAAGAGATGATCGACATGGCCTCGCCTCAGCCTCCAACTACTATGTACTATTACTATTACTACTAGCACTAACTGACCCCCGGATTCTCGTTACCACATGAGGAGAGCGGATGCGTGGCCGCAAACATGCCAGAGACGAGATGATTGTGCGAATCCTCCCCTCCTCTCTTTTGCTTTTTCCTCTCCTTTGCGCTAATTCCTCACTACAGCTGGTTTGGCTTCACTTGGCAGAGAAGGCAGAGAAGCTAACCGCAAGATACATCGTGTACAAGGCTAGATCGGCATACGCGAAAGAGGCCATGAGAACAGACTATGTTGTAATGGCAACAGACCGTATTATTAGAGACACACACAGAGAGAGAGAGAGAGAGGAGGGGCGTGGAAAAAGTGTCACCTTTGTCTCTCGGTTCCTCTCGATCTCAGTTCATGGCTTCCAAACTATTTTCTTAGCATCGGGGGGTTGGACAGTCCCCGTGTTCCACGGGTTTTGCACCTGGATTGCATGGAATTAGATTGGATTGGATTGAAGCAGTATCATGCGTCTTGTACATGAAGCTTGCTGGGTACCATGCTTTCAACATTTGGGCCAGAAATGGCTTATTGCTGAGACAAGTCTTGTTGACGATGTAAATTAGTTTTATAGTGTCAGCTCGCTCGTATGGACCCCGACTACATATGTACATGCATCTGCCTACACATACAGTACACAATTTCTGAACAGTGCTTCTCTCCACAACCACAAGGCCGACAAACAGCCTGCCCTCAGCGCGGCACCTTCACTTATCCAGCTAGCCAACATAGTACATTCGTACAATGTATGTAGCCTGTCTTGTGAACTACGATGTACTACTACTAGTACTATCTCCTAAATCTGGCACCCGTCGCCGCCAGGGCCCTACTTAGGGGATGGATTGGAAAGTTGGGAAACGGGCCAGCTCACCGTACGTATCACATCTTGTCTGAACCTAGTTGTAGAAACCCCGAGATATCCTCTAGGATCTTTTGAGGCTACGTCACGCCCACGGCGCAATCTGCCAAATAAGCCATGCTTCTCGGGGGAGTTCCGTGCTCTGGAATGCGAGCCAAACAGTGTCCCGCTGATCAATCTCAATCTTTTTGTCTAGGCATGAAAGCTTGTTCTGTAGAAAAGTGACGACTGGGAGAGGGAAAATGTTCATTGCCCCCCGTCACCTCTTCGACAGAAACTAAAATGCCTGGTTTGAGATGCATGATTGGCCAGTTTCCCGTTCTGCTCTTCAGTGGCGTCTTTAGCGAACACGACAAAGCTTGCTCCCGCGGGAAAATTCATTGATCCTGGTTGTCTTTCGCTCATCCTTCCCACTGGCTGGTTTGCCGGCCATGTCTCCCCCCTGGCACCTTTGGAATTAATTGGCTGCTGTACTGTGCATGCCATGATGGACCTTTGTTTGTCTTTTTATATGTATAGATAAAAGTTTTTAAAAAAAAACACCCCAAGATGATGAGATTTCAGATAATAAACCAGTGTCGACGAACAAGCAAGTGCCCAGCCGCTTGATCTCAGACATGGCCATAGGATTTGGCTTGCTTTCTCATTTTCCTCCAACGTCACGAGCAGAGACTAATTACAGTAGGGAACTCAACTCACTAGAGATTCCCGACCCCCAGATGATCTACGAGCGACCCCCCGTCTTCTCATAGGCCAACCTTTGCCCCCTTTCCGAGACCCTTGTCACCGATCTGTCAGGCTGTAGCGTTGCATGAGTGGCCCCTAAGTCTCCCGGTTTAATAGCAGGAATCATACAGGGGGATCCGGGGGGGGGGGGGAGGACTGATGTCAAAGTCACACACTACAGTGCAGTAGCTACGTCGCGTGGTAAGGTTGGGTCTTTAGGTGCTTGGAATAAGGTAGGGGGGGGGGGGAAGCCAAAATAGCGCAGTCGGCATACTGAGTCCAGTTTAGTCAAGTCAGTGACCAGCAGTCGATATTACTGAGTGCGGCAATCGTGTCGCCAATTAACAAAACCTAGTTTGCCATGTGTGTGTGTGTGTGCGTGTGTTCTTGCGAGGAGAGAGTGTGTGTCTGTGAGCAGCAACACTGCGGCTGGAGGGCCGCGATGGATGGACGTGTTGTTCATTTGCTCACAAACATACACACACACACACGAGAACATGGCCTGAAGCAAGCGGCCAACTCGGCCAGCACTGAGCCTGAGCTGCAAGCAAAACTGAGGTGGTCAAAGAACAATGCATGCAGCGACAAACGGACGGACGGACGAGCGAGCGTCTAACTCGAACGAGGCATATGAAACCTCCACGTCCACGAAAAGGCAAATCGGACAAACGGCAGCCTAAGCCAGGGTAGCAAATTACAATCTTAGCTTTTTTCTTCTTCCTTTTAGTTACGATGGTAATGATGATGTGGGCAGAATACGTAAGAACTTAACATGCACAGATGATCGACAACAAGCGAGAGACACACATACATACACACGCACACACATCTCACACATCAAGGCTGGTTTTATGCAGGTTGCATGTACAAAGTCCTTGACGTACATTCGGATACATCTCAGACCGGCAGAGATGAAAATGACATAGGCCCCCCGGATCCATGCTGGGGGGTAAAGGACACGGACCCTTTTCCCTCTGGCCCCCCCCCCCCCCCCCCCCCCCCCCCCGGGAGCTACAGGGTGTGAATGCATCCAAACCATTCATAGACCCCTCACTATGCTACGACAGTACTACTAGATGTCGCCAGGGTTGGAAAGGGCGTGTTTTTCCGTGGTCCCCCGACCCAACGCCCCCCGAAGAGAAGAGAAACACTGGTATTCCTTAGTTACTGTATCTACAGACGGGGCAGATTCTCTCACTTCTACTGTAATGGTCTACATGCTGAACCCTGCCTACGTTTCTTTCGGCGATCTAACGTTCTTTCTTCCCTGCCTCTCCTTTGTTCGGCTGGTCTAACTGGAATAGACAGAGCGATCCCCTTCACATACGTAAAGCCACAGACACACAATGTATATGTACGTACATATATGTTCGTTTGTACTCAGTAATGTACATACCTGCGTACCGTACCGTACCCTCGTCGCATCCCAGTTCCGCCTCGACTGTGCCAGCTCCCAGCGAACCAAAAAAGCCCATCGTCGTCACTCGTTTCTTGCCAGAACTATATGTAATAAGCAGGGCCTGCTAGTAGGACGAGGCACAGCGCTTTTTTTTTCTTGCTCTCTATTGTTTCTCTCTTAGGCTTCCGATAAAAGCCACTTGTTTATTCGTAATAAACCACCACGCGACCATACTCTCTGCTCTCTCTCTCTCTCCGTACAGCCCTTTTCTCCCTGCCTTCATTCACACCATCCCACCAATGAGGTAGTAGTACATACACACTACATACCGCATCTTTTCGTCTTGCCGGGAAGCTCGACCACACACCCTACCAACCTAGATACATACATACACACACACACAACACGCACTGTCGTTCTCATACACGTTCCTCTCCCTTTCCCAATATACCACACACACACACGCACACCCCTCCTCCCACACAACACCTCTCCGGTCGACTCGTCATTGCTCAACACACGCCTGCATCTCCGGTCTCCGATCGGTCGTACATGTTCGGGCTCTCACCTCCTCCAAACCTCCAAACGCCTCCAAACACCTCCAAACACCATTCTTCTTATATATATATCCAGTTGCCCACCTCTCTCGTCGTCCACCCCAGGCAAAACACGCCCTTACGCCTGCATCTCCCTCTCCGAGTCCATCTTCTTCTTTGCTCGCTCTCTTTCCTCCTCCTCCTCCAAACGCCTCCAAACACCTCCAAACACCATTCTTCTTATATATATATATATCCCAGTTGCCCACCTCTCTCGTCGTCCACCCCAGGCAAAACACGCCCGTGGCAAATCCACATTGCTTTTCAACGTTAACTTTTCTGGTTATACTATACTACACCTCTCTCTCCCCCTTTCGAGTCCATCCTTCTTCTTCTGCTTCTGCTTCTTTCTTTCTTCTTCTTCTCCTCCTCCTCCCCTCCTCCTCCTCCTCATCTTCTTCCAACATCCTGCTCCGCTTGCATTCACGGACAGTTTGCCAACAATTCCACCCCCAGACTTGGGTTCCTCTCGCCCACATTTGCTCAAGACCCCATCATCCGCTCTCACGTTCCCTCCTGTCTCCATCTTTGTCCCAGCACAAGGTAGAGAGAGAACAGAACAAAACAGCAGCAGCAGCAGCAGAAGACGCTTGCTTCCAAAGAGGACAGGGCAAGCGACAATTTCCCCCGTCTCGCTTGTTCTCTCGTCTACTTCCAAGGATCTTGTTCCATACCAAGCGACATGCTTGACGGATCGTGAACAGGACTTTTCGCATCTCTCTCTCTCTCTCATCGACTGAACACACTCTCCCACACACCACCACCCCCTTACAACATTACGATCCTGCTCTACGCTACCACACCACCACCACACATCGTCAAGAAACTAAGAAACGGAAGCGTCAAGGACAGCTCCACTGCCCGTCAAACCTCGAAACCCACTCTTCACATACCTTTGGAGCGGACCTAATAACCGTGCTTCTTCCGCACCTCACCTCCTCGTTGCGGGACCCTCCTAACGTTTTTGCCCTCTTGGACCCTGCCTACCTAAATACAAAGGCGCACCCGCACACAGACAAGAGATTCCTCGTCATAGTGGCCATGTCACAATCATCCACTCGACACATCTTCAACAGTCAATCCACCTCAGATCCCTCATCACACACGATGGCGCGATCATCTTCGTCAGAGCCTGTCAAGAACGCCAGCGGCAACAGCAATAGCAATGGTGGCAGCAACACAGCAGCAGCAGCAGCAGCAGCAGCGAAAGGTTCGTCTTTTTTGTGTTTTTCTTTCTTCATCTTGATCCCCCTTCTCTTATAACACGCCCTCGATTCACACACGTCTGGCTCATCCCCTTCTCCCCCTCCCTCCCCCACTGATGATTCTGCAAAACCCGACATCTTGGGAAGCCAAGCTACCTCTTACTCCACCCTTGAGCTCCAACCAAGACTAACAAGACGCAAACTGTTCGAACTACTCACAGGCACAAGAAGCGTCTCGACATTGACGCCCTCTCAGCTCGCTCGCAAGCGTGCCAATGATCGTGAAGCCCAGCGCGCCATCCGCGCCCGCACAAAGGAGCACATCGAGCGCCTGGAGAAGGAGCTCGAGGAGCTCAGAAGCCAGCAGTCACGCGACCAGACCGTCCAGGAGCTCATGCGCCGGAACAAGGCGCTCGAGGATGAGCTGCACCGGCTCAAGGAGACGATAGGTGTCACTTCCATGGTCAATGGCGCCCCCGGAGGCCCTCCTCCTGCTGCTGCGCCGAACGCCTCTCCCTACTCTGCCAACCCAGGTACGGCCTCGTCGTCAGCTGCCACGTCTGCCGCCACGAGCTCCATGGAGATCGATAGCTTTGGCGTCCTTGAAGGGGCTGTCCCCTCGCTGACCAGCTCCCCCTTCACAGTGTACGACGACGCGGGTCCCAACTCGACCCGAGGATCGCCTTTCCCCGGCCCCGGTTACGACGGTTCCCTCGCAGCCGACTACGGAGCAGCCAACTTCGTGCCTCTCCCCGACAACGCCAGCAACGCCGACGGCACCAACTGGCCGGCCGTCCACAACGCCATCCCCTCCGCCGTGTCCAGCCCCAGCTCCTCCGTCGACGACTACACCACTGCCGCCGCCGCAGCAGCAGCAGCAGCGGTATACATGCCTACCAGCATGCCCAACGGCATGATCCCGACGACGGCAGCCGCCGGCAACGGCGTTGTCAAGATGGAGTTTGATGACGGCGACCGAGGTACGCCCCTCTTCCCGAAGAAGACCCCCGGGTTATCAACGTCTGGGTGGATGTGCAGGACTGAGGAAACTAATTGTCAGCACCAAGACATTGGGTTCCCCCAACATCTCAACAACGACCTCCTCCAACTTCAGCTCCAGCAACAGCACCAGCATCAGCACCAGCACCAGGCGGCTATGCTCACCCACGGCAACACCAGCAGCACCTCATCGCCCGATCATCCCCCGCGCAGCATGCCATGGGCTGCAGCCCCCGGCATGTTCCCCATGTTCTACCCTCAACAGCAGTCCCCGGTCCACTGAGCCAGCAGCAGCAGCCTCCCACGCTCTGGAAGCTGCCAGTCATCAACGACACGCCCAAGAGCCGGGCCGATGAGCTGCTCCTCAGCTTCGTCGTCGAGTGTAGGCGGCAGCCTCGCATGGATGCCGTACGCATGATGCTAGGCCCCGCCAAGATGGACGTCCGTGCTCTCTTCCCAGAGGACCTGCGCCAGTTCCTCCCGTCCACTGCGGTAGAGAACATGCCCCCTCCACCGGCGAGGAGCCCTCTTGGGGACCTCATCACGGCCCTGGTGGCCAACGTGGGCCTGGTCAGGCCGCTCGAGCGCCTGGGTGTGGTCGCGCCCATGCACTCCTACGTGGCCTGGCTGGCGCACCCGAGCCGCGAGACGCAAGCCAGGGTTGCTCCCCATCTGATCCCACGCATCAGCCAGCTTGAGATTCAGCACCCTTCGTGGGTTGGCATGATTCACTGGGGTCGTCTACGGTGTGCTATCATCCACCACCAGGACATGTACGGCACCGACGAGTTCCTGCGTATCTATGCGACCAGCCTCAGGATGGTCAACTGGCCCCCAGCGGCGTCGGCCCCGCCATCCCAGCAGCACCAGCACCAGCTAGACGGCGCCGGGGTCATTGAGGCTGCCGTCGAAACGGACCCGTCGACGGGGCAGGTCTGGCTGAGCGACAGCTTCATGGCGCACGCCTCACGCTACGACAGCTGGCGCCTGGACATGGCGTTTGCAAGGCACTATCCCGAGCTGGCGAATCTCGTTGACCTCATCGACCTCTGCTGATCTATTCCTTGGTTAGCCCAGGCAGCAACAAAAGCGGCGGCCCATTCATTACCCAGGCACGGCAGCATCAGATCAGGCCTGAGCGCGGCTTGGCTTGAAAGTCAGCTCATGGCGGTGGGGGGATTTACGGAGTACGTACTGTCGACAACTCCAAGTACATACAGATGGTACTACTACTACTGTACATACTACTACCCACGCTGAGGCTAGACAGCGCGTGCCGCGGTGTGGTGTAGGGGTGTGTGTTTCTGTGTGTGTGGAGGTGGGAAGAATAGGAGGAAGAGGAGGAGGGGGTGTGTGTGTGTTTTTTGTGTGTGTTTTTTGGTGGATGATCCCATCGCGGACTGGGGTCCGCAATTCAGAGACAGACAGCACCACACCAAAAGGCGCGATGGTGCAAACCTTAAGCTCCATTCACATTCACCTTTCATCCACCCAACGAAAGGACTCTCTTCCTGGTCGTGTCCAGCCCTGTTCTGTCCCCGACCTTCGCAACAAGAAAGGCAGAACATCATGATCCCTCCAAAACAATGAATCAGAGCCCTGGTCAGGGGGGACGACGGGACGGGACTTTGCTTGCTGTACACATGTTGTGTGTGCCTCTCAGAACATGCCTGGACGAACATCAACATAACACTCTCACGTCGTCTTGGGAGCATTTCCCTTCTCACATATCCAAGCCTCTGAATACTCGTGTCCTTCTTCTTCTTCTTTTACGTTATGAGCTTTCATGCATCGGCACATTCTAAGCACCGTGTTGACTGCCCTCTTCTCTTCATCTGCATTGCCTGGCGCCTTTGTCTAACAAAGAGGAGGATACCAGGGTCACCCTCTTCCATGCATTCTGCTTTTTTTTGAGTACCTTTTCGTATTCATTCATCTTTCTTCTTCTTCTTCTTCTTCTTCTTCTTCTTCTTCTTTGGCAATACGGTTTCTGGAATCATCACGGGTTTCGACCTCGACTGGAACTTTTATGTCCCAAGGGTCGGTCATCTGGTAGTTTTGGCGAATAAAAAGAGATACAATACCAATACCAAATGGGAGGCTTTTCTTTTCTTTTCTTTTTTTCAACATCTTTGGGAAAGACATTCATCTATTGGGTTTATTTACTAGGTAGTTAGCAAGTGCATCTGTATGCTTCAATGCATCACACAAGCGATATAGGTACGATATGGAAAACAAAAAGAGGTGCTTTTTTTCTTTCTTTCTCATACATACTTGCTCTTCAGGTTTAGCTTCGTGAGTAAAGGCGTCTCTCACGTCCTCAAGAGCGGGCCAATCCAATACCTCCTCATTTTAGAGTTACAATCGAAGAGACTTTCTGAAGCGTGCTGTTGTGTCAGAAAGTAAGGCAGCCATCCCTCGACATGAGTCGCGTGAACAAACAACCAACGCCATGGAGATGTCTGAGTGTAATGACGAATTGTCATCATGAGCTATTGAAGATTGCTCTCACTCTCTCACACACCTGCAACAACAGCATCATCATCATCACCACCACCACTACTACTACGGACATGCTTCAAAGTACATGCTACTTCGTGTGTGCTTTTTTGCTTTCTTCTTAGCTTTGCAGGATCGAGATCCGGTGCCCTGCGTCGATGGTATCGAGATGGAGCAGGGCCGATTTGAAGCTTCTCACCATCATCACCCAAACTCTTGACCCGGTATCAACTAATTGACACAACTAGCCTGTACGGGATACCAGGGGCCAACGTGGAGCAGGGGCAATGCCAAGTCACCGGCGTAGTATCCCGTTCTACTAGCAGTTTGCGTGTTCGTAATAGTTCTTCTGGCAAGACGCCATGCACTTTGCTTGGTGAGGATGATCCCCTGCAGGTCCCTGAATCGCCGTTTTGCAAGCCATGACTCCATAGTGCGTATGAGTGGAACTCCATACATACTACTGCTATCCGTAGACAGCACCACATCTGCATGTATGTAGTAGCCAGCCCACTAACCCCCATCCCATGCCATGTGCGCCTTGGCAACCTCTTTTTTTTCTCTTTTTCAGTGCCCACCGGATCAGGAGCCGGGGGGGTTGGTCTGGGGCCGCCGTCGTTGACCATCTTTGAGCAACGGTGGGTTCGTTTCGGTGAGGTCCCGAAGCACTAGATGGCTTCGGTTTTGCTGCAAAGTCTCTGGTACAGGGTGTTGCTGTCACTGGGGCAGCACGGATGGTATGGCGTCCGTTAGTTAGTCTTAAGTTGCGCACGTCCTGCGAAAAGAGACGATCTCCGCAGATGACCGAGACCCTTGCAACAGTCTAGAGTACGTAGCGTAGCAACCCAAACGTCGTTGCATGTTCTACTGGAAAAGCACGATTGTATGGATCTGTGACCAACGCTGATCTTTGGATGGCCTGTGTGTGTACATGCTGCCTTCTCTCTCGCTTCGTCCGGCTTTTGGCGTTTCGTTCGTTTGGGTCCTGTCCTTGCTATTGCATGGTATCCTAGTCTTGGTCCAGCATTGCAGCCCTGCGGTGATCCCAACAGGAAAAGAGCAAGACTACCACATCCAGTTACGCGTTTTCGATCGCCTGTCAACATAACCTTTGAGCCGGATCCTGTTGGTGATGAACTCAGGGTCGATTTGAGGATGGCGTACTCGAGAATGCTACACTGCTCAAACTGTGGTTGTGGAAGAATGAGAATAGGACTGTGACTTTACAAAGAGCCAGGATCTCAACGGGCCCTCGTTCGCATGAAGCTACATCGTGGCCAAGACCTTGGAGAGGTGTTTTGTTTTGCATCAGTTAGGGGCTGCGAGTTGTCTCATCATCATCTCATATTGGTCATTGGTTCGCAAAGCCAAGACGCCAGTGCACGATGTCTTCATCCCAAAACTTCCATCGATACATGCAAGGCATTAATACCCCCTCTCCCTTCCCTGTGGATTTTACCCTCATGACCGAATCTCCAGTTTCGAGACAGTACTCGTGACTGATCGAGCTTTCCAGCTGGTTGGAGCCACAAGCGGCTCGTTGCTCTTGGTATTCTCAGTGGAGTAGATATGGCCAGCCAGATTGCTCAAGCTGTTGCAACCTGCACGCCCTGCCAGCTTAGAGGACCTTCAATCCCCCATGGGCAAGCGAAGGAAGAAGGGCCCAGTCATAACATGGCCTATGGCGACCACTTCACAAAGCTGTACGGAGTGTATGGAGGCAGATGATCCTACAGCAAGACCAGGTTGAGGGGAAATACTCAATGTACAGTATGCATGCCCCTTCTGGTCGCATAAAGACAGGCCGGCAGCTTTCTCGCGAAGCTGACGCAATGGTACCGGCTTTGTCCGAAGTGGTCTCCCGGATTCGGGCAGTTATGGGCAAATTATGTGTATATCCCCTCCCTGTCTTGAGTGGGCTGGCCAAGTCGATCCATCCTGGTCACTGCTGTTCTGTCAAAAGACAAGGATATGCGTGATGCGCTTCAGGGGTCGGTAACCTAGTAGATGTACTATTCGACGTCAGGCTGTTCGTCATCACCGAAACGGTGCCCATCATTGCTGTGTCTACCCATGTATGCTGTTGTACATGTGTCCACTGGTCCCTAGTAACATGTACATATGGCCCAGGGCGCGCCATCACCTTCACTGTCAAGTTTGGTCGGCGTGATCGGGACAAGCGTCCAACACCCACTCCGGAGACCGTCGGGGTTGTCACCCATGCCGCTTGGCTTGTCAAGGGGGGTTGCCAATGTTTGGTTCAAAGCTTATTTGAGAGTCTCACTCTTGGTACCGGTAGATAACTAGTCATGGCGGATGTCGCTGCACGCGCGTTTCCAATCACCATACAGCAAAGCCAGTGCCTAATGTCGATCTTTTGAAGTCCTGATTTGTCGAATCGGGATCGCTCTTTGCCAGGCAGCGGCCGCCCCATGATGAGACCACGAAAGACAAAGCGTGCATGTCAGACTTTTGAGGTTGGCTCTTGATGATGCATTCCCAGGAACACCCTCGCTCGGTCTGGTGTCAAGGTGCTAGGTCATGGGGTAAGGGAACAGGAAATGGAGCATCTCAGCCGTGCAAAGACTGGCGAAAGGCAGTGCAACAGTTGATCCTCCAATCCTAGTCTCACAGCTTGACTGTCATAGAGAAGAGAGCATACTGCCGTATCAGAAAATCCACCATTTGGGCGAGCCAGAAGCTGAGTCTTCGTTATAATTCGACAGTATAAGGAGCTTGGGAGATCTTCGTGGGGTGCGTTGGCACCTAAAGATAGTTCTGCACTGCCACCCTGGGAAGGGTCTTCAGACAAGCAAAGTTATTCACAGATGTGAATTGAAATGAAAGCCCCATCGACCTGTCCCCAGCTTCAGTCGAGTATTGGACCTAGAGTGTGCTCTTGATACGGTCTAAAGGGGCGTCCTGGTGTTGTTTCACGAGTCCAAGTCCAAGTTCAACACAGCCGTGACATCTACTGCCACCCAATGCACTCATTCTGGGAGGAAACTCCAGACAGCTCATGATTTGACGTATAGAATAGGGTGAGGTGATTTCTTGCTGAGCTGCACTCTGAATACTAGTGATATGTTGTCGTTGTTCATTCTTTGTTCATCTCAGGAGTCGATTACTGTACACAGGCTCCTGGACTTGACCGTCAAATCATCCCATTTTATAGAAATAAACCTCTTCATCTTATACACCGCATCTCTTTGTCCGGCAGCTTGCCGGACTTCGCCTCGACAGAATTCTGGCTGATGTGCTCTGTCGGTTCCAGAGTCTTCCCATATGATGCTTCAGAGTCTTGCCAGTATCGACGAGCTGCTCCAGGGTTGCCGAGATGTTCCAGGACTATTCGCAGAGATCAATTCTCTAATAGTGGTAGAGGCGAGGGCAACACATGGAAAATGGCTCTGGGGTGTTCTGGAAGATAATGGCGCCTCGTGTGATGAACTGAATAGAGTGTTCCTCGGGCAACACGCGGGCCTGAATGTGAGCTGGCGGACGTATGCATCTTGTCAGAGGAGCTTGCCCTGATGCCATGCGAGGCATTGAGTCGATCAACTTGGATCTCTGGTCCGTTCTGAACTTGGCTCAACGCTTCTGAGCATTGGGGTCAAATGCCTTGTGCTGAAGGCACAGCTTAGCATGCCGTTTTTGTCCCTCGTTACAACTTGCGGTGTTCTTCAATGCAGAGTCGATGTCTCGGAAGTAGTGGTTGTGAGATCTCCCATACAAGATTCTCTACCAGCTGCGTTAGGAGGGATGCCCATAGATGCGTATTGTATGATGTGATATTTGCTCGTAAGGGGGTAGGTTTCGGCCGGTTCTAGGGCGCGATGGGCATGTAAGAGGACTCAGTGACCAACCCATGCAAAGACCACAGTGCTGCCAACAAGGCAAGTTTGATGCTTCTTTAGTATTCCGGCTCATTTGACGCAGGATGACGCAGGGAGACGACCAACAGTTTGGCCAGACTTGTCTTGCTTAGAAGCAGCATCACCACCTCTTGCTTTCTCAGTTAACATTCGTCTAGCTGAGAATCTCTGTTCGGTCTACCATATCCGAACTATGAATGTGATCCGTGAAAACTATAGTACCTTGACCTGACATAGATTCCATTGTGGGTGTATAATGATGTAGAATGTCTGCTAATTCTTCTTCTACCACCTATGACCCTGCCCAATAGCTTACTTACAAAGAAGTTGTATCAAGGACGGCTTGCTCATATCGGCTGTTGTGTGTTCTTTACTGTTTTACTCGTTTCTCTCTTTGCACCGGACATCTTGCTATCTTCTTGCAATAGAGTCGGGACGTACCTTGCGGACACTACACAGCCACGGATTAGGTTAGAGATGCTAGCCAGCTGTCGTAAGCAATGAAGTTAAGCCAGGTGATTAAGTAGAGGCAATCAACGATAAGCTTTTATGCGTACGTCGAATGGCTTCTGCAAAGACACCGCCGACATAGACAGCTTCGATCTTAGAGCAGGCTTGCGCTTTGGAGGAGAGTCGCAGAGTATTGGTGACCACGAGGCGACTGATAGTACTGCCCTTGATGCGCCTAATCGCAGGTCCGGTCAAGAAACCATGGCCACGATCCTCAAGCATACCTTGGCACCGTTGTCAATGAACGCACCTGCGGCTATGGTCAAGGTGCCGCAGGTATCGGCGATGTCGATGATCAGGGCGAGGTGATGAGCGCGCAGACGGGTTTCGACAATTCTCTCGCTCTTGGAGAATCAGGGGGCTCTCAGCCCTGGGTGTCCAAGTACTCAGACCTCGCCGTTCTTTGATCTGCTGAGCGAAATCAGGGTGGCGCTGACCTGTCACTCATGTCAGATAAGGCGCTTTTGTCTGATCCAACAATGAAGAACATGACGTACCAGAAAGAATTCACATCGCCATGGTGTGTTCATGCAGTGGCGATGGTGCGCACCATTGAGTACCTCGCGGACGGGTAACGCCAGTCAGACTTTAGGAAAGCCTAGGTTGACTGGAGCCCTTGTGCCGTCGGCAGACTTGACATTGATGCTTGTTGAAACAATTCTCACGCCCATGAGACACTCTCTCTATCTATCTTTCTTTCTCTGTGTGGATAATAGCACATCTCTACCACAGCTTTCACAAGTCCGTGGTCACTGTCTCATCGGTTAGTGGCTTGGCCGACTCCATGGGGTAGCTCTGCTTATCTTTTGCGGGGATAGGACGCGATCCGTATCTGGGCTTGACAAAGATACGATATGAACCTCTCCCCGGGCTATCAGTCCAGATTGTAGATAAGATAAAGAGGATCAACTTGCACGGCGACTATCTGCCATGATATCTGCGCTTATCAATACAGCGCTTATCCTTCTATCCTTCATGATGATCGACCTCTCCCCAGAGGGACCATGCCTCAGGGTACCGATTGAAACGAATCATTTGGCCTGGTCTGAATCGCGGCATCTCAGAGCGATAAGATCATGTTCAGTCTCAGTGGCCATGTGGGATGATCTGCCGTGCGACGTGAGATTCGCACTCTAGTGACATGAGAGAAGCCAACTTGAAGCCATGCGATAGTAGACGGCAATGCTAATGCCAGTTGTAACAACACTCTTTCAAAGTACATCCAGCTCTCAGCTCTTATTCTATTTGGCTCAGGAAATTATTCAACGAATCACCCATTGTACCACCATGGCGTATCTCGAAGACCGCTTGTCTGTCCTTCCACCAACCAAGACTTTGCTCGCCCATATGACGATCATTCGAGATGAGACCACAAAGATGCACAAATTCGTTGCAACCTTCCAATTGGTAGCACTGCAATTGATCATTCAGGGTAGGCTACTTGTCATGCGCTGTCCGACTTTGCCTACCTTGATCAAGCTGACGAGCATGAACAGCGTTGGAGCTGGTACCCGTGGAAGCCATCAACATCACCACACCCACGCAGGGATTGTTTGAGGGCTTTCGACAAGTACGTCCTCTTTGTGGCATCAGCATTCTGAGAGCTGGAGCTAGCATGGAGGATGCACTCCGGACGGCTTACGAGTGCGTTCATTCCCTGCATGGCTCCCATGTGGTGTTATATTCTATTCCGTGTCGCTGCTGATGATCCTCGCAGCGGACCATTGAGTTTTGGAAAGATCCTTATTCAACGAGACGAAGAGACTTGCCTTCCCACGCATCTGTACTCTAAGATCCCTGGCAACCTCGCCAAATGTGGTGCGTGAGGAGCAATTCCCTGCATTGACCTGCTGGGGGGGGAGGGTTGTTTGGGTTAGTCCTAACGTGATATTTTCAGATGTTTTCATCCTCGAGCCAATGCTTGCGACTGGCGGATCCATCTGCAAAGCCATTGATATCGTAGTAGAGCAGGGGGTGCCGCTGCAGCATATTGTTGTGGTGAGCATACTGGCATCTGAGCCAGCTGTTCAACTTATCCTAGAAAAGTATCCGGGTCTGCATATTGTCACCGCTGCCATTGACGAGAAGCTCAATGCCAAAAAGTGAGTTTGTGCCTCTGAATCCTTTTTCTTTTTCTTTCTTCCCTTTTCTTTTGTGCTCATTCTAACCAATATCTGTAGCCAGATTGACCCCGGCCTTGGGGACTTTGGCGACAGATTCTTCGGTACGTCGTAGGACGAAAGGGTCACGATATAATATGGCTTTTATCTTAGTCCATAATTGTCTCTAGCATCTATGACAGGTAATATACCTCATACCTGACGTGTGTGGTCATCGGTTCACTGGCAAGGCACGGGTGCGGCTTTCCGAGGAAATTATCAAACAAAATGAGAAAATATAAGAATTTCATGAAGTTGTTATACATAGCACCGTTGAGCAAAGGACCAGCATCTCAAATCCTTCTTGAATTTTACATAACTCAAAAGGGTGTGTAGGATGGATGTAGAATCCGTCGCATTGGCTCTAGTTCGTTCATAGGCAAAGGCCATTAATACTATGATACCTCCCTTCCACATTTTGAGTGACCAATCATTTGGCCAACTGTTATTTCATTTTCAAATGAAGTATAATTATTTCAAAGAGAGTGCAGACACATCGCGTTTTGTTGCCGCACTGTCCTTTCGCACGTGACTGTGAGAATACCACGAATACCTTGCCCCCCCACACAGTAGCGCGAGACTCCATCGTCTTTATCTCCTACCACGATCCAAGATAAGGCCAATACTAGACTCCCTAAGTACATACCTACTTACCTATGGGAATTCGGTAGGCCGGTATACTGGGCCAATGCATGCAGTGAAGTACATGTAGTGTAGGAGGCACTCGCGAGACCACTCACTACCTATGGCCTCTACAATGCGCAATGGTCGACGTGGACCAGATGTTGGCGAAGGCATGCAGACCTCACCACCGCCAAGCCCAAGGAAACGAGCGAGGTTCGAGGTTGCGAGCTTAGGGGACGTCGTGGAAGCCGACGCACTTGGGCTGTCCAAGGATGAGCCGACTACTCCGCTTCCAAGCTCACCTTGCCATGTGAGGCCACAGCAAACACCAAGTGTCATGCACAACTTCGTCAATGGCGAATTCGCCATGTCCAAGTCGAGGGCCTGGAAGATCGTGGTCGACCCAGTGACGCAGAAAGTGCTCACAAGATTGCCCGAATCCACCGCAGGCGAGATTCAGCATGCCGTGCAGACGGCCAAGTCGGCCCAGCGGTCGTGGGCAGCGTTGTCGCTCGCCCAGAGACGTCTCTTTCTGCTGAAATGGCTCGAAATCATTCGTCAGCATGTCGGTGATTTCCAGCGCGTCATTCAGTTCGAACTCGGCAAAACAGAAAAAGATGCCCAGTCGGAGGTCCTGCGAGCCCTCAACAGCTTCGAGGCTGTCTGCACAACGACAATGGCGTCGGGTCAGCATTGGTCAACACAGGGCATGGAAACACACACAATTCGAGAGCCTCTGGGAGTGTGTGCTGTCATCACACCGTTCAACTTTCCGTTCATGATACCCCTCTGGTCAATACCGACAGCTCTGATGGCTGGCAACACCATTGTGCTCAAACCGTCCGAGAAAGCTCCTGGGGTCACCGAACTATTTGCTCGCTATTGCCAAGAGGCTGAATTCCCAGCTGGCATCTTCAACATTGTCCACGGTGGTTCGTCTGCTGTCGAAAGGCTGCTGGCAGACTCTTCCGTCAGTGCCGTGACTTTCGTGGGTTCAGAGGTGGCCGGTGAGCGAGTGTATAATCACGCAAAGGCCACCAAGAAGCGCGTCCAGGTCGAGACAAGCGGCAAGAACCATGGCGTTGTGCTACCCGACGCTATCAAGACCTCCACGTTGTACGCCATAGCCGGGAGTGCCTTTGGCGCGGCTGGGCAGCGCTGCATGGCACTCAGCGTCATGATATGCGTGGGCTCGGCCAAGGAATGGATCGGTGACCTAGTCGAGGTGGCTCGCTCTCTCAAGGTTGGCTGCGGCTTTGATTCATCCACGTCGATTGGACCACTGGTCACGGCATCGGCAAAGGAGCAGGTGGTCGCTGCCATATGTCTCGCGGAAGAGGAGGGCGCGGAGATTTTACTCGATGGTCGACAGTGCACAGTCCCCGACTACCCGGATGGCAACTTTGTGGGACCTACCATCATCACGAACGTCAAGACCTACATGCAATGCTATCAGGAAGAGATCTTTGGACCCGTCCTGGTGTGTTTGGAGGTTGAAACGCTGCAAGAGGCCATCGAGACCATCAACGATAACCGGTACGGTAATGGATGTACCCTGTTCACGACAGATCCAACTCAAGCCCAGATGTTTCAACAAGAAGTGAATGTCGGTCTCGTGGGCATAAACGTTCCGGTTCTCGCAACGTCTGGCGCCATTCCCCGAACAACAAATAAGGATTCCTTTCTGGGAGACAGCGCGTCCAACCGCAGTCAATGGGAATTCTTCACTTCAACTAAGACGGTGTCGTGCATATGGCGTTGAAATTCATTTGATATCCAATCTAACGACGCTTTTGGACAATGACTTCCAGAATTCGATTTCATTTTCTTCTTCCTTCCCACTCAAGCGGTACCATACAGTCTGTCACCAATGTCCCCGACTCCGGGCTTCACGTATCCATGGTTGTCCAAGTCATCGTCAACCTTGCCAACCACCAAATCGAGTCCTTCTGGCCAGACGGAGCTCACACGGGATAAACCATCTTTACTGCCGAGAAGAGATACAAACGTGGCTTTCTCAATTCCCCAATCCCTATGTCAAATCAGCGCTCACTCTCGTGGCTTTGAAAAGGATAAAGAAGGAGAAGAAAAATCAGAATTAGAATCCAACATACCTCACTATCGTGATTGCTGCTTCAGCGGTACCACCAGTGGCCAACAAGGGATCCAGGATGTAGGCTGTCTTGAGATTCGGTGACCTTGAGCCCAGCTTGTTGTAGTACTCGACTGGCATCAAGGTTTGTCGGTCCCGGAAGATACCCAGATGGTACACAGAAATATCTGTTTCGTCTGGGAACGCGGCCACGAAGTCATTCATCATTGACATGCCCGACCGTAGGACGACCATGACTGCAATTGGCTCATCACTGGGTGCGTTCTTAGTGGCCAGTTTTGCCAGGATCGCTGTCAACTCCCCAACCAGCTGCCTTACCAGACGAGGTGGAAGCGAGGGATTGCGCAATTGTTCAAACTTGCTGTTGAACGACGCATCATCAAGCACTGTCACCGCCGATGCCATTGTGTGTTTTTTTTAAAAAATTTCCCTTGGGCGAGAGCCAGTGTCTTGGATAGTGGATATATGACAGACAGGTTCTCCCGCATCACCAGGTGTTGTTGTATATCAAAGGACTTTTCAATAAAAGTGTTCCAACTGTTCCAGTATAGCAACAGCAATAGTGCCTTGCAATTATCTGTATCGACTTGCGATAAGATACTGGGCGTGTAAGATAGGGAGCCTCTTTCAGCCCACTATCTTTCTATCTGTAAGACAGTGCAAACAACTACCTTACCTAGACCTCCTGACTTATCGTGAGAGCGGATAAGATAAGCCAAGCTGTCCTTGTACCCCGTCGGGTCACTTCGATAAGCCACACACGGTGGTGCGGTGTGGGTTACTGGGGTATCCAAGAGGGGGTCACCATTTGAGTTTAGTATTGTGGGGGAAGCCAGGTACTTACGACGTTACGGTGTCATCAGGCAGAACGTCACAGGGTAAATAACGTGTGATGAAAACACGAATGTGAAAGGTGATTGTGAATAGGACTAGCAACGAAACGAACATGGCTTCCAATATCGACTACCTCCTCTCTTTGCAAGCGGTGAGAGAACGGGCGAATCAAGTGTTCAAGGCAGCAGAGGGGGATCAGCTGCTTCACTTCGACTACGATGCAGATCGCATGCCAGCCGTCGCTAGCTATGTCGGCGGTATCATTGAGGTATGACTTGCTGGTGAAGGGAGCATGAGGAGAGAGAGTCAGACCGAGGAAGAAAGAAAGAAGGAGAGTATATGCTGACAAGTTGCAGCGCGACTTCGGCCCAGACCGATTCCACGAGATTCCCCCGCACGGGCGTTGGCAGCACTTCAATGTCGGTGGCAGCGATCGCATTTCGTCGCTGCTGAAGGACGTCCAAGGAGATCTAGCCAAGACTAGAATTCTGGTCGACCTGTTCTGGGTGTCTGTTCTTCTGGACGCCGGCGCCGGGGATGTCTGGTCGTTCACGGAGCCGGGATCACAGCAGACCTACAGCCGATCCGAAGGACTGGCGGTGGCTTCACTGTACATGTTCAAGGCCGGTGCTTTCTCGTCCAATGTGGAGGAAGCGCCTTTGTCAGTTGATGGTAAGCCTTCCTGAAATGTACACCGAAAACACAGGACCTGAAAAGTCTCGGCGACTGATGACATACCGTCAGGATATGCACTGAGTACTCTGACGAGGGAGGCCCTGGCTACCGGGCTTCAAGTGTCTACGAGCAATCCTTTGGTCGGTCTCGATGCAAGACTGCAACTTCTGCGAGACGTCGGTACTTCACTCCTGAATGCCAAGGAACATGGGTTTCCCAATGGTCGCCCCAGCGACTTGATCGGTGAGTCTACTCAATTCCTCGATTCGGTCCCAAGATCTTCTCCTCTAACACCGTCGGGGTAGACATCTTGGTAGCAAAAGCACCATCGCCGGCCCCCTTGGATTACGCCGTCCTGTGGGACACGCTGCAGAGGATACTCATCCCTTCTTGGCCCAAGACTCGAACACATGTCGAGGGTCAGCCTGTGGGGGATGCTTGGCCACTCGCAGTCCTGGGTGCCGACAGAGGCGGTGCCGAGAACATTCAGCCGTTCCACAAACTCACGCAGTGGCTGGGCTACTCCCTCACGGTGCCCTTCGTGCGGATCCTCGGACGAGACTGGAGCAACATGCAGCTGGGCACTGGTCTGCCCGAGTATCGCAATGGCGGGCTTTTCGTCGACATGGGAGTCCTGACGCTCAAGAAGCCCACGCTGGAGGCAGGCCAGGCTGCTTCCGGGCAGGCCCTGCCGCTGCTCGATGCCACCAGCGACGCCATCGTGGAGTGGCGAGCCATGACCGTGGCTCTTCTTGATCGTCTCCACGTGCTCATATCGCAGCGATTCGCAGAGAAGGGTGTCACCATCACGATGGCGCAGATGCTGGAAGCTGGATCTTGGAAAGCAGGGAGAGAGCTCGCAGCAGAACGGCGGCCAAGCACAAAGTCCAGCCCAATCTTGATCGATGGAGATGGTACGATTTTTTAAAAAGAACATGCTCAGGGTAGAACTTTATTACATTAAATTGACTCTTTCGTAATTTGGAAGATATATCTTTTATGATTGTTGTGATCATATCCCAGAACTGACTGCCTAAACTACCTCCTAACTACAGGGTATGCATCATTGGCTCGAGAACTGAGTTCAATTGCTCTCCGAATGTAACAAGGGACCTCTCAGCAACAACTCTTCATTCTCGTTGGAAACAGCAAATGATGCAGGCCCAGACACAAGATGGAATACACACGTAGGTATTCGCAATAAGACAATGCGATACGACGAATACAATACAGTGCGATAGCTGTTATCGATAGGCACTCGCTCGCTACCCCGGCTGCACACCAGCTAACTTTCGGAGGGCTCCATTCGTACTAGAGACACTCTCTTCTTATCTATCTACCTTTCCCCCCCTACTTGAGGTACGTTGTATTGTGTCTGTGCTTGTCCTGCTTATCTCTAATCTTTGCCTGGAGTTGTAGCATAGCGTGCTTATCGTCGACGACCAGTGCAATCGACCCCCCCAAAGAGTCTTATCTACTATATCTGTTTTCCCAAATCAGTCGAATAGAGCGGCATTGAGATCAGTCTAGCCATAATCTCATGGTATCGAGGGGAATGACATCAATCATGCTTCATATATCGCCTCAAATCTTCCCACACTGTGCGGGCTGCCACACAGCATCTTTCTCCTAAGTGAACCGAGAAAATAAGTGAACAGGAGAGAAGAAGACCAAAGGAAAGGGAAAAAGGAAAAGAAGACGAGAAAAGAGAATGGCGGTATCGCGCTCCAATACAATGAACACTGATCCCCAGAGTCGCCCCGAGTCCCAGACGAAGAGGGCGATCAAGAATCTCCTGGGCCAGCTCAACAAACGTATCGTCCTCACCACGTACCCGGGGCAGAGCGTTGCCAATCCCATCCCGCTCAACTGGGGAGCTGCTACGGCCGAGGAACGAGGACCGGTCATCGTGTCGAGACACGAACAGACGTTGAAACGCAGGAATGCGATCGGGGCACACGGAGGCAGTTACAGCTTCTACAATGCGCTCGCCATCGCTGCTGGTGATCTCCCCTTCGGCTTCCGACCAGACTTCTCCAACACGCAACCGACGTTCGACTTCCCGCACCAGCCGGCATGGGGCGATGCGAGCAAGATCGTCTCCATGGATCCGTTCGGCCACGACGTCGTCAGGCACTACTCCCAGCATCTCGAGGATGGACTCGACGTGCGACCTACCATCGCCGTGACGCGAGCGACGATGCGTGTGGCGGAAATCGTCGACTCAATGAGGCTCGGTCGGCTCAAAGCAGACGGCAACATCGTGCTCAACGAGCACGGTGACGTTCGCGTCACCAAAGTCGCCGTCGAGCCCGTGTGGTACCTCCCCGGCGTCGCGGAAAGGTTCGGCGTCGACGAGGTCGCGTTGAGGCGCGCCCTGTTCGAGCATACGGGCGGCAGTTATCCCGAGCTGATCACCAGGACAGACATCAAGGTCTTCCTGCCCCCCATAGGAGGCCTCACCGTCTACATCTTCGGTCCGCCCGAGAGAGTATCGGACCCCAACGTGAAGCTGGCTCTTCGCATCCACGACGAGTGCAACGGCTCGGACGTCTTCCAGTCCGACATCTGTACTTGCCGCCCCTATCTGGCCTTTGGCATCGAGGAGGCCATCAAGGAAGCACAAAATGGTGGATCAGGCGTGGTCATCTACTTCAGAAAGGAAGGACGCGCTCTCGGCGAAGTCGTCAAGTATCTTGTCTACAATTCGCGGAAAAGAGGAGGAGATACCGCAGACAAGTATTTCCAGCGGACAGAAAACATTGCGGGAGTTCGAGACGTGAGTTATCTTTTCTTTTCTTTTCTTTTCTTTTCTTTTCTTTTCTTTTCTTTTCTTTTCTTTTCTTTTCTTTTCTTTTCTTTTCTTTCCTTTTCTTTTCTTTCCTTTTCTTTTCTTTCCTTTTCTTTTCCTTCCCTTTTTCTTTGTGATTCGTTTCGTTCTCGTCATCCATGTGCCGTTGCCACTCTCCTGGCTTTCAATGCTGACTGGAACTCAATACAGATGCGCTTCCAGGCCCTCATGCCAGATATCTTGCAATGGCTCGGCGTCAAAAAGATTGACAGAATGCTCTCCATGTCAAACATGAAGCACGATGCCATCGTCGCCCAAGGGATCCCGATCCTGGAACGAGTTCCGATTCCTGACGGTTCGTGATCCACCACCGCCGAATGACCTTTTCCTGACGTTGCTGACACTCTTCTGAAGAAATGATTCCCGCCGATTCACGTGTCGAGATTGATGCCAAGATCAATGCCGGATACTTCACAACAGGCGAGGTTGTCACCGCAGATGCATTGAAAGAAGTGGAAGGCAGAGGATGGGCTGGATGGGAGGATGTCACCCATTGATGGAGCCGAGATGGCGTGCCAAAAAAGCTTGATGCCGAGAGAGAAATCACTGTCCGCGCGAGAGTGTCATGACTAATTCATTCCCGGTCTCAGGACGCTGGCTGTTTCTCTTATACGTCAATATAGACTACTAGCATTAAATTCAAAGAGGATTATAAGTCTCATCCTATGTCAAGCTGTCCTACACCCTGTGAACCAGTTGCTCCTATGATGAAGAGGGTTTCTAGTTGAAAGCGTCATTGGTGTCTCCAGATCTAGGAAGCATGGGAGACATACTGAGAAACATGGCCGCTGCGGTTGTCGTCCACCATGCCACGAACCGAACTGAAAGTGAGACCCCCTGGACTATGTTTGCGGAGATATCCAAAGCAAGATATGTGATCACTCCACAATGAGGTTATCGGAGAATCCCAAGTGTACCCGCTCTAATCGAAATGAAGAGATAAGAAGAATGTTATCAATACTTGCGATAGAACCCAGTATTATCAATGCTGCCGATAGCTTATATCATATGCCCCCAGTTGCTTGTATCCGCTTGATGGCCGAGAGAATAGCAAAAGAATAGAGAACTTTTCACTGCATTGGTGACAGCTTTTGATCATTTGTAGACCAGAATAGGGATACATAAGTTGAGCTTATGCAAACACTAACCCATAAGAAACCGCATTCCTAGTATTCTTTACTTCTTATCATCTCGTTGCGCCGGCCTCCTGTTGCTTGCAAAGCCACTTCCCTCTCCTATCTACCTAAAGGTATTCAGTGATTTGCCATCGAGTTATCAGCCATGCCTCTCGTTCACATCCACTTGATCAAGGGCAGCTTCAGCCCGGATCGAATCCGACTCATCGCCGACATCATCCAAAAGACAATGGAGTCGCACTTCAACGCCCCTCCCCGGGACCGATACCAAATCATCTCCCAGCACGAACCTTACGAGATCATCTGTGAAGACACCAATCTACCGGGATTCCCGCGATCAGAGAAGCTGGTAGTAGTCCAGATCTTTCAGCAGGGACGTTCTGCTGAGGTGAAACAGGCCGCTTATGCGGAGATGATGCGCCTGCTCAAGGAGGATGTTGGACTTGACGACGGTGACCTGATCATTTCCGTTGCAGCAAATACGCGGGAAGACTGGAGCTTTGGGGCTGGCAGAGCTCAGTTCTTGACCGGGGAGCTATGATTAGCGGAAGAAAAATGTATGACAGGCGTTTCTTTTGCAGCTACATTCAAGCTCAACAGAGATAAAAGGACATAATCCATGTCTGCGCGAGCAATTGAATCATCTTCTACAATAATAACCTTCTAAAGAATCGAAAACGTTCCTTCTTCCTATGTCTGCCAACCTCCCTGTTCGAATGTAGCAGCTCATCCACACGATATCCCAGAGTTAACTATCCTTGAGCCCTTTCTCGGTGTCATCCACATCCTTAACGTATGTCTCATCCAGATGTGTGCCGTCGTCGATCATGTGGGATTCTACCAGCGTCTCCTTCGCGGGTACGAGAAGGCTAGCAGCTGAGTACACAGTGAATGCCACAATGATACCGTAGTACCAGCTGAAGTCAGCAACATACATGGCACCGCCAATGTCCAACCCTGGGTTTACGTTGTAGGCCAGACCAGGCAATGTTGGTCCCAAAGCACAAGCGAGGGCAAGAACTGCCCTCCAGTTGACACCGTAATTGTACCGATATCTGCCGTGTGGCTGATACAATGCTGGCAGATCAAGTTTTCTTCGCTTGACGACGTAGAAGTCGGCGATTTGAATCCCCTTTTACATTGTTAGCTAAAACGTTTCGGGTGAGAAAGAAGAAAAAGAGTATGTGCCCTACGTACCATCATAGGAGCCAGGAAAATCCCCAAGGAGCCCATAAAGGCCAACAACGAAGACGCGGACGCCAGAATCTTCCAGGGGACCATGGCCCAGCTGCTGAAGACGGTGATGAAGATGGCTCCTCGGCGGATGTTGAAGTACTTGGGCAGCAGACTGACGAGATCATTCGAGCCAGAGATAACCGTGGCCGAGATGTTGACACAGATCTGCGCCAGCATCCAGGACGCGCCGGCAAAGAAAGCGGCGGCTCTGCCTCCCGGTCCATCCCAAGAGCTGATGATGCTGATGGGATCCCATACGTAGGTGGAGAAGACTGGGAACGAAGCAGAAGCGACCACGATGCCCAGGATAGCAACCCAGCTGCACACAACGGGGAAGTAGACTGCCTGGGAGAATGCCGACCGCGGCTTCTTGAGGTAACGAGTGAAATCAGGGATGTTGACGCCGACAGTCGACCAACTGGCGGTGCAGCTGTTCAGAGCCCAAACAGTCATCCACGCCTTGGTCGAACCCGTGATCTGAGGCTGCTGATCCCAGATGTCACCGCCTCCGCCGGCCTGGCGGCATGTCCAGATGACCATGCCGACGATGGTTCCAGTACAAGCGACCACCTTGACGGTGAAGAGGTGCTTCAGTTTCTGCGGGTGAATGAGCATTAGGGGGAACTGAATGGCCCAGAAGACAAAGTACGCGATAAGCTGCTGGCTCGTGACACCGACGCTCACCGGGATGCTGTTCGGGTAGGTCTCAAACGATGGCCAGATGGCTCGGATGACCTGGATCGTGGGACCGACCCCGAGGAAATTGGTGATGGCGTGCCAAAACAGAGCGGTCATGAGCCGCAGGATGACGGGGAAGTAGGAGAAGTAGTAACCGAAAGATGACCTGGCGAGGATGGGGAACGGCGCGTGTGTTTTCGCGCCCACGTAACCGTTGAGGGCCATGGGGACGCCCATCACGAAGGACCCCAGAACCACCGCAAGAATAGCCTCGCGCCTGGGATTAAAACACCTTCAGTTAGAACAGAAGCGACTTTCATTTTTTCTGTTTTTTCTTTTTTGACGAAATCAAAATGAAACAAGAGTGCACGCACGCGCCCCCCTTTGCTGGAAACTCACCACGTCAATCCAAGGGCCAGGATGGTACTTCCGGTCTGCCAGCTCTGTATGCTGATGACATCGCTGAACCAGTAGCCAAACATGGTCCAACTGGTCCATGTTCGTTGCTCTGGAGGTACAATGTCCAGATCGCGGTTTGACCATGTACCAGCTGGCGCCCAGCTGCTCTCTGCCTTCTCCAGAACCCAGCCTTTCGGACTCAACTTGTCCTTGATCGAGGAGCCTGACGGTCTCATGCGATCTCGTAGATTACCTCTCATGGCTGCTACTCTATTTGGGTCGTCTGTGAGTGTTCTTCCACGATGTGTTGAGTTTTCCAACTTTGCACAAAACGTCTATGGAAAGGCAGCAAGGTCTCTTCATATTTGCTGTGTGTTGCTAGGCGATTATAGCTGAAGTCAAATTATAACCCGGCAGAGAGGCTAGAACAATGACCGGCGGAGAATGACGATAAGCCGAACCGCATAGCCGGGTCGTCCATTCTTCATGGCTGATAAGTTTGGAACAAACCTCCACGTCCGGGGGGGTTGGGGGAGGGGAGGGGAGGAGATAGGATCGATAAGCTGGAGATATGGAGCGATAGGATAGATATAATTCGTCCAAAGCTGCAATCTGTCTCCCTTCTGCAGTGGTTTCTCGATAAGGCGAAACCGTAGATAAGGTCCAGGGGAATGGTGCAAAGGTGTTGTTGGATAAATGGTAAACCCCTAGACTGGAACCTAAGAAAGACGGACCCAACTCTCTTCTTCTCTCCCCGCACAGTCTAGTCCAATAGTTCAGTCCAATGATGAGACTATTATCCAATACCGTTATCATTTGAACGGGTTTGTCGCCAGAACCTCAATCGGTTGTTGCACATATAATTTCCCCGCATCGAGCAAAGCCCGTCTTCACGTGCCTTGTTGAACAGATGAAGGGCACATCAGCCGGCCAAAACAAGCCAAGTCAGCACAGTCAGCGAACCAATGGAGATTCCAGTCATTGACGTGTCTGGCTACTTCTCCGGGTCGGAACCGGAGAAGCAGCGCATTGCCAAGGAGCTGCACGCTGCTTGTTCGGCACCGGGCTTCTTCCAGATCACCGGCCACACGATTCCGTCTGAGTTGAGGCAGAGGCTGTTGTCCGTACTCCCGAGCTTCTTCGCCTTGTCTTCGGAGAAGAAGGCTGCCCTGCACCGATCCAACTCCAAGTGCTTGCGTGGCTATGAGCAAGTCGGCGCTCAGAAGCTGGAGAAGCCCTTCGCAGATCAGAAGGAGGGCTTCATGATTGGACATGAGTTGCCGGAGGATTCTGGGTATCTTCGTGGGCCGAACCAATGGCCAGACGATGCAGATGTACCGTCCTTTCGGGCAATATTCACCGAGTATTTCGCAGCTGTCCATGGCCTTAGCATCTCTCTCTTCCGTATGATAGCGCTGAGCCTGGGACTGCCCGAGAATTACTTTGATGACTTTGTCTCGAGCGAGCAATGTGAGATTTGCAACCCTGCTCCTTTACTTTCCTTCCACGAATTTACCTGTTTTCTTTCCCTTCAGAGAGCTGACCTCTCGCCAAAAGCCATTGCCATGTGTCGAGCACATCGTTACCCACCAGCTACACCAGAGAAGGCTGAGAAGTCTCGGGGTATTGGTGCTCATACAGATTTCGGGGCTCTGACGCTACTCCTTCAAGACGATCGTAAGTGAATTCAGCAGAGAAAGATATGCCCTTTGTTTGAGGCGCCTTGCTGACCTAGATCCAGTTGGAGGCCTTGAGGTATATCACAGACCAACCGAGAGCTGGATCCCTGTGAAGCCAATTGAGGACGCCTATGTGGTGAATATTGGCGATATGCTCGGTGAGTTTTGATCCCCTCCCCCGACGACTTGAAGAAGCCTCGCTGACAATGGAAATCAAGAGCGGTGGACCAATCAAAGGTACACATCGACTCTGCATAGAGTCATCTCGCCAGTATCGGCTAGGGACCGCTACTCGGTGGCCTTCTTTAACGAAGGCCTTGCCTCGCAGGTCATTGAGTGTATACCTACGTGCTTGGAAGAGGGCGAGAAGCCGTTATTCCCTCCAGTCACGGCTGAGGAACATCTCCGTTCACGGTACGGATCTACTTATTAATCCCTCGTAGGACCTGGCCTGAGGGTTGTGAGGGTGGCTAGTGGTGTGCCGATTATATATATGCTCGCAAATTAATAAGACGATCGACTGAAGCTGGGCTGTCCCGGCTCTGCTGCGAGAAGCAATATATCAGTCAGGCTTCTCAAAGAGCAATGGGCCAGACATGTATGTAAGATAATACAAGCCTTGTAGCTGATGACCAGACAAAGGACCACCTCAGGCCTGTGTTCAGAACATACCTGGAGCTAGTAGAATTTGCGGTGCTGATGTGGTCGGCCACCTTCTAAGTGATGCTCCAGCTCAGAAGAAGCAACTCTGCTTGTTCAGCTCCGCACCAGACCGCATCAGCACCTCCTTATGAGATAGGGCCGGCAAGCACCAAAGACGAGTTCGAGGCCAGTCGAGGATAAGGAAGAAGCCATGTCTCGAAAACGCCTATCTACATATACCTGTCAGAACGCGTGGAGCAATGAAGGGGGGTATGAAACTATCCACGCGACACAGCTGGGAAACTAGACTGTTCACCGTAGGACTCGGCAATGCAATGCCCACACCTCATCTCTCCACTCCCGTATTCGAGACAGCTGTACAAGTGGGTTCCTGTCTTCTATTCACCGCACTTTGCCCCGTTTACGGATAAGGTGGGTGCGTGCAGCAGGATGAGCAAAAGTGAAGCCGCACACTGCCTTGGTGCTCTGTGGGAGGACTCAGGAGACCACGAGACATCGCTCAACCGGCTGAGGTTCCGCGCGCCGGAACTAGGGAATTAGCTGCATTCAACGTCCACATTTGGAGGTTGGCCTTTGGATCCATCCCACATGCGACTGTTGATGAACGATGAACTGAATGCTACGCTGTCCCACACATGCCGAGGATGAACCACTCGACTGCCACGAACAATACGAATGGAATGCTCAGAGGGAGGTGACAGCGGACTGTAACCTGTAATCTTGGACTACAGGTACCGGTACTGCCCTGTAGTAAGTGGTCCACTGGCGGCCCAACTCCGCTATAACGAGCCAAATCCCACGCATGGCTTGTCGGAACCCCCACTAGCCAACGGGACCCCGCGCCACTAATCGCATGTCACCGTTAGCAGGGCCTAGCGCTCCCGCCCACTAACTTCCAGGGTTACTGGTACGGTATTGGTTACGGTCCTCGTCTTGACTCTCTACCCCCAAGGTATCCTTCACCCTGCCCAGCTATTTTCGCACAAGATTTCGACTGGGAAAAAGTCTCACCATACGTACAGTATCATACGGAAATATTTGATCAGAGATACATAGACTCAGCTGCTCAAATATGGCTGGATCACCGAAGACGGCATCTCCTCCCGCTGCTACGTGCCCGGCTGAGACATCACCTGGGTTCACTGATGCGCCGTTGGCCGTTGCCGACGAGGTGGGTGGTTTTCCCTTCCCCTCAAGTCGCTCAACGTGACGAACTGGTGCCAAAAGCAATGACAGTTGCTTCCGACTTCTCTCACTGTCTCTTACTGAACCAAAGAGAAAATGGCACACTAACCTGAGCTTACACAACAGTTCCACGGTCAGCCGTCTAGGGACGAACAGAATGACGCCGACTCGGCACTTGGAGACAGTCTCTCCAGCACGGCTTCGGTCGCATCCAGTATCCTCGCGTATCGAACCATCAACGGCAGGACTTATCACAGCGACCGTTCCTTTAACGCAGATACACAATACTGGTCAGTTGCATACACCCACAGCGATGAAGTTGGCGTATGACTAGAACTTCCATCTGAAGGGGCGCAAACGACGAGCGCCAGAATCAGACGCTCGATATCATGTAAGTATCCCACTACCAGACTTGAAGGCAGGATTCGTATCGCTCTCGGGCCTCACGGAAAGCTGACACACCCTGCAGGCATGCTGTCTTCCTCTTAGCTCTGGATGGGAAACTGCATCTTTCCCCTTTGCCAGAAAAGATGGATGTAAGTTTGTTTGTCATGTTGTTCACTGTCGTAACATTTGTTGCTGACATAACTGTCTCAATGCAGAAAGTCCTAGACCTAGGAACCGGCACGGGTCAGTGGTGCATGTGAGTAGTGTCAGCCTTGGCTGGCCCCTATGTACTTCGGTGAGGTATTCTAGATGCGCGCAATGCTGATCAGGAGTAGCGATTTCGGTGATGATCACCGTGAGGCTGAAGTCATCGGCACGGATATCTCCCCCATTCAACCTCAATGGGTTCCTCCCAATGTCCAGTTGTACGTTCTCACGACTTCCTAGATCCAGCCTTTTGTACATTTTTAATCCAGCTTTTAGCGAAATCGACGATTACAACCAAGTATGGACTCGCGAAGACAACTCCCTCGACTTCATCCACCTTCGCTGGCTGTGCGGTACCATCGCCGACTGGACCGCGCTTTTCCGTCAGGCCTATCGCGTTCTGAAACCCGGTGGTTGGATTGAGACGTTCGAGTGCAACGGCTTTCCCGAATCAGACGATGGAACCTTGACTGAGGACACTGCTCTTCACAAATGGGGGCATCTCGTTACAGACGGCGCTAAGGCACTTGGTTCCAAGGCCTCTTTTGCTGTTGTACAGGAGGGTCTCCAGGTGAAGGGGCTTACTGAAGCTAACTTCACCAAGATCACTGAGCATCCTATCAAGGTACGTTGTGAACTATGCGAAACTTTCCAAGAAAATCAACCTAGGGAGACGAACTAATATTGATCAAATGCTTAGATGCCCACTTCCGAATGGGCCAAGGACAAAAGGTATAAGCAGATGGGTCTGTACTTTCGTGCTACCCTGGAGAACGACATCGAAGGCACCATTGGTCTCCTGGCGAGTGCCTTGGGCTGGTCGAAGGACGAGATCACTGTTTACGCCGCCAGCCTACGTCGCGAACTGCGCACCAATGCTGTTCACGCCTTCTGTCGCTTCAACCTCGTCTATGCGCAGAAGCCTCTGGATGCTTAGAGGAAAGACAGGTCGCACATAGCCGAGGACATGGGTAGACTGCAGCAAAATGCTTTCCTTGGTTTCCCTGCAGCAACGTCTGACCCCCATTGCATATAATTGAGCGAGCTAGCGAGAAGAGATACGTTCTTTCTGAACTTTCGTGAGAATGTATATCAAATTCCTTGTCCTTCTTCGTCGGAGTTTTACTACGGGCATGTGAAGTTACTCTCTCTTCTGTCCAAAAATCTTATGATCTAAGGTTTGATGATCTAAGGTTTGATGATCTCCTTGAGAAAGGTAGAAATGGCGCCCAGCGCAGCCTGTTCGGTAAAGTTGTTCGTCTTCATCGTGAACTAACCAATGACATCTGCCTGCTCTACGGTGATTACTCTTGCTGCTGCAGTGATACGCGAGGTATTGGTTTGGGGATCCCGGTTGAACGCAATTCTTTGACAGGCTAATACCACTAGAACCCGTACCATCCGATGCGCAATACCCACTTGCAAGTCAACTGACGCAGTCGCGAGCTGATCTTGAATGCATTTGTGTTTTAACCGCTAGTTATATCTTCGCTTGAAAAAAGGTGTCATGCTCTCTTCCCCAGCTTCCATGTTTCGAGAACGCCTCCCCCCCCCCTGCATAGTGCATTTAGGGTTATGCCTAATTGGCCTCTGGCGTCACCACGCAGCCCACAGCTGACACCGTACCCGAGAATACTCCGGGTATCAACCGCTTAACGGACCGGCGGCGCGTACAGGATCAACCATCTTCATGCAATTGCGATGTGGATAGGGTGAATTCACGCAGCGCTACCAGTAATCACTTAGTTTCACCTGGCTTCCCCAGCCGGTGGCTGTGACGTTGCCCCGACATGCTTGGATCGTCAGTAGTAGCCTTTCGGCACGTCCCCGAGTCACCATATAAAGAATGTGCCCAATCTCACAGGCGGGGTGCAAGTGTGATCTTGCTTCTATCCCTTCCTGTTTGTCTTGCTTTACAGATAATTCTGTGACCTGACTCCAAAGTCAAGAACCAGTCACCTCTAGGACGTACCTAGCCCATCTCGGCCAGCATCACACAGCACCATGGCAGACTTCCACGTTGAAGAAGTGCTCAAAAAGCTCACCATTGCCGACAAAGTCGATCTGCTTTCTGGTTCGTATCTGCGAAAGGTCCGCCATGTATGATCAATCGACTCTTCTGACCAGAATTGTGGTGTAGGCGTCGACTTCTGGCACACCAAGGCTCTCCCCGACCATGGTGTTCCCTCTATTCGTCTGACCGACGGTCCCAATGGGGTTCGTGGCACCAAGTTCTTCAATAGTATTCCCGCGGCTTGCTTTCCATGTGGTACGGCCATGGGAGCTACCTTCAATAAGGAGCTTCTCGAGCAGTGCGGTAAGACCATGGGAGAGGAGGCCAGGGCCAAGAGCGCCCACGCCATTCTTGGGCCTACCATCAACATGCAGCGCTCCCCCCTCGGTGGCCGTGGATTTGAGTCGATTGGTGAGGATCCTTTTCTTGCGGGGCAGGGAGCTGCAGCTCTTGTTCGTGGAATTCAGAGCACGGGCGTTCAGGCGACAATCAAGCACTTCCTCTGCAACGACCAGGAGGACAAACGCATGGGGGTGCAGAGCATTCTGACAGAGCGTGCTCTGCGTGAGATTTATGCTTTGCCCTTTCAGCTTGCAGTCCGTGATGCCTACCCCACTGCTTTCATGACTGCTTACAATGGCATCAATGGCACCATGTGCAGTGAGAACCCAAAGTACATCGATGGCATGCTTCGAAAGGAGTGGGGCTGGGATGGGCTGGTGATGAGCGATTGGTTCGGTATTTACAGCACGTCTCAGGCCGTCGAAGCTGGTCTCGACTTGGAGATGCCTGGCCCTACCAAGTTTCGAGGCGAGGCTCTCAAGTTTATTGCCTCGACGGGCAGGCCGATCCTGCACAAGATTGATGACCGGGCCAGGGAGGTACTCAAATTCGTCAAGAAGTGCGCCTCAGCAGGTGTAAAGGAGAACGGCCCTGAGGAGACCCGCGATACTCCCGAAACAGCAGCCCTCCTGCGAAAAGTCGGAAACGAGAGTATCGTACTGCTGAAGAACGAAAACAATGTGCTCCCCTTGAAGAAGGACAAAAAGACACTGATTCTTGGTCCCAACGCCAAGACAGCATTCTACCACGGTGGTGGCAGCGCATCTCTGACGGCCTACTACGCTGTGACTCCTTTTGACGGCATCAAGTCGAAGCTCGAGACTGAGCCTGGTTACACTGTCGCCGCCTACACTCATCGCTTCCTCCCTCTTCTTGGGGCACAGCTCAAATCTGCCAAGGGGGAAACGGGCATGAGCTTCAAAGTCTACAATGACAGGCCTGATACTGAGGGCGCCGAGCCGCTAGATGAGGTCCATGTTAAGAAGACTGAGATGCATCTTGTCGACTACTACCCGAAGAACCTGAACAGTCTCTGGTATGGCGATCTCGAAGGGTCCATGGTGGCTGAAGAGGACTGCACTTACGAGCTTGGCGTTGTGGTCTGTGGTACAGCAAATGCCTATGTCAACGGCAAACTTATCGTCGACAACTCGACCAAGCAGACACAGGGCGAGGCCTTCTTCGGCTCGGCTACCATCGAGGAGCGTGGACGCTTCGAGATGAAGAAGGGTGAAACCTATAACTTCAAAATTCAATTCGCTTCCGCGCCCAGCTTCACGCTGAAGACCGGCGCCTTCACTCCTGGCCACGGTTCCCTTCGCGTCGGAGGCTGCAAGGTCATCGATGACCAAGAGGAGATCAAGAAATCCGTTGCACTGGCGAAGGATTACGACCAAGTCATCATCTGCGCTGGCTTGAACTACGAGTGGGAAACCGAGGGTAGTGACCGCGAGAACATGAAACTTCCAGGCGTTCTGGATCAGCTCATCGCGGAGGTTGCAGACGCTAACCCCAACACCGCCGTCGTCATGCAGACCGGCACCCCGGCAGAGATGCCTTGGCTCGAGAAGACTCCTGCGGTCATCCAAGCATGGTATGGCGGTAACGAGACTGGCAACTGCATTGCCGACGTTCTGTTCGGTGACTGCAACCCATCCGGCAAGCTGTCCCTCAGCTTTCCCAAGCGTGTCCAGGACAACCCTGCTTTCCTCAACTTCCGCTCAGAGGCCGGGCGCACTCTGTACGGTGAGGACGTGTACATCGGCTACCGGTACTACGAGTTCGCCGACCTGGCCGTCAATTTCCCCTTTGGCCACGGTCTCTCCTACACCACGTTCTCCTTTTCCGATCTCTCAGTCACCTCGAAGGACGGCAAGATAACTTCCACCGTCACCATCAAGAACACCGGTTCGACCAAGGGTGCCGAGGTGGCCCAGCTATATGTTCAGCCAAAGCAGAAGGCCAAGATCAACCGCCCCATCAAGGAGCTCAAGGGTTTCGCCAAGGTTGAGCTGGAGGCAGGCGAGTCCAAGTCAGTCACCATTGAGGAGCTTGAGAAGTATGCAGCGTCGTACTGGGACGAGGAGAGAGACCAGTGGTGTGTTGAGGCTGGTGAGTACGAGGTCGTGATCGCCAACAGCAGTGCTGTCACCAAGGATAACTCCGTCACGGCCTCATTCACAGTCGCCGAGTCCTACTGGTGGTCGGGCTTGTGAAAGGATCAATGATGTGACCGCGATTGGCCCAAAAATGACGACAAACTATAGAATGCTTTTGATTCTACATATACAAGCGATGCTTCAATGCCTATCAATGCAAGAACACGCCTCAAACAACGTCCCATGCCTCACTCTGACTTTTTTCCCTATTTTCCTTGACGGGAGATGAAAATTGTGTCGGCTGAAGTTGTGCCATCCACATTGTGGCCCAGCACAGAGGAAGCTCCTTCAAGAACGTAGTTGCAGAAGCGGACGGTTGAAGGATCACCATCTCCAGTTCCGTACGCAAAAGGACGATTTCATATGCCTCTGCGGCACTGTTTACAAGAATGGCACTGCAAGAGTGACAGGTGGACTGACACATTTGGACATGCGGGATGGCTTGCGCAACCACACCGTGTCAACCGCTTCGTAGGAGCGGAACGTGCGCAATAAGTTTGCTTTTTTAATGTGCCATGGGAACCAATTGAATTGAGTTCCGAGAGAATGGCAATTTCGGTAGGTAGCCATCCCAAGCCCATTCCAGCAACATGGGTTTAGAGTTTGTGTCTTATTTGCATGCAGCTTAGCGCATGGCAATCAGGAGCTCATAGAACCACGTTGTTGACTACATGACTCTCGTGGCAGCGTCTCGTGGGGGGAGTCTGATTGTGGACACTGGAAGTCTTGAACCGAATCCGGAGACTCCAGGAATGTTTGAGCAATGTTTACTCAGGCAATCATAAACACTTCACACTTCGTTATCGTGGTTGCCTACTAGGAGCGGCAAATCCAGATTTTCAGTGTTACACTGGTCTGGGGTCTGAGCCGTGCTGTGTTGTCAAAGGACGAGGGCTGGATCTCTGGGATCGCGGGTTATTGGGAATGCTGCTTGGGTTAGTGTTATTTATGTACATTTACGTACGAGTATATAACACCCCCGCCAGTGTCGGTCGCGGTTGGTCAGAGAGGATGACCTCTGGGAAAGCATTTGCTCGTCCTGTTTACCAGCTATTTTGATTAATGCCAATGCTAACAGTAGGTACATTTACAAAATGGTTCACTGGGGTTCACTGCTGTCATTCTTGACAGCAGCCTCGTCTGTCCTCGCGAGAGGATCAGCTGTCCACGGACCAACCCCAATCGCAGGGTCATTTATGTTCGAGTTTGAGGATGGTGCTGTAAGTCCTTCCTCTTGTGATGGTATTTCCTCGTTATCAGATCCTAAGTCCTTTTTTTTCTTTTTGCCCTTTTAGGACCTGGAGCTATTCAGAAGGTCGTTCGAAGACCATGCCGAGGTTCGGCGGCACATCAACAGGACTCTCTTCAAGGGCACATCTCTTCAATTTTACAATGTCGAATCTGCTGAAGAGAAGGCGATGGAGTTGGCCAAGCTTCCCGGTGTCAAGGGCATGCACAGGGTCCATAATGTCCCCATCGGACACCCGGCCGTGGAGACGAGAAACACCGCAAATATGCAGACGGGTTCTGTTGGCGCAGGGCCGTTTGTGAAGAGAAACGATGGCGAATCTCAGGCTCGGCTCTTGGACTCAACACACATCATGACGCAGGTAGACAGGCTGCGAGCCGCGGGTTTCACCGGACGAGGCATCAGGGTCGCCGTCATCGACACGGGCATCGACTACACCCATCCGGCACTGGGCGGGTGTTTCGGCAAAGGTTGCCTCGTCTCGTATGGCCACGACTTCATCGGCAACAACTCGGATCCGATGGACTGCCGGGGCCACGGCACCCATGTTGCTGGCATCATTGCCGCCCAGCCCAATCCGATCGGCTTCACTGGTGTTGCCCCCGGTGTGACGCTGGGCGCCTACAGCGTAGGCGGCTGTCAAGGCAAGGCAGCTGACGATGTGCTCGTTGCATGGACGCATATTACGCTGCCTACGAGGCGAAAAGCGACATCATCAATGCATCTCTCGGCGCGCCGGCTGGCTGGTCAACGTCCTTAGCCTCGCTCGCCGTCAGTCGTGTCGCCAACAAGGGCGTCATTTGCGTCACCAGCGCGGGCAATGAGGGCTCCGAAGGTATCTTTTACCCCAACGACGATGCTTCAGCCACCAGCCTCATCACGGTCGGCTCGTTTTCCAACACCGTTACGCCCCAGACTTTGGTCAAGGGGTTTTACAGTGTTGACGACGGCGAGCAGACAGAAGTCGGCTGGTTCGCTAAGTCGTCTGAGCATTGGGCGAACATCACTCTTCCGATCTACGCCGTCACCAACAACACGGAGAATGACCACGATGCCTGCGAGGCCCTCCCGCAGGACACACCGGATCTCTCCGGTTATGTGACCCTGGTTCGGCGAGGCAGCTGCACCTTTGTACAAAAACTGTCCAACGTAATGGATCGAGGTGCACGGCATGTCATGTTTTACAATGACGGACTGCCCATGATTGAGCCAGATCCACAAGGCATCCAAGTCGCTATGGGCATGGTCAGTGCTGCGATGGGAGCCATCTGGGTTTCTGCCCTCAGCAACGGTTCGACTGTGACCTTGCGTACCGAGGCAGACGTGCGGTCGAAGACCTTGGAATTCGAGACCAATAACCCCAAGGGTGGCTTTCCTGCCCTCACGAGTAGCTGGGGTCCAACCTGGGATCTGAATGTCAAGCCGAATATTGGAGCGCCTGGCGGTGAGATCCTGTCAACCTATCTCATGAGCGAAGGTGGCTATCGCGTGCTGAGCGGCACCTCCATGGCGAGTCCCTTCGTTGCTGGAGTTATGGCCTTGCTCGCAGAGGCCCGTGGCACGACGGACCCCAAGGAGCTGCGATGCGTCCTCGCCGCGACGTCGAAGCCGTCGAACTTCTGGAACGGGAATAAATCCCTGGATGGCCTCGCCCCGGTGCCGCAACAAGGCGCTGGTCTCATCCAGGCGTTTGACGCAGCCTACGCCACCGCTGTGCTGGACGTGGACAGTATATCCTTCAACGATACGGCTCACGGCTCGCTGCAGTCCATGTTCGGCATCAGAAACACTGGGCCAACCGACTTGACCTTCGACTTCCATCATCGACCTGGGCTGTCGGCATATACATACCGCAACGGTACTCAGACACCGGCCGCTTTCCCGAATGACCTGACCAACAAGGGTGCCGATATCAAGCTCGAGCCCGGTCACTTCGTCCTCAAGCCAGGGGAGAAGATCCAGCTCACCGCCACGGCCGTGCCAGACACAGCTCTCGACTCCAGCCGATTGCCTGTGTGGTCGGGATACATTGAGCTTCTCGCCAGCGACAACAGGAATTACTCTATTCCATACCAGGGCGTCGCGGCCAACATGTACGACCAGCCTGTTCTGGGCAATGACACGACCATGTTCATCGGCATCACAGAGCAGGCAGTCAGTGCAAATCAGACGCGGGCCGACCTCAACACCTTCAACATCACGTCGGCCCCAGCGAACATGACCTTCGAGCTACCCTTCCCGAACACGGCCAACACATCCACCGACATACTCCCTATTCTGAGTTTGGATTTGAATCTGGGCAGCGCCGTCGTCTGGATAGACATCGTCCCCATCGGTGCGTTCGCCGACAGCGGGCTTCCGGTGTACGAGCACCTCGGTCGCGACACCATCGGCAGCCTCCTGCTCGCCCCTTTTTCGCACGCCACTCGGCAGCGGCACTTGTTCCCGTGGGATGGGAAAGTGAGCAACACGGACGGCCAATACGTCCCCGAGGGAGACTATAGCCTCATAGTCAAGGCCTTGAAATTCTACGGAGATGCCATGAATCCTGCCGATTACGATACTTGGCAGTCGCCGACCCTGCATATCACGTACAAGGAGCAGCCTGCGGATTCTCCAAGCGAGTAGGCAAGAGTTGATATAGAACGATCGACCTGTAGGAATCGATGACGGCACAAAGGGGGCAATCGACGAGGCCATAAGCGAACCGGATACAGAGTTCGTGTTTACTTATCTGTCCTGGGATCGCGCGGTTGAACATCTTCAAACCTGGCCATGTTACGACTCTGAAACTCTTGTGATTTCCTTGTATATATCTTATCTATCCATCCTGCAGCACATGCGCTGCTTGCGTATCTTTCAATAGAGCGGCTTTTTCCTCTGAACGAGACCTGATTGTGCAAGCAAAGGGAATAGGACGTCTAAACCACGACCACCACATAATTCTCTTGGTCAGTCTAGAAAACGGCGATTGGAAGCAATAGTCGCGATGCCCACTTACATGATGAGTCCATCGTCAACGGAGCCGTCAACATCGATCGGGATCTGCTTCCCGTCTGCATCCGTCGCGCGGCTCAACTCCAAGCTCCAGAGCACCATCGAGGAGAAGACGAAGACGAAGTCAACAGCGACGTGGCGACCTGGACAGACGCGGCGGCCGAACCCGAAGCTGGCATGGTTCTCACGCGTGCTTCCACTCACTGTCTTGAGGTCGCCACTGGCTGGATCCAGGTGCCTCTCTGGGTTGAAGTCGTGGGCGTCTGGTCCCCAAACCTCTGGATCTCGATTCATGGCCCAGACATTGAAGAGAAGAATGGAATCTTGTGGTATCACGTAGTTTTTGTATCTCATCTCCTGGATATAAGCTTCAGCAGAAAGACTCAACACATACACGGAATCAGGGTTGTCACACCACACATCTCAAAGGGAGGGTATGATGTGATTTGACGTTGATCTCACCTTGCCATTGGAATGAGGCAGCCCGATGGGATCGACGGGACGCCATCTTAATATTTCTCGCACCTTAGTGGCACACCGTGCGTCAGTTGCCTCCGCGGGCGCGGACACTTTTCCTCAGTGTATGTACGAAGTTGACAACAACCTACCATGGCTTGCATGTATGGCATACTCTTGTAGTCTGAGAACGTCGGTAGCCTGTCCCTGCCAACCACTCGATCCAACTCGGCCTGCGCGCGGTGCTGAACCTCGGGATACAAGACCATGGCAAGGATGAACCACCCGAGCACACCCATGGTGGTCATCGATCCAGTGCTAGATTCCCCCAATGCTCAAGTGTCAGAAGTTCTTCTTCCCTTTTGCACCTGAGTTGTGTAATGATCAAGAGAACAAGCGAAAGGAGTGGGTTGAAGAGACTAACACAAAGGCGGCAGCTAGCCAGGCTGCCTCGCTTTCAGACAGTTGGGGGTTCTCGATCAACGATCTCCCAACGCTCTGGCGGTCGCCACCATTGCTCTGCCAGAGAAGGTCAATCATCTGGCGACTCTGTAGATAGTCAAGCCTGAAGTCGATCTTGCTTACTATTTCCTCGCGTGGAACCTCGAGCCACTTGCTGAACATGGCTGAATCCTTTGCGAAGGACCTGGCCGCGTGCCTCTTCCACGGCGTGAGACTGTTTGACTCGCATGTGTAGATCAGCTTTTATGTTTCTTCTTAAAAAAAGAAAACTTGCATCACGCCTCCAACGAGGTGAGTGTGCTCCGTAGGAAACTCACGCAGAAGGCAGATATTGCAACCACGGGATGATGTCGACCATATAGGTTCCCGGTCTCGCGGCGTGTGACAACCGTGACACGAAGTCTTCCGTGGCGTCGACAGCTTTTGATTTCTCTGCCGAATCCGCACCCGGAACCGCTCCGTAGACCACGGATAAGCCTGTGGACACGGAAGCCTTCTTGCAGTGCTCGTTCCAGTGTGAAGGGTTCTCGAGCAGGTCTCTGCAAAAGTTGAGGGCGCCTCTGTACACCACGGGCCGCAGACGGTATGAGAAAGAATCTCCCACTCGGGTCCATTTCACTACAGCAGTGTGGAATTTACGGTACCTGTGCAGTGCAGAGAGTGAGCCACAACATGTGTCGAGGAGGCATCGGGCTGTACTCTGCTGTACTCTGGTGCACTACTCACAGGTGCCCACGGCTGAGAAAGGACAGCATCAATCCACCCGTCATTAAATCCCCGACGATGATCTGGGATCTGTTCGATGTATCTGCTGCCCGAAGATCTAGGAGTTCATGTGCCACTCTCCTGTCGTTGAGGACGATGATGGTGGTCCCGGCAGCGTTGACGTGCACTATAGGGCCTGAAGAGATCAGGATGAGCCGGCTTTGTACTTACAGCTCTGCAGCTCAGACCAAAGGACTCACCGTATTCATGCATCCATTGAGTGAACTTTAGCCAAGGGCTGTCAGCTAGAGCCAGCGCATTGCCGATGATGGGCCATCCGGATGGGCCAGGGGGGAGCAGTCTCTTGCGAAGAAACAAGATGCGGTAGGCCGCGGTAGTCAGAAGCAAGAGTATGAGTATCGAAGTCATTGGGAGCTCATGGACGGTGACTCTGAGAGTTTCTCGCTCCATCGTGACATGTAGTCAGACTGATAACGAACTGCCAAAGATGAGCAGGCAGTATGTGCAACGGAATCCCAACTCAAGTTTGGACTTTGAACCGAACATTAGATACATGAGATCTCGGACATTTCCCTCCTTCATTCATCCATCTATTTCATCCCGACACCTTGCAGACGCCAAGGACTTTACTTTGCCGTCCACATCCCACGGTGAAATGCATCAGTAATACGGCGTAAACATGTAAATTGCCGTATGCAGAGGCTCACACCACCATGTCCATTTCAAAACGGCATATGCAAGTCGTCTGCATGCATGTATCTATATCCTTGCTTAGTGCTGACCGTCAACGCAAACGGCTCCATCCCAATCATGCAAGATAACAAGCACGCATCCCGCACGAGGGCCGCCTCCCGAAGTGCCTATAGTTCATCCAGGCTGCCAATAACATCGCATGCAACAGCTTTCCTTGACCAGGGACCGCCCACCGCCGTCAATGTCCCGTCGTTGCCGCCATTTTACGAGAGAAGGGGACGCTGTTATGTTAAAGGATAAGCAGAGGCTTCAGTCCATGAGCGGAGGGGACATCTTTTTTGGCAAAAGGTTCACATCCCGTGTCTCGAAGATCTGCAGCCCTTCGCATCCATGGTAGCGAGCGCTCTGGGCAAAAGAGTCTGTCAGTGAGGGGGAACGTGGCATGACCTGCTCGTTACGGGACCGGGAGGGTAGAGGCTTCGTGTGCTGAAAAGGGGGAATAGTCTCGGGAAACTCACCTCGAAGCTCCACTGGTCATTGCCGCGGACCCAATTACCCAAGGAATCGATGTAGGACAGTGCGTTCGCATTCATTGGGTCGTCTGTTCGGGTCAGTTCTTCGGACAACTGGTTGTACGCCTCGAGAAAGCTGCGCATGTGGCTGCTGTAGAGCCGCCCGACATAATCCATGGCGTCTTGGAGTGCCAGTTGCAACTCCTTCATGACGACCGTCACGAGGTTGTGCGCCTCATCACCGCGACTCTGTCTGGATGTACAGGTAAGTATGAGGACACAAGCAGTGGTGGTAAAGATGGGGCGCCGATTCCTGAGAACTCACTCGACATTGTACGAATGATAATCATTGCCCATGATGATCATATCAGTGCAGAGAGCTGTGAGAGTCACCACCGTAGGATGATCTATGAACTCGTCCGGCACGTCGTAGTGTAGCTGGTGAATGGCGAACGATGGTTGGGAGCCTATAGTCTCTCGACGGACTTGGAAATAGTCTGTGATGTTGCGGATGCGTTGATTATCTCTGTCCAGGGACTGCTGTACAACGGCGTCGGTGAATCTCTTGAAGCTCTGGATGAACCTCTTCTGGGCGGTTTGAGATGCCGTGCGACACGCATTGAGCCAGAATCTGCAGAGCCCAGTAAGTCCTAACTCTCTGCTGGGACTCATCGAAGCACGGGATATTCGGGATGCTCTGACTTACTGTCGCGTGACTTCTCCCCCGACCCATTCATCGCTTGGACGGGGCATCTCAGGATGATATAGAGCATCCATGATGGCATCCGCTTGCTTACGAGTTTCCGCCGTTGTGGAAATATCTGACCAGTCATCGAAGATGAAGAAGACCATCATGAGATCGCAGCCCACTCGGCACCCATCTGTATCATACACCTATTCATCAGAGACCAACTCATACAACCAAGTGTGTGGAACGACGAAAAGCCTTGACGAACCTACCTTTGTTTAACTTGGGATAGACCAGAGATGCCAGCAAGCCTATTACCACGTCTCTCGTTAGTCTCCAGCCCAGTCCAATATGAAAATTCCTTTACTTGCCGAAATTGCATCTGTTGAAAGCTGCCTGAGTCTTGGGACCAAAGACACCAAAGCTTTCAACCCAAGCTTCTGATTCGGCCTTGCAGATTTCATAGTGAGGATTCACGGCTCGTTTCCAAGGCCAAGAGGCCAGAGGGTCTGGCAGATGAAAGGCGGCTGGGGGCGATTTCACGTCAATGCTCACAGGAGCTTCAGATAGGGCAATTGAGTTTACCATGGTCGCGAGTATATGTCTAGAATCTGTTCCAGGTTCACAAGAGACAGACACGATTTCTGAGGATAGAAGGCTCAATTTCTTCGTGCTGGGTGTAAGAGGAATCAAAAAGTCCTTCATTAGAAATGGATGTTATTGCTTCTACTCTTGGATCAAGAAGAAGGTGGCTATACGCTGACATGACTTGTTCTCAACCATACCAGATGGTTCCAATGAGTCCCATGATATTGTGCCATCGGTTGAAAAGCCACGGCAGGATCGTATCTGTCTCTGCCCGAAATCACTCGGTGGCGTGAGTGTGCCAACCCAGTCCGCACGCAGCCGGCTAATATAAACCACGTCCGGGAGGATCATGAAACTTATCTGCTGCTGACATGCCTGGCAGTTGACAGCTTCTCTCCGACCTTTTTCATTCGTTGAGCCTGGCGCATACGCCTTGGAAGCGGCACGTTGGGACTTAGTAAGGGCTTATTACGCGTGTAAGTTGACTCTACCAATCACTTGGGCTGACAACGTTGGACACCACCATCATTGCCAAGAGGAGTAACATCTTACTTATGATGGCTGGCCGAAATAGCAATCCTACCTGGACTCACAATATATGCGCCCTCGGCAGTATCTCCTGCATTGAGTAACATGTACCTCATGCACAACTTCTCGCTTCATTCTTCCTTCGCGCACACACACACACACACAATCGACTCGGGTTCTGCATCAGGATACAGAATAATTTGTTTTGTTACTTCTGTTCTGTTCTTCTCCTGCCGAGATACACCATTCCCATCTCAATCCGCAGGGTGCATGTATCTCCTTAGTCACGCCATTTCCCACGAACCAGCCGTCATGTCTCCGGCCGAGAAAGGCCTCCTCCTGTGCACAGCGTTCCCTGCTGCCGGTCATTTCAATCCAGTGCTGGCTGTTGCCAAGCACATGGCGCGTACTGGACTTGTTGACGTCTCCTTTGTCATGCCAATGGAGTTCAAGGGCTCCATCGAGCGTGCTGGCGGCATAGAACACATCGAGACGCCGAGCGTGGCAGCTGACATTGTAGCTGGGCTTCAACAGACGGAGCACATGCCAGCCGACATTGATCGCATGGCCACGCAGATGGGCATTATATTCTTCAACACCCTAGCAGGTCGGGCCACCCGCTTCCACGAGGTCCTGCAGCAGAAGATTGCTTCTCGCCAAAGCGGCCGCAGGAACGTCATCCTAATAGAGGACGCGTTGAGTTTGGCCTCTGTACCATACAGATATTGGAAGCCGATCCCAAACTCTCACACTCCAGATTCTGGGGGAGGGGATGGTCTTGGATACGGAGATCTACGACTGGGTACAGAAGACGAAGCAGCGGCCTTGCCAGCCATTGGCATTGGCGTGTCGCTGCTGCTCCTGGAAAGCGAAGACACGGGTCCGCTGCTGATGGGCCTTCCCCCGGATGCCTCTCCGTCGGGCAAACTCCGCAACCGAGAGCTGCATAGACTCGTGCATCAAGGTCCAGGGATGCGGTTCCTCCAGGAGAGGTGGAAGGCTATGCTTCAGGAGCTGAAGTGCTCTGGGGAAGATGGCGAGTTCAGGATCTGGAACACGGGTTACGAGGCTTACCATGTTGTCTACCAGATGTCCGTGCCTGGCGCCGAGTATCCCATATCGGATCTGCCCACCAATGTGCAGTTCGCTGGTACGTTGCCTCGTGAAGACTTCCAAAACTATCCTGACCCTGCGTGGTGGGACGAAGTAGTCGTTGGCAAAGGAACCCAGAACCCGAGGCTCGGGCGCCGCGTGATCTTCGTGTCCCAAGGTACCATCAACGGCGTGTACGATGATCTGATCATACCCACCATACAAGCCTTCGCCGACTGTCCCGACATCTCTGTGGTGGCGACGCTTGGCGTGCGAGGCGCTATGCTACCTGCGAGTACGCAAATGCATCTGCCTCCCAATGCGCGTGTCGTGGACTACATTCCGTACGATGTGATACTCGCGCATACCGATGTCTTTGTGACCAACGGCGGGTACGGTGCATTCACGCACGCCATTCGGAACGGGACTCCCATGGTAGCGGCGGGAGAGTCCGAGGAGAAGAAGGAGGTGGCCCTCAGAGTGACATTCTCGGGCGCTGGCGTGTCCCTCGGCACGCAATACCCAACCCCAGATCAAGTAAGAAAAGGGGTGGAAGAGGTGCTCGGGAGTGCTAAATACAAGCATCGTGCAGCAGAGTTGATGGCTGAGAGCACAAAGCTGAATTCCTTGAGGACGATAGAAGACAAGATTAGATCTCTTTTGACCTGAGTGCCATCACACGGGTAGATTCAATATACGCATGTGAAAGTGAAATGGATACTATCATCCTTGGTTGCAATAGCCACATGTGTAGAGATGGTGTGCCTGTCGCTGTCACAGCTACAAGATGTCTCCATCGATCAACAGCGATAATGAGAAGGATCCCCGTCCCAATGTATAGTCAAGTGATACACAACACAGGGCATCTTATTATCGCGAAACGGGCATGATGGTCGGCAGCTCGTCAGCCTCTTGTTTCTCGTATGTGGGATTCTTGGTTGGCTTATGTAGCGCTGAAGGTCATCAACGCATGCTTACCACCCTGCAAGAATGGTGGTGGAGTACCCAGGCATACATTATGCGAACGCATCTTGGTGGCACAGCACCTGACGAGAGAAACTGAAATTACAATACCTTGAAAGAAAGCAGGTTCCGTGGACAGGCTCTGGCGGCGACCCTTTTTGGGTTAACAATTGCTTGCACAACTTCTTGAACCCAGGTTTTGCCAGAAGAACGGGCATCCCATTTCAACCAGTGCATGGCTTGCTGGTTGAACTCGCCTCTAATTTCGCGTACTTCCGATTATTGCTGCTTTTAGACCGGCCCCAGAGAAGTTCTCTACACTGTGGCTGCGCCTCATTCTTGAGTGTCGTTGGACTTAATTGGGGGACTGTCGCCAGCGGTCACACACTTCAGCTTCTGATCACTATGAGCTCAACATCGCGTAAGAGAAAAGACCCAACACGAAAAGGGTGGGAACCCACGTGACCGTCATGGATTTTTATCTATCTTATCAGATTCAGTCCCTGGCTCCACTGCGCTGACAAAACGGCTTCCTAACAGGCTCACCAGATCCTTGCGCCGATAAGCCGAGGATTGTCGATGTGGTAATGACCGAGTCCGGCACGCTCTGATTGGCTCGTCTGGCTGAAGAGTGACGCTCATCCTTCGCCCCTAGAGGCGCTAGGCCATAACAGGCCGCGATGACCTTTACAGCAGTTGTGCGCTTGCTGTTAGTTGTAGAACGGTGCCGGTACAGTTGGTGTTGGTAGCGCGGGGTTGGGGAGTGGCGCCCACTGAGTGCCAGTGGCCTCGCTGGGCCTCGCTGGCTCCTTCCTCTTTTCTGCTAAGACTAGCTAGCTAGCTGGTCTTCACTTTTCTTTGTCGCCATCATCAATTTCGCTGGTTTACTCGATCATTCTTCGCCTCCTGCTCTTTAACGATCCATCACAACATCGCATTATTCTGTGAGAATCATCTCGACAAACAACACGGTTTCGAAATTCTACACCGGACAATCGACTCTCGTCACACGAACCATTTCGTCACGCTCGTAGGCTAGGTCCTTGACGGTTTCAAGCAAGAGAAAAAGGACGCACCCGCATTTTAATCTTTTGTCCTCGGAGCTTCCTGCACGTTTATCTCCGCTTCTGACACAGGCCGAAGTCGCACCTTGATATTTCCTCTTCCCTTTTTCCCAACCCTCGACTTTGGACCTCGCACCTCCGAATCCTTCTTCCTGCATCGCCGAAAATCACACACAAATCCATCACAATGTTCTCCAGAAGCATCAGCGTCGCCTCTCGCCGCGTTATCGGCGCATCGCTCGCCAGGCCAACCACCCTGCCCGCTGCTCGTCAGCTCGCCCCCGTCGCCACCGTCAACGCCAGGCGGTCGTACCACGAGAAGGTCCTTGACCACTACTCAAAGCCTCGCAATGTCGGCTCGATGAACAAGAAGGATATGGATGTCGGCACTGGGCTCGTGGGCGCCCCGGCCTGTGGTGATGTGATGAAGCTGCAGATCCGCGTCGACCCCGAGACCAACAAGATTTCCGATGTCAAGTTCAAGACTTTCGGCTGCGGCTCTGCTATCGCTTCCAGCAGCTACCTCACCGAGCTTGTCCGCGGAATGAGCCTAGATGAGGCTGGCAAGGTCAAGAACACAGAGATTGCCAAGGAGCTGTGCCTTCCTCCGGTGAAGCGTATGTCAAATTCTAGAATAGCCCCATGTCATCATTATTGTTGGATGATCACTAACCATGCCATTAGTTCACTGCTCTATGCTGGCTGAGGACGCTATTAAGTCTGCTATCTCCGACTACTACAGCAAAAACCCCAACGCCAAGGTCAGCAACCTGGCTGGTACCGAGGCCAAGCTGCCCGTCGGTGATGCCCCAGCTGCTGCCACCGCTTAAGCATTCTGGATTCGAGTTGTCGTCGGAAGAGCGTTTTTACCATTTTCTTTTGTGAGAGAGGGGGTGTGTGTGTGAGAGAGAGAGAGAGCTTTCACATGCCGTTTAGTGGCTACTCGACCGTGGTGGAATCGGTCGTGAATTGAGGAAATACCATGCGAGACAAGAGCACGGTCAGAAGACAGGGATTGTCTCAGGGCTGTATACTATGAAGTTGGGAGTTGATCGAGTGAGCTGCTGAAGCAGGTATTCCTTAGCAGTGCAACTGCAGTAGTTGCACGGATGCACTGGTTTTTTTCTCTTTTTTTTTTCAGGATGATTTCAGTTATCTCCTTGTTTTTTTTCTCAAGTGGAGTTGGGGATGGATGACTGATTCGGCTTTTACTGTGATTCTATTCAAGTCACAAAACAACCCTGTCCTAGGTCGAGGTAGAATGAACAAAAAGGTTACTATTACAGACATTATGAAACCATGTGCTAGTGAATGCTTTGAATTTCACCAGGCAGAATTCACACAAAACTTTGTCTGTGGCACCATGGCAATGGACACACCTCTACATTAACAACACGTCATATGGAGTGAGTGAGCACATCATCACACACCACTACAGTGTCAGTCAGAAATTCATCCCCACCCGTATCTCCCGCATCTCACAGTCGGGCCCCATCTTTGACCTCGGGCAGATGGATGCCATGGAACCCCAAGGCAACCGGGAAATCAGCGTCCGCCCTGCCGACCTCCTCCATGGTCCTCGCATCCAGGCAAAGCAGATACGATCTCTCGTTCTCGCCGTCCAAGACAACACTCAACAGGACGCCGTCATCCTCGTCCCTGTCCCCGTCCCCGCCCAACCTGGCTCCCGGTCTGGGCACGAAGATGGGCTCCCCCGGCTGCGAGCCGTTGGGCCCTGCCCAGATGACGGCCTCGCGGGTGCGCAGGTCGGTCTTGACGATGCAGTCCATGACGGTGCCGAGACCGCGGAAGCTGAGCGAGTAGACGTAGCGAGTGGGCCTGCAGGCGTAGAGGGGGTTGATGGTGGGCAGCTCGCCCGCGTGAGGGTTCGGGATGCTGAGGACCTCCTCGGCTGGTGATGCTGCGGCGTCGGTGGTGGTCGCGTCGGTGGGGAGCGTGAAGCGGTAGCGTTTGATGCTGGGCAGGGCGTTGCGGCGGCGTGTCTCGTCGGACCAGAACCTGGAAAAGGAGTCGTCCCGGTCGAGCATGACGTCGTAGTAGAAGGAGTGGATGATGTCTGGGGAGTCGTAGGCACAGAAGTCGGCGAGGATGGATGTGGTCTCCTGCTGCTGCGGCTGGTCTTCCTCGTCGTCGGGGGTGGTCACAGTGGTGGTGGTGGTCGTCGTGGTCGTGGTTTCTTCGAAGGCGTTGATGCTGTGGAAGAAGAAGCCGGCCGGGGTGGTGAACCTGCCGACAACACCCTTGCCATGACGTCTGTCGACGATGAACCACTGGGTGAGCTGGTCCCGGGTGAAGGGGGTCATGGCGTCGATCAAGGTGCGCTTCCACACGATCTTGATGCCGTTCCAGGCGAAATGGGTGGACGGGATGGCGAGCAGGTAGTAGTTCTCGGTGAGGAACGTGCTGTGGATGTACGCTGGCGGGGCGTGTTTGCCGGTGATGGTGGCGAGGATCTCGGTCTTGCCCGTGGAGGCGCTGGTCTTGAAGACGCGGTACGTAGGGCTCGGTCCCAGCTTGAGGTTGTAGTTGAAGAGATCACCGGTCTCGGGATCGCGCTGGCCGTGGGCGGCTGACATCTCGCCCCGGAGGTCCGGGTGGAGGCGGTGCTGTCCGGAGAACCCCACGGGCTCTAGAGTATCGGGATGGAGTTCCTGAAACCCAGACTGGTCGCTGCTGATGAAGATGTTGCGGGTTCCCGTCCGCTGGTGGCCCAGGGTGACTGGCGGCTGGTGGCCGATGGTGGCTTCTGCTTCGTGACGTCGACGGCTGAGGGCTGGGTAGTTTGCGTTGACGACGACGTTGTAGTCGAGGTCGGCTCGGGGGAGGGGATGGAAAATGCTCATGGTCTTTGCGAAGATGCCGACGCACGGGTCATCTCTCTGGGCGACGGTGATGGCAGATCGCCACCCTTTCTTCCTGACCCGCTCGACGTACTCGGCGCTGTTCCTCCTGGAGGAGTACTCCACGGTCACGGGCTTTCCGTCGCCGTGGCTGATGATGTCGAACTTGTGGGTGTGGGCGAAGCCGTCGAACCAGTGAGACACGAAATGCGTCTTGCCGTCGGGTTCGAGGCCCTCCAGCTTGTGAGTCCCTGGGCCGGTCCGGTAGAGGGAGCCTGCTGCGAAAGACGGGATGGTCCCGGTGACGGGGAGAGGTAGAGGGCCTCGGTGCTCGGGGGTATCGAAGCCCGAGGAGTTGGGCCAGGACTTGTGGATGGGAGAGAGGATGTTCTGGTTGGATTGAAGGTAGTCTTCTGACTCTTGAGAGGGTAGACGATGGAAGATTCCAGGGTTGTTGAGGGCCATGACTGCGGTTGGATGTGATTATCGGGAAGGATGAGAGGGAGAGAGCGGGAGATAGAGAGAGAGAGAGAGAGTGTGTGTCTCAGGGTGCTGGGAATATGGTATGAAGCTGAAGAGAGAGAGAGAGAGAGAGAGAGCTGAAAGCGTGGTGCAGCTGTACTAGCAACTGTTTGGGCTTTTGGTTTTTCTCAGGCCTTGGTGACACAAGGTTGTACCGTCAACAGCGGATCAAGTGTTGGTTCATGCACCTGTCACCTGTCATGCCATGATTTCTGTGCAGCAAGTGGTTGGAGATTCCTTTTTATACATGTATCCAAACCTGCCTGGTCCTTTTTCAGCCCCTTTGCAGACCCAGTGAGTGCTACGACAAGGCGACACGTGGTGAGGCAGGCTCTGACCGCCGTACACGTAACAAACCGCCGAGCTGCAAGAATGAATGATCCTTTCCGGTAGTCCTTTCGAGGCAATTTCACCCTGTTTGTCACAATACCGAAGAATGACCTTGTTGTGGAAGTTGTCTGCCAATCGGTGTGGTGGTGATGGGTGATGGTGTTGGTGTAAGCGAATGCGAGACTTAGTGTCAGTCGAGTGGTGCACCGAAGACTAAGAGGATGGAAAGCCGAGGCTGGGAAACAAGTCGAAGGTGGGATGAGCTGACATAAATGGCATTGTAAAATCTCATCAACAGAAATAGGGCCAACTAGGGGAAACTTTTCATTTATTTCCAGGCACAGGTGACAGAACCATGTGGCATCGGCAATCATGGGAGTCCTGTCTGCTGTCACTCACTACCGCTGGCAGTGTCGCATTGTTACATCATGAATCATGACTTTTTCCAGGAACGTGTGCGTGGGGGTTCATAGCAGCGAATGGTCCCTGTCAGATCAATTAAATTAATGAGGCACATTCTCTTCTCTTACACATCAGCCTTTTCCACAAAAGAAAACATGCAAACGAAAAAAAAAAAAATCGAGAGTGAAAATGAGAAATGAAAAAAAAAAGTTCCCTGTGAGATTCGAACTCTCGACCCTTGCGGATATTTGAGAATATCGTTCATGTGCAAAGAAATGAAATCGCACATAAGACCATTTTCATCACCAACTAGACCAGGGAAGCGGCTTCATTGAACCGCGGGGTTCTGATTTGCTGGGACGTGAGGGCTTCGTTGGAAGACGCTGCTTACCATCCTGACTGTGGCATCCAATTCACCCAATTCGATACCTGGTTTCCATCGAGCACATCGTGGTTACCGACGAACATTATGAGAAAAGGCAGGATTCGTCAAGTCACTGGCTATCTTGCTTTCTTATTCAATGCTCTACTCGTAGGAATGGCTTTCAAGTTTCAACTGACTCTTCAGGCTGCCCCATGTAACCACTCAGGTAACCCTCTTCATCGACGACTCGACCTAGCCTCGTTTCGTTCAATCCCAACCTCAGACACCAACCTTGGCCGGCGGCAGTCTATCCCTCGTTCTCCTCCCCCATTCCTCGATCGTCGTCAACCTCGCCGGCAGCTCCTCCAGGACCGGGCCCACATCGATCCTAAAGGGTCGATCCTCGGCCTCGTTGTAGTGAGTGTAAGCCTTGTGCATCTGTCTCACGACCCGATCCGCGTCGAGCCCTGCCCTGCGGCTCATCGCCCCGCTGATCCTCTCGCAGAAGTCATCGACGGTCTGGTTCTCGTGCTTCATCGGTCTCTGCCAGGCCCTGCTCAGCTTCGCCGCCAACTGGTCCAGCCGCACGGTCTCGGGCCCGCCCACGGCGATGTTCCGCCCGGCGAGGTGCGGTCGATCCATGGCCGCCATCATGAGCCGAGCCAAGTCGTCGTGGCAGATCCACGAGACCTCGAGCTCGGGCTTGTGGCAGTAGACGATGGTCTGCCGTTCCGCGATGGGAGGATACGCCCACCCTTCGAGAAGGTTGTCCAGGAACACCACCGGCTGGATGGACACGACGGGCAGGCTGTAGGGTGCTCCCCGAAGAATGTCCCGGATCTCCACGCGGTCGTCTTGCGCCTTGATGCCGCGCTTGGATTCCGGCACGGGCATGCTCGTGTTGAACACCGTGAGCCTCACCGACGGGGTGGCTTTGATCGCTTCGGCGATGACTCGTGCACCGGCAATCACAGGTTCTGCTGGTTGGAAGGATGTGGAAGGCAGATTGAGGAAGACCACCTCTGCGTCCGTCAGAGCGGTTTTGATGGCATCCAGGTCTGAGTAGTCTGCTGCTGCAGTTTCTATCTTCTTGTCTCCCACCGTGAGGGGGTTCTTGGGGTTGCGGCTGATGGCGACGGGATCGTGGCCAGCCTGCGCGAGGACATTGACTTGTGCTGCGCCCTGAACACCTGAGGCACCGAAGACCGCTACTCTCGTCATGGCTGAGTTTGTGGCTGTCAATGAATGTTTCCAGTGTCCATGAATGCTTCACAGATTCAACCTGAAATCATCTGCCTGCGTGGGGTTTGAACCGCCTTGTGGTGCAGATCGTGTAAGTGAAAAGTGTGGCGTATTGAGGGAAACGACACCGCCCGGGGCTCGACTCGTCAAATGATGTACATTCGAACACCGGGGCTTGGAGTCCCAAGTTCAAGGTAAACGCAAGGTCATGAGAGGATGTCAGTCACACATATGGGATAACCTAAAGATCGTCGTGGTTCTTCCTCCGCCGTACTGGAAATGATTTCCCCCTTGTCGTTCAAGGGTCTCTCTCCTGCGAAACAACGCCATCTTGAACATCTTTCCAAGAAACAGACAGCCTTTAAACGGGGTCTACATTGGAACTTGATACTACTTACTCATTTCTCATCCACACTACGAATGCTAGGTGTCGTCAATCCGCACTCACACACATTCGTGGTCTAGTTTCTCGGCTGCAAGCCTTAATACGCAGCTCAACCCCGGACTTTGATTGGGCTGAGCGGATATAGGAACAGTAGCCTATTTTCTCTGCTATTAATGCCCGTACAAGGGCATCTCGGGAATGCATTACCTCGTGTTCTTCGTTGAGATAGGCACATGGTGTCCCCAGCCTCGCATCAGTCAGAGCTGCAAGCACTTGTATGTACCCATCATGGAAACACGAAAAGCAACTCACGGTCCGGCCGATATACTGTTGATCTAATCTCATGAGATATTATGCTATATATTTACTTATATAGTTTTCGTCGTTCGCTTGAATCAATCGCGTCTAAGCAGCAGCTGAGTCTCGCCATCAACAATAGGTACCACCCAACTTACACGCATCTTCGGATAACCTTTCGCGGGCACATCCATCCACTCACACAACCCAATCCCCTCCCTTCCACATTGCCAACCCCAAAAGATTCGCCTCTACGTATCCTCGAAAGATGTGGATAATGCTTTCCCCCAGTCTCTCCACTGCGGAGACCCCTGGATGTAAAGGAAGAAGGGGGAGGGAGGGGCTTTAGTTTTACCCCGGAATTTCGACTTCCCCAGTGGCGCTCCTTTCAGGTTGGGCGTAAGCTTGTCTATGAATCAGAAAACCTGTTCCAACTCAAAAGTCGGCCCATTGCTTATAAATTCCAAAATCTGTCTATAGAGAATCCGCAAAGGGGGGCTTGCTGTTCGTGCTGCCACCTTACCCGATTGCAAGGCTTTAGTGATGCGGTCCGTTGGTGATAGCGGGTGGCTGACTGGAGGACGATGATTCATTCCCGTCACAGGGATATGAATGTCACAGACATATGGATCAGATACTAGGACTCAAGTGTGAAGGAAAGCAAATATCCTGGAAGTCGCTCAGGTAGGATAGCTCAATGTCCTTTGCAAGGACAAAGGCAGACGCACTGCGCCGTCCACATACATAACCCATATATATTCCATATCTATACGTGTACTCAGAAATGCTTGTGTGTCAATGTCAGTCCAGCGAGTCCAGAGAGGCGAAAGGATCACATCTATGCCATACAAGCACAAAGCTTACGGCTGTGATTAGTTTTACTCCTAACGTAGTCACTACCCGCTCCATCCATCACAATCCCGCATGCGTTAGTCTGAACGTGCATCCAACCAAGGTGGTCAGGTCAACCCAAGGGAGATCATTCCCTGATGGGCAAAAGCTGAAGACTGTGACAATAAGTCGTTGCTCGACTGACGTTTAGGTTTGAGCAAACGAGACAAGAGCCGTATCCGGGGTGAGCCCTCCCCTACCTACCTACTCAGATCAGGGAAGGGTTGAAGATGGCCAGTTTGTAGACCCTTCCCCTCTCTCTCTCCTTTAGATCACCTCGCCTCCAATCTCTCGGCTTTGTGTACGCGGTTTAAATACGATCATCCGTACCCTGTCGATCATTCCCATGCATGTTTTGTGTTTCCCTCACGACATACTCTAAGGAAAAACAACCAGGGTTTTCTTCTCTCATGACATTCTTCAGCCATCTTGTCCTTTGACAAATTAGTTTGCAATTCTCAAATCACCGAAATCAGTCCACTTGCTTGGCCCCCCTTGACGTCCCACAGGATCCAACAACACACTGATCATGACCATCACTTCGGCTCAGCCTGCTCATCAGGCGTCCGACTCGGACGGCATTGACAACCTGAACCTGACCGAGAAGAACGTTTCTCACCAGGAAATCGAGAATGCCTCTGATGAGAATGCCGCGCCCATCATCACACATGACTTCAACTCTGGGAAGCTCACCAAGGATGTGATCCTGGCCTACATTGTGAGTCGTTTTTCTCTCCTCTTCCCATGCCCATCTGTCTTTCATTACCCAACTCAACCTATCAACAACCACCCCCTCCTCGCCGTTCATGACGCTGATGAATTCCCTCGCCTCCCTCATCTCAAGGCCATGTGCGGCCAGATCAACGCCTACATCATGTCCATGCTCATCCCAGCCACCACACTCCCCATGATCAACGCCGAGCTCGGTCCGGACGCCAACGCCGTCTGGATCACGCTGAACTGGACCTTCGGCGCGTCGCTCATCGTGTCCATCGGCGGACGCCTCTCCGACATCTTCGGACGACGCTACTTCATGATGACAGGCGCCGTCATCTCCATCTGCGGCTGCCTCGTCGGTGCCAACGGCCGGTCCATCAACCAGATGATCGTCTCGGGCGCGCTCTTCGGCGTCGGCTCCGGCTTCCAGGAGCTCTGCTACGCGTGCGTGCAGGAGGTCGTGCCCAACCGGTGGCGCATCCCCGCCGTCGGCGGTCTGGACGTCAGTCTCGCGCTGGCCTTCACGTCGCCCGTCGTGAGCTACGCCTTCATCGCATACCAGGAGATCGGCTGGCGGGGTGCCTACTGGTACCTGTTCTCGTTTCACTGCTTCGCCTTCGCCATGCTGTTCCTCTTCTACCATCCTCCGGACTTTGAGATGAAGCACCGCGACGACGGCAAGACCAAGTGGCAGCTGGTCAAGGAGATGGACTGGGTCGGTGTGTTCCTGTTCCTCTCCGGTGGTGCTCTCCTCCTCATCGGCATCAACTTCGGCGGTCGTCGGTACCCCTGGGTTTCAGCCGGCTGTCTCGCCCCTATCATCGTCGGTGTTTGCTGCTTCGTTGCCGTCGGCTTCTGGTGCTCTTATGCGGATCTGAAATATCCCTTGTTTCCTCCTAAGCTGTTCAAGCGTATCCGAGAGTGAGTCGTAATGATGCAGACGAGCCCCCCCAATTCAGGTGGACATTTTGCTGATCTTGAATCTATCATCCCAGGTTCGACATGGTCATCGTTGTGTGCTTCGTGGGCGGCATGCTCTACTACTCCATGAACGTTCTCTGGCCTCGCCAGTCCCAGGCCTTCTTCATCCCTGAAGACGCGGTCCTCATGCGAGGAGTCTATGCCATGATCTTCTCATGCGGCACGTGGAGTGAGTAATGCCTCCTGGTCTCCATGCGATATGATATGAACATGACATTTGTCCAAAAAGAAAAAATACTAACGAAATGCTCACATCAAGCTGCCGGCCTGATCGTGGTCTTCATCTGCTCTCGCCTCCATCATGAGAAATGGCAACTTGTGGCTTTCACGGTTGTGCAGACGGCCTTCATCGGCTCCATGGCATCCATCGGGCCCAATGACCAGGCACGCGCCATCGTGACCGTGGTTCTAGCTGCGGCTTGCATCACGCCTCCGCAGCTTCTGTCGTTCACGATGCTTTCATTCGGTCTAGACGATCAGGCTGACTTGTGAGTTTCCTTTTTTCTAAAAGTATCACATGCTCCGATATTGCATTCCCGGCTAAACCCCTGACTCTCTGTCTCTCCAGGGGCGTTGCTGTCGGTCTCGCGGGAACATTCCGGCTGTTCGGGGGCGCCATCGCAACGGCCATCTACACCGCCATCTACACCAACAAGTTCACCGAGGTGCTCCCCGAGAACATGAGCGCGGCCCTGCGCGCGTCCAACGTGCCCTTCTCCGAGGCCACCTTGAAGCAGCTCGTCGCGGCGGGCGCGAAGAACACGCGGGCTGCGTACTCGGCCGTCAGCGGCGCGACCCCTGATCTCGTGGACAGGGCCATCGGCGCGGCACGGTCGTCCTACGTGGCAGGGTTCCGGCTCGTGTATCTCGTGGCGATTGCTTTTGGCGTGCTGGCGACGATCGCGGCGGCTTGCACGGTCAGCACGGACAGGAGCAAGAAGAACAACGACAGGGCGATTGTGATGAAGTCTGAGGTGAAGAAGATGGAGGGCTTGATGCGGCAGAAGACTGTCACTTAGCTGGATTTGGGGGCTAAGCTGTATTTCAAAGTTTCAGTATCTATGAATTCGTTGTCTGCCTCAAAACCATGGGCATTCAAATCTACAGTTAGCCGTTCATCGTTCATCTCTTCAACAGCTGCGACTCGGGGCGGTCACTATTCAATTGTGCCCTGGAAACACCATTCAAGTCCCAGTATACGTTACAGTGTGGACATGTCACCGGTCTCCTCGTCATCCAGGTTGATTCCAGGTCAAGCATCATCCAGCCTTCGTGCTCCAGCTCAGAGTCATGACAAGCCCATGTTCCCCAAGACTACGAATCATGCAGGCCACCCCACAGCACCGTAGCGTATGTTGGTAGGTAGTTAGGTAGGAATAAGTTCATATGGATATACACACACCCCCTTTCAAGAGCTATGAATGAATCCATCAACCTTTATTGGACCGTCTGCCTACTGTGTCCTCCAGGCACTGCCTGTACAAAAGAGAGAGAAGACAAAAAAAGACGAAAAAAAGTCTCCATCTCGGGATCCCCAATCCAATCCCCGCCCTTCTTACGACTCCCTATACCAACAAATCACACACGTCGAAATTCCGTTGCTCTTCTTCTTCGTCAATCTTCTTCATCCTCCGGCTCCGGCCCACGGCGGTGCAGTGCGCGGGCCCCACCCTCCGAGTCGGATATGGATACCCGCTCCTCCTCCGTGCGTCCCTCCCGAGGATTTCTTCCACTACCACCACTCGAATCAACCAACCCAGAGCCAGCTTCGAGACAATCGCTCACTCCCAGCGACGAGTTCTGAGTAGTTCAACCCAACCACTCACAGGTATCTTATCTAGCAGCCAACCCTACGGATAGTACCGTCAAGGAAAAGGGTCGGCTCCTTGGACAGACAGACAGACAGACAGACAGATCTCATAGAATCCAATGAATCAGCACCGTTGCATTTCACATCCCCCACCCATCGAAGCCCCCCGTTTCCCACTAAAACAGGTCACTACACCCCCCAAATAATAGCGGGTCCCGGACTACAGGAGCCGAGCCGCATCCATCGTGGGGAAACAAGGTCTCCTCCCAGTACCGTATCTGCCTCAATCAACCGTGTTTTCTCCCTCTTATGTTTCTCGCTGGGTACCTTTGTACTCCTTGGAAGGGTATTTGTGGGGGTTCTTTGCATCTTGAAGGAGGATGGATCAGATCAGGGCTGGAGAAACCCCAGGTCAGCACACCTGGGCTATATCAACGCGAGCGAGGGTTGACGTGGGCTTCATGACTTTCTTGAACCTTTTGCATATCCATCATCATCATCATTATCCTCCTCCGCGAGAGCCCTTGAAGAGCATTTGGGTTTCGCCCAATTTTCTGTTTCAATTTATTCTTTTCTATTTTTTTTTTAAAAAAAACCAATTGGACTACAAACCTGACTCCGTTCCTTTTCAGAGCTTGTGGCTCGCTCTCACCCTTACACCATGGCTATCGTCGATGTCCTCCTGGACAATGCAGGAAAGGCCGGCCTGGCTGTCGTCGCCTGCGTAAGTTCAATCATCATCTTCACAATCTCGATCACACAAGAGCCGGCTTCACATGTACTGATGACCTGCAAAACCCTCTAGGGCTCTCTCTATTTCGTCTACAGTTGTATCTACAACCTCTACTTCCACCCTCTCGCCAAGTATCCGGGCCCTTTCCTGGCCAAGATAAGTCCTGTACGTCTTTTCTCTCTCTTTCTATTTCTCTATTTCTCCATCCCATTCCCCTATTTCTTATCTGTTACACAATCTTGTTTGACCGCGCCAGACCAGCTAACATACACCCGCACACTCCCAGATCTACAGCATCTGGGGCCTCTTTCGAGGTCGTTGGCCCTTCGACGTCCACCAGCTTCATCTCAAATATGGGCCTATCCTACGGACCATGCCCAACGAGCTCACCTTCGTCGACCCCGAGGCCTGGAAGGACATCTACGGCCACAGGCAAGGCCATCCTCAATTCCACAAAGATCGTGAGTCTCCTCCCCTTTAATCACTCCTCCAGCATCCCTTTGCCATGACTAACAAGAATCTCTGGGAACAGCCATCCAGTAAGAATGCCCTTCTCCAATTCTTCGTTCAGAAAAAAAAAACATACATGCGTTTTGTTGTTGCTTTGTTAACCTCACAAACGCAGTGTCGGCTCTGTTCAAGACATCCCTGGCTCTACCACCCTGACCATGGCAGACGATGCCAACCACTCGCGTCAACGCCGCACCCTCGCCCACGCCTTCAGCCAAAAGGCCCTCCTCGAACAGGAGAGCATCATCCGCGGCTACGTCGACCTCTTCATCACCAAGCTCAAGCCCTTTGCCGAGACCGGTACTCCTGCTAACATGTGCGATTGGTTCAGTATGAAATGCCTCTTTCCATCTGATCTCTCCTCCCACCCTACTAACTTTCTTTCTGGTAGACTTCACCACGTTTGATATCATCGGTGACATGGCCTTTGGTGAGCCCTTTGGCTGTCTCCGCGAGGGCAAGTTCCATGCTTGGGTGTCTCTCATCACAGAGACCATCAAGGCTGGTGCTTTCGAGCAGGCCACGCGGCGCATGTTCACCACCGGCTCCTTCATGCAGAATTTCCTCTGCAAGTTCATCCCCGAGTCTCTCCGTCGCAAGCGATTCCAACACCTTGAGCTCAGCAAGGAGAAGTGCCTCAAGTAAGTCCCAGTCCCAGTTCGCTCTCTCTCAAGGGAGCCGCGCGAAGATCGTGCCAACTTTTCCCCCATCTCCCGGTCCAAAATGCTAACCCAACCTTCAAAATCAGGCGTATCGAGGAAGGCCTCCGCCGCGAGCATCGGGACTTCCTCTACTATATTCTCCGACAGAACGAGAAGGGGGGCGTTTCCCAGGACGAGATCATTCTCAACTCCGCCCTCTTCATCGTCGCTGGCTCGGAGACCACTGCCTCTCTCCTCTCCGGCCTCCTCATGTGGATTCTGCGCACCCCGGACGCCTACAAGAAGCTGACCACCGAGATCCGCACCACCTTCAAGACCGCTGCCGACATGAAGTTCCTCGACCTGCAGGAGCTGACCTACATGAACGCCTGCATCGACGAGGCGCTGCGCATCTTCCCGCCGATCCCTACCGGGCTGACCAGGACCGTCCCCAAGAGCGGCGATACCGTCGCTGGAGAGTTCTTGCCCGGCGGTGTCACTGTGTCGTGCCACAGCTGGTCGCAGACCCATTCTCCTCACAACTTCCGTCAGCCCGATGAGTTTATCCCCGAAAGGTGGCTCGATCCTGCCTTCGACAGCGACAAGAAGGATGCCAGCCAGCCTTTCTCCCTCGGTCCTCGCGGTTGCATCGGCCGTCATCTCAGCTACCTTGAGCTCCGTCTCATCCTGGGTAACCTTCTGTGGCACTACGACCTCGAGCGATCAGATCTTGACGAACCCGGTGCTTTCGATATATGGGACCCCACGGATGACCTGCTCCATGTCAAGGCCTTCAACACTTGGAACAAGCCTCCGTTGATGTGCCGGCTACGCAAGGTTCAGAGGTGAGGTGGTTTCTGAGAGTAACGCAAGAAAAGAAGCCAAGCTTTCTCGAGTGACCTCCCTGTTTTTTCTTTTAACCCATCTGTCGACAACAGGAGGCTTACTCACGGAAATCTGTAACCTCGTTTGTGCGTATGGTGCCGCCAGTATGGCCAAATCGATGAGTAGTTTTGAATGACCAACCAACATTGATGTCAAACAAAATTGTCATTATATTGCTCCCAGTCCTGGTATCATGTGTGAAATGCATCATGCGCAGTCGTTAAAAGTCGTGAGAACCCCAAAAGACCTTTGGCTGGTCAAAAGGAGGAAGAAAACCACACACAATTTCACCTCGGAAACACCTTTGAATCAGCCAAAAACTCCTCAATCTGGCGTTTCCTCGCCTTCCCAATATCTTCAACCGCCTTCTTGTCCCCTCCGGTCCCTGGCGCATCATCAGGCAGCTGCCCAACACGGCCAGCCACCCGCGCGAGCAGGAAGCGCATCTTCTCCAGCTCTTTTTCGACGGCGCCATTGCGCGTGACAAGGTTCTCCTGGATGCCCTCTCCGTTTTCTGAAGTTCGCAATGGCTCCACCGTGGCTTCGATGCGACGCAGCCTTTCGACCCTAAGCTTCAGCTGGTTGCGCTGCTCGTTCAGGTCGGTGAGTTGTTGGACTATCTCGCTGTATCGCTTCGCCTCGAGTGGATAGGTGGCCATATCCTTGGCCGAGTACCATTCCGCTGGTAGTCCTTCGATGACGGCAGAAGCAGCTAGAAAGTGTCAGTACTGGGGCCTCACTTTCGATACCGCTGAGTCAAGAAAGAAAGAAAGAAAGAGAGAAAAGAGGAGACGTACATAGATCAGCCTCCTTTCCAATCGCATCCTCATCATCCCCATCTCTGCCAACACGCCTGTCTGCATCACGCGTATACGCATCCGCTATCTGCTCTGCTATTGCCCTCGTTGCCTGGGGCGCATGGACGCGTCGGCAGTGCTGTTGGATAGCGTGGTTTACGCTGATGAGGGCATCGTCGACAAGACGGGCTGGAATCGGATTGAGAGACGCGTCGTTTGCATCACGCCAGGCACGGGACGGCGTGATGAGTTGTGCGAGCAGATTCGTCTGCGTGTTGAGAAAAGCTTGCTTCGCAGCAGGGATCGTCGGTGGACCTCGCGCCATAGTGAGCAATTATACGATCAATAGCTCTTCGGTACCTATCGTTTATATTTTGCATTGTCCTTTTTGAAAAGGAAGCAAAAGTTGGGAGGTTGTAAGTTTGTCACTCTTAACGCGGGGCACGCGATGTCCTTACGCCGAAGCTAAACTGGGGGGCTCAGGTTCCAGTATATCGTGTACAGCTTGACATCTATAACTCCACAGATTCTCGGATCGAATATTAAGGGGATTTTATAATTTCAGTTCTTCTCAATTTTTTTTAAAAAAAAGTACAAGAAAAAGTACAAGAAAAAGAAAAACACTAAGCATGGTGCTTGATCTCGGCGCATCTTCAGCCTCGATGCTAAGCGCCCAAGCCAAGTGACGTCCATCTAAATAACAACTTTCTCGTCACAGTCGACTAACACCCTTGACCAAGGCTTTCCGAACTTGGTTATTTGCCAGTTTCTATCACGGAAGCAATGATAGCAAGGCGAGGTTCTCTCCATCGTCCCCATTTTGCAGATGCTGGTATGTCGAGGCGCAGCCAATTCTGCGCCTGGCTGGATAATGCACAACGCGCCACCTTCACGGGCCAAATGTACCAATGGCAGGGGGGGAGGCCAGTTGCTGCAGCCTCCTAGGCGAGCACGAAGTGGTCACGATCATCAGGCTGTCCCTAGGGCTGTCTCACTGTTCTGTTCTGTGAGTTCTCATCTTCTTCATCCTCTTCCTCCTTCATCATAGTAGTTCTTCGCCCACGTCAGACGTGGTATCTTACCCTCTTTCTCTCACTCACTCACTCACTCACTCACAGTCTTAGTCGGAGACGTTCCAAATATGAGATTGATCAACTGTCGCGCAGATCCCCTCACGCAACATGAATTCGAAGAAGATAGTGCCCCGCCTTTTGCCATCCTCTCCCACACCTGGGGAGCAGAAGAAGTCTCATATCAGCATTTCACCGCCGAGGTCCGCGGAAGGAAAGCCGGGCAGGGTTGGTCCAAGATCCTAAAAGCATGCGCGGTCACTCGAAGCCATGGCCTGGACTACGTCTGGGTCGACTCGTGCTGCATCGATAAGACGGACAGCTCAGAGCTCGCCGAGTCCATCAACTCCATGTTCAAATGGTATAATTTCGCGACCATTTGCATAGCATTCATAGAGGATTACGAGGGTTCTGGGAAATACTTCAAGCGTCTGCAGCATGCACGCTGGTTCACTCGTGGAGTATGTCAGATGGTTCCCCCGATGTTTTGCTGGTTGATGATTGTCCTGATGCATTCTCATTCTGTTAGTGGACACTTCAAGAACTCATCGCTCCGAAGGAAGTTCATTTCTATAACAAGAAGTGGCAGCATTTCGGCACCAGGGCAAGTCTCGTCGACAAGCTCTGTTCTGCGACGGCAATTAGCACCACTATCCTCGCACCACCCAAGGAGGCGAACATCAGAGACCTCCTCGATGACGTCCCAGTCGCGACACGGATGAAATGGGCGTCTAACCGACAGACGACCAAAAAGGAAGACATCGCGTACTGTCTCCTCGGTATATTCGGTGTCAACATGCCTTTGCTCTACGGCGAGGGATCTCAGGCTTTCATACGCCTCCAAGAAGAAATCATTCGAAGCACCAACGACCTAACCATCTTCGCCTGGAAAGCTGGCGAGAAGCAGCCTCATAGCAGCATACTGGCTTCGAGTCCCGCAGAATTTGCAGGTGTCGGGACCATGGTGCCAATGAATGACTCCAAGTTCGATCCAGACTTCTCCATGACGAACAAAGGTCTGCGCATCAAGGCCCGGCTATATCCGCACCCCAACGGCCATGTCATCATGCCCTTATCTTGTCACCCCCGTCGTCGTCCCGGTGTTCTTGCCACTCAACAGGTAGGGATCTACCTCAAGCATCTCGGTGGCAGCGTGTATGTTCGCGCTCTTCCTCACAATCTAGCGGAAGTTTTGCGCAGTGACGACCCGTCGAGCTACAGTCATATCTTTCTCGCGAAGCGTGTAAAGTCGTCCACTACGGCGAAGACGGTGGCAAGGGAGGATGGCGATCATCCGAAAGACATATATCATCATTTCTCGTTCCAGCTCGACTTCGCCAAGGTGATACAGGCCGAGCCTGAGGAGCTGTGGGATCCTGCGAATCAAAGTTTCATCATAGGCGGCTTGAGCGAATTTACTGGTTTCGTCCGAGTCTGCCCTGAGGACACGGCGGATTGGGAGTTTGTCATCGCGTGTGGCCGTGGCTCGAAACGACCGTGGGTGAGCTGCGGCCGCGTGGATGGACCGCTCTTCTTAGCGGCGAGGAATGGTGACTTGCGAAGGCTCGCCCAGGTAGGACAAAGCCAACGTATCGCGCAGGGCAGCCCAGGCGATGAATTTGAGATGTACAGCGTGGCCGGCGATGTTGCTGTCGTGGATGTGTCGTGGCATATCAAGAAGCTTAGGGGCCAGCTTGGCATCGTGATTGATACGACTGTGAGTCTGAACAGTATTGCCTACTCACCGGGTTATTAAGCTTGGGTATCTCTGGTCAATGTTTGGTACATCGGGTGCTGGGTAGTGAGCCACTGAGTTTTGTCTTGTCTTGCTTTCTTCAGAAGCCGCTGAGAAGGCTTCTTCGAGACATGACGGTAGAGTCATGAAAAGCCAATGGTGATGGCGGAGCTGGGTCTACAACTGTCCAAATCAAATGTTGGCAAGCTTCGATGGACCAAGCTCTCAAGACATGACAGCAACCCTTTTAGGAGCCCATTTGCCTTTCACCCATAAAGCCACTTGGTTATGGTGCTTGTTGACAACGGGACATTGTGCTAAACCCATCACTTGCTCTGTGCTGTCATGTCTGATAGTATTTCTTCGGGCAGGGCAGATGGCTATTCCCGATGCTACAAAGTATAAGTAAGGGGGATATGTCAGTGTCAGTATTAGTGTGAATGTGGAGGCGGCTGGCAGTGTCTTGTGCCGTGACAGTAATTAATGGCTTCATGGGATGGATGATTCTACATATAACAGCGCAGAGGCATGGATGCTGGGACCCTCCAGCGATCTTTCCTTGTCTTACATAATCGGGAGCACTAATCCAAAAGAGGATCGAGTAAACAAACCGCCACTGAAGCAGGTGCTGGACCCCGAAAAATCCAGAATCCGTGTCCCCTGACGCCCGCCTGTCACCCGCATCTGTCCGCCGACTTAAGTTTCATGGTATCGCGATAGCAACCAACTTGATCGCATCAGCCTCGCTGTGATTCACAGCCGACACGCATTCGCAACGATATTCCATCCCATCACATCTGCCATTGTGGCCCTGCGACAGCCACGTTTCGATCTATGGTGCCACATTCCAGTTGCTATTTTCACGGCTTCACCATTAATCCCCATTAAGTCTGTCTCGATCCTTGGTTTGGGGGAGGGGGGCAGGAAGAGCACCAGCATTCCTCACCCAGCATCGCGCCTCGCACCGCGCCGCCACACGCTTTTGAGTGGCCTCAGCACCGCCTCTTTTTTTCCCTTTCACGCATGTCGGCTTCACGACGAAAGTCTGCAGGTCGAAAATCGGCCATCCGGGCCGCACCCGTCAAAACTGAAGACTACGCCATACGGTGGCAACCCATCACCAACACCACCACCCCGAGCGCCGACATCATGTCCTCTCCCGACCCCCTCAACGAGAGCACAAACGACAGCGCATTCTTCCCACCGAGCTCCGCGCGGCGCGTAACGCGCAGTGTCTTGTCAAGCCGTTTCGGATCTCGCAGCATCACCAGGAGTGTTTCGCCGCGCAAGCAGACGTTCGAGCTTGAGGTTGGTGACAACTCGTCGCCCCAGAAACTCTTGGTCACGGTCGAGACGGACGACGCAGCGCCATCATCAGTAAACACCCGGAGGAGGTTGTTCCAGTCACCTGGGTCGCAAGCAGCTGTGCGGATGCACGAGAGGGCGACCACCACAACAGTGCCGCTCAGAGACGAGGATGAACCAACAACACCCAGGAGGAGGGGCAGACCGCGCAAGTCCAATGGAACCCCAATTCCTGGCGCAGGAGTGAAGAGGAGAGCTGGAACGCCTATGAAGAGGACGCCCCGCCGGCCCCGATCCGCGAAAGCCAGCGATACAGACGACGTCATGTCCGAAGCCAGCATACAAGCTACGCCACGATCAACGAGAAGAGGGCGGCCACCGAAGAGCAGATCCGTAGAACCGCCCAATGATCCTGTTGCAGTTCCTTCATCCGCTGCAACAACTTCGACGAGAAGAGGTGATCGCAGGAGAAGGCAGGCTATGGACCAGGATGAGCTTCTACAAATGGCCGATATGGCAGCCGAAACCGCATTGATCGACGATAATTATCCCCAGGACGACGACGACGACGATATAGACCTTGTTATGGCGCCAATACCAAGCATTGAGAACGCTCCCGATGAGCTCCCGCCAAACGAGCCTCCGCCTACTCCCCCCGCGGCGCAGGATTCGGACATCTGGCTAGGGGCAGGACCTGGAGACGATGCCACTCCACGCCCGCGGAAACGAACAACAAGATCTGCCTCTGCGACATCGTCAAATCCGAAGCGAATCACGCGCTCGTTGTCCGCACTGTCATCAGCTGCCAAGAGGACACCACGACAACCTGCTTCGCGACTACCAGTTCAGTCAGACTCTGAGCCAGATGTCCTTGGACCGCCAGCAGCGCAGGACTACCCAGATCTGGTCCCTGCGCCCAGTGACACATCCTCTGCGGATGACCTTGCCCGTGCTGAACCAACCGGCTACAGGAACGATACAATCGCACAAGGCGAGGACTTCAGCATGATCTTTATGGACTCGATACCATCCCTCGCAGCCAGCTTCAGGCAGTCAAATTCTGGCCCCCGTCCAGTTCTCGAACCTGGGGAGCATGTGCTAGGCGAGGAAACGAATATGATTATCAACAACACCTTAGAGACACTGCGACAAGAGCAAGAGGCGGAAGAGAATCAGGGTGAGGATGCTATGGACATGGTGGCAGATGCACCAGAGGAGCCGGCCCAAAGCGAGGAGGGTCCAGAGCTGAACGAGGAAACGGGATTGGATCTCCCACAACAATCTCCTGATCGGGAAAGCGAAGAGAACTTTGCACCTATTGCGCAGCCTCCTTCGCAATCTCCCGAACCGCAGGACGTTCATGAGCCTCCACCACAAGCTAGCGACGTTTTTCCTCCGCTTCGAGCTTTCTCTCCATCGCTGGCACGCAGTCCGCGAAAGTTTGCCTCGCCTCTCAGACACCAAGTCCTCAAAGCCACCGCAAGACACGCTGGACAGTTCGATGGGAGTCCAAGCGGTCCTGAGTCTGTGCAGGACACTAATCGGAATGTGTCGCAACAGCGCGATTCTATGCCAGCTTTCAATGATGAGTCCAACATGTACGAGGATTCCTTCTCTGAGATTCCGCAGGCAGTTCTCGAGGCAGCTACACCACGGCGGCCTGCGACATTCGCAGCGCCGGAGGAGCTGGAAGATGAACCTGTGGAAGACCAAGAGAAGCCCCAAGCCGTTGAGGTAAACGAGATGCTGGATGAAGTTGAGCTAGTTGGTAGATCAGAAGAACCGCCAGACCTCATACCGCAGATCCAGATCCAGTCTGCTGAAGAACTCCGCGAAGAGACGCCTGAGCCACCTCGGCAGGTTGAGCAATCGCTGGCTTCTAATGTCAGCGTTGTCTCTCAGCCCGAGGCTGGTCGACTCCCTACCCCGGATGATACGCCGCCTCACCACGAGAGCGACACGAGCGATGATATGGGAGACAAGTCAACGCAGGCTTCCAGAAGTTCTTCAGCTCGTCCATCACCAAGGATACAGACATATGAGCAAGTAGACACAGTCACATACACCGCTTCACAACGCACCGCGGCACAGCATTCGGCTCCGTCTATTGAGCAGCCAGGATTGTTCCCGAAGGTCACCCCCATGAACCAGATTTCCTCACCTCTGCAAGAAGCACAGTCACTGATGCCCGAGAACCCGGCTATGCGCTCTGCGAGACCTACCTTATCGCCTATTGTGCGTGCAGGGCTGGTGTTGCAAAGTGTTACATCTGATCCGCCCTCGCCCGACGGCCATGATCAGCAGCTGGGCAGCCCCTTCAGAAGCTCAGCAAGCAAGGAGTCGAGAGATAGTCGCAACAGTCGTCGAATCAGTGCTAGTCCACCAAGGCCCTTCACCCTTCCTGCTGCAAGATCCTCTTCGGTTGGAGCAGCTCCTGTTGTTGAGGATCCTTTCCAGCCAAGCTACAAGCCAGTGGCGCAATCCGGCTTCCTCCAGGCACTGGGACGAAGTATTGGCGGCGTTGCAGCACACAGGCGCTCAATCTCTCAGGAATCGCTGGGCAGCTCAACCCGGCACGCACCTGCAAGCGAGGAAATGAGTTGGGTAGCCAATGAGGGTCCTATCAGCCCAAGACTCAGGGGTGACAACTCGCTCCAAGAAGTTGCACAGGCCCAACTTGGTGGCGTCCAGAAACAGGCCCCTCCGCCACCACAGCTGGATGGTGCCAACGATGAGATAGAAGAAATGCAGTCAAGGGAAGATGAAGAGGAGGAGGAGGATCAAGGCAAAGGCAAAGAGAAGGACGAGGACACGGACATTTGGGAGTTCGAGGCTTCAAGGACCACTCCACGCTCCACACGGCAGCAACCGTTTGGCCGCAAGCCTCCGGAACCGATTCTCCGACGAGGGACAATACCAAGTCCTTGGGTCAAGACTGGGACCTCACGATTTGCAGCATCAGGTCGCGGAGCAAGTCCCGAGCTGCACACGAATGATCAAGACCAGGTTGCTCCCAGCTCAGCACAACAGGCCAGCGAGAACGAGGAGTTCTCCCTTCTCACGGAACAGAGGCGAGCTGAAGAAGCCAGAGCAAAAGCAAACCAGTCGCCCTCAAAGGCCGGCAAGTTCGACCTCTCGTCCTTCTTCTCCTCGCCAGCTGCGCTTCCAGGGATGCTCGCCGCCAAAACAATGTCAATACTGGGAGCACGTTCTGCAGTGCAGCCTCAAGTTACAGTCCAAGAGGCAGAGATCCAAGAAAGTCCTCTTGCGGATAGGATCGCTGAGCCTCCCCAGGTTGAACAGCAGCAGCCACTTGCCTCGTCCTCACCGACTGAACAGACGCCCGTGGTCACCCCAACGCAGCCTCTGTATCCGAACATTCCTCAGAAGAACTTTGACCCAAGTTCGAGTCCCAGGAAGGATCTCTTCTCTTCTCCAGTGCGCAAGACTCAGCAACGCGACAAGACACCCGCAAACATGGGCTCGGAGTCTCCAGAAACTCCTGAGCGAGTCACTTTGCCCACCGTTTCGCAGAAGCAAAACTTCACACCGCGCCCTCGGCAGGCAAGCCAGACCTTCTTCCAGCCTTCGTCTACCCAGGCCCAGGCCCAGCCTTCATCAGGCGCCAGAACGCCCCCTCGAATGCAGCTCTCTCATGAGGACATCGCCAAGTGGCGCAAACAGACTCACAAAGCGACCAGCGACGGAACGACGCCTGACTTCCGAAGGCCATTGCTCAGGCCACTCCCGTCCAAGAATGCCTCGCCCACCAAGTCCAGCCTCCGATCTCCCCTGAAACCTCGCACCCCCGGCCGCGTGGTTGAGTTTACCAGCAGCGTACTCTCTCCCATGGAACAACTCCAAGCGCGTCAACAAGCCCGCAGCTCCATCTTCGGCTCCAGCCTCTTCAGCCAAGCACCGCCGCCGCCGCCTGCACAACCACCAACATCTCAACCCGAGGACAAAGAAAACCACCACCAACAACAAGAAGACCATTCCGACATCTCCATGACCGACGCCTCCCCCATCGTCACCAAACAACCCGTACCACCGCCCCTCTCCCAAACAGTATGGACCCGCCAGCACTGGCTCCTCCTCGACGACCTCCTCCAACTCCGTCGTCAAGGTCCCTTCCACGGGGACTATGAGCACTCCGCTCGCTCAGAGAAGCTCCTAGGCAAGATTGTCCGCAGTCAGGGCGAGGCTATGAAGCTCGAGAGGTGGCATCTCGACTGCGTCGATGCCTTCAGGATGGAAGTCGGCGATGGGTGGGATGAAGCCGTCCTGGCTAAACGGCTCTTCGCTCTCATACTCGGTGAGGAAAGGAGGAAGAGGGGCGTGCACGAGGATGAGGTCGCGAGGGTGATGTTCCACTGATGGATGATGGATTTGCCCAAATTTTCCGCTCAGACTTATTTTCCCACCCGCGAGGCTTCTGGGGGTTTTTTTACTTCCCCAAGGTTCCGGTTGATTTTTCCGTTGTTATATTCTTGGGTTAAGCGTGTGCTTCTTGTGTGTTTTCTTCGTCTCTTTTTTGTCCTCATCAATTCCCTCGTTGTTTTGTGTCTTTTCCAGGCGTTCAAAGGGGGATTGGATTATTATGATATGAGAGATATGACCACTACACTGGCGTTCGGAGAATGGGGAAAACAAGACTCTACGGGTTGTGGCAAGGTGGTTGCTTGTTTTTCGTTGTTGTTGTTTTTGGCTAAAGGATACCAGATGAGTTTGATACACACAAGAATTGAAAGACTTGTATTGTACACTTTGACTTCTGCACTTGCTCTTTACTGTCCAGGGCTTTGCGGAATGAAGCAAATGGTGTTGCCATTTCGATATTCGTCTACAATACATAGGCTTTTTGTCGAATATTCCTCGGCAAACCGTGTTCTACTAAGCTTCCCTTTCTTCTATCTCCTTCTCTCAACATCTACTCCAATTGCGAGGCCTGGTTTGTGTACAGCACATCAACCACACTGCTCAGCTTCTCAATCGTCTTCAACGCTGCATCATATGACTCATCTCTCTGCGTCTCATCAAAGATGATCAGACATCCCGCTCCCTGATCCAGCACACCGATGATAACCTTGTCCAGGATCATTTGCGAGAGCTTCCTTTCGACTTGCTGAGTGTCGAGACCGACCATCTTTGCAATATGGTCAATCTCTACGCGGGAGAATGGCTCGATGACCTTGATGAGATTCTGCTCCAGCATGGCGTCGTAGAGACGGCGGAGGTGGTTTCGAATGAAGGCATCGCTGCCGAGCTCGTATCGGTAAGCAGAGAGCGCACCTTCGTATTCCTCGAGCGAGCGGTTGCTGTGGGCGCGGGCAATGGCCTTCATGGCTTCGAGGTTCTTGCCCGCGTACTTCATGGCTTGCTTGGAGGTCATCAGAGTGTTGACATCGTCGACGAGATTGAGCATGATCTTGCAAAGCAGCATGTACTGAAGGGCAGCCTGAGCTTTGGAGCTCTCATCCTGAGTATGATATCCATCGAGGGCCTCAATGAAGTAGGAGAAAGCGGTATTGAAGTCCTTATCTTCGGCGTGGAGCATACCACTCTGCATGTCGAGGTTGGCCTGGAGAAGGGGTGGAGTATAGACACTTGCGGCACTCGTACGGGCGCTCGTGAGGGCGGCACGGGCCTTGGGGATGTTACCAAGGGCGTGGTAGACTCGGGACTCGAGGAGCTGCACTTCAACAAGCCGGAGCTTATCGTCGAGACGCTTGAGCTCCTTGAGGAGGCCGTTGATGAGAGTGAGAGCATCATAATAAGACTGCTTGGTCATGTAGAGAGCCACCAGCCTGACCTCGAGGTCCTGGCGCTGGAACGCGCGACGCTCAGCGGTGGCCCATTCAATGCAGTCCTTTGTCACGGCGATTTCGATCTCGGTGCTGTTGGGGATATCACGGAAGAGGTCGAGCAGTTGCCGGACTGTAGACAGATGTTAGCAGGCATTTTCAAGGTATTTGTCATGCGCGCATTGAGAATGCAGCAAATAAATTAGCACATACCCAGCTTTGAGGATTTCGCCTTGGCGAAAGATGAGAAGGTATTGCGGCTTTCCTTGACTAGGTTCACTAGCTCTTGTGTGTTCCTGGATAACTCGACTGTCAGCACCATTTTCCTTCACGGCGACGTGGTCCCATCAGGATCACTGACTTCTCATCTCTGTAGAGCTCGCCCAAGCTTATTAAAGCCGATTCATACTCGCGGGTGGCGGAATCTGAAGAGGCACCAGGTGCCTTAGAGGTAATGTCCTTATAGATAGCTTCGGCTTTGCGAGGATCGGTCTTAGCCAGTGCCTGTGCCTCCTGGATACGTTCTGAGTCGCCCGCCGCCATCGTGAGCGAGGTCTATGTGTTGTCGTGGAGGGAAGGAGAGAGGTGTTCAAGATCCAAGGGAGCTGTCGTGGGGTACACGCTGCAAGCGGATGGTCAGAAAGGCCGCGAGTCACCAGGAATGCCAGCACGAACAATCCGCTGCTTTTATCTGGACTGATTTGACTGCAGGTGGTGCAGCGATATGTGCTGAGACCGAAATGTGGAGGTCAACTTGAGGTAGTGATGTCGTGCGTGATACGTTGCCTCGTAACAGTCAGTAGCTTAGCCTTGCATCCAGCCCAGCAGGTTGCCAGTACGCGACGTAAGGTGCGGTGCCTGGCTGGAGCAACAGGCATGCACATGATTGGCTGTGTTGCACCGATAGCGGACCGTAAGTTGATCCGCCCTCAACGGTGCCCTCCCACAGCTTCAGCCACAGGTACAGCCACACACAGCGTTAACCTCCTGGTCTGGGGCTGCAATATTATGCTTTCGCTACGAGATGTAATGTATAATTACGTGCAATGCTATATACCTCTGTTGTCCCTGTGCCAGGTGAAGTCGCTCAGTGGCTTCATCTGGCTGTGACAGGCCCAGCGGTCCGCCTCCTAGCGACATGAATGCTATCGTTTTACCCGACAGAAGTCTCAGGCTTGCCTAAGGGCTTATCGTTATTAAAGCTAGGCTCTGATTTTACTGAGACTATGAATCGTCCGAAGCGCTAATAGGTGCGTCTGCTATTCTAATTCCCCGTACCTTTGCACCGCTCGGTTATATTTCTGCTTAGCCTTCTTTAATTGCCCGTGACTCGTATAAGTTAGTAGTTCTAAGACTCTCAGCGCTCGCTTTTACAACTCCTTGGCAGCCTTGAGCCGCCCTTTACTCGTATAGATATTTCCCAGGTTCTTAATTGCTGTAAGCGTAAATGGGTTCTTGTAGACACTACTTAATGTTTCTACTTGCTGTACGTAATGTGCAATGTCGGCGTCTCCCAAGTATCAAAGTCGGCCGGATTCTTCTCGTCACCAAAGAGTCTCAGGGCCCGAACAACGACCTTGTAATCGCCCTCAGGTACATACTTTCCGCCCCTGCTCATCAGTCTTCCATCCCACGCGTACGTAAACCTGCCGCGAGAGAGCCACGTCTCGGCACGAGTTGGCAACGTGCCAATAGTATCTAGATTAAGATGCCTTGAGAATGGGAAGTCTTTGTTCTTGAATTGACCCACAGGGACAAGATTCATCCAGATAAGACGGCTGCCCATGTCCAGGTCGACGCTGATAATAGGAAGTTTTCGAGTGCTGTCGGGAGCACCCGGGCGTGGGAGCCTGAATTTCATATTCGAAGGCGCCACTTCTACACCGAAATCCGAGAGACTCTCCTTTTGCCATCCATTGGCCTGGTCTGCACCCCTTTCAGTGCCATAGAGCATAGTACTCCGGCTGGTGCTTATGACAGATTGCTTAGACATGTACCCTCCAACGCCCAGATATGGAAGAGAGTGCACCTGTCCGTCGCTAGCAGCTAGCTGTATAAACCCGGACCATACTGGGAGGCCACTTTGTCTTAGGCTCTTATCAGGTGTAGCTTTAACTGTAAGTTGAACCTTCTGGCCTGGCTTGACAGTAAACTTGCTAGGCTCGAGCTTGATATCGGCGTACTGGTCTGTCAGCTCGGGGGGAAACTTTCGAGGCTGCTTGTTGCCGGCAGCGTATGTGTATGCAGTTGCAGCGGGACGATGACGGAACTCAAAGCTCAAGGCCTTTTGTCCCGTGTTTTTAATACCAAACTTCTGCACAAGATTCCCAGTCTGCATATCGCCGAAAGATATACTGGCCACGTCTAATAGAGCAGTAGACATAGCAGCATCGTACGCCTGGAGCAATCCGCCTCCCTGCTGAGGTACAGGGGCGAGCTTGTCCACGGCCTTCCATCCATCGAAGAAGTTAGATGGCTTGGCCGTAGCCGCCAGGATCCTGGGGATCTCGTCGGGGCGAAACTCCTTACGCGCCCCCATGATCAAGGCGATAGCTCCAGAGACAAGAGGGGCTGAAAGAGAAGTACCATCGTGAATACTATAGCCACCAACGCTGAGCATGTCCGTGAGCATAATTCTGTTGCCAGGCGCGCCGAGATTGGGTTTGGGTTTAAGATCCCAGGTTGGGCCCCAAGAAGAACCCCAAGAGGGATATCCGCCATCGAGAGTATTTTCCACCCATTGGACCTCTGGAAATTCGGTTGCCTGGAAGTCTACCCGGGCTTTCGGCTTGATTTTATTCTGAAACCCGCCGACAGTGATGGCGCCAGTAGCTGAAGCCGGGTCGAGGCTGTAGAACATGCCTTTCTCGCCCTCGTTACCCGCCGCCACGACACAGATAGTGCCGGCCTCTGTAATGCGTTTAAGGGTGAGACTGAGGAGAGACGTCGACCAGCCAGCATCCACGCCGAACGATATGTTGATGATGTCGCTGGATGATGCCTCGGCCGCGAGCAATGCGTCGATCATCGTTGCTTCATCGGGGTTGCCCGTACAGCCGGCTATCTTGAAAGACCCCAGCTCGACACCAGGAGCTACTCCCTCGAAGCCGTAAGGGTTGGACCGAGCGGCTATGATGCCGGCTACGTTCGTCCCGTGGCCTATACAGTCCATGGTGTTACCATTCGGTGCAGCCAACCTAGAGGAATCGTCATTGACGAAGTTCTTCCCAAACGAGATGAGGCAGCCAGGGCCGAAACAGCCGCCAAGTGCCGGGTGTTTATAGTCAATGCCTGAGTCCACGATGGCAATTCTGACCCCTTTTCCTACATAGTCTTTTTCCCGCAGCTGGTCCACCTGCGTCATAATGTGTGGCCAGTTTTTGAATCCCTTGGCCTTGCCATCACGTCTCTGCCTAAGATAGCCGTAGCCTGGTCCCAAAAAGGTCCGGTTGGTGATATCGGGAAGGGTGAAGCTGTGAAAGGGGTGGAAGCTCTTTACTTCGGGGAGCTCTGCGAGCTTCTTTGCATCAGCTTCAGCCGATCCAAGGTCACGGAACTGTAGAGCTGTGGCTCGGAGTAGCGTGCGATTGATGTGCGTCCGAACATCAGCAATCTTCTCAAACGACGGTCTAAACCGCTCATAGGCCTATGCGACAGCAAGCACTTAGTATAACTGGTTATGTTTGCCTTGTACAGGGAACTGTAAGACTTACTGCTTCATTTTCGAATTCGTATGTGTACACGCCCTCGATGGGTGTCGCGGCTAGGGCCGACGAAGCTATCGTCAATAATGACAGAAGAGTGATCCAAACAACCATTCTAGCCTAAAGAATACCAGCGACGGCTGATAGAGATAACATATGTATTGTTTTTCTTTGTACTGATACTGAATCTGAGGAACCACTCGAGGCGGGATGGAGCTTTAATTTATAGACAATCAGAGAGACACGTGCAGCAACCTTCGTTTACCATATAGTCTGCACTTTTCGAGGAAGAGCATTTTCATTCCTTGGGGTAGATTAGCTGTTGCCTGGAGACCAGGATATGTCTGAATACAATATGCGCCTACGTTGATTCTGTTCATTACTCGTGGATAGACATCTCAAGGCGCTAGGCGATTCGGGGAAGCCGTTAACATCATTACTCGTGGACAGACATGTTATGGCGTTGGGCGATTCGGGGAAGCCGTTAATATCTGAGGTTCCTCCGGATCCGGTGCGAGTCTTGCTCCTATCGGCGTTGGTGCGTCGTTGCCTTACACAAGCGAGTCACGAGACCTCACCAAGTGGTAGATTAGTTGCAATAGATTCTAAGCTATCTGAAGCTTAGAATCCAAGATTAACTAGTATAAAAAACCGCCAAGCTTATATTTTATATTTTACCATGTTGTTAATATGATTCGACTCTGAGAACATAGAAAAATTAAAATCTGCGCACTCGGACTGGTGCAGCCCGGTTTGCATCGGGATGACAACTTATGCACGCTGCAATCTCAAACTACAAGTATGTTTAAAGAATAGCTTGGGTATTAGTGGGAGTACCACGCGGTTTGCGTATTTCTAGAGCATCTAAAGAACGACATCAAGATTATGCTTACTACTTTTCAAGCAAGATTACAATGGTGACGCCAAGATAGAAACTTCTAAGTTCAAGCCATATGTCACAGCTGGACCGGATCGAGGCTGAGAGCAGGTGTTGAATTGTAAGCTTAGATCTTTAGATACTCAGATTCATCAAAGGAATTGTGTTCAATTGATTAATGCGTTCTCTCATCCTATACGTCTCCCTTTCAAGGGTTCCTTCGGTCCGTTATTTAATCCGAGGATTGCTCCATTCACCAGAGAGGTTAAGTGTTGATTACAGCTGCCTCCACCCATTCAGCGCTCGTTCAACAACTAAAAGGTACCTGGACCTTAGTAATACTGAGCGTTGGAATTACCTACTAAGGTACTGCTTGTTCCCAATGCTGGCGGTTGGCAATACGTAAATTTTGCTGTAGTTTACCAAAGCCAGAACCTTCGAATCCGCACCCCAACCCAAGAAATCCCTGCCGACCTGGTTATTACCAACGAGCACGAGACCTGTCTCTTGTCTTTCAATCACAGCTTTTCATCTTCTTCCTAATCCCCATCTTCAACACAAGACACCTCTTCCCCTACCTCCTCTGCATCCTCGCACATAATCACAATGCTTCGCCAGGCTCTGTCTACCTCATCAAGAGCTTTGCGCTCTACGCCCCGATTCGCCGCTAGCTCTGCTCTCGCGAGACCCCAGTTCCAAAGCGTCGCCCCTGCGTGGTCAATAAAGGCTGCTCAGCCCATCGCTGCGCGGTGGTATAGCGATGCGGCGAAGGAAGAGAAGCCTGCTGAGGAGGCTAAGGAGGGTGAGAGCAAGGAGGCCGATCCTGTCGCCGAGCTGAAGAAGGCCCTCGAGGCCCAGGAGGCTGAGGTCCTTGACTGGAAGGTTCGTTGCAATTGCATACATGACACTCATGGTGGAAAGAAGACCACGGCTTGCTGACGGAGCGTTTCAATAGGACAAATGCCTCCGCACCGTCGCCGACTTCCGCAACCTTCAGGACCGTACTGCCCGTGAGGTCAAGCAGGCCCGCGAATTCGCCATCTCTGCCTTCGCAAAAGACCTGGTAGAGTCCATCGACAACCTCGACCGCGCTCTCGGTACCGTTTCTCATGAGAAACTTAACGCCGAGGAGAAGAATAGCGATCTCCAGGAGCTAGCCAACTTCTACGAGGGTCTCAAGATGACGGAGACCATCCTCATGCAGACCCTAGCCAAGCATGGCCTCACTCGCTTGAATCCCGTTGGCGAGAAGTTCAACCCCAATGAACACGAGGCAACATTTATGGCTCCTCAGCCCGACAAGGAAGACAACACCGTCTTCCACGTTCAGCAGAAAGGTTTCAAGCTCAACGGCCGCACTCTGCGCGCTGCCAAGGTCGGTGTTGTCAAGAACAAATAAGCGACCTAGGAAGCCGTGTCCCTTGGACACTGCAGTTGCGGAACTCCATAATAGCTCGATGCCTACGGTCAAATTCGAGCCATGTAACACTACACGGGGTGCACCCAAAGCACGAAAGACGGCGTTATTGCACAGTTGTATTGCTCCACTCATGACGGATTGGACGGGCTACCATCTTTTCTGCCTTTTATTCTTTCTTCAGCATGATGAGGGAGGGATTTGCTGTCTAAATGACATCTGCCCCTTCCCCTTTCTCTTATATTCTTAGATCCACGAAAACAGAAGGTTGGCGTGTTTGTGATTCGGATGAGAAAAGGACTTGTACAGCAACACACATTCATGACATGTACCAAAAGTTGACGTTGGATGGAAGCCACATCGTCGAAAGGACAGCTAGGTCCTGATTTGCATCTATATACATTTATCTCCAAGACACCATATTTCAGACGTTGTCGAGTTTTATCTTGCAGCAGCACCTTGAAACCTAGTGACCCAACCATAAATAACGGTCTGTCCTTCCAGTCCTTGTTCAAAACATCATTGTTAAATCCCGTTCATCCTCCGCTCTTTGCATCTCCATCAATTCCTTCTCAATCTCATCCAACTCCAGCCCCTCCTCCAAACCCATGTTCTCGATCAGCTTCTCGATTTTGCGCTGCAACTCCTCTTCTTTCATCCTCACCTCCACCAACTCTCTTTCGACCTTCACAGCCTGTTCCTCCCTCTTCTCACACCTCTCCTCGATAGTTTTCAGATTCAGTGAGACATGCCTGTAAATATCGTTACGCCGTCTCTGCTCACGGTGGACCCGGCGGAAGACGGACGGGGTGAGCAGGCCGTAGACACGGTCGAGATGGTGCGAGCGCTGCCAGAGACGATGGTTGGCGAGGGTGGTGAGGATGCTGGTGTTTTGCACGCGGTGCTCGAGCTGTTGAAGGGTTGCATATCGTTCTTCGAGGACTTTGGCTGCTTGAGAGGGAGGGATGCCAGCTACATTCCGGGCATCTTTCCGTTCAAGAGCCCCTTTGACCTCGCTCTGTTCAAAATCAGCATGCATATCGGATAATCAACCTACTCCTGGGAGTGCTCCGTCTTACATCTGTGAAAGGCCTCGTCTCGTCGGACCCGTGTGACATGGGCTGCCTGTCAGCCTGTGCTCCCTTGGCCCACCGTGGACCAAGGGATGGGTCAGCATTGTTGACAGAGCCAGGTATCTCTAGATTCATGAAGACAGCGTGTTGCCATCTCTCAACCATGGACTCTGGCGAAGAATCTGGGAGAAGATACGTTAGCAGAGCAACACTCCCCAACTACGGAGGAACAATGTAGAAGGGGGTCAACTGACCTAACCAACTCTGAGCAGTCTCAGATCCGTTCTCCTCATGAGGACTTTGCATAGCCATGGATCCCTCGCCATCAAGGGAAAGTCTTTCCAAAGCATCACTCTGTTATCCCACAGATAAGTGCCTTGTGTGAGCTTGCGTTTCTTGATCTCCTGTCTTGCGGTGCTTAGCTTACCAAAACTCCCTCTCCGCTGACACATAAACCAGGCCCATCTCTCTTCGCACAGCCCTCAGCCCAGAATCTAAAAGTGCAAGGCGATATTTTCCCATCAGTGTTTTCTCCCTCCTCGTCAGAAACGCAGGTAGATTCTATTTTGGTGTTCCATTTTGTCAGAATCATTTTCTTTTCAACTGTCTGGAAAACTTCTTTTGAGGAGAGTTTCAAGTAAGGTGTCAACCCAGGGGATGGTTTTGAAATATACGTACCGCCATTAGACACCTAGTCAATGCCGTTTTCCCCAATCTTCGAGCTGGTATCTTCAAAGTTGCCCCTCGAATCTGCATGGTTCCTCGACTTGTAACAGTCTGGTTGGGTCTGGTACTGAGAAACTTTCAAATGTTCGTAATGTACCCTTGGGACGAGATATGCCTGCGGCAGACTAGCCTCGTCATCGATAGGTGGAAACTCGTAGCTCAGCCACTCCCAGATCTCAGCAAGCCTGTAAAGCATTCATTAGTACATATTCTCCTTTACTTTCGGGTGTTCTCCGTGGTACGAGGAGGGATCACAGACGTGGTGCATGTTCCTGTGTCGTCCGGAACGTTCACAGCTACAGTGCTCTTCCCAAGGTGGTCAATCCAAGCCAAGAGATCATTCCATGCCGCCGCCCCTGGTCCAGTCTTCGGGCCTCTCATGGCAATGTAAGCTTTCAACATGGAGTCGGTGATCTTCCACATAGTCCTCCCCTGGTTCGCCGTGCAAGGCCCAAAACATTTATCCACATTTTCTGCAGACGTGTCATGTCTCGGGAAGTTATCCTCTAGATCCTCCAGAGCTAGATGCAAACCTCCGGCTGCTGGCAACGGGGGGGTCATCAACCGAGCCTCGGTCAAGCTCGTTCGCCGCACGACAGTGGAGGTGCTTGAGTTTGATGTAGCTTTCAACTCCTGTGAAGAGAACTGGCTGGAGCCATCATCAGGTGACCGCCCTACCAAGGGCCGATTCCGACTTGATCGAAGAGCCGGACGCCCATTGATGTTCGTAGACATTATGTAACAGGATTTTTGCTGCATAGATATACCTTAGACGATGTCTGGCAAATCAGACAAACCAAGTTCGTGGTTACAAGTCTCAGAATAAGAAACGTGGCACCCTTGGTCCATCCCTGGTCATTAGCCTGAGTTGACAAGCAGAACAGACTCAGATCCGGAGGAATATCGCTGTGTGTTATTGTTACTATCACTGCAGTTGTACAACTCCTCCCTTCGGCCCGAGCCGTCAAAGTAGTAACCGATTCTTGATAAAGGTCTTGCTTCCATCTGGAGATTTGTCTGTTTTGGTTGCCGGGCCGCCTACCAGCTGTCAGAACAAACAAATTCGCTGCTGGGACGACCATGTGTACCTTGACTAAACCGGCGGAGTATGTCCTATCCAGTTTTTCCAGTCAGTAATAGAGGGATGACAGGATGGCAAAGTAATCATTTCTGCACCCTTGTCAGGCTAAAGATGCTCATCGACACTCACGAGATTACACAACATTTTGATGTTGACATCTTCGAAAGCTTCATAGTCTACACGCCTAACCTAAACAGAAAATGCTATTTATTTCCCATTGACGCCTATGATGTAAACACAAATCCGCTTAGAGGACTACTATCTTAGCCAAAAGGAGGATATGCCCGTGCTCCTAACGAGGCAACCATGCCACATATTCTTCCGTCAAGACAATCCTCACAATATGCTGTACAGAATCATTACTTCTTGCCCTTTGCCTTGCCGGCACTAGCTTTGGGTCTGCCACGACCCTTCTTGGCAGCGCCAGCGTCTTCGTCGTTGTCTCCATCCGCTTTGGCGCTGGCCTTCTTCGCCGCTGGCTTCTTCTTGGGCTGCTTGATGTATTTGTCTTTCTTGAAGTCGATCTCGTCATCGTCTGCTGCTTCCACTGGCTCGGCAACTAGGCCATCGTCCTCCTCTTCAATAGCTTCCTCCAAGTCTGGCGCCTCCTTGGCCGCCGCCTTGATGGGAGCGGCAACGCTGCTGGCCTTCATGAATGGCACGGGATGCGACATAGCGTTATACCTGCGGTTGTCAGCATTTGTCAACCTGACCCAACTTTACAAAAAAACTCACTTCCGTGTAAATGCCGACTTGGTGGCAGTCTCTATTTTCACATTGTCCTCACTCATCCGACCGACGCCAAGTTCCTGGATGGAATCAAAATCATCACGAGTAAGGTAGTAGCTGTCCATCAGCTCGATGACTTCGGGCACTGCGTCGGTACCCTCGTGCTGCAGTTTGTTGACAATGCGCTCCCACAGAACGGGCATGTACTCTTGGCGAATCTCGTTGTGATCACCGGAGGACTTCAGACGCATATGTGCGTGGACCTCTCGGTTGAGGCGACCCAGCTTTCCGCCTTTACTGAAGTTGCCCAGCCAGCTGGTGAAGTTTGATCCTATCAACTGTCCGGCCACGAAGCTGGCTGGCCGGACTGTACTAAACACAGCATGGGTTGGCATCAAGCTCCAGTGCTGCTGGGGACCATGAATCATTCTGTCGACGAGGTCCCCGTCACTGATGCTCTCTGCAGCCTGGTCGAAAAGTTCCAAAGCTTTCAGCTTCTCCTCGCGCGGGCTGTATCCTTTGCCACTTAGGGCCATCGGCTTGGTCCGAATATAGTTCTCCTGAATCATCAGGAAGCTGAACTCATGATCATTGAAGTATAGTTCAATTTTATCATTCAGAGTTGCCTTGCTAGATGGAGCAAAAAGACCACCGGCGAGCATCTTCTGGCAAATGTCCCAGGGTTTTAACACAACGTGCTTCTCCCAGGCCTTGCTCATCGCCTTTGACTGGCCATAATCCATGCTGGTTTGGTCCAACTTGGCTGTGCCAATCATGTTGATAATCTGGCGAATATCCTTGTTACTGCCCTCAATCAAGGCATCGACGACATTCGGTGGTAATCTAAGGCCTTCCCTGTGGCAGATAGTCATGATGCGAGATCTGATTTGGTCCACAGTTGGTCGTTGGAACTTGATGTCGAAGGCAACATGGTCAAACGGCTTCATCTTCGGCAGCTTGCGTTCATTGCAGATCAGAATCAGGGGGACTTCAGTCTTCTTGCAAAATTTAGCAAGCGCGCCGACACCACCTCGATCTCCGGCTGACATGCCGTCAACCTCATCCATGATCAGGACGATGTTCTTCTTGCCTGCATCGACCTTGCGGCCATCCCCAGCAAAGTAGCCAAGCAAAGAAGTATTGTTCAGGACATCGCTGACACCTGACTCGACTAATTTCTTGCTTCTCGTATCACTGGCGTTGGACTCTAACACGTCGTAGCCCTCCAGCTTCGCGGCCAAATGTGCGGCAGTCGTCTTGCCGATGCCTGGAGGGCCAGAGATGATGATGGCTCTCTCGCCCCCCAAGCCATCGGCACCACGCCTCTTGAAGTCATATTTCTTGGCTTTGGGCCAATTTCGAAGCCAATTCTGAATCTTCTCAACGTTGCCTTTATTTCCACAGATGTGATTAAGCGATGTCGGAGCGTACTTCGATGTCAGCAGTTGAGCTGGTGGAGGCGGTGGTGCTGCTGCTGAAGTTGCATCTCCCCGAGCAGCTGCTGCTTTCTTAGCTACTCTTGCTGCTTCTGCCTGCCGAGCTTTTTCTTCAGCTTCCATCTCCCGGGCCTGTTCCTTCACCTTGTCCAGTTCTGCTTGTTTCTTTTCCATGGCCTTGGCGGCTCCCTTGCCACCACCCCCAAAGGCAGGGAGCCTCTTGATCAATTCGAAGAGACCATTCTCGTCGATTGTTTTGATACCAGCGTCTTTGATCTTTTTGAGTTTGCTTGGACCGGCATCGTCACCCAAAACTACGAAGTCAGTCTTCCCGCTGGGCTGGCCAGTGACCTTGCCACCATATTTCTTGACGAGCTCCTGGCCCTCCTCTCGGCCGATGGTTTTAAGAACACCAGTGAACACAAAGGACAGGCCTGTAAGGCAACCGTCTTTGCCTTCAGGAATGTCGGCAACACCTTGAGGCTGAACTGTGGCATTACCTCCGCCCTTGGCCTGACGCCAGTCAAACTTTTTCGCGTTATCGTCCTTAGGTGGTGTTGGCGCACGTACAGTCGTGATACTGTTCAGGAGCTTAGCATATTCTGGGTCCTCGACGTCATCAGCCTTCTTCACGCGGGGGGCGCGCGGCTTGGATGGTGCGGCCTTCTTGCGAGGCTTCTGCTCTTCCTCTTCTTCTTCAGAATCCTCCTCTGGGGACTTTCGCTTCTTGGCATTGGTCTTTTTCTCGGGCTTGAAGTCTTCCTCATCGTCATCCTCGTCTTTCACTTTCTTCGCAGTAGATGGTCGGCCTCGACATGCGACTCGCTTCGGCTGTGGCAAGACCTCCTCGTCGGAGTCCACTTCCATATAGTCGTCATTATTGCGGTTGCTACGTCCTTTGATATTGGCAGCAAAAATGTCCTCATCATCCTCATCTCCTTCATCCTTGTAGGCGTCCTCGTCATCACGGAGCTTAGCAACAGTTGGTGTCGTCGCAGATCGTCTCTTGGTAGCAACCCCATTCTTGGTTGCTATTGTGGTGGCAGAGGCCTGTTTACTGCGTGGGCTGGCCCGCGCTGGCACTCCAGTCTTGGCAGCTGCCTTTGTCGGGGCTTTTGTAGGGGTCGTCGTCGTCGAGGTTTTGCCATTCTTTGAGGAGGCGAAGTAGTCATCGGCTGAGATGGTAATGCCTGTAGGTTCCTTGGCTCTGTATTGCTTATGAGTTCGAGGCTAAAATATGTTCAATCTTGCTGGCCAACTCACACAGCCTTTTTCTTGGGGGCAGGCTTGCCTTTTGTCGGTGTTTTAGCTCTAAGCACACGTTAGCCAGGGTCGACACCGTGAATTTGCGTGAGCGAGCTTACGGGGTCTGATGCTCGTCGTCACTGTCCGTAACAATGTTTCTCTCTGTGAGAAGTATCAGCATAAGCGAACGTATGATGGCAAATAACTCACTGGCTCGAGAGTTCTTTGCTGTATCGTCAACCTTGCTCGCCGCAGGCTTGGCTGGTGGTGCACCGCCCTTAGCTCCGAAGAAGTTGCGGATGTCCATTGTGCTATTCTCGGTGATGACACCGCCTCTACAAGCAATGTGCGAGAGCCTGTGCCTTTATGCTCAATAGCAGCTCACGGTCACAATGAGTCTAGAGGTCGAGATCTTTCAGGCAGCCGAGCAATTGTGGTGACGTGCTTGAGATCCCTGTGGGACGCGCCTGCGACGCGAAATCCATCCTCGCTCTTTAAGAATTTGTGGGGCATAGCTGCCTCCAGTGGAAGTGGGTCCATGCTTGCCTGGCTCCAAAAATTGAACCTCACGACAACATATCACGGCGCAAAACGAGCCTCAATCCGACAGTCCACGCCACAATGAAGCCTGGCAACACAGCCGCTGTCATCAGCGGTCTTCAGAAGCTGAGTTTGAGTGGTATCTCAGCGACGAGGACTTTCCGTGCGCCCCTTCACCACCGGCCTGCAGCTCTACCTACATCTCAAACCTTTCAGTATGCCAGGGCTTTCTCCACGACACAGCCGGCGTTCGGCAGCTGGCTCGAGCCCAGCATAAACAGGAAAAAGAAGATGGCAAAGGGCCGTCCGCGTGTGCCAACTGGAGGTTCGACAAAGGGAACAACGGTCATCTGGGGCGATTACGGGCTGCGGATGATCGACCACCACCGCAGAATCAGCGCCAAACACCTGAAGATGGCTGAGGACACGATCAAGGTGCGATTACGTGGGCAAAAGTATCGACTTTATAAGAGGAAGTGCGCCAATGTGGGCGTCTACGTCAGCGGCAATGAGGTAAACCTTCACTCTTGGAGTGCTAGAGATTCGCTGGGAGAGACAGGCTGACGTCGTGTAGATGCGTATGGGCAAAGGCAAAGGTTCATTCGATCACTGGGCGACGAGAATGTCCATCAGCCAGATTCTTTTCGAGATCAGAGGTCGCCTGCACGAGCAGGTTGTGCGAGATGCATTCCGTCTTGCTGGCAACAAGCTCCCAGGTACGCTCCCTGAATCTGGCAAGTTTCTAAAATCTGACCGTTTCCAGGCCAATGGGAGTTCGTTAAGAAGGGTGAACCTCCGGTTGTTGGCATTACCAAGCTTGATGGCGTCACGCTGGAGGAGTTGAAGCGGCCGAGGAGGCAAATTGCTCCCCCAGAGCTGATCCAAGCCTCCTCGCCAACATCGGTTACTGAGCCTGGAAGCAAGGCCGATGCTGCCAAGCCATGAATAATTTGACATTTTCCCTCGTCGAATCCAAGGGACTCATTGAGAGCTGTACAACCATCAGTTGTCTACACAGCACTGTGACACTATCGTCTTCTTACTGGCAAGGACCATCAAATGTGTAAATAGAGATCAGAATGAGCCGGTTTATATGTTTCTATTAAAGAACTTGTAGCGCTATGCCTCAACAGAGGGCTTGTCCGCGTGAAACTGCCTACCGATTAGGATCATAACCTAACGATCACTCTTTCCACAAAGTATCTTGGCCAACTCCATTGGGTTTTCCAGTGACTTTTTCCTGCACGTATATAAGTCAATTCAAAATGTCTTCTCTCATGGATTTCGGTTTGAAATTGTAGAATACATGGCCAGTCGGCGCCAATTGGACAGGTTTGACCAAAACACACAGCGTTGATGCCCCCCTGGCTGGTTGGCTGTACAGCGGGGCTGGCGCCCTGGCCAACTGCCTGAAGATGGGCATCCCACTTTACGCGCCACGACGCGTTTTCCTGACGTACATTATGCTTCGAAGTTCGACTTCAATTCTCACAGCCAGACCAACCTGACCGTTCACCATGGCCCTCATCGTAGACAAGCACAGGCCGCGGTCACTTGACGCGCTTTCATATCACAATGATTTGTCAGAGAGGTTGAGATCACTAGTAAGTGAGCCCCCCTCCCCCCAGCTTTCGCAACCGTGATTCCTCAGAAGCTTGCTCACACAGGCCTTTGCTCCTAGGCACAAAGTGGTGACTTCCCGCACCTGCTTGTTTACGGACCGTCCGGCGCCGGGAAGAAGACTCGAATCGTCGCCACCCTGAAAGAGCTCTATGGTCCGGGTGTCGAGAAGATCAAGATAGATGCTCGTGCTTTCCAGACATCCAGCAATCGCAAGCTCGAATTCAACATCGTCGCGTCCGTCTACCACCTCGAAATCACACCGTCCGACGTGGGCAATTATGACAGAGTTGTTGTGCAGGACCTGCTCAAGGAGGTCGCGCAGACGCAGCAGGTCGACCAATCGGCCAAGCAACGCTTCAAGGTGGTCGTCATCAACGAGGCAGACCACTTGTCGAGAGATGCACAGGCAGCTTTGAGACGGACAATGGAGAAGTACTCTCCGAACTTGCGACTCATTCTGCTTGCGAACTCGACGGCAAACATTATTGCTCCAATCCGGTCTCGAACTCTGCTTGTGAGGGTGGCTGCTCCAAGTGTGGCGGAGATTTGTGACGTCCTTGCTCTATCTGCGGAGAAGCAGAAGTGGCCTGTCGTCAAAGGTCTGCATGAGAGGATCGCGGTGGAGAGCGGGCGGAACCTTCGTCGTGCTCTGTTGATGTATGAGGCCGTACATGCACAAAAGTGAGTTCGCGTCAGAATTCCCTATGCTTTGTGGGAAGATGAGTTATGCTGACTGCGATCCCTCCGTAGCGAGAAAGTGACAGACTCGACACCAATCCCACCGGCTGACTGGGAGGCCCTCATCGGTCAGATAGCCCGAGATATTATGGAAGAGCACTCCCCAGCCCGGATTCTTCAGGTCAGATCGAAGCTTTACGACCTTCTGACGCACTGCATCCCGCCCACCACAATTCTCAAGACTTTGACGTTCAAGCTCCTGCCTCAGGTCGACGATGCCCTCAAGGGTGAGGTGATCAAGTGGTCAGCATTCTACGAGCACCGCATCAAGACAGGAACCAAAGTCATTTTCCACCTGGAAGCATTTGTGGCTAAGTTCATGAGGATCCTAGAAATGTACCTGATGAGCATGGACATGTGAGAAGGGATATATGTTCAAAAATGCTCGGGGTGGCGTTAGGGGTGTTCTTCCAGTTAAGGTGGCTTATGCCTTTTCCCATACAATTATGGACGTTGCTTTAGAATAAACCTATCCTGAACCTGCTGCCTCGCCAAATAATGACAAACGTTCCAATCATCTCGTGCTGTTTCACTCCTCTCCAATCGGAAATTGAACTGGTTACAACACCCCCGTAGCGCTTCATCATAACGCAATCTGGAAGTTTCCGTCGATGTAATAAATCCTATTCCAGCATCTCAAGGACAACTTGAGATTACTCAATTGCATCGTCCGTGTATCTGAGGCATAGCCTTTAAGTCTCACGTTCGCTTTACCAACATTGTGCAGGGTGGCTCAAGTAGCAATATGTATGTGGGTGTGTTCACAGCTCACAATGTTAAACGGCTTTAATTGTCGAGATTTTGAGGGTGAGAATCTCTTTTACCGTAAATCTCCAATACGGTCAGAGCAATCAGGCCACTCTACTATTGTATATGCCTTCGCGGCAACCTAATGATGCTGAGCATCGCGGTGAGCTTCTTATCGATAACACTATGACGATGCCGCCTACGACGATAGGCGTCTCGACCACCAAGTCCTCAGTGCGTGCACAACATTCGACACGCCTGGAAGGCGAAGGGTTAGCATCGGAACAGCTATAATGAGCCATCAGCGATACGCATCACATGATGCTGTTAAGGAACCGCATTCTGTATCTCTAAAAGTCCTCCGGTGCGCCGTCTCCCTTCCCACTTCGCCTCCTCATGCGCAATCACAACTAACCTACCACCCAACAGCCTCTCTCGCCCACATCTTGTCACGCAGCACCCTATCGCATCACCTCTCTCCCCTCCAAACGCTCATGATCCGCCCCTTGCCGCGTCTCTCGCCTATGAGCCCAGCGTCGCCGACACGAACCCCTCACCCTTCCTCCTCAGCCCGGTTCTCAACCTCCCCGTCTCCTTTGGCTCAGCCTACGTCGGAGAGACATTCAGCTGCACCCTCTGCGCAAACAATGATCTACCTCCACCTGAGTCGAATGCGCAGCCCGCGAAGAAGATCAGAGATGTGCGCATCGAGGCGGAGATGAAGACGCCCGGAACCGGCACTGTGCACAAGCTGGAAATGTGCAGCGCGGGCGATTCCGAAGGAGGAGGACATGATCTTGAACCAGGGCAGACGTTGCAGGGGGTGGTGAAGTTCGACTTGAAAGAGGAGGGGAATCATGTGCTCGCGGTGACGGTCAGCTACTATGAGGCTACAGAAACCAGTGGTCGCACCCGCACATTTCGAAAACTATATCAGTTCATCTGCAAATCCTCGCTCATTGTCCGCACAAAAATTGGAGCGCTACGCCAAGGAGCGAACTCAAAGGCTGACAAAGGAGCCCGAAGCTGGGTCCTCGAGGCTCAATTAGAGAATTGCAGTGAGGTAGCCATGCAACTGGAGAAGGTGGTGATGGACGTGGAGGGAGGTTTACGGTACAGGGACTGCAATTGGGACGAGGAGAAGCCACTGTTGCACCCGGGGGAGGTCGAACAGGTGTGCTTCATCGTTCACGAGGAGGCCGCGGGTTCGACAGAGATTAGGCCGGATGGGAAGCTCGTGCTTGGGGTGCTGGGTATTGGCTGGAGAGGGGAGATGGGTAGTCGTGGCTATCTGTCTACAGGGAAGCTGGGCACAAGAGCTGTGCGGTGACAGGGCTGGCTACCTTCTTCCCCGTGGCTCGGAAGTATGGAAACAGCAGCAACGATACCATGATTTAACGATGCCCAAGCTCATAACCAATAACATTGACAGTAGAGCATATGCCGATTGATCTACGTTGATATGCCTAGCATTGCTTCTGTCGATCATTGCTTCTGTAGATCCTCTATCGCCAGGGAGCATTGCCAGCTCATGGAGTTCAAGGTCTTTAAACTCAACTCACCGCTGTTGTTGACTTACTTCTGCTCCGGGCACGTCGGTCAATTGGCTGAGGCGAATTTTGCAAAAACCCATCACACGAGCTGGATTCCAGCTGTCAAGGTCGCGGACCACGGCTGAGGCGCCGCTAGATGGCGCCTCGGGAAACTGTCCCGTCCCTCCATCCCAACATTTTGCTTCTTGGTTCGTTGGTCGCGGAAGACTCTGAGGTTAGTGTTTGTCGTCTGGATTGTCTACAAGGGACAAGGCCCGGCAAAAATCAGGTCTGTTGCGCCCGCGATAATACGCTGCGTCGATGCATGCACCCAGGCTAATGGGAAAGGGGTTCAATAGCCGGATATTAAGTGCAGCAGCTTTTCTAAGTCCATTCCTCGTCGGCCGTCCCATCCCGTCACCGATGCACCTGAAACAGGTAGTGCGTGAGTTCTTGAGTGGATTTACGGAGGACAAAGAAGCAGCTATCCAAAGGAATACGTTGATGATTTGCAATGATCCGCGCTCGGTATGCCTCAATGCTCGGCCCCGCGATCATCCCGATGGCGCGCCGTCCGTGCGGATTTTCCAACGAAAGACGGAAGAGTCCCACTCAAGGGATCGCGATGTAAACGCGGTCACACAGCAAAAGACGCGAGAGTCTCGCGTGTCTTCGATGACAAGACCTGGTGGGTTTGGCCCCTATTATCCTTAGTCTGCTTTCAACGGAAGAAAAAATCGCCATCGAGGCAGCCTTTAAGTTTGTGCAATCGGCGTGGGAAAAAAGTCCGACCTGTATCGACGATTGTTTCCACAAGGCTGGTGGAGCATTGTAGAAAGTGCAGACCAGGGTGAAGCTATGACGCAGGCGCCTGAGACTCAGTGAAAAGATGGTGGGAAGGGTCGGGTAGATGTCCAAAGCTTCCAGGGGCCGCAGCCTGAAGGGGAAAGCACAGGGATGGAGGAAACAGGCCTGCGTGCCCCAATGAAAGCTGTCTGAGTTCAATTGGTTGCATCTATATCAATCATGGGAGCGAAGGGGTTCAGTCGCTTTTGAGGGTGCATGGGCTGCGGACGAGGATGGGGGAGAGATTCGGTCCCGCAAATTCCCATGTAGGAAAACTTGAAACACGCTTTGCCGTCCGTTTAGGTGTGCGACCTCGCAAGGCCATCCCGAGCTGAGCTGAGCTGATTCTACGATTCTAAACAAGCCTCCGTCTTACTTGGACTTGACCTTGGGTTCTCTACTGAAGCTTCGATTGACTTTTCAACAAAACGTTTACGATCAGGCACAGACCAGGTGAGACCCTCCACACCTTTTTCCAGTACCTTGTGCCACTGGCTGTTTACCCCTACTAAGCCCTGCCACGCCTCGTACCTGCATCTTGTTCTCGCCAGGTTAGGCGCCATGTCGGCCCTAAAACTCCCTCTCGACATTGACGGATATTGGTCAGCCAGCGGTCACCGCATTTGGATAGCAACAGCGTGAATAAAGAATAGAATTCCAATATAATGATAGTAGACCTTCTCCGTCATTAAAGCCACGGAGAATCAATGAAGCGATATTCATGATCCCACTCCCAGCAACAACAGTTGAACTGTCTCCATCGTGGTGAGGAATACGGAGGTGGTCATATCTTTTGCGCCGCTACCCAACCCACTCGGCGCAAGTGCTACTTGTAGAAGTACAAAGTTCAGTTCTCCGTGTGGGGTACAGTCACCACCGTCTGGTCCTGGTCAAGAGCTTGCTACCCGATCTTATACACCTGGCAAGCAAAGCAATAATCATCTAAAATCTAAGTGCCAAAGTACGGAGTAGATCTTGAGGTATAGAGCCTCGAGACTGAGAAGAACTGAACATATTGAAGGCTCAGGCATCGTGGAGTTTTGAGTGGCTGCCACCTACAGCGATGTCTGCACCTGCAGCCTGACGTGTTAATGAATCGTTAAAAATGGTGTTAAAGCAGGGCCGACGGGCCCCAATGACCCCATCCCGATGCCAACTTGATTCCTAGCATCTTCGACACAACAGCATCTAGTCCTTCGGCCAACCCGTGGAGGTTAATGTTTCCAGCTGGGCTGTTCTCACTTGCAGCTCGCTGGGCCGATTCTGCTCCACTTTGGCGCAGTCTCACATGCGCCCAGGCGAGACATGCAGCACTACTAGACACTAGAGAGCTAGAGAGGGGTTCGGTCGAGAGCCAGTATTAGAGGCTATAAACGCTCAGGGGCAGAATCCATCGGGCATGAGCTTGGCTCAATACATGTAAGGAAACGGCCTGAGTAGCTTTGGTCATCGTACGGCAATCCCAGAGACGAGCAAAATGGATGAACAGCCTGCTCACTTTGGGTGCTAAACCTCCGACTTTAAGAACCCTTTGACGGTTGACGGTGAGTGTGCTCCAGCAACAGCTATGGAAACAAGAATCTATGGCCATGATTTTCTTAGGCTGAGGCCACCTTTCCAAATTCTCCTGTCTACGCGTGCTAGGATCCTTAGTGATGGGACTCTAGTATTCTGAGTAAAGAAACGAGACAGTTCTCATCGCGATGAGTGCTTTGCGTATGCAGTGTTTAAGTTGCACAGACGTTCGAGTAGCGTCGTCTGAGTGTTCAGTGACCAGAGTGAGAGAAGCTCAACCTTGAGTTTGTTCCTCACTTCAGCACTAGGAGCATAAGGTACTTACTGATACATCGTGTGGCGTCTACGGCCGCTAAATCTCCCGCTGACAGCCACTACTATCTACTAAACGTCGGAAGCTCCCCCAGCTCGTCTAGACTCCAGGGGGACTTGCCTGCCAGGTACCGGCTTGCCCACTTGTAGGATTGAACTCATGTGAGAAAGTGCGCGCTACGTGACTGAGTGCAAGAGACGAGTGCCATGCGCTAAAGAGGTATTTAGTGGCTGAATGAAGGCGGCTGGCTAGAGGAGCTATTCCCGTGTTAGAGTCGCAGTCTCTATCGCCGCCGTCTTGCGCTCGCTGGTTGTGTCTTGTGGACTCAAGAAATCCGGCTGGCCGTCTGGCTTCAATCAATCATTGCTCCTGGCTGGCTAGACGCTACTGAACTGTCAGTGATCTGCTTGCTGTGCCCAAAGAGTTTCGATTCCAACCCATCCGCTCCACTTTCCATCCTCCCCTCTCCCCTACCTAGTGCGTATTACCTTACCTCTCAATGCACTCCTCCTCTTGTCGCCGATCCTCTCTCTGTGAACCTCCCCCGACGTTCTTGGACTTTCTCCTCTTCACCATCCTCCTCCTCTTCTTCATCGTCGGCGTGGCCTTGGACCTTTTTTGTTTCTTGTCTTTTCGGTTCGCGGTGCTCCCTTGGCATACCCTCTTCCCCGTGTCTTGCTGCTATCTTGATCAGCCCTACCTCTCGCTTCCTTTCGGCTCTTCTCACGTTTCCACCAAAGGCAGCCACTGTCAAATCCACCCCTCCACCCTCAGCAGCCCCAGCGGACATCCAGGCACAACCACACCTTTTATCGCTCTGAACAACCTTCACCACGGGCAGGCCCTGCTTCAATTCCTCCAGATTCGACGAAACGCAGCATTTCGATCGCGTGCACATTTCGGGGGGGCTGGCTGCTTACCCCATTGCCCGTTCGCAACTGGTACAGCAAACGACAGCAGCTCAGTTTGCCTACCTAGGTACTTAAGGTACCACCTATCTGGTTCCCTGCCTGGTCGCTGTCTTGGGAGGAGCAGGCAAATCCCCTGTAGCCGCTTGCGCAGTCCTGGCACCATTCGCAAAGCCAGTGCATCCACCTCGCGTCGATTCCAGGCTCCTCGTCACACAGCTCACCGTTCTTCGTGTTGCGGACAAAAAAATCTCAGGAGCCTCATCACGACAGCAGAGAGCGGGACGAATACGTCGGTTTTCAGGATACACTTCCGACAGAGCTCTTCCCATCGAGGCGAAACTCAACGACTTTTGCTGGCAAGCAGCTTGCATTCCACCCACCCCGTGGCGGAGAGGTCTCAGATTAGGGCTTGCCATCCATCATGGAGGGCTCCGTTCCTCTTGCCGACTACTTCTGGATTGCAGGCGTTGAGTCGATAGCGTACGATGACCCCTTACCATCGAGCCAACCTGTCGACTCTACTATTGCTGAAGATGGCGAGCCAGAGGATGGTCCCTTCAACGTCCAGAAACGGAATTCGGCTCGGCATTCTCGACAGAACTCGGGGAATCGGTTATCCAAACTTTCTTTTGACAATCGCTTCTCGATAGGAACTCTCGAAGAGCTCGACGGCAACACAAGAAGCAATAGGAGTAGCACTACGATTCGTCCGTCCAACCCTGTTACCAATGGGACCACAACCGAGAGTAGCGGCGCTCCCGCTGACTTCGACTTCGATAAGGCCCTGTTCAAGTTTGCTGCCGAGAGGGAAGACTTTCTGGATGATCTTTCATTCAGTGCAGGAGCAAAGGTTCAGGCGAAGCCCATGATCAATCCCCGGACAGAGCGCATCCGCGCAGACGAAAATGTACCCACGGGGCGTTTGAGCCCATTGAAGAGCATCAGGGGAAGCTTTCGACGGAAGTTGAGCTTTAGAGAGATGAACAGCATGAGGAAGCAGCCCAATCCCAATAGGACGAGCACTTCCAACAGACCTTGTAAGTATCACTGGATCTCAACCTCTCAGATTCACTCGGCTGACGTTATCTAGCTTCAATACGTACCGCGAAGCGTCTCAGTAACTACAACTCCGTCATTCCACCCCCCGAGCCGTTGAACACCGATCCGGACATGCACCCTTTGAAGCGGCGCTTCGAGCCAGTTCTCCTTGACCGATATCCCCCCAAAGACGCCACGGATGACCTCGCACGAAGAGGCAGATTCCCTGATTATGTGCCGATGTTTGCCTTCCCCAATGATATCCAGATCGTTTCGTCAGATGAACGGCCAAGATCGACTTGGCATGGATTCACTATGACTTCCGATGATAACTCGAAATTGTACGGTATCACAGTGATTATCTGGACAGCTTTGACATCAGAAGTTGCAGATGAGGTGGAGCGCAAGTGCGAGCAATGGAGACAAGCTCACATGTCGAATGAAGAGCGAGAACTTGCCGCCAGCTTGGGAGTGCGTCTCGCTGGTGAACGAACTCACCTTTCCCACCTTCTAGCGAAGCTTCCAACCATGCCCTCGGGATCCGTTGCGAGGGACAGGTTGGAGGATGAAATCAGCACTGTAGAAGAGAAGATTGCCTTGATGACGGATATGCTGCGACCGCTTAGACATGGTGCAGCCTCTAAGATCGAGGGCCTGACAGCTGGCGAGAGTGGTTTATGGATTCCAAGGGCCTTCGGCGTAATGGGCAAAGATGCCGCCAGCATGTCCTTCTGGAAAGAGTGGCTCAGGGCTATCAGTGTGCCAATGACGGACGGTGGTGTTCTCCGAGTACCGCCAAGCTCACCCAGGGTTGGCCGTTGGCAACCCCTAGAACGATATGTTGTCAACCTCTGTACGGAAGCCTTCAGTCCATTGGGTTCTAAGACACAAGTTGAGATGGGTGTACGCGAATTGCGTATGTTTGCTCGCAAGGAAGCCGCAAATGAGCTCCCTGGGTCACGAACGATCGATCTGTACGGCTTATTCCGCTCTCTGTCGCTCGAAAACATCGTGGCTCTCTTCGAATATGCCATGTCCGAATCACGTATCATCTTCCTGTCTTCACATACAAGTATGTTGCACCTGGCGTGCCATGCATTGGCGAACTTGCTGTACCCTCTCAAGTGGGCCAGTATATTTATTCCAGTTCTTCCTGCCCGGTTGCTATCTGCGCTGGACGCACCCTGTCCTTACATTGTCGGCATTGAGCGCCGCTACGAACGGATCGAGCTCCCAGAGGACGATTATGTCCTCGTTGATTTGGACAAGGATACTATTGACGCAACCTCACAACCTCATCGCCTACCAAGGCAGCACCGACGAAAACTCATGTCACTTCTCCAAGTGGCAGCACCACACAAGCTGCGGTATGGAGTCTCAACGGGGCCCCCGCCGTATGCCATCGAGTCATTCCCGTTCGATGCCTTTTCTAGCGAAAATGGCAGCATCTTTACATCGGACGCCCCCAAAAGTACGCTTGGCAAGTGGGTTTCACAAAACTCGGCCAGCTTTGGCGAACCAGACCCTCCTACAACCATCCAGACCCCTGTCTTCAATGCCTTCACGAACTCTCTCCTCGACACGAGTAAGTCTGATCGCCCGACTACGAGCAAGTCTAGGACCAGCCCTCAGTCTTCCATCTCTCCTGTCTCTGCGAATTTCCCGCCTATGCCCACAACCCCAATCTCTAGGAATGACTCTGGCTTTGCCCTCACGACTACTCTCCGCGAGAAACGATCGGGGCATTTCGGAGAAGAAAAGACCAGGAGAAGCTCTTCCTTTGGGCTGAATGGCCACCAGCCAGCGCAGCGACCTATTTTGCCATTTCTTAGTGGTCATCAGCCGAATCAGTCGATCTCCGCGATTTCAATGGACTCACAGTCGTCAATGGGAGTGGGTTATGCCCCCTCGACCTATGCGCAGTCAACTCTCGCGGCATCGACCATAATGCCCAACATGCAGATCCAACCCGTGCAGAACACTGAGACGACTGTTTGGGTAGAAGGCCATTGCTTCAATTGGGCAGCTCGTGACACAGCCTCGATATGCACCATATGCAACGATAAGTCCGATGGGGACGGGGTGTACAAGTGTAGCACCTGCAAGACTGTATCGCACGGTCGCTGTTTGGGCTTTGTGTCCATTGTCTGCCCAGATGCGTTCCATGCCGATCGTGTGCGGGCAGCTTTCGTGCGCTGCATGGCAAGCCTCTTCTTCACATACAGAAAGCATCTCGGCCGGCCGTCAAAACAACAGAAGAACAACGGGCAGCTGTATGCGTTTGATATGGATGGGTTCATCAAGAGTTTACCGCATGACCAACATGACTACATTACTATGCTGCGCGAGACACAAGGTATCTATGATTATATTCTCTTCTACTTAACGTGCCGCCGCTGACCTCATCCTAGGTTTCAACGAGTTTATCCATGATCGCGAGATGAAGCCCGCCACGGATCCGAGCATCCGTCTCTTCGACGAGGTTATCCTGGCTAAGAAGGCGCGTGGTCGTTCTGGACTCACATCCAGCCTCTCTCGACTGTCCACTATTCGTGCCGCCCATGGCGCCTCTACCAGCTCCTCCACTTTCAGTAATGGCTCGTCCCGGTCTTCGTTCTCCAACAAGATCCCCAGTTACCTTAGCGACACCAATGATCACATTTGGCGGACTGCTTCTGTCCCTGTATCAAAGGGCAATTTCCCGGGCGACTATCGCGCCATTATAACCCGAGTGCCGGCTCGCCTGGATCGCTCGCTCATGCGTGAACCGAGAGCCATCTACGGTGTACCTCGAATTGACGCAAGAACTTCTTCACGTGGGCTTGCCAGGAAGCAAGTCCCTAGTATGCTGGGCACAACTCCTCCTTCGTAGATCTTCTAGCCATGGCTGGGAGATCTTCAACATACAATTCTAACCTGTACATATATATCGTCACTCTTCTCACCCGCTTCCCATGTGCGCACGCACATGTGTTTCATCCCTTGGTAGTCAATGCCATCACCAACGGCACCATCATTCCCATCATTTCACACAAAACTGAAGCTTGGGAGGTAAACCTTAGGAGGTTCAGCTTCGGGAGGAAGGAGGCACAATAACAGCAAGGTCTTTTCTCATTTACTACTGTACCATAAGAGACATAATGAGATGAGAAGAAGGTCAGAAGGGGGAAATTGTCAGCAAGCCTAGAGAGAATAACATTGATTGGGGTGAGAAGAGATGGAGAAGAAGGACAGACCATATACAATCAGTAGATATATATATAACACCTCATGAACGCCCAACAGAGCAGAATAGGCACAAGAAGCGTCTGTCACACCCTCAGACGCGTTTTTGAGTACTTTGCCCCCTTTGCATGATCATCGAGGTACTATTGCTATGAACTACATGGATGTGGCAAGAATCGCTACACCGCGAGAAGAACAAGCTAGTTACTGCTTCATGCTTAAGGCACACAGCTAACAGACTATTGATTCAACGAGACAGGCAAGTCGGCTCTCTCAACTTCGAGAAATGGAGGCCAGTGATAAAGAGCGGAAAGCGAGAAGCAACAAACCCAGTGTGCCCTTCTTACAACGTCAATATCGTCTCAGTGTATAACCACAGCCATAATAGTCCAATACTTGCCAAGCTTGTGCAACATTGATTGAACCTAACTCCACAACATTCCTCAACGAATGGCTCTCGGTACTGGTGCAGTTCGAGGCGCGATCGACGACTTGTGGTCAATACCTTCCCAGCCGATGTCATACAATACCTGGCCAACAATCCTTGAATAAGTCAGGTGGCTGTCCACCGAACGACTCACATTGTAATTCTCCACGCCATCAGCACCCTGGACCTCCTCCAGCCCGGCAATGCCGAAGTGGGTATTCGAAGTGCGGCATAAGAAGCCTAGGATGTAGTCCCTCTCTGAATAGACATTGACCAACCGCCCTGCAACAACACTCTTCAGAGTCAGCCAGACACGGCTCTCCGATGGCGCTGGCAGACCCATCATGACGACAGACTCGACGACGCCGAAGCAACGACGCTCGGCCAAAACCATCAGACAAGTATAAATAACACGAGCTGCGAGGCTGAAGCCAACAAGAGAGACTGGACGATCCCCCTGGAATTTACTTCTCATTATGGCATCTGCTAGTGTGACGCCTGCTTTTTCTGCTTTCACCATGCCGACGCTCCAAGGATTGTCGATAATCTTGCTCATCTTTAGGAGAGGCACAGGCCAATCCGAATTGTGAATCGTTAGTCTCACTATACCAGCAGTTAGCGATAGAAACCAATGAATGAGCATCTTCTTCACATACAATCTTGAGTCGTAATCTGCTTCTTAGCACGTCCCCATGCAGTACTCTTGATGACTGTCTGTAATGCGGTGCCAAGACTTAGGAGAGAGTTGATCTCCCAGCGAAGTGCATACACCTCGGCTTGCTTTCCCATGACTTTCCATGGTCTAGTCAGGTCTTTCGTATCGAGTAGCCAACCACTGATCGCGATCGCTAGCCGTAGACGCCTTTGATGTATATTTATCAATCCTGTGTCTGGGTATTCTTCAGGCTCATCACTGTGGACTGTGAACAGAGCAAAGTCCGGAACCTCTTTAGCATATGATGCGAGGGTCTTGCTTGCCGGTCTTGTTGCGTTCATACCGAAGAAGGATCCGACCATGTAGCCACTATCGGCGAGACTTCCCAAAAGGGCTGCAGCGGTGTCTGCTGGAAGCCCACGGCCTTCGTGAACAATGCCAACTCCAGCTTCAGCTAAAGGTTCGGTCAGCGCACCTGTCGTACTGGGTGCGCCAAGACCATATCTCCATCTTCGGGCTCCTTTGGGCTTGTCGGGAGGAGCTTGATCCTCGGGGTCCCTAGCTGGGGTTCCGATGGCAACAGATGCTAAAGCACAAGCGATGCGGCATTCAGCATCTTGGAGAACTTTAAGAGGCATGTTTAGCGACGAAGTCAGGTACTGCAGTAGCATTCGCGAGTAGGCACTGTATTCCTGGTGAGACAAAACCATGAGTAGAATGATATTGAGCAGCATCTTGCGTTTCTCAGGAGCCAAAGGCCAGAGAGTATTCGGGATGGGAGGGTATCGTCGAGAAAGTGCTAGGTCGTTTGGACTCGTTGGTAGTCTCGGTGGTCCTAGACTCTGTTAGATATGTTGTTTCCACTACTATAATAATTTCGTCCGTACCAGTAGCCAGGGTCAAAGCTGGTCGAGCAGTATTGGGCGTATACACGGCACCACCACGACCGCCTCTGGCTCGAAAACCCCCCCTTGGACCGCCACGGCCCCTACCACGTCCCAGAGAAACAGCTTCAGGTTCTGTATCACTGACGGCCATGTCTTTGATTCGAAGAAGCATCAGGGTCTGCCATTTGCGCAAGGCGATAGTAGCTTCTTTCTTGAGTTCCTGAAGCTGTGGTGTCATGGACTCTCGCTCCTCTTTCTCGATGGTCTCATGAGCCTTTTTGAATGCCTTTGAGCCGTCTCCAATGGAATCAGGTATCATGTTGGAAGGAGCCATATTCTGGCCTTTCTGCGTACGGAGTACTCCTCTTGATATCCAATGATGGTGATGCTCTGGTCGACTATTCTCGATAGTCAAAGGGGAGACCGGCGGTGAATCAAAGACAGCGCAGACATCCTGATGAATTTTATCGGTAATGGCGGTGACAAGGGTGGAAAGGTCATTCTTCTCGGCAAGAGAAATCACTTTACTCAACTCAACTGGCTTCCGCGTTGGGTGATGGAGATTACCACGGCCGCCACGAGGCATCTTGGCAGCTCAACCGCCGAATAACCCCTAACAACCGCAAAGTGCTAATTGCGAGGTCAGTAGCTGCTGTGTATTTGGTTTTTGAGGACCATTTACCGTGAACTGGCTGAGGAGTGTTCCGAATTTCTGCCACTCTGATCGTCTTAGGCCCAGGATGTCCGGTATACTGGGATTCTGGTGCTTAGACTCATTCAGAGACTTCGCGATGCTATGATGAAGTCAAGAGCGAACTTCGGATCAAGTCGATACAGGTCTTGTGGATTCCTGTTCAAGAGGCCAAGCAATTAAAGGGGAAGGGGTCCTGAATAACAACGGAGATTCTGAAGACAGATGACAATCAACGCAAAGCAGAGAAGTTGGCGGAAGGTCTGGATGGAATGATTCACTGCTCCTGCCTCGCCAGCCGAACTTGTCACTGTCAGCTGTAAAGCTCCGCTGCAGGTGTCAACGAGCACCTACCGTTCGATCGTTACTACTACTAGAAGAAAGTCGTTGCAGTTACGGCCTCGGTTACCTTAAAATCGAAAGGATGGAGCACTGGCATAGAGCCTATACCAGAGGACTATCCAGACTTGAAGCGGGTGCTTACAAACTCAGGTGACGCTGCCAATCTCAACACCCTTGGTGCCGTCGGCAAGAAGCCTGCAAGACGTTATCTTCGCAAGTTCAGGCCAGGCGAGCTGGTGAATACAGAAAGGAAGCGGTTTGACGAGGTGAAGATTGGTGCTGGAAGCGTGTAGTGGTAAGTGTTTATACCATTCTCGGGCGACGGTTCTGATCCAGACGACTGATATCCGGGCCGGTACCACACTATGTGGTTGTTTTTGATCTTCCAGGGACGTGATGCTGGTATTCTTCGATAACCATGCTGGTGTTGTTCACAGAGTAGTCCTGAATACCGAAGTGAGCCCTTTCCAGGATCTCGCTTTCCCCATGAGACGACTGTGTGATATGATAGGCAAAGCAGAGAGAGGAACTAAGGAAATTATTGTGTCCTATCCTGGAGGCAGCTTCCAGATCATTTGAATTCGGGGGCTCATGGTAGCACAGGCATCGATGGGTGGTGTGCTGGCACCGGCTGAGCTCTGCAACTGTTTGTTTGCTTGGCTTGCCTGTTCCCAATCCAATCAGAAGTCAACATTCATGTCATATCTGCTTGCCGTTTGCTTCTTGTAATAATCACGGTACGGCATCAAGCACGGACGGTTGTCACCAACAAGGCTACAATCAAAGGTCACGACAAGATGCCCGACTACTGGTTGTTACAGAAACTTGCTCAGGCGTCACCCATCGCCATGACCACCCCAGCCCAAACCCAGAAGTCGCAGCTACCTTTCAATGAATCGAGGTCCTGTCATTTAATTGTGTGTCGCTCTAAGCGTCCTGATCCGATTCAATGGTCCACACTCACGCGCTGTCAGAAATGACAGCAAGAAAGCCCTTGTCTGCTCCTATGGGCGGATCAGAGACCACTCAATCTCAACCGGTAATGTACTACCAAAGCCACGATTGTTCGCCTATTATCAGTTTTCTAGCCTTGAAACATGCCATGCAGTGGAACACTCTCTCGTGAGCGGCGGATCCAGCAGGGCGGCTGCAGATTGATGCTTCCTTGTATACCTTGAGCGGTCTTGCAACATTCACTGGGTTCTGGATGCCTATGAGATGCAATTCGGCCCTTCAGTTTGACTTCTGGAAGATGTTCATCAGGCATCTTGCTTGTTAAAAGGTCTTGTCACGTCTGTGTTAATGCTCTCAGGGATCGCGGATTTCTCCGCCACACCCTCCCTCCAAGTCGTGGAAACGGACATGTGCAGACCAAGCAAAAGACGGAACAGGGTGCCCGCATTTTTCGCATCTTGGATTCTCGTCCGCGGCCCAGGTCTCTTCGCTGTCAGCCTCATCTTCGTCGTGGCCCGAAACAAGGGCATTCCCCTCCGGACGGTTGTCCCCTTCCGCCTTAACCCGCCATGGGCGCAGGACTTCGTCTTGCGTCCGGAACATATTGGCGATATCGCGCCCGACTCCTGATTTGTCTTCTGATGCACCAACTACCATGTTTGCAGCACAAATATTAATGAGCTGCAAGTTCCACTTCTGACCCTTGTCGCTTTGGAGCCGTCGCAACAGTGGCAACAGCGCCTCTGTGACCAGGCGATCTGCTATCGATCCCATGTCCATCTTGAGGTCGAATACAAAGTTGGGGAGCATGCCTGAACGGGAAGTTCGGCTATTGTAGTTGAGATTTTCGCTCTTACCTGCAGCTGGCCATGAGCGTATGGTAAGACGCAGGGTTTTCGGACGAGCAACCCATTTTTGGGCATCATCACCTGACTCGATGTTGGCTTCCAGTTCACTGACTAGGAGATCAACTCTGAGCCTGCGTATCAGCGAGAATGCCAGTTTGTGTAGCTCTTGTGTGATCTGGGCCAGGGTTTCCAGCCCCTTGTACGTGTCCTCAATGCTGATCTGGGACGGTACATCAGTGGCTTCCTTGACCTCTGTGTAATCCACCCCATGCAACAGAGCCCAAATGCGAGCGCCGATGCCCTTTTCTGACCCCGGGCCCGCGAGCAAAGTCTCTAGCAATCCAGGTGACACATCTGGGTGATCGCGAGTTTGCTTTGCTGTAACGGTAGACTCAAATTTGTGGGAATCCACGTCGATCCTTGTCCCAGTGACATGACTCTCCAATGTTTGTGATATCCTGTGTCCCAGGCCAGGTATTTGGCGAAGCAGATGCTCTCCGATGAACGTTGCGGCATCCTCTTCACCAAGGGCTAGGAGTGTCGTTTGGTTGCGGGGCTTATTCTTACTTCCTGACAACTTACTGAGGACTTTGTTTGTGGATATCCCACATGTTGACGTATACCCAAAGTCCTCTTCCAGCCTCTGCCGTAGGTAGAAAGCGAAATGGGACGCAAGAAGAAGCCTAAGGTACAGCGGCTGGTCTAGTCTGTGGCAGTCCCCTTGCGTAATATTCCCTACTGTACAACCGGCTATTGACGTTAGATCACAGTGAAAACCAGACATGGGATCTTGTTTTGAGAGCTGGAAGAAATGATCTTTAATAGATGATAAGTTGAGGCAAGAGATATTGTAGTCGATGATGTCCGTGACGTCTGGCCACGTTTCTGTCAGCATCATTGCTTGGTCTTCCTTCACACCAAGAGGGGACGCAAGGATGCACTCACCCATGAAGACTTCATCAAATCCTAATCTCTCCGCTTTCCCGCTCCAGGTGAATGACCGCAGGAACCCAAAGAGAGTCTTGCTGACATCACGAAACGGGGTGAGATCCTCCCCCAGAATGATGACGAGGTCAGGGCAAATGCGGCGGGCTTCAGAAGCAAGCATAAGCTTCCTGACGCCGCGTCTCCGAGCATGGTAGTTACATGTGGCAAGTATGTTCTTCTGACGGATGCCTAGGGGCAGGGACTTGAGAGAAGGGTTCTTATTCTCCTCGACCTGGGCGTAGAAGCAGTCGTAATCCTGGTGGCGGCATGATAGTATTAGTCTTTGGACCATATGTCCGGCGTGTTCGCGCGTGCCTGAAGAGAAGGGCTCGTGGTAGTAGCACATGAAGACACAAGAAGAAACTCACGAATTGAAGAATTATCCGGTTGTCCCTGCGTTGTGGGATGGGCGCCCTGGCTTTGCCATCCATGCTTATCTGAGCTCGCCAGAATGCGTCTCATCTGCGCTCGGCGAGGGTCAAGTGCGACACGGTGGTGAAAGGTACAAATAGAACGCGGGCCAAACGGCCTCGAGGCTTCGTTTCCTTTGATCGTGACGCCTGAATCCTGAAGCCTTCACGAGAAAACATGGTGCAGGTTAGGTGGCCTTCAGGTTGTCATTCGTCTCTTTCGCGCGAAAGGGACCTGTGTTTGGCGCAGGACACTCAGAGGCGGTACGCAATTTAGTACGTTGATCCACCGTGAATCTGATGCGGAATCGAACCATTACGCCAGTCCACCCTCATGCTGGTCAAGGCGATAAAAACAACAAGAAGCATTTTGCAATCATGGTCTTAGTTAGGAGTCTATATAAATTCGTTATATTGCAAATGTAAGCGCAAAATGGCCACTTCGGTGTCCCGAGTCCCTAAGCCTCCGCACTAACGAAAGGAGGGCTTCCCATAACGAGGAAGATGAAGAGTAGAGTAAGTGCCGAGCCAGGGCTTCTGTGGGTATCTTCAACCGCTCACACAACCTCGAAGTAACGGAAAGGGCCGTGGATCTAATGCCTGATGTTCGTTGATATGCAGAACGGCTAAACGACTCCTTGTCGGTTTCAAAATCAGTGTCTCTACGTACACACAAGTGTTACTAGGTAGCCTCGCAAAAATTGGAAGTCAGAACGAGCACCTGTGGTGTCGGTTACTCAATGTTTAGTTTACCAAGTACGCCTAACCCCAATAATCTTCAAGGGATTATACTGGATGGACTTTAGTTGGCTCCGTCAAATATCACGAATGGTGAAGAGGGTCCTGTATGATGTAGGTGGGGAAAGAATCGATTCACCAGGTGGTACCTCCACCCTCTGCTAGGTGGGCCCGTGAATCATTGTCAAGAAACTGGGCAGAAACAAAGAAGAATTCACCGGCCATATGGAGTACACGCGCAAGAGTCGCAATAGACGCGCTCGCTTGTTGATTAGACGAGGCCTCTCATCGGTCATCCGCATCATTAGGTCACCCACCGCCTGACCTGGCCTTTGCAAGGGTTGCGCAGCAAGGGACGGTGCCAAACTCGTCTCGCAACGCGGCACGACTCGAGGCAAAGGAACGTTTCCGTCATGGCCCTGGTATCGACGAATCGTAAGCCGTTATTCGACGACTTTATGAGAGAACACTGGCCAGTCCATCAGACGCTGCGTTGGGCGGTAGCCCTGAACTCCCCCACACCACCCACCAGCGCTCGACCAGCCATCTCACGCCGTTTACCGCCCGTGATGTGAGCTACCAAGCCGCATGGCTCGTAGATGCAAGACTATGCAAGGCGAAAGAAGGAGTTCTCCTCAGTTGTAGTCACCTTTGTCAGGAACCGCCTGATCGTCTGGTGAAAGATCACTTTCGACAGAACGTCGACTGACCTGCTCATAGTCCAATATTTGTTCCAAGAGCCATTCTGGCAAGCCAACGCAAACACATTGCTCGACACTTGACCGTCGACTCAGAAAGGATGTCGACGAGAACAATAAGCAAATCCATACCACGAAGAGGAGATTGAAAATCACACCATCTCACTGACAACTGCACACTGCTCGGTCGGCCGCGCTGACCACCACCAGCTTTTCGCCTTTGATGAAGACACGGGGCCCGATGCGAGACCAACCGTCTTCGATGGAGTGCCCCGAATCCTTCCTAAGCACATTGTCCCCCTGTCCAGCGTGACGGGCTTGCATGAAATAGACGCCAGCTTGGTGGGAACAGCCGCGGTGCAAGCCGCGTGATTGGCGAGGAGAAGCCCCAATCCCTCAACCAAAAGGCACCTCACGTCAAGAGAGAGGGAAGCATGTCGACAAGGGGTGCTGGGGCCTTGGTTGGGCGCTTATTTCCTTGAGCTCCTGCCACTTTGGACCCTCAGGTTGCAAGACAAGGCCAACCACAGGTCGAAAGCCGGCCCAGAAAGCGAGTCTAGTCTCTCATCGCTGTCTCTGGCATTGCTCGCCTTCCCCGTTTCTCCCCTCCCACGGCATTTGTCTCCTTCGTGCACTGGTTAGTGCTTAGTGCTCGGGGGGGAGGTGTTAGATCGCGGCAAAGCCGGCCTTGATGGCCTCTAATCGCGCCGGCACAGTGGATGGATGGCTTGAGCAAGGATCGAATGGCATGGCCTGCAGAAGCCGGGACCAAACAATGTGGTTTCTTTCCCCCGCCTTGTTGGGATCACTCCATTTGCTTCTTCCTAGAGCGGGCTGGGTCGGCTAGCTGACGTACATACCCTGGTCGACGCACAATACCTGTCTCTCGACTTGGGCCCCCATATAACATAGCCGCCAGTTGGCCGTTCTTCGTTCGGTTCACATTCTGTTGGTTCCAGTGTTTCTTGTCTTCTTCGTCTCCTCCTTTGCAACGTTCTATATCCGTGCTGTATCTTATGCGGATTGACTTTCGCACTTCTGTCACCACAAGCTTTGACATCATCCCCGTTGCATTGGGAATCACAGTCCCAAAAGCGTCAGGACCTTGGTGACATCGTTACTAGCATATCGGCTACGGGCCGGGAAGTCAAGACCGCCTTACTTGACTCTGTCTCATCTCTCCTGGTTCGGGTTCCTCTCGCTCTCGCCTTCGTCGGGGATCTATTTCTGGTTTCTGGTGCCAGACGGGGAAAGGATAGCATTAACACCAGAGACAACGGTGAATCACCGCTCCTTAAGATGGCGTCTCAGAACCATCCGGGGAAGAAGCCTCGGCTGTCCCTCCAGATCAAGTCAACACAGGCTCTTTGCACAGCACGACCTCCAAGAGGTTTCGTGAGCACCAGGGATCCGACGAGCTTCAACACATTATCCAACGTCTATGTCACCGCGATCCAGAGGTCCTCTCAATCGCAGATCGGAGAACCTCTGACAGCGATCAACAATCTCGCCGCGTTTTCCATAACATCGCCACAAGATGAGGGACAAGATCGTTTCAAGGACATCAAAGGCCGTGTTGTCACGCCGTACGTAGCCAACTATCCCGAGACGCCACTATCAGCAACCTGTGCGTCGCCTCAGCGGATGGAAATGGTGTTCCCGAGTGTCATGACAGCTACGCCTCCGCTATCTGCCGGTCCGGTTGAGACTAGCTTCTCGTCAAGAGCTTTTTCCTTTTCGGAAGCTGAGACGAAGGAGTCCTGCTCGTTCACTGTGCCGTCGAGTCCTGTCGAGACTCGGACTCCACGTGGAAGATTGCCACCAACGTTATCCCCTGACGTGTTACCACCATACGTCCACCCTCATAGTCTTCACAGCATACTACGAAATTCGCCCCTCCCTCCTCGCACAGCCATCCCACCGCCTTCACCAAGGAGACAATCACTTCGTCTAGCAGAAAGGGCAGCAAGGAAGGTGGATTACCACAACCCCCTGACACAGGAGATCGTCACTACGAAGTATATCAAGTCACACATCGATCTTCTCCGTGACGACGGATCACCATTGACGCCCTCAAGTTCTTCTCCGGCAGAGAAGCAGGGTGATGGGCTCGATATTGTCCTGAAGTTGGCCCCGAATGAGATCCAGGACGGAGGGCAGACCCCCGGCCCCTATGAAGAGATGTGGAGACGCATGGCTGGCCTTCACTCCGCGACGCCTAGTGGTGCTTCACCTTCTGCACCTTCGCCCTCTGGACCGACTGGCATTCGGAAACGCAAGAAGAAGGAGAAGAAGCGGCAATGGAGATGGACGATTGGCCAAGAAAACGAAGAAGGCGATGACAACATCAGCGGGGCCGAGGCAGCCGTGCGAGCTGCCATGAGAGCAAAGTCTGACGACGACATCCCTACCCCTTTGGCAGTCATAGCCAACGCCGCACAACCTCAGCAACAAGATCGAGACATACCAACCCCAACTATCGAGAGCATAGACTCAGCGGACGACAGTGTCGACATCATCATGTCAGATGCTGACGATTCCAGTCGTGCCACATCTGTCGACACAGACACAGACAACTCAACGCCAACAGGACCGAAACCACCACCATCAATGACGACGACAACGACAACGGCCATGTCTAGGGCTTACGGCAAAGGGAAGGGCGACACCCCTATTCCTGAACTTGCCGGGAAGGGCGACACACCCATCCCAGAGCTGGCAAAGAGGGATACGCCAGTACCGCCAGAATACGCTCCCCAAGGGCACTACTGAATGAGATGGAATGGCAATATTAGCTTTGGTCATTTATACCATCTTACTTCCTCCCATGCCAACAAGATCACGATCTGCGCAAGCAGCCCCTTGCCTTTCCTCTCTCCCTCTCTCCCTGTCCCTCTACTCTTTTCATGATTTACGAAAACATACCTGGAGTTGAACAAGGAGGTGGCCTGTTTCTTGCACATTATTGGTTGTGTACTTTTTCCTCTTTCCCGTGATCTTTCTTCATTCTCTTGGTTTGTTCTTCCCCTTCTCCTCTACGAACATTGGTCTCTCGCTCATGAGGAGTATCTACTGTCGAGGCTACAAATGTCCACTTCTAGAGACACTCTGGTTTTGGGCCCAAGGGTTGAAAGTGACAGGACAGCGGGATTTAGCATAGCATGCAAGACAAAGCTTTTCTTACTCCTCCTCAGACTTTCCGGTTGGAAGAAGGCGGGAACAACATGGATCATCTTCAAAAAGGAAACGATAATGATGATGATGATGATGATGATGATGATGATGATGAAGAAGAAGAAGAAGAAGGAGAAGAAGGAGAAGAAGGAGAAGAAGGAGAAGAAGGAGAAGAACGAAAAGATGTCTTCTTTCTTGCTACCACTGCCAAGTTCCTGGTAGTATCCTGACTTGACAGTCTTCCTTTTTGGTTTTGTTTTTAAAAGAGGCCCCTTCTGGGATGCTTAAGATCTCCAATAATCCCTCCCATCATCATTCGCATCAGTTTATTCATTGACCCTTTAATTGTTGCTCCTGATAGTAGATCTCCTCGGCCGAGGTGATGCACTGCGTATTCGCACCGAGCTTGTTGATCGTCTCCTCCCACTCATCGAACTCAACCGAGTCGTAGACGATGCCACCACCTTGGTTTCACACGCAAATGATTAGCAAAACTGGCTTGTGGAGAGATTGGTAAAAAATGCGGATAAATGGAACTTACCAGCTTGGAGATACGCTACTCCATCCTTGACCAGCATGGTCCTCAACGCGATGCACGTGTCCATGGCACCCTCAACCTCCTCGCCTTCAGCATCCACACCTCCGTAGCCGAAATAGCCTACGGCACCAGCATAAACTCCCCTCTTCTCGCCTTCCAACTCGGCAATCAGCTCCATGGCCTTCACCTTTGGTGCTCCCGAGACGGTACCGGCGGGGAAGATGGAGCGGAAGGCATCGAAACGGGTCTGGCCCTTGCGCAGGACACCGGAGACCTGCGACACGAGATGCTGCACGTGGCTGAACTTCTCGACGACCATGAGGCGGTCGACGCGGACGGTGAAGGGGTCGCCCACGCGGTTGACGTCGTTACGCGCGAGGTCCACGAGCATGACATGCTCAGCGCGGTCCTTGAGCGAGCTCCTGAGTTCCTCGGCCAGACGCTCGTCATCCTCGGCGGTTTTCCCCCTGCGCACTGTTCCGGCAATGGGGTGCGTGATGATCCGTCCCGCCTCGCTCTTGACGAGGAGCTCGGGGGATGCGCCAACGATCTGGAAGTCTCGGCAGTCGACGTAGAAGAGGTAAGGGGAGGGATTGACGGTGCGGAGGTGGCGGTAGATGTTGAAGGGGTGAAGTGTTGTGGGACGAGCGAAGCGCTGTGAGGGAACGGCTTGGATGATGTCGCCCTTGACAATGTGCTCCTTCAGACGGGTGACGTGGTTCTCGTATCCCTTCTGGCCAATGTTGGACGTGTACTCCTGGCCGAGCTTGATGGGAGCCTGCTCCGGGATAGGGATCTCGGGGCTGTTGAGCAGGTCGACGAGCTTGTCAATGGTATCTTTGGCCGTTCCGTACGCAGCGTCGAGGGCTTCCGGTGCGCTTCCTTCCTCGGGGACGGCAACGTAGGAAATCACCTTGATGACGCCGAAGAAGCGATCAAAGGCAACAATGGTGTCGAAGAGCATGAACAACGACTCGGGAATCTTCAAGACATCCTTCATCGGCCGCGCGGTCTTTGGCTCAAAGTACCTCACACAGTCGTACCCGACATAGCCAATCGCACCGCCCGTCAGCGGTGGCAGCTGCAGCCCGGGGACATGCGCCACCACGTGCTTACTCAACTCCTCCTCCAGGGCGGGCAGGGGATCCGTCTCCGGGCCATGACCAGGTCCCGTCTTCAGAATCTTCCTAGGCGCCGCGCCGACGAAGCTGTAGCGTCCGACCTGCTCCGTGGCAGCGGACTCGAAGAGGAAGGAGAAGCTGGAGTCGTCGTTGGGGGAGCTGGAGTCGGCGGTGGTGGAGTTTGCACGGTGGGAGATCTTGAGATATGCGGCGGACGGGGTGATGAGGTCGGAGGAGATTTGGCGGTAGACGGGGACGAGGGTGGGTTTACGGCCGGATTTGTGAGGCTTGGAGAGGACCTCGCGGACGGTCTCGAGGGACGGAGTGAGAGCTCGCTACAATTCGAAAGTAAGGGTGATAGAGTTAGCTGTTTTGGAATCACATCTCTTTGCTTCGTCTCAAGGACAGAGGGTCTCTCAGGAACAACTCACAGCGCCGGCCATTGCGTCCAGTTGAGGGTCTCTGTATGCGTCTCTGCAATACCTGGTGGCCGTTTGTCCTGGGTTGTTTTAAAAGGACAGCTGGCGAGATGTGGCCTGTGGGACGAAGGAGTCATACGAAGGTTAATTGAGACCAGAATTTGGGATGCGCCTTATCAATAGACAGTAGCGGGCTCCGATAAGCAACGGAGTTGGTAAGGCGAGGAACCTAAAAAGCAGAAGTTCAGGTGAGTAAACGGCCACGGTACGGTGGGTGGAGGGGCATCTTCCGCACCGAGACCGGCGCAGCGCCTGGCCAGGGCTACTACTCTTCCATTTCCAGGGTTTGGCGGGGTTCTGGGTAAAACCAAGCAGCACACTCAAGAGAGTCTGACCAAGGACCGAAGTATTTCTAAAGTAAGTAATAACTTGTCGTGATGGGAAGACACCTAAACCTAATTGTTTCTCATGTGTGCCAGCGCATGCATGAATCGCCACTTCGTAGACATTATGACCATGAATCCATCCCCACGATCCTGATCTATCTGCTCGAACCACAGGAACACCAAACATCCTTACGAAGTCGATACCACTGTCATTAATCCACCATCATCGTCCATCACATGCGACATTTCATATCATCTTCCACGCATATTCCCACCACCCAGCCGTCTAGCTCTCAACACCCAAAGCCTTTGCTCCCACAATCCCTCCCTCTGCAGTTGACAAGACCCAGTACTCTGTCCTCGTTCCGTCCCTCTTCACCCGGTACACCCTCACGTCAGCACCTTTGCTCGCCTCCCTGACAGCATCGACAATCTTGCCGTACTGGCCCTTGACATCCCAGTCAGTCGGGTCCATGATTTCGATGTCTGCACTTGAAGGGTCCGGGTGGTTGATGAGCTTGGCAAATGTCTCTGTTGACGGTCAGCTTTGGAACCCCCCCAAAAAAAACACTGAAGAAATTGGTTTGGTAATTATTGTAGGGAGCCTTTCAGATTATCCTCTCGAAAAAAGTAGAAGTTGCCGTGACGTACCTTCATCTGGCAGCCCACCCTCACACTTCAACGCGACACCCTCAAATGGCTCATCTGCGTCCGTAACGTACACCTCATCCTTGATGGCCTTTTGAATCGCCTGCGGTACCTGTTTTCCCGAGTCCGTAGTCTTGAATTTGTGCTGTCCTGCACCACTGCTCTTTGCTGCAGCGCCGCCACCGCCACTGGCATCCTCGTTCGCCTTGTTGAGGAAGTTCATGTAGTCTTCGTCGCTCGCCATGATCTCCAACTCTCTTTGGCCTCCTTCTTCTTGTTCAAGTGACGTGAGGGGGCTTCTCAGCCTTTCGTTGTTGTTATTGCTGTCGTCGGACGAGAAGAGGCTTCGAAGGCGGAGGGGCGGGCTGTGAAGACGCGGGGCTATGGTTGCGTGGGAGCCGCAAGTTCCGTGAAAGAAAAGACTAGGCTTCGAAATGCTACCGATATGCGAGCTACGCAGGAGTCGAATGTTTGCAAGTCTCTGGGGCATCGGGGAGTACAATGAAGAGAGGGAGTCAGGTTGGAACTGGGAAGCTGAGCCCTGTCTTGACTGGAGTGGGGTGACGTCAGGACACTAACCCCTCGACTAACCTAACTCCAGTTACTAAGTGTCTCACACGATCTGCTTTGCATTTATGTTCTTCACAAATCCAATCAAGTATCTAGCTGATAGCAGACTGCGCTGTATAGACTTGACAGTACTTTAAAATCCCTTGGCATGTCTAAGACGATATGCTTGGTCGACAGCCAGCTGACCTCTATCATCTTGGTTCGTCCATAACAACGATCACAGGCTCGCATTCGGGGCACAAATGTTTAAGCATTTGGTTTCATTTTTATTCATCTCATCTCTGGCCAAGTATAGACCCTTTTCCTCTCGTTCCTTTGATGAAACCTGGACCGTTCCCCCGGCTTGGGGGAAAAGATCCTTCCCTTGCCCAACGAACACCGATGCAAAATGGTGGCCCGAAAATCAAAGTACCAAAGAATAACAGCCAAGAAAAGACATTAATCTCGCAAACCACTGGTTTAAGCGGAGGCGAGGTCCTTCTTGAGGGTACCCTGGTACTGCTTCTTCTCGGCAGGGGTCTGGAAAGCACCGTGACCGAACTCGGAAGAAGTATCGATCCACTTGAGGCTGATCTTCTCGAGAGCCTTTCTTGAGGTGTGGGTGAACATGGACTTGCGGAGAGTCATGACACGCTTCTTGGTACCAGGAATAGAGCCCTTGACCATGACGAAGTCGTTCTTGACCTCACCGTAGCGGACGAAACCACCGAGACTGAAACGAGCATGTTAGCAAACCATGGCCGTAAAAAGACATTTGTGCACACAGTGTGGGGGACATACGGAGTGATGTTCTTCTTGGTGATGTCGAGAGGGGTGCTGCCGTTGTCGTCGGCGCCCTCCTTGCCAATGCGGTAAACCTTGTGGTTGACCGAGGTACGGTGGTGGTAACCCATCTGACCAGCACGGGCAACGGTCCACTGGACGTGGGACGGATGCCAGGCACCGATACAAGCAACCTTGCGGAGACCCTTGTGTGTCTTGCGAGGAAGCTTCTTGGTACCCCAACGGGAGGTGACACCGTTGAAACCGTGACCCTTGGTGACAGCGATGACATCAATCATCTCATCCTGCTCGAAGATGGTGTCGATAGAGACAGGCTTCTCGAAGAGACCCTGGCCGAAAGCGACCTTGTCGGCAACGGAGCCACCGTTGATCTGGATCTCCATGAGGTGGGCCTTCTTCTGCTTGAGGGGAGTCTTGCGGATCTGGGTGTGGGCGAGGACACGGATGACAGTGCAGTACTTCTTGATGCGCTCGATGTCGCGGGTGATGGAGGAACCGCTGTTCTCGGAGTGCTTCTTGGCGTACTTGGTGAAGGCCTTCTTCTTGCTCTTGTACCAGTTCTTGTAGAAGCGGCGCTTGAGCTCGTCGCTCAGATGCTCGGCCCAGACGGTGCTGAGAGAGCGGAGACCACGGGGGGTCTCGATGTAGCCCACAAGACCAACAACGATCATCTAGAAAAAAAAGATGTTAGCCATAGGCACATAGCCAAGCGGGCTGCATTGTTCGTACAGGTGGGGTGTCGATGATGGACACAGCCTCAACGACCTCCTTCTTGTTGGACTTCGCACCGGGTCGGTCGACGTCGCGGACGATGGTGGTCATGCCAGCCTTGTAGCCCATGGCGGCTGTCAGGTGGACGGGCTTCTTGGGGTCATCCTTGGGAAAGCTGTCGAGAAACCAATTGATTAGCCAACAGCTCATCCTGCACATTCCATTGCCTTCTCCATCTTCAGAGAGACGCAGCAAAGCAGGGAAAATTTCTCAAAGTGTGAACATACGACTTGACCTTGCCGCGGTGGCGAGCAGCACGCTTCCTGGGAAGGTAGGCGAGAGAGCCGTGACGGGGAGCCTCGTACTTGCGGTGCTATTGGAGATACACATTAGCATTCTCTTTCATCATCATGGCTGACTATGATGCTTCGCAATCGCCATCGCTTTCAAGAAAAAACTTACACTCATTTTGGCGGGCTGTTGGGTGGTTGAGGGTTAGTGAGAGGATACAGAGGAGGGCCAGCGGAAGGAAGTTTTGAGACCAAAAAATGCGAAAAGGTTTTGTGGGCAGTAATTCTCAAGCGGGCGTGGGCCAAGTGTGACCAACTGCGGCCAATCAGGCCCTTTCAGGGCGGTAGAGCGGAGCTCTTCATCATCACGTGATATAAGGTCCGGATACTCCACACCGATGCAAGCCTTGTGGTTAGTCACTACCCCACTGAAGTCATTAAGGGTGTCCATCTTGCCTGAACATCTCGTGAAAGGAAGTCCTTGATCTGTAGAACTTAGGCTCTCGCCGCTCAAGGCTCACATTGTCTGTATTCACCGGGGAGCACACCATAAACGTTATCACATAACAGAAAACCTTCTCTCAAGTGCGGTAAACATACATTGGAGACAGAGTATGCTTGTCCTTCCACGGACCTAGCCAACGATTGCCTATATAACTGCCCGATCCTCCCTTGCTCCCAAACAGAATAAGCTGGCAGGAGCTTGTAGGAAAACAAAGGAAACCCCCGCTAGTGGGAATTGCTTCAAGCCCATAATAGGTAAACACATAAAGAAGGGGAATTGCCTCCGGAATCGTTGTTATCATCACCAAATCATCCGACCCCTGTTCGTCTTCTCGATCTTATCTTGATTTTATTCGGTTTTGGTTGCAGCAGTGGGTGCACCATTAACGCTGGTGCTTGTGGGGCTTGGTGCCTTGGTATCACCAGCGGCAGATGCAGGGCCAGATCCGTTTGTGACGACTGCCGCCTTCTTATCCTCCTCAGTGCTGTCGTCATAGTCCTCGTCGACATCCATCTTGCGTGCTGCACGTTCGGGCTCGGCTGGAGGAGCAGATGGGCGAGCTGGCGCAGTAGAGGTCTCAGCAGCCGAGGAAGCTGGAGGCCGTTCTTCCTTAGGAGTCAACGCCGCTGGTTTCTCGGCCGCTGCTGGCTGCATCGGCGGAAGCTGGCTTGTCGGCGCAGGGTGGTGATGAGTATGGTGAGCGGCCTCAGATGGATGGTAATTATCACTTGGCGTCGGTCGAGGCTCCTCGGTCTTGCGGGGCTCTTCAGCTCTGCGCTGCTCGTCAAAACGTCGTGCCTCCGATGAGTTTCGACGGAAAGAATCGGAACGTGGCGGCGTCGACGGGCGTCGATGCCTCATGTCGTCAAGTCGAGCCCGGTTCTCTTCATTCGCCTGCTTCTTGACCGCTGGCTCATCTTCCCATTCACGAAGTCTCTTGGGTGGGACGGACGGAGGACGGTCCTCAGCGCGCGGCGGAGGTCCTTCTGGCATAATTGCCGGCGGAGGTCCGCTCTCTGCTGCTGGCTGACGCTCACTCTCGGTATGGGGCGGATAGCCGGCACTAGCTGGAGGCTGGTGCTGAGGATAGGCAGATTTGGGTGATGGCATGCGAGTGTCATATGGCGGGCGGCCGTCACGACCATCAGGGCGCGGGCTCTGGTTTGGTCCGCGGAACGGAGCAGTACCGTTAGGCGGGGGAGCGCCGTTCGGACCGTTGGCGGTCTGACCTGCACCGGAGGGAGCCTGCCCATCATAGCCGGGATTCGGCACACGGCGATTAGCAGCTGGAGCCGGGCCAGGAGGTGGCTGCGATAGAGGGCCGTGGTGATACGGCTGTGGTGCACCAGGCGGCGGTGTCCGCCGAGGCGGAGCACCACGGTTTGGCTCAGGGAATGGCGGCCTTCCCTGCTCGCCTTGAGGCGTGGGCTGACGCTGAATCGGAGGCGCTTGGCCACGGAATGCTTCACCCCGACCGTCATAAGGGTTCGGGGGCTGTGGTGGAGGGTTGACCTGGGACAGCCTTCCCGCCCAATTTTCGCCTGCACCTTGTGCTGCCGGTGGTGGGCCATTGGCTGGTGGTTGTTGAGTAGAACCTCCCCACTGAGGACCGACTGGTCCGTTGGCTTGATACGCTTGTGGGTGGACATCAGCAGGCTGAGGCGCCGAAGCCGGCTGGCCACCATTGCTTCCACCCGACCGCAGGAGCTGCAGGCGAGCCTTGATGTGGGGGTTTCCAGGATCGAGCTCAGCGGCACGCTGATACGCATCGAGAGCATCCGTAATCTGGTTGTTGCATGATTCGTACAGAGTGCCAAGATCGTACCACACCTCGGAGATGTAAGGGTTGAGGCGGATAGCCCTCGAGTACGCGTCCAAAGCGTCGCGGTATTGATTGATTTGATAATACAGGACGCCGATGCTGCACCAGAATGTCGGGTTCTTACCATCACGATAAACTGCTTGCTGATAGGCTTCATAGGCTTTGGGATACTTTTGCTGAGACATGTAGCAGCGACCAAGGAGGTACCAACTTTGGGCATCTTGGTTGTCTGCAGAAACGGATTTCTCCAGGAATGCGATGGCCCGATCTTGAGTCTCGTAGGAGCTGCTTTGCTGATGATGCAACCATCCGAGCTGCTGAAGAACTTTGGCATGATTGGGTGAGTGCTCCAGGACACGCTGATAAGCCGCCTTGGCGCTATCGAACTGGTTCATGTCAGGCTTCAGGTTCAACACCGAATTGCAAACACGCTTTTACTTACGTCTTTCTGCTGTTCGTGAACGTGACCAATTTGGAACCAGATATCCTCCTGCGTCAGAGGGCCCGGAGGCGAATTGACAATGTACTTGAAGCACTGCAACGCGTTTAGTATTTCTCCTGGGTCGGCGGGGAGTGAGACGTGAGACAAACCTCCAAGCTCTGGGCAAACTTAGACTGCTGCTTGTAAATTATCCCGAGACGGAAATAGATCTCGTTGGCCTTCTCAAAGTCGGGTTGGATCTGCATAACCTGGGAGAAGGCTTCTTCGGCATAGTCGTAACTTCCGTAGCGGTCATAGAGGATGCCGATTCCATACCACAGCATCGGGTCCTGGTCACAAGGTCAGCACAAACTCTGTGGCAATGAGAAACTTGATACGTACTTTCGGGTCACGCAAATTAACAAGGGCCTGTTGGTATGCATCATACGCCTTTTGAAGATCTTCAGTCATAAGATAACAGTGTCCTTGAAACACTGGTTAGCGTGCGCAAACAAGCGGTGGACACTGCCGAACTCACCGAGGTTGCCCCAAGCTTCACCATTGTTGGCATCGAGCTGAGTGATAGCGCGAAAGAAGTTGAGAGCCTTGTCGAAAGCCTCGCGTCCCTTTAGGAGCATGCCAATGGCATTGAGTGCCGGAATCGAGTTCGAGTTAGCATTCAGAGCCTTCTCGTACGCAAACATGGCCTCGTCCGGTGATCGCAGCATCTCCGAAAAGCTGCCTATAGATCAGTCAGCAACATACCGCGATCACAAACATATGAAACTGCCCATGCAGGAGGACGTACCGATTTGAAGCCAGACTGCCTCATTCATAGCTTGAATCGACACTCTCTCGGCTGGGTAGTGCCCTTGCTGAACGCCAGGAGGTGGCGGCGGCGCTTGATGTTGCATCTGCATCATCGTGGGCGAAGGATGGTGATTTGCCATTATTGTTTTTGCTGCTCAAAGCTCTAGCGTAGCCGTCTGGCGAAAATCCATCCAGCGTACAACCGTGTCGCGAAAGGAAGCGGAGCTCGTTGCGCGTGTACCGGGTCGCGAAAGCAAACCGTGAACAGCTCGGATTGTTTGGGGACGCCACGACGGCCTGCGGACAGTAGTGCTTCGATTGACGCGGCCGCAAGTAGAGAATCGGGTCGCGAACAAGTGACAATGCCTCGAAGAGCACAGTTGGCGATGTCGAGCCTGGCGCTGAGGAGTGAATAAAGACTTATGATAGGTAGGTATACAACAGTCTCGAGGGGGCGATCCGACAACCAAGTAAGAACCCGAATCGCGAGGCAAGAATAGATGTAAGCTAATCAGGGCCGAACCTCTGGATGGTGATGTCGCAAGAGCGTAAAAGCCGGGGTGAGGTAGAGGAGAAGGGGGAAAATGGGGATATTTTGGGGGGAAGGCGGTAACTGACTGACGGACGTGGTGGTGGCCGGGACGTGGTGGACAGAAGCGGTTGGGTGGTGGAAGAACTCCCGCCCCAAACTCCCCTAACCCAGCAATGAACCGTTATTACCACACCAGGGTGATGCACCGCGCCGCGCCTGCCCTATCTTCCCAAGCGAGCGACGCCCCCGCTTCTGGCTGCCCCGGAGCGACCCCCCTGCCACCACACCCCTACCCCCTTCCTAGTGGTACGACTAGTGGCTGCCATGTCCTGTAGGTACTAAACTAAGTACCAGCCCACGCCATCTTCTCAGAACTGCGATGGGACGTGCTGAAGGTACCATCGGCCTGTTTTCAGTAAGGGCTGATACCTCCGGAGACTAGCGCCCTACCCCTAGTAGTGAGCCTGTCGGTGTCTTAGCGGCTGTGACCTCAGGCCGGCCTCCCCAGGCTCCAGTCCCCAAGCAAGCAGAAAAATTACCGTGATGATGGAGCAGGTTCAGGGCCCGTCAGCGGCCTCGAATTGATGACCCGCATCGTAGGTACAGGACTGCCTGGAGCACATCTGCAGCAGTGTGCAGCGGCACCTCACCTCAACCACCTGGCCCAACGGGCAGCCACCGAACCCACATCCAGAGGTTTGTTGTGACCCTACGTATAGCCCAAGAGCGTGGAGCGAAACGAGGAGGACGAGGGAAGAAAGGGAGAGCCGCTTTTGGGGTGGCTCTGCATCGTTCATCCCGAGCGCAGGCCCTGAGCGGGCGGCGCTGCACATACCCTGTAGCGTCTTTTTCTCCCCATACATGCGATGGCTGGTGCAGGAGAGATCGTCCCGAGGAGCTTTTGGTTAAATTGCTGATTGATTCTGCCTGACTACCTGACTGCCTCGAGGCGACTTAGTCATGTCCTTGGGAAGAGAACTAATACGTATATGCGAGTTGCCGCCTCTGACGTTCCCATCAGCAGAAGTACCTCCACGCATGTGCCTCTGCATTAAGCTTCCTCCCCCGAACTGGTGTTTGGGCAATAATAGTGTTTTCTCTCCCGGAACAGCGCCACGGGGCTGACACAACAAGGCTATTGCATCAGCCACATGCAACGTTGAGCCACGCTTGACCGGCAGGGCGACCCGTGATGCTGGGCACCTTCATAGACGGGACTCCCTGTAAATATTGGAATGACTCCCACGAAAAAGAGAAAAAAAAAAGGTTATAGGTTTTGGTTCGTGTGACACTGGTGAGAATATTCATGACACGCAAATGTCTTGCGTGATCAGCGCTGCCCCTAGGGAACGTTCCTACGTAAGGAGCTCATGTCTCCAGAAGTCGGCGAGTTGCAGTCAACAGGCACTCGATGGACAGCTTCATGTGAGGAAATACGGTTCTAGGCGCCGATTCAAATTTGTCACCCGTAGAGGTACAACTCAGAAAACACGTCCGATATCGAAAATTCGCACAAAACAAAGTCCAGATACCTTCTGGCCTTTTCCGATGATGACCTTCAGTCACCTCTATCCATATCGAGCTCCAGGGTGAGCGGCCCTGTTAATCTATACCGGTTGTGCGTGCCTATGAGTGGCAATCACCATTTGCAGGGACCACCTCACCGATCAGCCGGTCAAATTATGCAGGCACGATATGTCGATGGGTCTATCGCTCGATGCATAGTAAGGATCATGTATCAATAGTCCTGGCTATCACGCTCTAAATCGTGCAAACTCGGGAACCAAGGGGGACTGGAAACCATCAGATCCTCTTGGGACACCGCTTTCCACCGCCAAAACATGCTATAGCTATGATCAGAATAATACCGAAAACACCCCAGCCGACCCAACGAAACGATCTCTGGACAGCTTGAGTGGAGCGCTGCAAAGTCTGCGGGGGGTGTTTTGCTCATGTACTCCGTAGTGCCCGTTCGTATCAGGGGCTTAGCCCCGTCTCTGGTAATGGATGACTAGGTATGCATACTTGATCCCCTCAGGCTGATCTTGACGGGTCGGCGAGGGGGAAAGCGCTACGTATGCACACATGTGTATTCCTGTAGCGCCCAACGAGTTGGTGCGGGAAAAGGACCACCCAACCTTGCGGGGGTTTACGCAAAGCACAACATGGCATGAACTGTGAGGGAACTGAAGGATGTTGGTTGTGATTGACTTGAGAGCTGAAGGGAGGGGCGTGAAAGCCATGGGCTGTCAATTCAAAAGAAGCGTGTAATGATGTTAGTGATCATGTTGCGCGCCTTGAGTCTCCCAACTCATTGTGAACCAGTCACAAGGGGAGTGGGAGCGACCGGTGTGGCTGAAAACACATTACGAAAGGGTTCCGTGTAAAACTTGAGCTACGAAGAGTCGCATGCTTTTCTGTAAGAAGCGACGATCAAATTTAAGCTACAGAAGCAAACAGTCATACCGGACACCCATGCCAAGCACCACCACATGTTAAATCATAATAGGTGGATGACGATGAGAGGATCTTACCTGGGTTGCGCATCACGTGACACACCCCTTAACCAACTTGAATCACATCGTAGCCATCATCTAGTGTGATTTACGCAATGTTGTCCCCCCCCTCTACAAGGTAGCGTGTGTTTTTTTCTGTGGCCAGGACTTCTCGCCGCGTTCCCTGCACCTTGTCGTGCAGATGAGACTCCCGTGCACGCAAGAAGATGGAGGGGGTGTGCGAGGGCGCGAAAGCTACCGCATTTTACTTACACCCACACCCACCACTACTACAGAGAACAGAGTGGTGAGTGTAAGGGGGGTGGGGTTTGGGCCAACAACAAGTGAGTGAGATTGACGTGGGTCGCATTGATGGCGTTCCTTGGTCGTCGACCGAGACGGAGGGATGGACGAGCATGTTTTTGCTTTTCTGTACGGAGTAGGCTGGCTGGCCATCGTGACCGGCCCGGTGAAACGGTGTCTGCCTGGTGTGGTTCTGAAGGGGGTAAGGATGATTGCTGTGATGGGTCATCAACATTGATTGATTAATTGAGTGGGATGGGCTTGGTTGAGGGGAGCTGAGATATATACATGCCCCTCGCAAGATGAACTCACCACAAAGTAATCGCCGAGAGACGGAGGCTGGCACCACGACAACTTACAGCCTGGAAAGCGGACAATTTCATTACAGACAGAGACTCACAACAGCCCTCGTGATACTTGTTCTCCAAACAAGCAGCACAGAGCCAGCCAGGCAAGACCCCCTTTTCATTGTTGTGGTGTCATGTGACTAGCATGCACCGCTTGTTACCTACCTACCTAGGGTACTTAATTTAGTACGTGGTGGTTCTGGTGGCTCACTGCCAGAGTCACCATGTGCACCCAAAACCCAACCCGTACCCGTTTCCTTTCCCCTCCAAACCTAGCGCCGCAAGCCGCCCGTCAAATCTCTCCTCGGCTGATTCGCCGAACAATTCCGTCCGGGAGCAGCAGATCCATTGTTTTTGTGGAGTCATCTGAAATCAACAACCATCAACCTAAGCATACCCACTTACCAAGGATCACGGTAATACCTACACAAAAATTGCCGTCTTTGTTGCTCAGACATTTTCTTCTTCTTCTTTGGGTTTGAAGGTACCTGTTTTGAATGATGAATAATTATTTGGCGTGGATGCAGGTCCTGTTGTCGTTAACGGTTTCTGCGAGCAGGCAGACTATGGGAGAGGTGGTTCATGGCGGTGGTACACGTGTCTGTCGTGAATAGACAGGATCATGTTGTGCAACAAGGAGGCCGGCTCGTAACACCATGCGGTTCGATGAACCGGCGGACCACTGCTTGTGCGTGCGTCTGCAACATGCATCATCTGCTGGAAGAGAGAGCCACCAAAAAATCGTGTGAAATCAATTATGGTAGGGAGAGCTTCACCACAAATATCACGTGATCCGGACTCCTCAGGTCTCCAATGAGCATTGAAATATCTGGACACATTGAGAGCCACTTGACGTTACGAGCAGGAGGCTATTCGAGCTTGTCTTTAGATCTTTCGTAGGCCGTCATATAGCGTGAACCGCCAGCTGCAGGAGGTATTCCCTGAAGCATTGTCTGTCCTTATGCTATGAAAATTCCTTGCCTCCTCCATTTCCCATTGCGACTCCTAGACCTGACTCCCAACATAATGTATACAAAGTCAAAACAGAGTAAAACAAACGCAAACCAATGGGGAAAAAAGTAGACAGCCTAACAGAAGTGCAGAAAAAGTGGATATTCTGATACACTGGTATTATCTGGCCGTGAAGAAGCGTATTGTTCGCTTTCCTTCTTTTCCGTCTAATTCGCACCACCGTGTGGTACGCCGCTCCCAATTCTCATAATATATGACTAAGAGCAAAATTGCTCAGTCGTTTTGGCTCAGTTCTTATCATGTTCATCGTGGTCTGGCTCGAATTTGGTATCACCCAACATCACGCCAGGTTGCGTGCTCATCGCGGTTTGCGTGCTCGGCTGCGGTTGCGTTTGCACAGTTGGCCCAGTAGCCGGGGCTGGTGGTTGCGGAGTTCGTGCAGCGTTGCTGCTGCCACTTCCAGCGCTGGCTGCGTGCAGTCTTTGATCGAGCGCCTTGAGAGCAATAGCGCGTCTTCGCTCTGCCTCGGCCCTTGCGCCTGGTATACCGCGCTGCAGATAGCTGTCACCACGAGCGGCGGAGACATCGGCATGGGAGAACGGCGTGCAGAGCTTCATGGCGACCATAACATCAAAGACATGATCGGCAACATTGGAAATGACGGGCTTGGCCGGAGCGGGGAAGAATTCAGCAAAGGCGAAGGTCTCGCTGGCATCGCCGCGGAGTGAGGCTGATTGAGAAGAATCGAGATCTGGGAACACAGTCTTGTAGAATCGGAGATAGGTCCAGCTGGTCAAAAAGCCGAAGATAGCGAGCCAGAAGGAGGCGCTGGAAAGCAGTGGGGTGATGGAGAGAATGGTGACGATGCCGATGTAGACGAGAGGGAAACGTGGGACGCGGAGGGAGAGGATGCCACGGAAGAGAGTGACTGTATGAGCTGGAAGAAGTTGGCTGAAGGCAACAAGGAAGCCAATTTGTATGGGGGTCGTGCCGCAAATAACGGTGAGTCTGTGTACGATGTCAGTACCGACATGATCATGCATCGGAGGGGAAGATGAACTTACGTCCATCCCTCATTCTTCGTGAACGTATAGAAAAGTGCCATAACCATGAAAGTAAGGAAGTTCGGCACAAGCGCAATTAGCGCCATGAACTTGGCCAACTCCGCCGATGACCAAGCTCGCTCAAGATACCTCCCTCCATGATAAAGCGTCAAGACTCCAACCGCGAGTGTGAAGATGTTGCTCTCGACCAGCGTCGTCGACACGAACGTCCATGGATAGATAAGCGATAGCTGTGGTACGAGCGTCAGGTACGGGATGACAATGTCTGTGTGCTCGCTCCATTGCCTGTAGCGGATCGCCGCGCTGAGGAGGGACTGGAAGAGAAGAGCAGCGAGCGCTGCGCGCGTAACGGGCGGGATGTTGAGTCGTGGAGGCATCGCGGGTATTTGGCTATCTGGAGGGGCTCTTCGAAGGGAGTTGGTTGATTAAGGAGTAGAGAAGAGGAGGAGCGAAGGTGGACGGGGGTCGTCTGGGGGTTGTGGACTCGATCGGAATGGAGACTACAGTCCCCGAGAAGGATCAAAAGATGGCAAAAACGTATAAGAAAAAAACCTGACCTTATTGCTTGCTCGCCAAAGCTCTACGAGACGTGCCACAGGGAGCTCCAGGGAGCATGCGAGATTCGCGACAGCTTTGGCCCCTTTGCAACGTCAGTGGGTGCCTGAGGCAGCACTCCCCAGTTTCTTGAGGAAAGCTAATCTGGCACACTCGATCCATGTCCTAGCCTTCAGCACGTAGGGTGATACGGCATAGCAAGAATTCACAATGTTCCATTTAAAATTGAGGACCATATCAATGACTTGAATGATGACCTTCTTCCTCTCTTGTCCCAGGATTAGACCTGGCTTATCCACTGCCTGGTGATATGTTGTAGCGGAACATCACCCTGGCAGGCTTAGATCGGCAGCTACCTGGCCAGGTCTTATGCCACAGGTGCACAAAACGGCAATCAAAACGGGACAGCTGAAGACACCATAGGAATGGGAGATCTTGAAGTACACTACACAATATAGAGACGCATATGTTTGGCTTCGTTAAACTTTTTCCAGCCTCTTCGGATACTGGCTTTGATAAGTTGCTTTGTTTGACAGTCTTGCGCCAATGATTCAACAGCGCCAAATTTGCCGCGGGACTAATATCGGACGGAGGAATGCAACTTTGCAACATTGGTTTGTGGGCTTCAATGGCCCCTCTAGGCCAGTATCACTATAACAACCGACGATTGGACCCTGGGCCAGCGTTTGATGGTGTGCCAAGCTACTGCGATAGTTGGAGGAGACGATCCCTGGACGCAGGGGATATAGTGGCGTTCCTGTCTGAGAGTCCAACCCATCATCTCTGGGCCATTGTGCAGCATGTATTCATGACGGTTAAAACGTGGGCATGGATCAGATAATCCAATCGATGGCTGGTACTGATCTTGTCCGTGCTCAAATCCCCCAATTCTGCTCACAACGTCGCGCCTCTCCCACCTATTTCAATCCAGCGGTTTTCTTTTAGAGAAAGCACTGACCCTTTTAGGTGCTTTGAAGAGTGGGGATCATGCGTGGCACTACGGGTTGTGGCTCTCGGGGTGTCTTGCCACTCGCGCCTCCCCATTCTCGAACCATGCCGATCTGCATTTCGTCTCAGATTTCCTGTCGACAGGATCCTTACGTAAGCTTGGCTTTTGTGTGGGAGCCAGCCAGAATGCATGTGCGTGCAAAGCGGGATGAGCTGAGGTGCTTGAGACACACGGACCGGAGAATGAACCTTGAATAGGCTTGTCTTACCGCTTAGCATCCCTCTCTATTCATAGACGGAGTCATGCGCCACATGAAGCGTTCACGAGATTCCTTGACAAGGAGAAGTGAAGTCGCTCAAGGTGTGGACAGGATCGAACCAACGGGCCGCTGATGAGGGACATCGGCGTTCGGGTTTTGCTAGACCTCTTGGGGATTTTAACTTTGTCGAAACATTCGTAGGGAGCCAGACCTGCCCACCAGGAGCGATGCTTTCGGACGGTTACAGAAACGAGGGCGGACAGTCAGTAACTCAAAGAGAATGGAGCCGAGTCAAGTTTTCTCGTGGGACTACGTACGATAGCTAGGCTTGCCACGCACAAGGGCCTTGAAACATGTCAGCGTATCGACGAAATCTGGGATGGCTGTGCTTCCGTAGAGGTTTTGGGGTGGAACCAGCAAATGGGGCAGAGATTCTAGCAGTAATTCAATTGAAAGGTGACGAGGATGGGTGCAGAATGATGATGCGTGTGCCTGGGGAGTGGTGCGTGTGTGCCCGCCCAAGCGCGTGCTTGCTGCAGGTCTAGGGTCTTGTACCTTGGGCGGGGGGAAGGGTTGAGGCGCCACACCACAGGGCTGTGTTGGGTGCCTCGAAGTCTGGGAGTAGGGAACAGAAGTCATGAGGCTATCTGAGCAATCTATGCTCAACGCCAGGATGATGCGATCACCAGATTGCGAAAGGCTGAACACTGTCGATGAGGCGATGAGCGTGGTACCCTTAGAGGGTTCTGCCGAGGATAATGGGCCATCTCGGCCATGCTCGTGTTTTTCAGTATTAATAGACAGTGAGGAGGGGTGTGGGGAAAGAGATTTTGCTGGCAAGTCAAGGACACTTTGAATCTGTCTGTGGACATGGTAGGCATTCAGTGGCCTCCTGGAGTCTTCTGAGGCTGTTCTGAACTCTGAGCTACGGTAATAGGTGAGGCCTCGGATCTCAATAGTGGAGAGAGCTCCGTCTATTACAGTCCCTGAAGTGGGAAGAGGGCCCTGACAGCCTTCAGGTAGGAGGAGTAAAGAAAAGCACCTATAACTACCTTAGTAGTACGTATGCAGAGACAGCCACTAGTACTAATGATTGGGCGGGTGTTGTGGCACTGGCACCTGCAGCAGATATGAATGCAGCTCAATCCCAGCGTGGAGTTTCAATGTGGGGACCAACCGACAGGCGCCGCCGCTGCTACTGGCAACAGGGCAAACCCAACCCAACTTTACCTTGAACACACGCTTGAACCCGCTGGTGCTGCCATGGCCGCTGACAGGGGACCTCTGGCTCAGCAGGTGGGGGCCTGATCGCTCGCTTCAATCTTGAATCTGCACTGACGGACGAGGTGTACCAGTACCTCTCAAGCACCCTCTTTGTCTCTCCTGGCTGCCTTTGCCTGACCTCACGCTCTCCCTCACCGAGGCTAGGTATTGTTGTCTGTGCCTGTCCGTCTCTCTGGCTCTCTCTGTTTCTATTTCTCTGCTCACATACCTATGATACTAGCTTTCGCTCACCTGAGCTTGGTATTACACCACACGCACAGGCATTCACAGTAGTCCAGAGGGAGAGGGAGAAGAGAGAGACGCACACACGCACACGCACTAGGAGCCGGGCCCTACTAGGTACCTTAGCCTCTACGATCCTGTCTCCTCGCTCCTCCACTCCAGCGACGCCGCCGCCTCAAAGCCCAAATCTTCCTTCCCTGTCAACTTCGACCTCTCCAACAGCCGGCTGCCGGTATGCCAACTGCCTTCCTCCTACTCGTCCGCCTGTCCTCGCCTTCGACTTGTATTCTCACGATCGCCTCTTTTACGCCTCCCCTTTGTTGTCACCCTCGCCGTGCACCTGTCTTGCCCTCGCCATAGAACCTTCTCCACGTCAACTCGCGTCCAACGATCCGGCGCTCGCGTTCCTGCTGACCGCCCACTCACCCACCCCATCCATCCTGACACCGTCATGGTCGTCAAGGAATTCCTGGACTCGGACAGAGTCAATTTTCTCATCTGGAGGTCCGTACACGTCTCTGCTCTTTGTCACCTTCCATCTATTTGCTTGCCCGGCCACCTGCCAATCTGCTCATGTGTTTTTTGGTGCCCCGGCACTCATTCCTTGGCCCTGAGGCCCCTCATCTCATTCACCTCCCTCTTGAGACGATCCGTTGGCCGAACTCATGTTTCTGACACAAAACCCGCAGGTATCTCCTCGAAGGCAGTATGTGACTTTCCCCTGCCACTAGGCATTACATCAATCGCGCTTCCAACATGCGACGTCTTTTAGGCCTCGCTAGTCTCTCATGTTACACTTTCTGACTCGTCCGCAGATTATCGCGAGACCGCTGCTAAGCTCCAGAAGGAGTGGCACATTAAGGAACCACATCGTGACTTCGAATTCGCCCGTCATGTCAAGGGCCACGCGCTCGTCAATGTGATCAACCGCGGATTGCTCTATAATGGGCTGGAGCGCGAACATGCACGACACAAGGTTCGTTCCTTATCTCAGAACCCTCCACTTATTGTTTCGCCTGCCTTTTTTTCCGCCTTGCCTCCGCGTCGTCAGACTGCTCTGATGTCCAGCGGCTGCCGTCAATGCCTGATGTTCCTCAACTAACCACTTGAATGCAGCTACCTGAAGACGCTGCCGTACAGTCCGAGGAGTTGCAGGTCGGCATCTTCGGTCCACTGGAGCCTCACCCAATCGCCAAGGTCGAGGAGAAAGATGCACCGGTCCATGACGGCGCTGAGGAATCTAGGAAACGATTCCAGAATTCTGTAGCGAATGGTTCTCCAGCAAAAAGGCCACGGATCAGCAATGGCTTTGAACCCTCGGTGGCGGAAGCAGGGGTTGACACCACCCCGATGGATGTCGACAGTCATCAGGACAACCACGCCTACCCATCGCCCAGTGAAGTTGATGCGGCTCCGGCGCCCGCAGCTCGCACCGAAGGACCCGATCAAGGAACGCAGGTTGAGAAGGTCGAGGAACTTCTGCCCAACACAACCTTCCTCAAGCTTGTGGACGATGACGCTGCCGTTTCTCTTGCTGCGTCCGGCCCCGAAACGACAGCCACAACAACTGGTGAAAATGCCCCCGTCCTTTTGCAATGCGAGTGGAACCCAAGGGACCCATCGCTCCTGGCCGCTGCTGGCACGGATGCGCTAGCCCGTGTTTGGACTGTTTCGCGTGCCACTGCTCCAGATCACGACCAAGATCATGTGACCCCCGAATTCTATGCTATGCTGGATCGCAATACACCTAAGTCGACGACCGTCACCGCTTTGACGTGGGCATCGGATGGCGAGCGTATAGCGATAGCGACGGATGCTGCACCGAAGTCCGTTATTAGCATCTGGGGCCTCGACGGTGTGCTGGAGGAGGAGTTTGATATCACCGATCTTCCCGTCATCAAGTTGTCGTGGAACCCTAGTAATACGGCGCTCTTTGCCATCTCGCCCGACAAAAATGGCGCAATGTTTGCCGTCTATGACCTGACGCACAATACACAACACACACACACCCTCCCTGGATACGACATTGCTTCTTCACCTCTCGACGCTGCTTGGACCAGCGACAACGACGTTCTGCTCTGTGGAGGCGATGTGTTAGTAGCGCTGCACTGCACAGAGCAGGGCATCTCACAAAGCCGCAAGTTTGAGACGAGACCCGAGGATAACTTCCGGCAAGTTCTCTTTGACTGGCGGTCGAAATTAGCTGCCACCTCGAGTGATAAGGGCAACCTGGATGTAAGTGCTGGTATTCCTATTTTTCTCACTGCCGGACTAATGTTTGTTGTAGCTTTGGGACGAGTCTGGCCAACGCAGGGAGATTTCAGCACACAGAGGCGCCATAACCACCATGGCTTGGCAGCCTCTACCAGCTAGCCCGATGACGAATGAAGATGAGCGTCTTATAGCCACAGGTGGTGAGGATTGTGCGATCTTGATATGGAATGCTCGAATGCCCGAAAGTAAGCCTAAATGGTTCCGGACAATGGACGGCCCAATCGTCAAGCTTGCCTTTACACCGGACGGTGCTTTTATTGCTGGAGCAACCGCAAGTAAAGTTTTGATTTGGAAGGTGGGCAACTACACGTCACCAAGGGCTGTTTGGACCAGACCAGCAACAGCTGGGTGGATGAGCCCAAAGACGACATCGGATACCGACGAGGAGGACGAGCATTGTCTCTGTTGGGATGCCAGCGGCCAGAAGCTAGCCTATGGATCGAGTAGCAAGGTTTGTTTGCTTTGAAATCGAGGCATCTGCAGGCGCATTACTGACAGCATTACCTCATAGCTCGCGGTGATAAACTTCAGCCGGTGAAACACTTTGACTGGAATACGCGACACGCAATGACTTATAATACCCATCAACTGACGACCACGACTAATACACTACTTCGACCATCTGTCTTGTCACAGAGGCAAGAACAGGCGACGTTTAGCCCCACGGCGTCAATGCATACCTGTTTTTTCCTTTTGTATACCACCATTGTCAACAGCATTTGACCACATTTGCCGCTGATACTCGTTTTCTTGGGTATCTGGCGGCAGAGGCTTCTATTCATGATGCCATGGGAAATTCTACAAATATAGCGTCTGGAGGAGGTCCCAGGCATGAGTTTTGAACAAGCAGACACCGAACAGGTCAAGGACAGGATGCCCGGGGCACGAATCAGACACACAAGGCACAGCCGAGCGCGCTGGCGGATGTTCGCCGTGCCTTGTGCTGCTGTATGTTCCTGCTTTCCTGTTGCGCCCAACTTTTCCTAGGGATGGGAGATTTGAATTTCTTGCGGCAATCTCGTTTCAAGGAGCTACTGGAGGGCTGGGAAGAAAACAAGAAGGAGGCATCGCGCAGCGACTGTTTGGCTGCATGGCTGAGTTGCGTGCAGTTTGTATTTTCATATGGTGTTTTGTCGGCGTTGAATGTTGTCATGGCCACGGTCGCGTTTTGGGTGTGCGATACCTGATTGTATCAATACCCTCAGTGGTAGACGCTGAGTTGCAAAGAAAAATACTTAATCAATCCTAGGTGCCTCGATTGATTGCGAATGACCTTTTGCTTTTGATGCCGTCTCTACCTAGATTCACGAAGACAGGGTTGAACTGAGACACGGGACGACCAGTGAGGAGATTCGCACCCCGCCATTTGATGTCGTACAGCGAGGCCCTTCCCCTCTACTAAGTACTTCCCGCATCCCCATCCTAACCTGTGAACTTCCGACTCATCACTTTTGCTTACCCCAAGACCTGTGACTCGAGAGGAAACCCTTGTCAACACCAACAAAGGCATTGTCCTCCCACCTAACCCCCAAGCCCCAGACTTGACCTGCCTTCAGAACAAAGGCAGCGGCAACCCGACTCTACCGAGTTATTCACGACAGCAACTCCACGCTGAAGAAGCACATGGCCGTCGCCTCGCCTTGGTAGAGGGAGAAAGCGTGGTGCGAGACCAAGGCTGGGGCATGTCCGCGTCAGCACGAAAGAGCTTCCTGGATTTTATGGTTCACGGCCTGAAACTTGTTTCCTTTTCGCCTTTCGTCCAAGGAGGCGTAAGTTCGCACGTGGGCACACTACTCATATAAACTCATTCACTAGACCATACGCACGGGTGCCCGTTGCCTTCTCTTCTTTCGCCTCTCTCATAAAACCATCATTGATTGGTCTGGACAGCGACGACAGACCTTTTCCCACCCTGCAAGCCTTTCTTCCTCCTCCTCCTCCTCCTTCTTCAAGCTGAGATAAGGGCATCTGCCTTTCTTTCCCCCCTCTCCCGCCTTCTCTTCCCATTACGAATCGAGAACTCTCGTCGGCAAGATGGCAACCACGAGCACAACTTCCACTCAAACCCCCACCGCCACCATCCGCGCACCCCCGGATCGCGATCGTCAAGCCCGCGGGAAGGATCCCTATACTCTTACCGGGGAGGGGGCGTTCAGTGATGGTGGGGACTATGTATGGGAGCACGGGAAGAGGGTACGGTACGTTTTCCCCCGCCCTTTCTGTCGAGCTTTTCGTCGTCTTTCTGCCACATCATGCCACCATACTCTCGGCTTTTGTTTTTTATCCTTTGGGGGTCTGGGGGCCTAAGATGCGAAGAAAGAGGGAGGCAAGGGAATGAGAAGGTTGTAGGTGAAGGAGCAAGAGAGAGGGAAAAAAGAACCAATAACCGATGTGTACGATGCTGACATGATCCTCCCCCCTTGGCGGGAGATATTTGAATAGGAAACATCACGAAACCTTCGAGCAGAAGGAAAGAACCAGCTTCGCGACAAGAGTGTTGGCAAACCCGGATCTACTGCTTTGGCATGCCCAAGCTAAAGGCGATGTACGTTTTGTGTTGCCCTTTACATACAAAATCATCATCATCATCATCATCATCATCATTATGGAGAAGTGTTTTCCACAAAAGAAGAGTACTGACATTTTGGGGTTGAAACCCCAAATAGAGCGTAACCTCTCAACGACTAAGATTCACGGCCATGCTCTGCGGCTATGATGATTACTATGAGCTGCATCCAAAGGGTGTCGTGGTGTTGCCTCGCCATGAACAACAAGAGCAGCAGCAGCAGCAGCAGCAGCAGCCTCATCAATCTGGGCCTAGCGGTTCTGAATGAAGAGACAGAGACCACAAAGGAAGTGAAATTTGTTTTCTGGGTAAAGAGGTTGGTGATGAGATGTTCGGGGAATGTGGTTACTGACTGGTGTTGAGGCCAGTCAGCAACAGTTTGGGGATTTCACGAATCTGATGACATGCGACGGCAAATATTATATAGGGAAGATGGAAGGAACAAGGTACATGTAAAAGAGTTTGAACATGAACGGCCTGTGGTTCATTGACTGTATCAACGAGTCATGACTTTATGTGTAGACATGATTGACAGTATGCAAGCTGCCAGTGTAGTACATCCAGAACATGGCAACCCCTGTAGTGTATCCCAGGTCTCTTGATAGACCAAAAAAAAATAGTTAAAAAACCAGTCGACCCTGTTTCTGTCACCCTCCGATCTATTCCTACTTGTGCTTTGTTTGCTCCGCTCTAAATATCGAGGATGATAAGAGACAAAAACATGATAACCCTCATAATCTGCGCCTAAGCAAGCTGTGGTGAGGGGGGAAAACCCCCGAAAAGAAATGAATAGAAAGCGTACGAGCTGAGAAAACGCCGTTTCAAATGCATGGTGTAGTTCATAAAAAGATAACCAAAGCTTGGGTGATGACGCCAAAAATGATCGCCCCGTCAAAAGATAGTGAATGTAATGTAAGTAGGTAGGTATCAAAATAGATGCGGGTTCATCCAGATCATGCATATCTCATGCTCCTTGTCCTCCCCCATTGCTGAGGTGGCGGCTGCTGATACATGTGACTCTGCATGCCGTCGTGAACCCCTTGGCTGTTGCTGTGCTGCGCGTACGCTGGCGGAGGTGGCCTGAACCCATCGACGGGAGCAGGCGGCGGTGGCGGTCTCCCATAGTGTCCGTGGAGAGTCTGCCAGTTGTTCCCATTGGACATTTGTGGCGGGATAACGTTTGGTGGTGGAGGCCGAATCTTTGAGCGTTTGGCGGCGCGTTGACGGCGGCGACAAGATGACCATAAGCAGGAGAGGAAGGCAAAAACGAGAAGTCCACCCACGACACCAGCAATGGGTATCCAAATCTGGCGATTCCGATCGAACCAACCAAGCGCGGACTGACCGTTACAGTTTCCATCCTGGCAAGTGCCGCTGTCGCCGCACGGAGTCCCGTCGAGGTAATTCTGGTTGTACATGACGCAGGCGCTACCGCGTCGATCGGGAGACGTGCAGATGACACGGCAGCGTAAGCTGCTGTCGAAGTTATCTTCGGAACAGGATTGAGTGTTGTTGCTGGTGATAGTCTCGCCGACGACGTTGCGACATTGGAGGTCTCGGGAGGTGCACTGGCCAGAGGCGCATTTGAGGCCATTACCGCAGTCGGTACCGTCGCTCGCGTGCTGATCGGTTGGGCAGCGAGCAGCATCGCCAGGGCACGTCTCTTGGGGATCACAGTCACCGGAGGAAGGGCGGCAGACGGTGCCGTTGTTAGCGAAGCGGCATTCGCTTGTACAGCAATCTTCGTTGCTTGGGTCGCACTGCGCGTTACCCTTGAACTTGCAGGTGGCACCGTCGCAGCAGCTGTTGTTGCCGCAGCTGTCTGCACCACCACAATCACAGTCTTCACCGCTCTCAACAATGCCGTTACCGCATTGGCTGCCCATGATTGTGTCAACGTTTTTGTTGTCCGTCAGGCAGTCGACCTCGGTATCCAGACGGAGAGTAGTACATATGTTGCCGATACTGCAAGGGGAGAATCGGTTGTGACTGTCTGAGGTGGAGGGGTTCATGAGGAACTGTCCTTGCGCATCGCAGCTACTGGTACTGAGGGGACAGCATTGCTGAGAGCTCTGTGCGACTGGGCATTGGCTTTGTGTGCAGTCATGAAAGGCGCCGAAGGTGTGACCGGTCTCGTGGGCAAAAATCTGCCATTCCGAGGATTTCTTTACGACGACATTGGTGGCAGCAACGGTCTCATTGTTACGCCCAGCGGGCGAAGCACCCTTGCGGCAGAGCTGGCGACGCCAGGCGAGGCCAACAGCGGAATCTGTAGCGCAGGTAGTGAGAAGAGTCCAATATGCGTTCTTGTCCTGCCAACGGCCCCGCCATTCAGAAAACAGATTCAGGCGGTCGGAGATGTCGACGTTGTTCCCGCAAGCAACGTTCCACGGTGCGGATTCTTGTGTCGACGTCGGGCACTCGGAGTCGATGATGGTCAAGTTGGCAATACCGAGCGAGATGTTGAAGGTGCTTTCGTAAACTTCGGAGGCTTGGTTCACCATGCCGATAACGTGGCGTCGCAGGTCCTCTTCGTTCTTGAACTGACCCCAGTAATTGCAATCAGTGGCAATGCCAACGAGGGCAACCTTTCTGGTGCTGGGACACCCGTCGGTAGAGCCAATGGAGTCGATCAGACGGGCTCCTTGACCGTTGCCGCCTGCATCACCTTCATCGAGTTGGCGTCCAAGCAGATCGCGCGAATCCATAGCAGCGAGGTTGCGATATTCCGACGCATCATCGCGCCTGTTGAACTCAAGGGTATCAGCGAGACACGAGGCGGGATCTTCGAGACCTCGCTTCAGGTCGAGATGAGCAGCTTCATCGTCGGCAGGATTGAAGGGCATGATGTCGCTGTTGCGCCACACAACCATGAGGTTCTCGTCGTCGTCGTCCTCGAGTTCGGGATCATACTGAAGCCTTGTGCGACTGTACTGAGGGCCGCGCTGGATCTGATGAAGGTCGCCATCGATTCGGAAGGTACCGTCAAAAAGAGGGTTCATGCCGTCGCGATGGATCATGATGCGAGCCCAACCGGCCTCGTGCCAACCATTCTGATCCGGTCGGCGGACGAAGCTCTTGCCACGGAAGACCTTGTGTTCTGAGCGCTGGACGGACTTGACAAGGGTGGGCTTGCCATCGCTGCCGATTTTCGTTACAGAAAAGGAGTTTGGAATAACATCGGTGTTCGGTTCAAGAACAAGACGGACTTCCTGCGCGCCTTGATGGATGGAGAAGGTGAGATCGAAGTTGGAGTGGGCGTGGACTCGGTGCGACGGGGTGCGGATGTCGGCTTCGTCGAGGAGAGAGATGTATGAAAGAGGGTTGCGATCGACAGAGTGCGCTGAAGAACGGGAGGTTAATAAAAACACGCCATTGCGGGCTGAACAGCGGCTCTAGGTCCTGACGAACCTTTTGATGAGGTCAATAGCAAGGCAAGACTGGCGAGGGTGGTCGCAAGGGACCGTATTGAGACCATGTTTTGGGAGGTCGATGGAATGGTCGATCGGGAGGGAGAGTTGAGCCCCGTGAAGGGGACGGGGGCGGAGGAGTTTTGCGTGCAAATTATCGTATTGCGGCCATGCAGTGACTGGATGAGGCGTCTGGCTTTCTCTTTGTGGTTATACGAGAGCAAGTTGTGGCTGTGTTGAATTAAGACGCGCGTGAGTACGCTTGTGCACGAGGCTATCGTCGATATGGATCCAAGTGGCGTGACAGTTTTTGGTCGAGTGAGGGTGAGAATCGGAGGAGAGCAGGCTGAGTGAAGAAGCAGAGAGCTCGGCAGAAGAGGACAGTCAAAACAGTCGTTGGATCGGCGGGTAATGTAGTAGCAACGGTTCGTCACCAGGACGAGAGGAAGAACAGGGTGACGGATTTAAGGGTATCGGAATGGGACAAAGACGTGAGGAGTTCCGCAAAGAGACGGTGCGGGATTGCGCGGCGGAAGGCTGAGATGCGGGCCCTAGGTGGGAGGAAAAGGTGCAAGACTGGAAAAGGTTGTTGATGATGATGGATAGACTGGATGGGTTGACACTGGGCGAGAGAGAAGGGTGGGTGACGGCGGAGGGAGAGGATCCAATCCACAGACTTTACTAGGGTGACGATGGACAGGCAGGCTGGGCAAGACGAGACAAGACAGGATACATACAGCGACAGAGAGGGCCAAGAGACCCAAGCGCATGTTGCTACAGGCAGGATCTTGGTTGATTCTAGGAGTACTACGATTTGTAGTATCAGTGTGCGAGGATGCTGGTGCTGTTGACACTAACAGCGACTGCTCAGTGGATGCAGCTGGCAACACACTTCACGTTCCATTGAGGCGGTGCAAACAAGCAGATGGAGGGAACAGTGAGAGACCGCCCTGGATCCAGCCAACCAGCGCTGGAGACTTCTAAAGTCCGAACGAATAGTTTACCAATGCCCGCCAAGAGATGGGCCAGAGGGTGGTGATGTCCTCGACTTGCCGTCTCTTCTCACTCTTTCTCTTCTTTGTGCTTGCGTGTGCGTACATGTATGTCTTCTTTCGCCTCCTCCTCCACTTTCAGCTGACCCTAGAAATTCATGAACTAGGAATCTCTGAAGCTGAAGTTGTTTCTACTGCTAGAAGTGAAGACGAGCCCCAAGCGCGTGCCCAGACGGTCTCGGTGTTTTTTTTTGGGCGCTATACTGGGGCACTGTTCTTGGTATAGGGCCTTGGCCTCTGACAAATGCCTGACAAGAGGGCCACACGTATTCTTCGGGGAGAGCAAAAAAAGGGGGGCTTGCCCGAGCCAATGCCTCACCACTGCAGCAGCAAAATCCTCAGAAGAGTGCGAGGTGTGGTCTAAGATGGTACGATCCTGATACCGTTGATAAAACAAACAACTATTAGTGCTGACAACAGAAAAAAAGCGTTCTCGTATTAATTGAGTTTTACAGTTTAGCAAAACGGTTAAACTTTCCTCCACATGCCAATTCCGCATATGCGAGAAGCGAGCAATCCCGGATGCTTTAAGCTTCTTCAGTACCGTACCTTACCTACGGATTGACCTGTCGTTAGTAGCTGTAGTTAGTGGATGCCATACTATCTTTTAGCGTACAAGCCCTCTCTCTTAGCGACGATAGCATTCGTCATCACCCAGCGCTAGAAACCATCCAGAACCTCTACACGCCGCTTACAATCAAAGGGACGCGCAATCCTCTTTCTTTTTGTACATCCATCCCGCGTACAGTACCGGATATGCATATCGGACATGCTTACAACACACGCACACACACACACACACTCTGTCTCTGTCTCTCTCTTGCATGCATGTAAGGCATACGCGCGAGTCACGTTCAGCAGGTTGTACATGTCCATTGACCTGCGCGACTGTGAGGCCTCTCACCCCATCTCTCTTCCTCCGAGCCCAGCTTTCAGCATGCACACTACTCCCTGCACTGAACAGGACTAGAAAATTGATGACGACGACGAGCTTTCTAAGATGAATGAATGGTAGCTCGACCCTGCACGCTCTTTGAACGCTCTGATCGCCGAATTCCCGAGCATTCTGGTCGAGCTGCCTCTTGCACACCCTTTTTTTGCCATGGCGTTTGTCTTGTCTGTGTTCCCAGTCGTCACACTTTGAAGCTATGCTTGTACGAAACCGTTTTCTAATCTCCATTCGTTCTCATCCCATCAAGCCATCAAGGGGAGAAAAAGAAAAAGAAAAAGAAAAACTCACACAATCTCCCGTAAGCGCCCAGGGTGCAGCGCCAACCCCGAAGCGAGGTTTCAGATGTTCCCATCTCAGACATGCCGTGCCTCCTCTGCTCTCCTCTCCTCTGTCGCACCTCCTCGGGCCCCGGGCTGAGCTCTCACCGCACTTTTCCCACTCATTCTCTCCTTCTCCATGACAGGTTTCTCCTTCACCCCTCACCACCCAATGCCTCTCTTCTCATCCATCTTACCGATGCCGAATCTGATGTATTGCCCATATCAAGATTTGTGGGTTCTAGTTGTGGCCTGTTCCCCTACTCACAACTCGTACCGTACCATTGCTAGCTATTCCTGATATTCGCGTTTCTGCCTCTGATTTCTACTTGTATAATTTTTTTTCGTGTTTCCGATGCTCAACCAACCAAATCGAACTGCAGCAGCAAATGGTGCTCAAAATCTTGGTACCTTACCCTCAATCATACCTTTGCCCATTGATCAGATCTATGGTACATGTAGAAAACGCTGCACTGCACTGCACACTGTACCTCACTGCACTCCATCCAAACGACTGTAGTCCTGTCCCTGGGTAGGTAGGTATCTTAGTATGTTCTGCTGTTTGTTTTTGCATGGAACAAAAGCTTACACGAAACATGCATTTCAGCCACAATTCAAAGTCCAGCAAAGTTGCATCAGAGGGACAAAGCACACCCCACGAAGGTAAACGCAACTACAGTAGCTGCTCCCTACATGTGAGTACTGCTCCATATGTACATAAAAGTTGACAACTCTCGTCCCCCTCCGTTTCTAAAAAGACGGGGTCGTTTCCAACATGGCCTGTTCTGCTCTGCGGCAGGTTTCAGATCAGAACGCCGCTCACCCCGGTCACTTGAGGAGGTCACCATGCACACATGCTATTATCTGCACTCAACCGGTTTTCGCTCTCCAGGCAACCCTCACGAAACTGGCAGTGTGTTGAGATCGACGACGAGACTTCTTGGCGTTCTCTGTCTCTGTCTCTTCCTCCCCTTTTCGCCTTGACCTGTTCTCCATAGAGGTGGTTGGGAATGGGTTCATCCCTTTGTTGGATGGGACCCTTGCTCTTCACACCGTTGCGTCCGTGCGTCTTACTGATGCACCATTTGTGTAGCCAATGCTCGTCTGATCGACACAGCGAACCTATGTATGCTTATTTATGGCCCTGGTTGTACATATTCTCCGACATCACGACGAGTAGACTATATAGTTGGATACATCATCGACCAAACAGTCCGGAGAAGGCATGTTAATCACAGCAACGAGCTCCATCGAGCGGACCAGCAGGCCGTTTCTTTGCTTGCGACCTTGCAAAGCACGCACTTGTGTCAATGAACGAACATGTTCTCACGTTTGATGTCCAACTGTTGTGCGGCAATCTCGTTCAGAAGTCTAGGTCCTCCATTTCACTCCATCTCTACAAGTGTGAACCAACTATCTCTCCCTTTCCGCCCTCCTGGCCTTGCTCCAGTCGGTGCCATTGCCTTTCCATATCAGAAGCATCAATCTCCTCTAGCTCGACGTAAAAGTCATCCTCCGGTTTCTGTTTTGCAGAGTCACATACTGTAATCACCCCAATCAGGTCAGTTATCCGCGTTTTCTACCTTCCAATGCTACGAGGCTGAAGCAAATTCCGGGTTGTCTGTATCGTGAAGATGAAGGAAGGAGAGGAGATGGCGTAGGCTATTGATGGCAAACGCGAGACTGTTTACTCGACTTACGTTTCTTGCCCTTTCTTGTGAGTGTAAAGAACTAAAATAGATCCATTACAGTCTATTTATCTCCAGTTTGTTTGCGACGTGATTGTAAAAGTAAAACCCTGTTTTACTGCGACACAAAAACCTGGGACATTGCTTCCATGTAACCTTTGACCCATTTGTCTCAATCAATCTGTACATCTTTGCATTCGACCTCAAAGTCCTCGCCGTCTGTGACGACAAACGGACCAACGACAGGACCTACAAAGTCCGGCCCGTTCAGGTCGATCGTGTCGACCGTCTCCAGACAGACGTCATCGCTCTCATCATCTCCAATCCGGTACAGCAGACTATACCGATCCTCCCTGTACGCGATGGTGAACCGCACGCTCCCGGGCTCATCCGTCTCGGCCGCCAGATTCCGCGCCGTCCGCCGGTGGATCTTCTTCGCGGCGTTCTTCAGCTCGCACACGGCTGCCCTGGCGGACGAGTCGTAGTAGATACGCACGAACCTGTGCTCGTCCTTGTACGAAGCGAGGCCGGCTCGCACGCCGGAGGACCAGCGGCCTGACCTGGGGCAAAAGGTGGCTGAAGTCGAGCCCTCGAGCGCGCGTTGACGTTTCCCGACGAGCGCGGGCGACTCGTACTTGTCGGTGATGTCGATCGCGCCTCCACGGATCACCACGTTCTTCTCGTCAGACCAGGTGAAGCGCGAGAGGTCCACGTCGCGGAAGTAGATGTAGTCGACCATCGGCGCGGCTGTCAACCCGGGGACCGAGGCGTGTCTGACGAGGCCGCCGGGGTTCAGCGACACTCTCTCGAAAACAGGCCACTCGCCCTCCGGCCAGGAGCACTTGGTCAGGAACGTCTCCCTGCCCATGATGAAGCGTCCCTGCTTGTCCTTGCGGACTCCGAGACAGACTCCCCACCACGCTCCGTTCTTGTCCTGGAAGCAGTCGCAGTGTCCCGTGTACTGGATGTACTCGTCCGTGCCTCTCGCTGTGAGGATGGGGTTGTCAGGATTGGACTCGTACGGGCCCCAGACGTTCTTGGACCTCGCGACAGTGATCATATGACCCTCGTGGGTACCGCCTTCAGAAATCATGCAGTAGTACCATCCGTCTTTCTTGTACACGTGAGGTCCCTCGGGGTATATTCCGCCAGTACCCTTCCAGATGGTCTTCTCTTCGGACAACTTCTTGCCTGTCTTGATGTCCAACTCGAACTGGTTGATCGTCGTTCCCGGGCCTGGTCCTCTCGACCCATGGACGTAGACTTTGCCGTCGTCATCAAACAGTAGACTGGGATCAATCCCTCGGAACTCGAAGTAGATCGGGTCACTCCAGTCCGAGTTCCAGATGTCGGTCGTGGTAAGGATGAAGTTCTCACAACGGTCCTTTTCGGCGGACGGACCCTCGTGAAGGACATTTGTGCAGATGACGTAGAATGTGCCGTCGTGGTAGCGGATTGTGGGTGCGTAGAGGCCACCGGTGGCGAGGAGAACGCTGCCGGTCTTTTGAGGGTATAACAACGTGTCCGTCTCCTTCAGGCTCATCTGTTCTCTTCTGTTCAAGGCATTGCCTGGTTGGATTGTTCGTCAGCGAGCCCTCTCACTCAATCCTCAACACGGGGAGTTGAACCTTGACTCACCAATCTGCTTCCAGTTGACCAGATCTTCGGACACATAGATCGGTAGACCCGGGAAAGCATGGAATGTAGAGTTCACCAGAAAGTATGTCCCGTCAACCAAGACGATCGAGGGATCCGGGGCGTAGCCCGGGATAATGGGATTGACTGAGGAAGCTGACATGGGGAAACTCTCTCCTGTCAGCAATGATAAAGTCCGTATTCAGTCATGCAAGTTGGGAAAAAAGGAACAAGAGACGAAGAAGGGCAAGCCACAAAAATGCTTTCTGTCGAGCAACTAGTTGTACTTTGGAAGTCTTGAGATGATGATAATACACCGTGTCTCTCGTCAATGTATGCCAAGCAACGTAGAGCATACTCAGGCGATACCGCATTCTCACAGCTCAAGATCAAGCCTTGAGGTAAGGCGGCACTTACCAATCTTCCGGCTAAAAGCAACGAAACTAATCACGCCCAACGCGGGGTTTGGAGAAAGTGAAAGTCGGGGAAAGATGCCGGGGGGAATCCGGGGCAGAGAGGGTTCCCACGTAGGATTCACTGTTCATCGGTTCTCCATCTCTTGCCAGAAGACACCCACAGTACAGTACAAGTCCACAAGGACAGACCTGTAACAGCCTCATCCCAGTCCCATGTGGCGGGACTCCCCCGAATCGGCTCATGAAAGTGACGGAATGTCTGCCCATTCAAGTATCCGTACCACTTATTCATGGCTTGGTGGCTTTGCTTTCTTAAAACCCCGCGGAAAATAAGGTAGCCTTGGTTGGTAGTGGTCGTGTCAGTTAGTATGTCCCCTCGAACCATCTTGTATGTAGGTAAACCCTGGCTCGGACACAACCCGACCCCTGGTTGCTAACTTGGCGGGGGACTGGCGCCTTAGCCGATAGAAGATTAGTCTCAAGGTTCGTGATGTAAGATCCTTTCCTAATTGAGTGAGGTAAGCCACTTACAGAGGAACGATATCTAACCGTGTTGGACGATTCGAGATGGCAGGCGACCGTGCTTATGCTGGCGGCTGTTGTTGGCCATCTTGACAGGAGGGAAAGTCGCGGAGAAGTATTTCCCGGGAAGCGTTAAGCGTTGCATGGACGGAGTTCGCATGGTCTTAGATTGATTTCCCGTGTGCACAGGTAGTACATCTGTCAATTGCCTAGTTCTTTACGGCATGTGCCTTGACTGTAACGTCAAGCAACCTCGAAATCTGTGAATTTGACAGGCTGCAGCTGCTGATCGCATGCATCCCCATCCCCGACACCATCAGAGACGGCATATATCCCAATTACAGGCCCCACGAAGTCATAGTTGGTCATGTTCCGTGCATCGACTTCGCCGAGAACCACTCTGTTGTCGGTCCCATCCAGCTGGTAGGATAGCTCGTACCCCATCTCGGTGTACCGCATGATCAGCCAGATCCGCCCGGAGAGGTCCACCTTGTGACTCTTCGACGCGGAGAACCCTCTTGCTTTGTTTATACCGGAGAAACAGATCTCCTTGGCGCTGAAGTCGCAGTAGATGCGAAGAGAACGGTGTTCTTCCTTGTAAAGGGCAAGACCGGCACGAATGTTGCCAAGGTATTCGGGCAAAGGCCACATGAGGGCCTTGGCTTCTCCCTCAAGAGAGCGCTGACATGTTCCGATGAAGGTGATGTCACCGTGAGCTGCGGTGAGATCGCAGGGTCCTGGTAACAGAGACATGGTACCATCTTGCCTGATATCATACCTGCTCTCGACCTTCTTCCTGATGTGCAGGAAGTTCGGCAGATTTTCGAAAGCTTTTGGAGGAGGTAACTTGTGACTTTCTCTTCCCTCGGGGACGACACACTCCATCGTGATTGGAGAAATCACTGGCCAGTCATCCACCCAGTCAACAGGTGTGAGGAAAGTCTCACGACCCAAGACGTAGCAGTCGTTCTTCTTCCTGACACCAAGACAGACAGCCCACCAATCACCATTCGCATCTGCCACGAAGTCAGCGTGACCAATGTGCTGGACATAGTTGTTCGTGTCACAAGCTGTGAGAATGGGATTCTGGGGATGAGGCTCGTAAGGGCCCCATAAGTCGGTCGAGCGAGCAACGGAGATCATGTGCTGCTCGAAACAGCCACCTTCGGCAATCAAGAGATAGTAATAACCTCCTCTCTTGTAGACGTGGGGCGACTCGGCCCATTTACGTCCGGAATGTGGAAAGATTTCGCGGGACTCTGTCAGCTTCTCGGCTGTGGTCACATCGATCTCAAACTGATGGATTGTGGTATCCGCAGCCCTCGCGATCTGCACATATGCCTTATCGTCCTCGAAGAAGAGGCTTGGATCTCCGCCTTTGAACTCAAAGAAGACCGGATCGGTCCATTGGTTTGAGTAGATATCTGTTGTGGAAATGATGAAGTGATGCTCGATATCAGATTGCTCGCCTTCCGTGCCCTCAGTCACGTTGAAGCAGATGATGTAGAATGTGCCCTTGTGATGCCTGATTGTTGGTGCGTAGAGACCTCGATTGCCGACCATGAGCTCTCGCTTCTGCCACATGCTCAGTTTTGCTGCCGTGTTTGACAGATCAGCCTGGGAGGGCCTATGCAGCGCATTGCCTGATTCCCATCAGTCAGGCCATGAAGCACATTGCGAGGGGGCCATAAGGCGGCTCAAAAGTCCTACCAATCTGTGACGACGAGACCAGGTCTTTGGACGCATATATCGGCAAGCCAGGGAAACAGTGAAATGTCGATGTGACGAGGTAGTATACGTCTTCCACCTTCACAATAGAGGGATCAGGGGCGAAACCCGGGATGATGGGATTCACAGTTCTCGTCATGTCGCGAAGGAACGAATTTTGATGATATTATTCAATGGTGTGCTCTCGCTTGCCTTCCAACAGCATAACAAGACTCTCTATGTCTCTCTCATACCAAGAGGTGTGATGTGCATATGAGCCAAGCGTCTGGGACACACAAGGCTACCGAAATGTGGAATAGCTCCGCATGGCACAAAGAGGCAACGGCTAGAGTTTCAGGCTGAATGCAAGAGCAAGCCAAGCGTGCCGCAAGTTGGGGTCGACCGTGAGAGAAGGCGACCCGTAGACTACTTCTTGTCCTAGGTTAGAGCTGAACCTAGCCAGCAGCACCAACAGAGAGGGAGAGAGAGTGAGAAGTAGGACTGACTGACTGACTGTACATACAGTGTGGGCTTGGAAGCTTCACAGGACGTCAAATGAGAACAGCAGTGGCTCTGCATGACACATGTCGAACCTACAGGACGAACTCAACATCATGCTGAGCGAGGTTCCAACGCTCCCCAGGCACTACGAGCCAGTCCTACTGACTGACTGAGGTGTGCATGCATTTCAGAGGACGGCATGGCCCTTTGGACAATGGCTGCCCCCCACGATGCTTAAGTAGTGGGACTGCAATGCATAGGCGCACCTATGGGAAGCAGCTTGGCGAGGGAGTCCAAGAAAGGATGCAATGCTCAAGATGGAAAATCAGGCGACGCGAGCCTGTCCACTGGAATCAAATGGATCTGGCAACCGGCAGAAAGGGTTGCAAAGGACAAAAAGGGCCTCCCTCTCTATGCCAAGTACCATGCAAGTACCGGGGGTTTTTGGGGGATGGGCCTGTGGGTACTGCTAGTGGTGGCTCCAAAGGCCCCTGTAGAGCTTATTTCGGGCGGTGGAGGTCCACTGACGGGCAGAGCCAATTACAGTGTGCTGGCGGCAACCCCCCCGCACGGCTGTAGTGGGATTAGTGCTCTACCCCAGATCCAACCCCCGCTGAAGCTCCCGCCTCTACTCTCCTTGGGGTAAAATGGGTTGGTTGGTGGGTGAGTCTTCTCTCCATCCTCGCCTTCACGCTCAATGGGGTTGAATAAACGAACCGCTTGCTTTTGCCGAATGTGTAATGAAGTATCACAGCCAGCACTCCCCAATGCCATCTTTGCCGGCCGATTGGCTTAGCCTCGAAGAAAACCAACCACCCCATGCTTGGCTCCTCACCAGATCCTCCCCTCGAACCAGACAGCCGGTCAAAGGGCAACATTGGGGGAGGGGGGGATCGATCATATACGGACAATGGTTCTTTTTGTTCTTACCCCAGGATACAGGATAAAATCAAGAATACCATGTCCAGGTTCAGATGATATAAAAGGTCCGTCTTCATCCACCGCCCCAACCGTGGTAGATATCTCTCTTCTAACGCTCCCCCTCCCAGAACCTTCCAATTTGTCGAGACGACACCCATTGTCTTTCTCTCCCCCCCAAGTTTCAAAAGCCTCTACACCCCAAGCCTCAAAACCCCCCCTTGTCTTGAGCCAAAATGAAGTTCCGTCCCAAGGCTCCCGACTCCAAGACGGAGAAACCCGACAAGGGCTTCTACTGGCTCGCCGGTCGGCAGCACCCTCGAGTCGACTGGCGCCGGCTTCACAACCTGCGTCTCCTCTACGTCTACTGCTTCTTCCTCATCCTAGTCAACGTGGCCAACGGCTTCGACGGCTCCATGATGAACGGCCTGCAGTCGCTGCCCTACTGGCAGGACTACTTCGGGCACCCCGAGGGCGTCAAGCTCAGCATGTTCGGTTCGGCCATGAGCCTCGGCGGCCTCATCAGCCTGCCCTTCGTGCCGTACATGTGCGACACCGTGGGGCGCAAGCCCACCATCGTCGTCGGCTCCTTCATCATCCTCCTCGGCGTCGGTCTGCAGGCCGGCGCCGTCAACTTCGACATGTTCTTCGCCGCCAGGATCATCCTCGGCTTCGGCATGACCTGGGCCACCGCCTCCGGACCGCTGCTCGTCGCCGAGATTGCGCATCCCCAGGATCGTGCCATCCTCACCACCTTCATGGGCCTGGCCTACGCCATTGGCTCCTTCGTCGCTTCCTGGGTCACCTTCGGAACCCTCAAGATCCCTAGCGACTGGGCCTGGCGCACGCCCTCTCTTCTCCAGTGCTGGTGCACCATCATCATTCTGTGCATCATCTGGTGGATTCCCGAGAGTCCTCGTTTCATGATCGCCAAGGATCAGCATGAGCGGGCTCTGCAGATGCTTGCCAAGTACCACGCCGAAGGGGATGTCAACGATGAGATTGTCCAGATCGAGTACAATGAGATCCGCACTGCCATGGCCATGGACAAGCAGGCCGACGCGAACACCCAGTGGATGGACTTCCTCCGAACCCGCGGTAACCGTCGTCGTCTCATGCTTGTCGTCGCCCTCGCTGTGTTCGGCCAGTGGTCTGGTAACGGCATTATCGCGTACTACCTCAAGCTCATCCTCGACGGCATTGGAATCAAGAAACCCATGGACCAGCTCGGCATCAATAGTGGCTCCAAGACCATGTCCCTCCTCATCAACCTGTTCGTCGCCTTCTATATCGATGCTTTCGGACGTCGCCCGATTCTCCTCATCTCCACAATTGGCATGTTCTTTGCTTTCCTCATCTGGACCGTCTTGAGGTGAGCCGCTTTCTTTTCTCCTCCCGCCCTCAAGCTGATCAGCACCTTCATGTTCATGTAAACGAATGGAAAAGTTGACCTTATGAATAGCGCAATCATCGACAAGGAGAATCCTGACAAGAACATGGGTCGTTCCGTAGTCGGCTTCATCTACGTCTTCAACTTCTTCTACAACTTCAAGTAAGCCAAAACCTCTTCCACCCCATCTTCAAAGCTCCCATGCCCTCCCCCCTCCACATCTCTAATGCTCATTTCTCTTCTCACCTCCAGGACCGGTCTTCCCCTGACCTACACCGTCGAGATCCTTCCCTACGGTCTTCGCGCCAAGGGCACCGCCATCTCCGTCGTCGCCACCTCCGCCACCGTCTTCTTCAACCAGTTCGTCAACCCCATCGCCATGAAGAACATCGCCTGGCGCTACTACATCTTCTACGTCTGCTTCCTCGCCTTCGAGATCGTCTTCCTCTACTTCATGGTCATCGAGACCCGCTACGTGCCTATGGAGGAGATCGCCAAGCATTTCGATGGCGAGCAGGCCGACATCGCCGGTATTGCGACCGGCAAGCTGGAAGAGGATGGATTCGCTACGGGCTATGATGCGGCAGACAAGAACGCAGTGGAGAGGGAGGCGGCTCACCATACGCAGAAGGCAGCTGTGGTGGGGGTGCATGATTCAAGGACCTGAGTGTGGTTTGACTTTTAACTCGCGCTTCCTTGACCAGAGCATCTAAACGGATAAGACGGGTTGTGAGGCCATGCAGTAGCATGGAAATCTCCACAGTCCATACAAAATGAATACAAATCAACGCAGCCTGTCCTTCATGCGTGCAAGTCTAGTCGACAGCTATCGTCACATTTATCAGATCCGGTGTATAGGACTTTCTTCAGATATGTCGAGTCCGGCATATCTTTGACGTAGTTTGAGAAGGCCAAAGTTGGCGTTGGCGAGATGGGAGTTGAAGGGACGTCTTGCCGAGTTTGTGCCTGAGCTGTCACATCACATCACTCTCTCGCATTTCACGAGTCAATTCGCGTTCATCTCCTCATATCAATCAACCTGCCCAAGAATAACAGACATATAGTGTGAACCCTTCATCGCTTCCCAGTCACAAAGGTATCGACCTTTCCCGAACAGATTAAGCCCTTCCAAAAGAACACATGCACACACACGTGTATGTCCACTTTAGTAAGTAAGTGATCACTCGACTCAACAAGTGTTTCTCCAACAATGTAATGCTCGCAGCAATTTGTCTTGCCTCGCAAACCGAACCACGGACGCTTTAAGAAGAGGAAAAAAAGAGCTTATTTCTTGCCCTCGTGGACGATGGTGATGATCTTGTCGACAATCGAGGGATCAGAGAGCTGGAGATAGAAGATGTCATATCAGCCTGAATTCAATACACAAACAGGGGACGAGGTTAAACTCACAGTCGTGATGTCGCCAAGCTGATCCTCCTCGCCAGCCAGGATCTTCCTCAGAATTCTCCTCATAATCTTTCCACTCCTCGTCTTAGGCAGATCAGGCACCACGTAGATCGCCTTGGGGGCAGCGAAGGGACCGATGCTCTTGCGGACCTGCATGATGAACTCCTTGCGCAGAGCATCGTTCACTTCCGCGACATCCTTGATGGCGACAAATGCGTTAACAGCTTGGCCGGTCAGCTCGTCGGCGACGCCAACGACGGCAGCCTCGGCAATGGCATGGTGCTCGATGAGGGCGTCCTCAATTTCAGCGGTGGACAGACGGTGGCCGGAGACATTGACGACATCGTCGACACGGCCGCGGATCCAGTAGAAGCCCTCATGGTCACGACCTGCACCGTCGCCAGTGAACTGCGGAGCATGTCAGTGTCTGCAAGGATGACAAGAGGAGGGGGTGGGAGCTTGGGCTTACGTAGTATCCCTTGTAAACGTTCAGGTACGTATCCATGTAGCGCTTATGGGCGCCATAGACTGTGCGTGCCATACTGGGCCAGGGTTGCTTGAATGCAAGGACACCCTCAACATCGTTTCCGTGGATCTCCTCGCCTGACACGGGATCGATAATGGCGGGGTCGATTCCGAAAAAGGGGAGTGAGGCACTGCCAGGCTTCGTCGGTGTGACACCGGCGAGAGGCGTTATGACATTGGAGCCGGTCTCAGTTTGCCAGTATGTCTTTCCACCAAGTCAGTTTCAAACCGCCATCCCAAGGAAGATAGTGCTGAAAAAAGTGAAAATGTACTCACATCGACAATGTGTGCCTCTTCCTTGCCAACAACCTCAAAGTACCACTTCCACACCTCGCTGGCGATTGGCTCACCCACAGAGCCCAGAACACGCAAGTGCTTCATCTCAGCCTTGACGTACTCGTCGCCGGCGCGTTTCAGCAGACGCAGTGCGGTCGGAGCAACGTAGAACTGTGTGACCTTGTGCTTGTCGATGATGTCCCAGTAGCGCGAAAAGTTGGGGTAAGCTGGGGTTCCCTCGAACACGACTGTTGTGACACCCAAGAGCAGAGGAGCGTATACGACGTATGTGTGCCCAGTAATCCATCCGACATCACCACCGCAGAAGTAGCGATCACCCTCATGGAGATCAAAGACATACTTTCCCGTCATCGCAGCTCCCAGGAGGTAGCCAGCAGTTGTGTGCATGACACCCTTTGGCTTGCCGGTTGACCCGGAGGTGTACAAGAGGAACAGGGGATCCTCGGAGGACATAGGCTCAGGAGGGAAGTAGGCCGGCCACTTCTCGACCTCCTCGTGCCACCACCAATCCCGGCCCAGGGTCCAGGGGATGTCGGCGCCAGTACGCTTGTAGACGAGGACGTGAGAGACCTCGGGACACTGCTTCAGTGCGTCGTCGACGATTTTCTTGGTGCCGATCAACTTGCCTCCCCGCTTGCCCTCGTCTGTGGTAATGACAACCTTGGACTGGCCGTCCACGACACGATCCCTCAGTGAGTCGGCTGAGAAGCCAGCGAAGACAACCGAATGGATGGCGCCGAGGCGGATGCAGGCGAGAATGGCGACAAGCGCCTCGGGAATCATGGGTAGGTAGATTGCGACGGTATCACCCTTGCGCACGCCCATCTGCTTGAGGACCCAGGCGGTCTTAGAGACCTGCCTCAGCAACTCGCCGTAGGTCACATTGCGACCATCACTGGGCTCATCAGCCTCGTAGATAATGGCGACACGGTTCTGATCCTTGAATGCATGACGATCGACACAGTTGTAGCAAGCGTTGAGCTGGCCCTCGAGGAACCATGAGACGTCGCCGTTGAGCAGGGAGCCACTCTTGACGGTTTGGAAATCGCGGTACCAGGACAGCAGCTCACGTGCATTGCGTCCCCAGAACTTTTCGGGCTCGGTAATTGACTCCTTGTAGAGGGTCTGGTACTCTTCGAGATCTGCGCGCCGAGGGAGATACAAATGCTGTCAGCCTGCGTAGTTCCACGAGCGTTGAAGCTTCATCCTCCGGTAACGGAACTGGTCGAGACGAGCGTGTTAAACTTACTGGCTAGGTGGGGTTTGCTGGGATGCTCTACAGCATTGCCACAGATGTCAGCCACGGGGTTTGAAGGAATTGAAATAACATATTAACACAAGATGAGGCTCTGGCAAGAGGCCATGCGCGGATTTTCACAACCGAGGTGGCATTGAGCTGCCGACTTCAGCCGGTAGAGCGGCGCATGGACTTGCAGCAAAGCTACCTTGTGCGCCTCAGGGGAGGCGAGGTGAAGGAACATACTGGCAAGCATCTTCTCTGGAGGATCTGCGGCATAGAGAACATGTCAGCAACGAGAAAGCTCGCACAATCAGCTTGGTGATAGCTTGTCTGCACTGGCAGCAAGGGTAGATGCGGGCAGGACAGAATGGACGTACGGAAAGTGTCGACCTCGTGCGCCTCGTGGACGACGGGGGTCTTCTTCTGCTCTTCCCCGGCCATAATTGCGGCTCAGACGAAAGGCGAAAGTTCAAAATGTTTCCGTGATTAGATAAGTTCGGCACCGCTGCGAGCTGATATGACAAAGTCGACTGTGTATAAGACGTCAAGCTTTAGAAACAAAGGTTGCGAAAGGTCGAGGAGGCGAGGAAAGTTTTGGCGGGGTAGCTCTTACTGGCAGGTTAAAGTCCGTGCCGTTCAGGTACAGTGGGTGGTCCAAAGATGGGAGCGGCTTTAACTGGTGATCAGAAATCAAGGAGGCAGCAGAATAGTTTATGATGAGAGCAAGTGAGAATAAGGATGCTCATGAACGGGAAGTGACATCAAGTATAAGTGCGGACGAGAGGAGAAAGTGGAGGGCGCAGAGGAAGAAGGTGGAAGATGGAGAAGAGGTGGGATGGGATGGCAGCTTAAGTGAGAAGGGACTCCGATAATTCGGCTGAGCCGCGCAGGACGCACTGCAACGCATGGTAGTGTTATGTACTGTAGGTCAAACTAGCACGTCACGGCACACTGCACTGCACAGGCAACCCTCACCCATGCTGAAGTTACGTTAGGTAGGGACTAAAGATATTGCCGAGCCAGTGCTCGTAGGCCATTTAGCAACAGGCATAGTACTAACTAATGTGCTTCGTAGCCTGGCAATCCTTCTCTTTGCGCGGCGGGGTATTTGGACAAAGTATATGTCGACAGGGGCGTGCGGGTCAGGGTACTGCCATGTCAATGAACTTGCAAGGCCAACAACAGTGTCTAGGCGATGCTGTCATGCCATCGCAGGGGTTCTGCAGGAGCCGTTGCAGTGGTCCATCGCCTTGCCTGCTGCATGCTGGGGCCGACGAGTCTCCGGGGGAGGAACCTGCGGTCATCAAACTGTACTCCGTACCTAAGGTGGTGAGAAACAGAGGGGTTCTACACTTCTGAGATGCAATTAAATGGTCCTTTTCTGCCTGGCTTGATCCAGCATCACCATCGTCATGATCCCTGGTCTCCTTCATCAATCAGCGTAGCTTCTCACCGCATACATACACGATCAGCCAAGCTTGGTATCTCTCTGCAACAGCCTAATGCGCATCGCATCATCATATCTTCAACCAGCGGAGCCGAACAGACAAGTACCCGTACCGGTGTCAGACAGACCACAGTCTCGATCTACCATGAATTTGATTACTGGAAAACATATTGGCAATCCCACACTGCTCTTCAAACCCAGACTCCAAAGCCCACCAGCATGACTGCGTTGCAGAAAGAGAACTCCTCACAAAAGAACCCCCCTCCCAACCCATCCTTTCCCCCGAAACCCAATCCCCTCATCCTGGGCTGTCACTGCAACGCAACGGGTCGCACACGCAACCGAAAGAAACATCTCGCCCGATGGCCATTGCGATGATGTCGGTCGCCGCTGATCCCGTTGCTTCGGCCGTCCTAGCCGGCAGCGCCAACCAGACTCTTCGCTTTCACACACACACTTTTTGTCTGTTCGAGCAAAAATGATGGATGGAACCCCGCCATCACCCCACGATGTTGATATACCGACACCCTTTTTTCCTTTTAGAGGGTTCAGCTTTTCGCACACCGACACGAACATATACGCGCACCTTCTCTCGTACATGTACCAACGGGGATAATGAGTTCAAGACCTGCATGTGCGCAATTGCGCGGGCATTCCCAACGGCATAGCCTAAAACATGATCCAATACCCGCGCTTACATGGCCGAGGAACGAGCCCATCCAGAGGAACCAACAAGTTTGTTTTGTTGAGCCCAGAACGCAATACTTCCCACGAAGCTAGTACAAGTACATACACATACAAGGGGAATGCGTCGGGACCCTTCTTCTAAGTCTCTCGGCACAAAGGATGGAAAGCCAGCGCCCCCTGGGAAAAGCCCTTCCCTTCTCCCCGTTTGCCGAAACCTGTCTCTGCTAAACCATACCCAACCTAGCCTTGCTTCCCTGTGGCCCAATCAGGTCAGTTCCGGATCGCCAAAGTTGACCATTGCACCTCACTAGGTAATACAGGCATTGACACCGTCGGCGGGAGACGAGAAACTTACTTGCTTAACGCCTCCCGGTTGATGGAGCGTGTTCCTGTCGGCTCCACAAACCCGTCTTGTTGGGACAAGTGCCTGTTGCTGATGGCCATCCCATTCTAATAGCCTCTGGTCTTGAAAGTATGAGCTGCATTTTATCCTCGGTTATGGTGAAAGCTCACCTGGATCCTGGATGAGCCGTATCTGCCGATACAAAGAGAGCAAATGATTCCCATTCACCCCCACCAGGACAAGCTGCGCGCTCGCCTAGAATTTTCATTTATCAAATAAAACATTTCATCCACGACTGTGTAGAAACTGAAGATAAGCCGGCTCAAAATGACCACTACTCCACTGACAACAGGTCCCCCCAGGTTACATTGCGCTTCTTCAGTTCGATGATCCTCGCACTCGAATAGTTAGGGTCTGGAGGGTACTCTCACGTCTGTGCATCGATCGATTTTCAAGACATCATCCACTACATCACAGTAAGCATCCATGACCACCATCGGGTCACCTGCACTTTCGCACCCCTTCTCTGCAACCATGAGAGCATCTCCTCACCAAACGTCACCAACTCTAAACCAATGCTCTAATTACCTGCGGCTTGACGCGGTAATTGATCATCACCAACGGCAACCCTCACCGCTGGCAGAACTCCTCTCAAACTTGTGAATTGGGGGCGGATGCTGGGCACCTTTGTGTGATTACGTGGTTGCGTCACCCCCCCTCCCCCTGTCAAGCCGGTCCTCATCTCCCAAAAGCCAAAACACCCTCCCCCGGAACGCGAGCACGGCGACGACCGCGATCCATATTCTCGATTCTCTCCCTAGCAACATTGGCCTTGACACCCGCTGTCGCAGTCCACCCTCTTTTGACGAAACACTCTGGGACACTACATGAGAACCAGGGCCCTTCCCCGCAAACAAGGAAAGGAAAAAGGCACTACGATGAAATCGATGTCATCATTCTCGATACCAAGACCAACGGCGGAGTAAAAGTGCGTCAAGTAGATCCCCGGCGAATCCGAAGAAAGCTTCTTACCGGGGTGCGGCTGGCCTTTCCTAAGGCGACAATGATGATTCGGGGATCAACGCATCTCAGTGCGTATCTCACTGCCTGTAGGTACTTACCTAGTCATGTATGTGTCCCTCTGATGAATCTTCTTTCGTGTAAAACGTAGTTATATTAGTGTACCTGTTCATGCCGATGTCCCAGCCACCAGGACATGGACCGACCATCGCCAACATGCCAAAGCTAAAGGGACCTGGGCTCTCTTGTCTGTGCACCTGGGCTCCTTATTTTTTTATTCCTTTCCTTTCCCTTCTTCCTCTGCCGGATCCTAATTCACAATCCTCCTCTCTCCTCAGATTCCTTCTTCAGGATTCACCAGAAATATTGTTGGTCGCCTTTCAGACACCAGGTGGAGGAGGTGGCGGGGGCGGCTGAGAGGTGCCCGGCGGCGGCGGTGGAGGAGGAGCAGCATCGGTGGGGGGCGGAGGAGGAGGAGAAGCAGATGCCGCACCTGGTGCTGCTCCTGGTGCCGCTGGAGCTCCTGGTACGCCGGGCGCCCCTGGTTGAGCTTGCTGATAGTACGCTTGGTACATTGCGACGTAGCTGTTTGACCCCAGTCAGTCAGTATGTATCACTTGTAACTCAAGTCGTGGTGGACAGGCAGCAGGGGGTGTTCATTTCAGGAATGGGAGGGGGAAAGGATGTTCAGAGCATACTTTGCATATCCTCCGTACGCGGCATATGGATCTTGACCGCCGTAGTACTGCGCATACTGCGCCGCGTAATCCGTCGCCGCGGCAGCAGCGCCTGGGCTATTCGTCACGCCGGCGGGAGCAGGACTGTTGTTGGAGCCAGCGTCTTGAGAACCGTAACGGTTGTAGCCTCCGCCGTATCCACCGTGCCCGCGATCATGGCCTCCGTAACCGCCGTCATCACGGCCTCCTCCGCGGTAGTTGTCGTCTCGGCCGCCTCTGTACCCTCCATCACGACCGCCATAGCCACCTCCGTCGCGGTGGCCGCCTCCAAAGCGGGGAGGACGTTCCTTGTGTTTTTCATACTGCTCTTTGACGTTCTCGATGAGATCCTCGCAGAGCTTCTTTGCTTCTGCGACCATTTCGGGATCAGGGCCACTGCAGGGGAGGAACAAAGCAATGTTAGCAAAGAAGGAGGTAGATTGCTAGATTTAAGCTGGGAAAGGGGGGGCAGTACGTCACGTGGAGGAACATATCCTCATCGCTCTCCTGGTTCGTTGCGGCTTCGAGATAGCCAGATCCGCGACCTTTGATCTGTACGCGACACCTCGTCTCGTGCTGAATGTGCTTGACGTATGCGCCGCCTGCCCCGACGACCTGCGCTCGGAGGTTGAAGCCGGGGAGCGGCTCAAGGTTGATTGGTATCTTCTCCTCGGGCCATTTCCGCTGTGTGTCGCAGTGAGATGTCAGTACATGTTTTCCTTCTTCAAAAGATCCTGAGGACCGCGCTGCAGCTTCTATATAGGCTGTTGACATACTCGACCAAATTCGTCACGCTCAACTTGATCTTGTTCTCGGCGTCGGAAGCGTCGCTCGTCGACTAGTTGCGGGAGTTCTTGATCGAAAAGCTCATGGATCTTGGCTACTGCCTTTTCCAACCCTTCCTTGGTCGTGCTCGTTACGTGAAGATACAATGGGGGGTTCTGTAATCACATCCATATTAGCCCTCTCGTCACTCTTCCTCTCGGCATACCCCCGGCTATAGTGGAAGCAGGCATCACTTACCGCTGCTGTTGCCATGGCCTTGTTCGGATAGTAATTGCCGCGGGTGGTAACATCTTTGTCAAAGTCAACCAATTGCTGATCCTAAATGATTCCATTTGAGAAAGTATATAAAAAAGTGGGAAGCGTACCAGCACCGGTTTCATCTTTGATCTATAATTTCAGGAGGGAGTCAGCAAGAGCAGCGAAGGTGGGTGGCATGCGAGCTATTCGTAAGCCCATGGTAAGTAAGCATGATGTCTTGTATGGTTTCCAATATCACTTCGGTTTCGAATGAAAGGATTTTCTCCATTCTCGCTTCATAGCGATGAACAGAGCAGATGATACAAGAAAGAGAAGACAGAAATACAGGTAGACTGGGTTTGAGAAGAATGTCTGGGTGTTTGGATGTGGGAGTTCTTGTTATCAGCCGTATGCAAAAAGGTTGTGTATTTACCATTTTCTGGGTTGAGCCCTTTGTCAAGAGGTAGCGGTTCCTCAAATCGTTGACTTCAATGTCCTGGATGTAGTCGCCGTCGGAGGTATACATCTCGCCGTTCAATGCCGGTGGCTGATCAGTGCCTTTCGATGGAGCGGCAGATAGAGGAGACGGCGTGGAGGAGTTCTGGATCGGAGGGACGTCAACGTGCTGGATGCCTTTTCGAGCCTGAAGAGAGGCATTGATTCGGGCGGCGGCAGCAGCTAAACATAGAGAGAGCAAGGGATGAGTCAGTCTTTTTCGAATCAGAGATTGGGAGGAGGTGGTGCTAGAACTCGTCCCAAGTCGTCGAGGATTGGTCGAAACAGGGATGTTCTCGAGTCCTCAAAGGCAAGAGGGTTCCGCGCGTGGCCATACCTGCTGCAGCGGCGGCATCGACCGCAGGCTTGCTGGGAGCATCCTCGCCATCCTTCCTCACCGGGCTCCTATCCCGTGGTTCAGAGGAGCGTTTGCTGGGAGGAGATCTCGAGCGACGGTCGAAGCGCGAAGCCCGCTTTGGTTCCGGTTCGGTCTGGTCGAAGCGAGAGCGCTTTGTCGTGCGACGCTCTGAGTCGTCCATTGCGGCGGCGGCGGTGCAGTGGTCTTGTCGTCGATGGGTTGTTTGCGGCGCACTTGCGAGCTTGGAGGAAAAGCAATGGTTTCTGCAGCTCGCAAAAGGTTCCCGTTTAAACGCGGTTGCGATGCGCGTTGAGCTGGCAAGGGAATGGAGATGTGAAAATGGGGCAAGGCTGGCGAAAAAAGAAGGCTGCCCAAAAAAAGACGAGCCGCACCAAAGCAAGGTGACAGGCAGTTCAGCGAGGTCGTGGTGGTGGCTTGTGCGTTTCCGGGGGGAGAGGGGGGGGGGGGTTGTTCCAGGCATCCAAGCTTCACCATCGTGATGTTGGCAGCTGTCAAGCCGCATCAACCGAATCATCCCTATTCTCTCCACAAATACTCCATCTCTACTAATCAGCAAGACGCGTCTTCGGCTTGAAAGGGTTGCTCTTCTTGTGCTTTACTTTTATCAGACACTCGGGTCAAGCTTTTCTCGACAGAAACGCTTTGCTTGGCTTGCCGTGTTTCGCCTAGGCTACCCGGTGCCAGGTTCCCTAACATGCTTTGCTTCGGATCCTGTTTGCCACTCCATGTCCCATACTTCGGCTTCGATTCTCCGAGTACACAATGAAGCTTCATGGGTAAGGGGAGAGAACACAGGGGGCGATCGGACGGGCCGTCGATCTGACTGTGGGCGTACAAATGCGAGAAGTGATACGCTTGTTGCTTCACGTAGGAGGGTACCAGCTGACGACGACGACTCTCGTTCGACTCGTCTGGCTGGGAGCGCATGGTGCAGCCTTGCAACTCTGCTTCACATTGTCTAGAGTCGTATCATTGGGCTTGGTCAGCTCTTATGCGGATGGTTTCAAGCCCATCTGCTTGTGCTCGTGTCTTGGAATCTTAAGCAGGAAGCGTCTGATGCGTCTTACTATGCACTTGTACAATCCCGCGAATGGCCACTTCAGACAGTGTCGCCAGAGCCCTGCTGGGGATTGGGGCATGGAGACCAAGGATGAAGGGACGTAGCAATGGTGACTCCAGAGGAAGCATCTAGGAAGCATCATCTGCATGAGTAACGATGTAGCAACAGCAGAGCCTGGTCTACATACCAAGGTCCTTGCCTATCTCCTCCTGTATTGTAACGTATCTAATGCTTGCTGGTTACCATGTCGAGCTAGCTCCCGACCTTGAGAATACCTCAACGGGCAACCTGCAAAGCCTACCTGGCCAATCACCTGCATCTCCATCGATCGACAGACACGTTTACTAGGTGCACCACGCCAACGATCGAGACTTTTATCTCGAACCTGCATCTAGACTTGCCCATCATGGTATAGAAACCGTTCGGGATACCGAAAGGGCCCAATCTTGGAGTTCTTCAGAGTCGGCGTCTCGACCTTTACTTAGTATGTAAGTCGGCATCTTCTGTCGCTTAGTCCACTGAGTACGCTACCCGACTACGTACCTAGCGAAGTGATAACTGACTACGCCTTACTCATCCGATCAGCAGATACGATAACTCATAAACATGATTTCTTTTTCTTCTCTGTTGTCAATTGGGCGGTGAACTTTTTTTTATTCGACTACGAGACGTGACCCTTTTGCCTTTTTTTTCCATCTTTACTGAGGAGGGAGGCACATAGTTATGCATAGCACAACGGAAGTCCAGCTGCCAGGCGGCACCATTATCGCTCTCACTGATGGAAAGCTCATCCGCGCGAGAGGAATCAGATATGCCACAGCCACACGCTTCCACAAGCCCGATCCCTATCTATCGTGGGACGAACCGCAGGACTGCACCAAACCGGCACCAATCTGCCCCCAGAACCCGTCCCGCCTAGGGCTCGTCAACGGAGATCTCGAGAAGGGCAGGACGCAGGATGAGGACTGTCTGAGAGTCAGCGTGGTCGCTCCCGTGGGCGCAAAGGATGCGCCCGTCACGGTCTTCATGCATGGCGGAGCTTGGCTTTCCGGCGCCGGTGATCTCGACGCGTACAACCCTCGTCAGCTGGCATCCCGTGGAGTGGTCGCCGTCACTGTCACGCACCGCTTGGGCATCTTCGGCTACATCCCCATCCCGGGAGTCGTGTCCTCGCCGAACTTGGGTCTGCTGGATGAGATCGAGGCTCTGCGGTGGGTCAGACGCAACGTCGCGGCTTTTGGCGGTGATGCTTCCAACGTGACCTTGTTCGGCCAGTCGGCGGGTGCTGATTCCGTGTATTGTCTGGCTGTGGCAGACGTGGAGGACCAGCCTTTGTTCCACCGCGGCATCTTGCAAAGTCAACCTACTTCCCAGCGATGGGTTGATAATCAGATTGAGAACCGAGTTGAGATGACGAAGGTCATGTCCCAGCACGCAGCGAAGACGGTGACGGCGAAGAATGCCTCGACTGTTTCGGTCGACGCTCTTCTGAATGTCCAAAGGGAGCTCCTCGGTGTTGCCAGGGAGGTGTCGCCAGCACTCCTCTCATTCGGGCCCGTTCTGGGTGAATACCCTCTGCCGTCGGCTGAGGAAGCCCTCCAACGCTTCATCACAGCTTCCAGGACCCGGCCCATGATGTTCGGCTGGACCACCGACGAGGAGACCGCCTTTACGCAAATTGACAAGCGGCCCGAGGCCAATGTCTATTTGCAGTACCTACTGCACAAGTCTACGGAGGAGCTTGTGAACATGATCTCTGTGGAGACGAAGCAGCCGCCTGTCACCTACGAGCTGTCGTGGCATCCCGAGGAGAGCCAGGAGCTGAGGGCTACGCATTGCATTGACCTGCCGCTGGTCTTGGGTGATTGGGAGGCGTGGAAGGACGCGCCTATGCTGAAGGGCGTGGGCGTCAAAGAACAGGTTGAGAGGCTGGGTAATGAGGTCAAGGACCTCTGGGTTGCGTTTGCGAAGGGTGAGGTCAAGTCGGGAGAAGGGAGGTTCATGATTGATAAAGACTTTAAGTTCAGGTCCTAGAGACATTGGCGACGACAAAGGCACAGTGCCAGGGGAAAGCTTCCAGCAAGAAAGATTAGAATGCCCACTCGGTCAAACTTAGCTCGCGCGTCCCCAGGAACAATGTGATCACCCCAGTTGCGGGCTCTCTACTGAAGCGAGTGCGTCACCTTGAAATCTACCTCGCTCAGTCCATTTGAGTTGAAAGCCCTACACTGCAGAAAGACGACACACGATCTAAGCGAACGGGCAACGGCTTGGCTCCCTCAGCTCGGCAACCCCAAGAGCACACAAGGTCTATTCAACCGCCAAACCCACGTACATCCAATTCAGACGCTTGTAGCGGAAGCTTGTACCCATCGGAAGGGACTATTTAACGTCAGATGGGATGTGGCTAGATGGACCCGACCCCGTCGCATCGCCCTCTGCGGCCGTCGTATCGTATCTTCGGCAGTGAGGGTATTGCTTGTGTCCAGCCCGCTCCTTGGCACATGAGCTAAAACTGATGTGTTGGCAGTTTGGCTTCTGGTGGAAAGCAATGTCATATGGGGTATATATATGAGAATTCTTATACTGTATGCGCTTAGGCATACATGTCCGCATCACACCATCCACCCTGAAGGAGGGCTGACGCGACAGTTACCACACGTCATACATAAGGTAGTACAGCACGAATGAACACCATACTATATTACCATGTCTAGCAACAAGAGGTTAGATAGGCAACAAATGTGCAGGTAAATACATATGAAGTCAAGCCATCGATCAACACAGTCAGGCCTTTCTTTTTTTTTGGAGTTTCCAACACGATGTAATGTCTGACTGATCAAGCACAGGCCGTGGTCCTATTCCTAGAGTGGAAACGTTCCCATCATTGCCGTCGCATCGGCGCATCGAGTATGTAAGTACTTCGGAGACGGTGAGAGGGTGGGATAGAAAAAAGAGAGAGAGAGAAACACCAGAACAATCAACGCATGAAAATTCGTGGGAACATAGGAGCGGGCCGTGACCAGCAGATGCAATCCCTCACACACACGCACACACGTACAACTATGTATCGCCTAGTGCAATAGGAATCGTGGCGTTTGTCCTTGACAAAGAGTGGGTTTGTGTGTGTATGTGTGATGTGTGTGTGTTTCTATTTTTTATCCCTTCACCTGGTCGTCATGCCCTCTCTTCTCGTCTCTTGTTAGTTCCATCCGCCACTCGGTAGTAGTACCTGAACTACGTACCAACTTGAGAACTCCACGGCGGATCGTGTCTGAGATTGTGGATCATCGTGATTCAAAAGCCACGTTGGATCCTCGAGAGCATACCACAGCACAAGCACACGCTATTTCTGGAATAGCATATTGACCCTGATCCCTTTTTTTGGCCATACATAATATCAGGTGTATCGAATTGTCATTTCGCGATATCTCTTCTCATCTCATGACAACCCCAACCCAACCCCGCCCTTCTCCCTCTATCATCTTTCTTGCCGCATCCCTTCCGCCACCATGTCCTCCTCGCCCCTCCCAATCATTATCGTGGGTGGCGGCATCACAGGCCTCACCCTCGCTCAAGCACTCACAAAACACTCCATCCCTTACCTCCTCTACGAGCGTGACCCTGACCCTCTGTACCGCGGCAGAGGCTGGGGTATCACCATTCACTGGGCTCTGTCCTCCCTCCTCGCCTTGCTCCCGGAGCATGTCAGCGATCGGCTGCCGGAGGCGTATGTCGATGCCGAGGCGACGCAAAAGGGAGACAATGGCAACTTCTTGTTCTTCAACCTGAGGACTGGGGAGGCCCTTTGGCAGGTTCCACCGGCAAAGAGGATCAGGATGGGCAGGGAGAAGTTCAGGAGGTTGTTGATGGATGGCATTGAGATCAAGGTGAGAGCGCCTATTATATCATTGGCATCCATTTCTGTTCATAAGTGAGAGCAAGTGATGCTGATATTGTCGTCACAGTGGAATCACGTCTTCAAGTCCTTTGAGCATGCCGCGGACGGTTCGGTCAGCGTCACATTCGACACACCCACGGGTCCCAGCGTAGCCAAGGGTTGCCTCGTTGTCGGCTGCGACGGCTCCCGATCTCTCGTGCGGTCCTCCCTCTTCCCCAATCCCTCTGATCACACAAACCACAGCCTCGCCGTCCGACTCCTTGGCGCCAGCACCGTGTACCCCGGTCCTCTCGCCGCCAAAGCCCGTGAACTCGATCCTTTCTTCTTCCAAGGCGGCGACCCGGAGACCAGCGGCGCGCACTGGTTCTCCTTCCTCGACAGCCCCAGCACGAGCGGGCGCGGCGACGATAGCCGCGACTGCCAGATCCTGGTATCCTGGCCGTTCCGCGCGGGCTTCATGGGGAGAGAGAAGCCGTTGGAGATCCCGGCGGACGGACCCGAGCGTATACGGCTCATGAAGACCGTTTCGAGCGCCTGGGCAGATCCCTTCCACTCTATCATCGCGAACATCCCCGAAGATGCAGAGGTCAAGTCCATCAACCTCGAGGACTGGGTCCCGCCACCGATGCAGAAATGGGACGCCAACGCCAAGGGACCTCATCGAGTGATCCTCGTCGGAGACTCTGCTCACGCCATGACTATGTACCGCGGCGAAGCAGCAAACCACGGCATCGCAGATGTCGAGCTTTTGCTGTCGAAAATCCTGCCCGTCTTATCGAACCCGAGTGATCACGGTGAGACGCAGAGAGCGACGGAGCTGGAACAGGCCTGTAGGGCATACACGGAGGAGATGGTGGATAGGACCGCGCCGGCCGTGCTCAACAGCCGGCAGGCTTGTTTGGATGCGCATGCTTACGAGAGGATCAATGACCAGAGTCCACTCATCATGAAGAGGGTTATCAGGGCTGAGCCGGCGTCAAATGTATAACTTACCACTTAGAGATGGATTGGATAAGCAAATAGATATGTAACTTTGGAGCCTCCTACATTTTGAGCAGGAAAGCATCTGGTTTTTAGGTAGATTTTATGATCCTGCCATCCTCTATCCCCGTTCATCGCGTACGTACCAAGGTAGCCAGGATTGTTAGAAAGACTTGAAAGACACAAAGCTCAACCATTGCGAGACCACACACGCAGCAACACATTTTCTCAACCTTAAAAGGCAGTATCAATGACATGATCTCCAAAAAACCTGGACTAAGTCATGAAAACCCAGTGTTTCCTTCTCAAGAGTGAACACTTGATCGCAAACCACCAGCACCCAAAGCTTATTCACAGCTGGACCAGTCTAGGGTAAGTAAAGTGCACGGGTTGAGAAGGAGCTCTGGCGTATCATCACCAGAAGTTAGCATCTTCGAAAGACACGATCAATTGGGGTACTACGATTCTAAAAATGTTCAAATGAACTTACCTCTGCAATACCAATTGACTTGGTTTTATGTCTCCTCTCCCTTTCTGCTGCCTACCTATCCATCACTCACCTTCCGCGGTGACTCCAGATCACACCGCTAAGGTTGGCGGTCCTCCGTAGTCGGCGCTGTAACCCCGGCGTCCTTCACCCAGTTTTTTCCTGCTTATCGCTTAGCTTACCTCAGCTAATAAGCCCTTTCCCTCTTCCAAACCCCCAACGAACCTCCTCCACGGGTTTGCATCTCCTTGTTCGCAAGCCAGAGGTTCCTCATCGCGCATTCCCTTTCCGCAGATATTCTTCTGGCGACAGGTCGATTGAATTTTTCAGTTCATCCGTCCCTGGGAACCCCCCCTGCGGAAACCAATGGCCTCTCTTCGGCCCCTGGCTAGGCCGGTTGCGGCCGCTGCCCGGTCCTCGTTCATCAGATACTCATCCTCGTCGAGCTCATCAACCTCCGCCATCGCTTACAAGGCCCTTCGTCGCCGGTCCGCGCCTCTGCCTGTTGCCGATTCCACGCCCGCCTGGTCTGCTCAAGCGGCCGTCTCCAACATCCTCTACGAGACACCTCTTCCGCCGCAAGACCCGCCGAAACGTCACATCCTGAACTGCCTCGTGCAGAACGAGCCCGGTGTGCTGTCCCGTCTTTCCGGTATCATTGCTGCCCGTGGTTTCAACATCGAGTCGCTGGTTGTGTGCAACACCGAGGTCGAGGATCTGTCGCGCATGACCATTGTTCTCACCGGTCACGATGGTGTTGTCGAGCAGGCTCGTCGTCAGCTGGAGGATCTCGTTCCTGTCTGGGCTGTCTTGGACTACACTGGTGCCGCGTTGATCCAGCGTGAACTCCTGCTTGCCAAGATCAACATCCTTGGCCCGGAGTACTTCGAGGAGCTGCTTGCTCATCACCGTGAGATGACGCAGGGCGAGATCGAGGAAGGCGATTCGCATGACGTTACCGGCTCGCTTGCCGATGCGGCAAAGGACTTCCACCCCAGCAAGTTGGCTGCCAGTGAGGCTCTGCGCCACAAGCACGAGCACTTGAAGAGCATCACCTACTTCACCCACCAGTTCGGCGGCAAGGTCCTCGACATCAGCACCAACAGCTGTACTGTCGAAGTGTGAGTTTTTTTTTTTTTGACTTTTTCCGTTTGCGAAGCTTGCCTGTCTACTGATGTGACTATATATGCTGACTACCAATCAACGAACAGTTCCGCCAAGCAAACCCGTATCGACTCCTTCCTGAAGCTCGTTTCTCCCTTTGGTATCCTCGAGTCTGCCCGCTCCGGTCTCATGGCACTTCCCCGTTCTCCTCTCCACGGTGCCACCGAAGAGAACCTCATCATGGAGGCCGAGGAAGTTGTCGACGCCAGCCAGCTCCCCCCGGGCTAAGTTGTGATTCATTCACCCCCGGTGCATGGAGAAAGAGATGGGTCTGTGGAGACTCCATGTATGTAAAATCTGCCAAGATGGGGAGGTCAACCGAAGCGGTGGCGTCTGGCGAAGGTTTTGCGACTTTGGATTTCGTAGCAGAACGATCAGTGGAAGACCGAAAGAAGACAATCAATTATCCCAAACCAGGCCCTACGTGACTCCTTGTCTTTACATGTAAATTCCATAGTAATCACATTCTCAAAGCTCTATTGCATCCATAAAGGCATGAGTTACGATTCCCCAGACTACAGCTTCCCCTTGTTCACGACGAATCCCTCGATAGCAGCTAGACAGGGTGGTGTCAGCACGTGTACTACGATGCGGCGAGCAAGGCGGGGTGAACATACCGATAGCTGCCCAAAGGCGGTTCTCCGCCTCAGGGAAGACAAGAGAGCGCGGGCTGTAGAAGACCTCATCGGCAACCTCCTCCTGATGACGAGGCAGGCAATGCATGAACTTCCACCCGTCCTTGGCACCTCCACGCTTAGCCAGCTCATTGGTCACCTGGTATCCAGCGAAGGCCTCGAGACGCTTCTTCTTCTCACTCTCCTGTCCCATGGAAATCCAGGTGTCAGTGACGATGATGTCAGCATCCTTGATGGCCTCCTCGGGAATGGTAGTCTCAAAGAGCTTGCCAGGGGAGTCGACGCCGTTGGCAGCGCCAGTGATGACGGCGCGCATGCTGTCAGGAATGCCGAAGCCCTTGGGTGAAGCGACGGCAATGTCAACACCGGTCTTGACGCAGCCAGTGGCCAGGTCGAAGAGGACGTTGTTGGAGTCACCAACCCAAGCAACCTTCAGGCCATTGAGGCCAAGGCCGGAACCAGACGCTGAAGGGAAGGTCTCGTGGATGGTGAGGAAGTCAGCGATAGTCTGGAGAGGGTGGTACGCGTCTGAGAGGGCGTTGATAACGGGGACGGAGGAGTGCTTGGCGAGCTCTGTGACTTCGTTGTGGCCGTTGACGCGGGCGACCATGCAGGCGGTCATGGACGAGATGACGACCGAAGTATCGTACATGCTCTCATTGACCTGGGATCCGATCAGTTATACCACTCATACCCAGTCAAAGCTCAGCTCAGGAAGGGGAAACCACTTACACCAAGCTGGATATCATCCTTACCGAGGAACATGGGGTGACCGCCCAGCATCGTAACAGCAGCCTCGGTCGATACTCGAGTTCGGGTACTCCTCTTACTGAACATCATCGCAACAGTCCGACCCGCGAGACCGGAGCTGATCAAGCTCGGTGACTGACCGGACTTGACTGCTTGCTTCCGGGAGGCGGCATTGCGGACGAGGCTGGTGAACTCGTTGGGGTTAAGGTCGCTGATGGAGAGGAAGTGACGGGGTGCTGCAGTGCTAGAGGAGGAGGAAGAGGAGTAGCAGCGTTTTGAGAGATTGATGAGAGCTGCGCGGGCAGCTTTGGTGGTTGTGGGATTCATCATGAACGGCCAATTGGGCGCGTGACCAAGGCAGCAATGCTGGGTAGAGAGAGAGAGAGAGAGAGAGGATGACTTGCTATGTCGAGATTATTGAAATTCGAAGAGAAAGGATCGTCAAAAAAGTCCTGGCGGCGGTGAATTTTCACAGTAAGAAAGTGAGGTGAGTCTGACTGCCTCTTGGCTCTCGAGTCACCAAAAAAAGGACTACTGCAGGATGCTTGCGAACAATCAGGTCCGTGGTCGGCGGGTGCGCTAAGACTGGAAAGGATACGGTACTTCTCATTGCGGAAACATGGAGGACAGTTGTAGTGTAGTGAGCAGATAAGAGAGTTCCAACTTGGGTACACAAAGTACAATACTGAAACTCATTTCTCACTTGACAGACATTCTCTGAGAGGGGACGGTATTCTATCAAACACATGTAATCTGGAGTGATTTGATATTCAGATCATGAATCCTCTCTGTATGTCGAGATGACAGGGTTGTATCTACATGCAGTAACTACCTTATATGTACACGCATGTAAGGTGGTGACAGTGACAGTAAGCCCAAATGCGTGTCGTTTCAGTGGCCGACAGCGACACCCACCACCACCACTGCACTGCATCCACCAGCGCAGTCATCCACCAATCATTGCCCCACCCCCCCCCCCTCAGCAGTGATGACGCTTCCTACACGCTTCCGGTCAGGTCCTGTCTGTGCCTGTGTGCTCCCTGTCCAACGGTGCTCTCCTGCGACACCCTCCTCTGTACCTCTACCTCTACCCGTACCTGGAACCCCAGTTTCCCGCCAAACCTTGTTTTCCTCCCCCCAACTCGCTCCCTCTCTCTCCCTCTACTCCATCATTCCTTCATCGCTATTCATCTGATTATTCATCTTCGATATCTACTTTCCTTTCCCACATCCTCACTTGTTTATTTGATTCTACTGACCCTGTCGTCCCCAAGCCGACCCCGGCCATGCGACACCTCCCATCCTAACCACATTGCAGCCACAGCCAACAAGAGCCATCGCACACCATGTCACAAGAACAACGTTCGCTCCTTTCGCGGGATGATGACGATCACGACCAGCAACCCACCGAGACGGAGCCTCTGCTTGCCTCACAACGCCAAGCTCAGGCTGGTGCCGAGACCGATGACAATGATGGCACAGTATCTGAGACGTCTGCATCCCGCCTTCCCTCGACTTCCGAGAAGCCCAAGCGTCGCTGGCCATCCATCATCGCCATCCTTAGCCTCGGCGGCCTCGTCGTACTTGTCATAGTCCTCGGATTCATCTTGCCCCCAGCCATCCAGGAGTATGCGGAAAAGGCGTCCATCATCGAGCCCACCGATTTGTCGCTTGTGAATCTCACAGCCACAAGCGTTCGCGCACGCATCAAGGGCAACTTCCGCGTTGACGGCCAACGCTGCGAGAATGACAACTCCCGTCGCATTGGCCAGCTGATTGGTATGATTGGGAGGAGGTTGACGACCAACCAGACCACGGTTGAATTCTCGCTTCCGGAATATGACAATGTTGTCATCGGCACTGCAGTCTTTCCTCCTGCCACCGTTAGCGTAGTTGATGGCCACACCACCTTTGTCGACTTCATCGCCGACTTCACCCCCGGTGACTCCAACAATTTTCGCTTGCTCATCAACCGGTGGTTTGCCGGCAAGCTCGATACCCTAAAGATTACTGGTTCGACTGACTTGCGCCTTTTCGCCGGTATAATCCCAGTGGGGACCTACAGAGTGGTGGATAGCATGGTCTTCGAAGGTCGTTCTGTCTACAAATCCTTTGCATCCTACTATTTCCGCCAGATTGGCCTTTCTTAATATTAATACGCTTTGCTTCTTCTCTGCTGTTATGTTATCACTCTGAATACAAGACTTGAAGCTGATAGCCTTACAGCTAGAGCCCTGCCCATGCCCGATTACTCCATCGGCCACCTTAGCTTCCACGACGCACCCATGGACAAGAGCGGACAAAAGGCCATCGAAGCCGATGTATCCATCACCGCGTTTAACAAGTACCCTGTGACTGGGACCGTGCCATCGTTGGGTTTCGAGGTTCTGGTTCCCGCCTGCAACGATTCCGAGCCTTACATTCCTGTCGCAGATGCTGCTACCTCTAAGATCGAAGTTCATGGCTTCTCCAATGTGACGGCAAGTGGCAAAGGGGTCATCAAGGAAATCCCCGAAACCTTGACTCTGCCATGCCCTCTGTCTGAGCTATCCCCCCTGGATCATTTCATGGAGAGCTATATACATGGCGAGGATGCTAAAGTGTTCGTTCGTGGGAGGAAGCTACCCGGATCCGACACCCCTGACTGGATCGAATCTCTCATCGAAGGGATCACTGTGCCTATTGATCTGCCCGGCAAATCGTTCGGCGACTTCATCCGGAATTTCTCGCTTACCGATGTCGATTTCTCGCTCCCTAGCCCATTCGACCCGGAGTCCCAAGCGCGCGTCTCTGGCAATGTTGAAGTTCTGGCTGTGATCCCTGACGAGCTCAAGGTTCAACTTGGGATCAAGAGCATCCGATCCTTCGCCGATCTCTATTTCGAAAAGAAGAAGCTAGGAGAGCTGAACTTGAAGGACTGGCAGACGGCCAGGTCAGAAATGATTCCTGGCGTTGACGGCGAACAGGATCTGCTCAATGTCACGGCGCAGATCGTTGATGCGCCCATCGACATAACGGATAGCGACCTCTTTGCCGACCTCCTCCAGCGCATGTTCTTTGGGGAAGACGACCTGCTCCTTGATGTCAATTCGACCGTTGATGCTCGTGTCAGCACAGTCCTCGGCACCATTGTGGTGAAAAACGTCCCCGCTGAGGGCAAGATTCCAGTAAAACGTTCGTCCTCGTTTTGGTAGTCTTGTTACCACCACGCCCATCATACATTTCACCTTGTGAGGATCGCAGTCATTAAGCATCTTTATTCATAAAGTACAGCCGTGACCTCATGGGTTCACAGTGCAGGAGATGTGGTTGCTGACTTTGGCTTCAGGAATTCCCGGGGAGACGTTCAAGGAGTTCCTGCCACAGGTTTCGGATCTTCGAATCCTGAGCACCACCGCGACGGGCATGAAGTTGCAAGCACTGATGAACATTACGAACCCTACACCTTACACGGCTCTGGTTCCCTACGTCAACGCGCACATTTATGCGGGCGAATTCGTGATTGGAGAGGCCGAGGCACGGGATGTCAACGTAACGCTCGGAAACAACACCAACATTGTCATCACTGCCAACTGGGATCCGACTCTCTTCGGTGGCGATAAGGGCCGCAATGCTAGCTCCACCTTACTGTCCGAGTATCTCTCGGGCAGGAACACGACTATTGTCGTCAAGGGTCACCGAGACTCCATTCCGGGAATGCCTATCATTGGGGAAGCACTCTCTCACATGAACCTCACCATGCCAACCCCACGCCTGCATCTTCCTGATGAAGACCTCGACACAGATTCAAGAGCTTTCATCCGTGAAGCCACATTTCACGTCTTATCGTCCACAGCTTCTTTCGTGCTAGCTTCTCCGCTACGTTACAACACGATCTATGTGGACTACGTCAACGCCACGGCCTTCTACAACCACACCGAGCCTGTTGGCCAGATCGTGTACAATGTACCCTTCGGCGCAGCCCCGGGATTGACAAACACCCCCAGGATGCCTGTTCAATGGTCGGCCGGCAGTGTTGGTTACGACAAGCTGAAAGAAGCTCTGGGCGGAGGTTTAAAGCTCGATGCCTCCGCAGAGGTGACGCTGCGGATAGGCGATTGGGCGGAAACGGTACATTATGAGGGGGAGGGAATCGGCGCCAAGGTCAGGTTATAGACGACGATACGGTTATGATAATAGGGGTAATCGGCGTTCAGAAGACGTGGCTTGATTTCTTCCACTTCTTGCTTTTTTTTTTGCTTTTTTGGTGAGCGCATCTAGAGCCTCGTTTATTTACTACTGCGTCCGTCGGGAGGCTATCCTTTAGTGGATTACAATCTAGACACATGTTTATACACACATGGCTTTTTCCAACTGGACTTTCACTCTTTCTCATCTTGGAATGCTTGGGCCGTACACGGATTCTACGCGGCAAACCCGTGTTCTGGGCGATGGAAGAGCAGCAATGACAATAATTTCACGGCGCAAAGGCGAAGCTGAAAGGGAAGACTGCCGCATGCATCGGGCACCATCGCCGACATCTGGGAGTCCTTGGGAGGTTGGGGGGTAAACAAGAACATACCTCTATAGCTTCCTAGGCTCAGCTCAAGTCCATGTCAGCAAAACGATGTAAAATAAACAAAGACACTCAAGACGTGCAGAAACTGATCATGTAAATGAAAAAGGGTATAAGCACCTTTGTTTCTTCTTCTTCTTCTTTACATCGTTCCCTTTCACTTTTCTTTTCCTTGTCGTTTGTTTGGGGTTTTGTTTTTGTCCCTCGAAACATAACCCTCCTCTCCCAAATCGGTGTTCTTAGTTATTACAGCAGCCTCACGCCGGCTTCCCTCCTCTTCTTGACCTGCTGCTGCGCAGCGGCCGACATGCCACCGCCAGACGAACCACTGGCGTCGAAGAGCGACTGGCCTTCCCTCCTCTTCTCGTCCTCGATCTTCTTGAGCATCTTCTCCGTCTTGCCCTTGCCGCTGCCCTTGCCGTGGAACTGGTGGCTCATCTCCTTGAACGCCTCCTTCCTGTCGAGCTCCCTGCCGTTCTCATCGTGGTACTTGATCTCGACGTTGGGCTTGTACGTCTTGGCGAACAGCTCGGCCATCTTGCGAGATTGCAGGAGCTCGCGGCGGTGGTTCTCCTGGCGGGCGTACTCCTCGCGTTCGCGCTGGGACATGCGGTCGAACTTGCCGCTCCGGCGGTCGCGTTCGCGCTGGAGGCGGGTCTGCTCGTCGAGTTCGGCCTCGAGGAGACGTTTCTTGAGGAGGAACTCTGTGCGGTCGCGGTGCGCTTCAAAAATGCTCGAGGAGGTGGCTGGGTCGGCGACGAGGCCACGCTCGCGGAGGAGCGCCAGGGCGGCGCCCATGCCTTGGCCGACCGTCTTCTCCTCCTCGACGATGGCGGTGGATGAGGATTCTTCTGCCTGTTTCCTTGCTTGCTCCAGAAGGTCGGATTCATCTTGCGTGGGGTTGTAATTGTGGTTTGCGTCGGCCATCTCTTCATCTTCGTTGTAGTGGCTTGCCGCCCGTTCGGGGCTGCGGGTTGTTGTCCTTCGTCTACGGGGTTTGCGCTCTTCTTCCGAATCATCGTGCTTTGTGAGGCCGGCGACAAACTCGGAGATTTCACCGATGACGAGGCCGCCTTCTTGTTCACCGCCGTTCAAGGGTTCGTCTTCATCCGCTTGCTCACGCAGTTGCTTGGCTATATCTTCTGGACGCATCTTGCGCTTTTTTAATGCGGCTCGTCTTTGTGCGGCGAGAGAGGCTTGAAGGTCATCATCATCTACCAGGTCCTCGTCTGTGGTCTTCCTTCTCTTCTTTGGCGCTGATTCTTTGGTATCGATATCCATTGACTCTCCCTCTCCGTTTGCTGGCTCGAGAGGGAAAATGTCGTCTTCATCTAACTGCTTCTTGCGAGTACCCTTGCTCTTTTTACCTTTCTTCGGCTTCTTCACCTTGATTTCTGAGGCTGCCAAGTAGTCTGATGATGGTGCCGCTTCGTCTCCTGGGATCACAGATATTAGAGACACTCATTTCCCACGGTCCACGACAAAGTGCTGACTTACCAACAATATCATCGAGGCTGACGGACTGAAGCTTCTTCGACTCTTGCGTTGGCTGCTCCATGATAGCTGCCAGCTCACCTATGGCGCCGTCCTGATCCAGAGTGAACTTTTTCCTCTTCTTCCCCTCGATCTCCTCATCATAATGTGACAAAATACCCTTCTCGCCGTCCTCGTCATCCAAGGGGTTATAGCCTGGTTTCCGCTTCTTCAGTCCCAGGAGCTCTTCCCGCCTTTCCTTCTCCCGCAGGTCGAAGTTCTCTAGCTCGTCGCCAGACTCGTCATCCTGACCGATCATCGAGTCCTTCAGCGTCAGAATCTGCTCGTCACCGTCGAGGAAGGCCGACGCGTCGTGTGCGACCTTGACACCCGCCAGATCCTTCGAGGTATACTGTACAGCAGCGGCTGCCTCTGCCTCAGCTGCAGCGAGCTCCTCCTCAAGTTTGCGTGCCTTTTCGATCTTCTTTTGTCGCTTTTTTTGCCCAAGCAACCATGATTTTGCATCCATGTCTACCTTCTCATCTTCTTCGCCTAATCCTTTCCCTTCGAGTATTGCGAAACGCGCAGCCTGGTCGCGTGCCTTTCGAATGGCTGCTGCTCTCTCTTCGCGCCTCTTCTTCGTTGCTTCCGCCTCTTGAAGCTTCTTGTAATTCTCGTAGCCTTGCGCCTGGCGGCTCTCCAGGGTGTCGACCTCTTCCTCGGATTCCGATCTAGTGTCATTTTCCGCGCCAGGGACAGGCAGAGGCTTCATGCCTAGCGACACCCGAAGGCGATTCGTCTCTTCGATCGTGGCGGCATCCATGGTCGTGGGTTGATGTAACGACGACAGACCTATGCGATACGCAGGGCAAATGCCACTATGAAAGACGAGAAGCGTTTTTCGCGACCGACTTTCCTATATTTGGCGACGACTGAAGATAGGGACGAAAAGATGGGAGTCCAAGAACTATCATGAGCTTCTGATGCCTTGCGGTCCATCGTAACCACGTGACAGCCCCACCCCGCCTACGACAGCCTTATTACCAAAATTTCCCAATGGTTTGTTTTCCTTCCTTTTTCCTTTCTTCTTTACAACCACGGATCTGTGCCTAGCAGTCCCCCGCCACTTTTGTGTTTGGGGTTGATTGCTTTGCAGCTCGATAATCAAGGAGCCATCAACTTGTTATGGTGTCAATCGTCCTATCGACAGATCCAAGAAAGACTGGCCTTCCAGGCCACGAGCTTGCTCCTTCGGGGGTTTGAGCTCGTTGGCCTGGGTGTGCTGAGAGGCGCTATATTCCGAACCTTTTCTCCGAGGCCGTTGGCTTATGAGGATGAGGAAAACCATGGTTTGTCTACATATCCATCGCTCGTGACTGGTAGTTTGTTCGCTTTGCGTGATTGAAAGACTCGCTGATGTTGTATCCTTTGCCCGTTGGTCGGCAACAAAACTGTACCTTATTGTGATGGACCCTGCGCCGGGTTGGACTGAGTGACCTTGGTCAAGGCTTCCGGTGGCATCAGTTCGCAAAGAGCAACGTCACGATCGATTACTATGGGTGTTGCCGTCTTATCTCTCTGCTCCACGGACTGACCTGTTGCCATATTCACCTACCTACCCCTTACTGCACTTTTCTCACGGTTCTAGTTGCTGTCAACTGTCTTACGCAGACTTGCACTTTCGCTGATATTTTATATCGTACTTGCCTCGTCATCTGTCCAGCTGAACTATTGCAAATCATGTTGGCTGAAAGGGCGCCATGACCTTTATAAACATGGAAATCCAGATCATCGGGGGTCAGGGTCGCCATGCTCCGACCATCATGGAATACCATGTAAGAACACAAACCGGGCTACTTGCAGCGTGTTTATCGAAGTCTCAAACGCTCCAGCTCTGACCAAGACTTGCAAAGGCTGTACTTTCGTAGACATATACGTCGATGAGGCGGTAATCGGTCAACATGGCATCACCACACCCTCCTTCTGACTGCCTGTTCGTATACATGGAGGCCCAATCACGTTTCGTCGTCGCTCGCGGTATCGTGTTCAACATAGGATGCAAATTCCATGGTAGACTGGGTATTTACAGCTACCGTCTATGGTACAGTAGCACTGTGGGTGCATGCAACCGCAACTTTCATCCTCCAACTATCCTTTTCCCCTCCGTAGCTCCAATCGCTCGTTTCGGTTCGTTGTTGTGTTTTTTAAGAGGAAGCCTGCTCAGCCATGGCAGCAGCGTTGGCCTTGCCGAGATCCTTGGGGTCACCCTGCTTGCCGTTCTATTTACGGCGAAAATGGCATCTCATTAGCTTTCTCTTTGTTCCTTCCTGATTGTTGAATCCGCATTCGCTTCACCGATGGTCATCGCAAGGGGGTTGGAATTGCTCACCTGCCAGCGGGAGAAACGGAGCTCCATCTCGCCACGACGCTCAGCAGCGATACGCTTGTCCTCCTTCAGGCTACGACGGATCGCACGGGCCGAGATGGCCAGGAAGCGGTTGTAACTGCGAGGCGTTAGTTTGTTTTTTATAACGGCAGTTCGACGCTTCTCCTAAATCTGTGGCTTCGAACGCGCGAGTTTTGGTAGCATCGTCGCAAAGAGACCGGAGAAGCGCGAGGTGGTCGGGTAAGAAGAGTCAATTGGGAACGTACGTCAAACCAGCGGCCTTCCACGCAGCAGTCATTTTGGCGGTTGAGTCGAGGGAGTTGTTGTTGTGTGATGAGGGATGGTATGGGACTCTGATGTCGTCGCTGGATGTCCCGCGAGCAAAGCAGAAATGCGAGCAATTCCCGGGCATAAAGGTGCCTAAGGCAATATCCGAGGTTGTAGCGGCAAGCGTTTTTGGATGCTGACATAAGTTTATAATCACGTGACGAGCCCGAATCAGTTGATGCCCTGAATACTATCCTGGACCATGAATGATTAGTAAAGGATTGGGTTTAATTGTTGACATTAATCCGGAGGCCATCTTCCTTTTGCCCCGAGCCTGCAGCAAGTCTCAACACTGTAAATGCTGGTCGATTGCGAGACAGGGGCGCATGGGCGCATGTGGGCTTACTCACCACAACTTCTTAGGAAAGCCTCTCTACCCTGTTCTGAAGCTGCCCATGCACGTTCAAAGTGCTGTCATGTAGGGTCGTAGTGTCGGCACCCAATCGAAATGGCTGCAAAGGAAGATAAGCATAATCGAGGCGCCCGTTTTCCACGTTGGCAAGCTGAAGCTGCAGTCATGTTTCCGCCAAGTTACACCGGGGGGGACTCTGTGCCAGCCACCCTTTCCAACCGGGTCTGAATAAAGATAAGATGTCTCGTCGATAATCTTCTGGCTTATTGACCCCTTTCAATGTTGATGTGTTCTGGTGTCCTGTTCAGGTTGACCCAGTGAATCTAACTCCAGAACCGTGATGGCATCCAATGCTAACTCAGCTACCTCCAGCTTCCCTGGGAGGCGAAGGAGGCGTCAAGAATTCCTCCTTCCCGATGGCCGGAAGGTCATCGTGACTATGCCCGAGGAGTATAATTCTCTACGGGAAGAGTATTCCACCTCTGATTGTAATCACGTGGAGGTCGTCCTTCACGGATCGGATGAGCACCACAAATTCCTTCGAGGGACTCACGACCACCATCAAGACCGTCACCGGCGCATGACAGAGCGGCATGGTCGGGAGGTGCTGGAAGAGCTTCTGGATATTCAAGATCAGCTGAACATTGTCAAGGCCGAGATGGACCGTCTCAACAGCAACAGCAGCAGTGACAACCCTTTGAGCCATAACTTTAGCAAGTTCGGGTACCATGCTGCATTGCGGACTTACGACGACGAAAGTAGCTCCAGGGGCGCTTCGATGTCCGAGCTCGGCAGCGACAAGACGGCAGCGTCTTGGGAGGACCCTCGACCGGGGAGTACTGTCAAACTGTTCAAGCGTCCTGTCATCAAACAGTGGCTGCACCGTGGGCTCCTGTGGCGTGCCTCAGAACATACCGAGATCATGGCCGTCGAGCTCTTCTTTGATCTTCTGTACGGTTCGTGGAGACCGATTGGCGAAAGAATCTCCGGTGCGGCGGCATGTCTGGCTAATGCGCGTGTTGCAGTCGGGATCATCCACACAAACGGAGAGCACGTTTCGGAGGCAGCAGGAGGCAAGGAACTTCTTCGCTTCGTTATAACGTTCATCATGTCGTGGAATATTTGGTCGGACGTGACGAGATACGTCAGCTGGTTCGAGACGGATGATGTGACAACGCAGGTACTGATCCTTTTCGACATTGTCTGTCTTCTCGGGTACGTACTACCAGCCGTCGAAATGATGAGGCGGCCAGCCCAGGGACCGTCAATACTGATCCTTTGATTTCGTTCCCAGACTCACCACAAACATGACGTATGCTCTGTCAGATGATCACAGCACTTGGACGCCGCTCGTCGCATTCTATCTTGCTGCCCGTCTGAAGAACGCGGTAACCCATACCGCCACCGGCTTTGCTCTTCCCATGATCAAGTCCATCCTCCTGCTCAATGCTCTATTCATCTTCATCCCCTCGGTTCTCTGGATCGGGAGTATCTACGTCTCCATGCCGGTTCGTCTGGGTCTGGTCTTTCCGGCCCTGGCTATCGATGTGTACGACAAGTCCATCATCTTCGCCATGTTCGCTTGGTCGAAAAGATACGAGCAGACCTCGGTGGGCAGATCTCTGGGCAAGGTATTTGAATTCTTTCCCGCCATCAACATCGAGCACAGGGTAGAGAGGACCAATGCGTTCGTGTCTCTTGTTCTGGGATACTCGGTCGTGGGCGTCATGTTCCAAAGCCATGGTTCTGATGTTTTCAGTGCTTTCCTGGGCAAGGCCATCTTGGGGCTGATCCAGGCGTTCCTGTTCAACTGGATCTACTTTGACATCGATGCGAACAACCTCCATGTTCACGCCATTCGACGATCTGCGATGTCCGGTACGCACACAAATTTTACATCATCTGTCCATGGTACACTGACACTCGTCCAGCCGGCCTCTGGAGCTTTGCTCATCTCCCCTTTGTCATGAGCTACATTCTAGCGACTGCCGCAATGTCCAAGCTCGTTTTAACCACAGACATACCGAACGCGGATGCCTCGACTCTCGGGTCTCACTACTCACCCCTCGCCGAACCCGAGGTCACGGACGCCATCCGTCTGATTTACTGCTACGGCCTGGGCATCACTCTCCTCAGCATGAATCTCATCTCACTATCTCACGAGCACCGTCAACCTCCCAATCTGCGCTGGAAGAAACCCCACCGCCTCGCTAACCGCGTTCTCATCAGCTTCATCTACTTCGGTCTTCCCTGGGCGAAGAACCTCACGTCCCAAAGTCTAATCGCGATATCCATGTCCCTCATCCTGGACATCCTCCTTGTGGAGCTCTGGGGTACATCGTGTCCTGATGATCCTTTTATCGGGGAGAGAGACGGAGTCTGCGTTCGCTATCGTTCGTATTGCTGCAAGAGAGAGTTGAAGAGGGCGCTAAAAGAGGAGGAGGAGAAGCATCCCGAAAACTTCCGGGGCATGACGATCCCAGACCAGTGGGTGGAGGAGAAGGTTCGAGCAGATGCAGCAGTCGTTGATAAGAATGAGTCAACTGTGGTGCCTGAGGAGGTATGAAAGCCCACGTGGACGCAGAACCGAGGCCAGTGAACATGGCCAAGTCCGCTCTAGAAGTCAACCAACACGAGTTAATCCAGCCGTTGAAACGAAGGCTGTCACTGAAAACAGAGAAACGCGAGTATAAGTTATGTATTTCTCTAAAAGAAGTAGTATCTATGGAATATCTCTCTACATATGGAAACCGAAAGCAAGAAAAGGCTCCTCCTTAGTGGCTCACTCATGCCCCCCCCCCTTTTTCACATATTAAGTGCTGTATCGAGTGGCTGCTATATACATTTGTATCTCAGGCTCTTGTAGATGAGTAAGACTGCATGCGTTCTCAAAGCTTCACCTGAATAACTCTGGCAATACTTGGAGTTCCCTTCGAATTCATGGCGAAGAGATACCAGTAGCCGGGGAGGAGAACACCAGAATCAGAAGGGAGCTTGATGGACCACTGCTTGAAGAAGACCTGCGTGGCGGAAACGGACAGGCGGCGCTGGTCGGTGTTGACGGAGTGAGTAGCCGATCCCATGCGTACAAGTGAAAAGGTGGTGGCAGCGCCATCGCCCATTGTGACCAGCAGGGAGCCACCAGCCTTAACCCAGTTGCCCTTGTCGTCATTCGACGTGGTTAAGGCACTGATGGTTGGGCGGGCAGCGGCAGAACCATCGGAATTGAAGAGATACGGCGGCGAGAAGATCTCGGCATCAGGGTGGTTCGCCGAGGGATCGCATGCCCAGTCGTCATCCGAGGGGCCGTTGACCCAGCATAGACCGCCGCCACCGCTGAAGACGGTACCGTCACCGAGAAGAACAGAAGACGAGTGATAGTTACGAGGCTTGGACTCGGCGTTGAGAACTTTCCAGGTCTTGGTCTTGGGATTGAACAGCTCGGGATACTGGACCGACTCGATGTCGGTGAACAGACGACCGCGGAACTGCCCGCCCGTGACCAGCACGGTTCCGTCAGGGAGCACGACGCTGTTCGCGAAGCCACGGGGGTAGTGGAGATCAGACACCTTCTCGACGGTCGCTTGCTGACCAACCTTGGGGACGGTGATGATGTAACTCGTGGTCACGGCTGCGGTATCGTCGTACATGGGAGTGCCACCGGCTGCAAGAATCTTGCCGGTGTCGTACATGACATTGGTTCCGCACATGGCATCATCGGTTGCATTGCGCGTACCGGCACCAGTCGTGGAGCCCCCATTGGCCGTTCCGTACCAGTTCATCGCTCGGCTGGGGCCGGCCTGGAAGACACTGCCGTCCGACCATCCATAAAGCCAGGCGTGGTTGTCACGGCGCCAGCCGCTGTCCTGGGTGTTGAGAGCGTCGGCGTTGCATCCGTTGAGCATGGTCCAAGTGTTCGAGCTCGGGTCGAAGACCTCACCGTTCTTGGACGTTATGCCTCCAGTGAAACTGCCGCCGATCGTGAAGACGTTGCCGTTGGACAGCGTGGTCGACGACTGGTAGCCACGGCCCATGTTCATGTCATGTGCACGAGTCCAGCTGTTGCTGGCAGGGTCGTATATGCTGACGACCGAGGCATCAGAGCCTCCGGTGACCACAACTCTTCCATCCTGCAGACTCGATATGCCGGGGCAGAACATGTCGTGCTGCGTGTTGCTGATGGTCATCCGGGACATGGAGCCAGTGGTGTAGTCAAACGACGCAAACTGCGTGAGTCCCGTCGTCCTGCCAAAGGAGAAATCCGCGTTGGCAGAGAAGGCCATGAGGCGGGTCGCTTGTGGCTGCTGAGGGACGACGTAGACTGCAGCTGGCACGACGGGGAATTGGATGAGGCCCGACCATTTACCACCCTCCGACGGCTGTTGCGTGATGGGCTTCGCCTTTGTGATCAACCGGATCTGGTCGAACTGAGTATTCTGGGCTTGTGTAAGAGATGACTGGGCGCCCTTGACGTGGCAGACGTTGTTCTGCCTGTCCCAGATGGCATTGCTGCAGACTGGTGTGGTTGAGCATAATTCGGCGCAGGCCTGAGCGGAATTGAAGTTACCCAAGGCGTAGATGCTTGGTCCTTGCCAGTCCGTGTTGGCGCAAAGGGCATACTTGGAGCCGTCTTTCGTGGTCAGAACTGATTGCTGGGTGTCGCAAGTAAAGCCCCCAGCCGGACCGCCGCCGCCGCCACCAGTGGATGGATCAGAGATGATGCGCATGCTGTCGAATCTGGTGGCCGTTGCCCAGGTGAGTCCGTTGGCTGCCTTGACATGGCACCCTTGCTCAATACGGTCATAAACGCCCTTGACGCATCCATTTGTTTGCGAGCAAAGCTTGACACAGTCGGCATTGGTTGCGATGCCCTTTGTGTACGATAATGTCTGGCCTTGATAGTCTGTACATCGTACATTCATTCATCTGGTCAGCCTGATCATTCGCAAAGTCATAGCCGGAGCGTGCTTTCTTCTTGTTTTATCGACAGCCGAGCTTGATGAAGAATCGAGGGGATTTGTCTTACCGCTGTGCTGGCATATCGCCCAGACACGACCTTGGCTGTCTGTAACATTGGTCTCCTGGGTCGGACACTTGGAGATGGGGCCGTTGTAAGGACGGATGGCATCGAACTGGTCGTTTTGCCGCCACACGCCATTGTCATTGGCTGCTTTGGCATGGCAGTACTTGTACTGGCGGTCATACACGGCCAGGACGCAGCCCTTGGTCTTGTAGCAATAGTCGGCGCAGTCTGCATCATTCTGGACGTTGGCGAGCAAGCTTGTGGGGTTCCATGCATAGTCAGTCTTCTGGCATGCTGCCCACGAGTTGCCGGCAGAGTCCTGCACTATAACATCGGTGGTCGGGCATGAAGTCAGAGACTGCTGACCAAGTGAAGGGGCGATGTGTGTGTTTAGGAGAACCAGGAGCGAAAGACCCAGCGTGGGCTTCATGGTGGCTGTAAGTGCCGACAGTGATAAATGCATCCCTGAGCCTGTGATCTATCGGATCTAGTACGTATTGGTCAGAACCAACGTCAAGGAAAATGACAAGTCGTTCTGAGTATCTTGCCGACCATGGCTCAAGCGGAGAGAGGCGGCTCTGATATACAAGTACATAACCAACCCCCCCATGTCTCTTCACCATAATTCACTTGGCATTTTGATTCCTCTTCTCTCGGCGAATCCGAGGTCGGGGTGAGGAAATGGAGAAAGCCACAGCCACAGCCGTGAGCTCCGTTAATAGAAGCAAACCTTGGTGGGCAAGCTTCAGGCATATCAAGAGGTCTCGCCTCATCCAAGATGGCCAAGGACGCAGGCTCTTGAAGTGGGGAAAGGGGGTTTCCTTTTGAGTACCATTCATGAAGAGTACAAGGCCCGGGCTCATCCGAAAAGCCTGCATCAAAGTTTGGGACGATGATACTTGAGTGCAGCTCAGCTCGGCAGGCAGCTGACAAGAAGGAAAGGCCAAGGGCATTGGAATCAGCTCGCGCTTAGACAGTGCACGCACGCACCATAGCCGATACCAAGAAAACGGGTCTGTTTCTGTACGCGTCGTTCAGCCCTTCCGGTAGCGTAGGTGAGGGTCACCAAGATCGCAACCACTACAGGTGCCAAGTGTGAAGTTTAAAAAACAAGACACGAGAAACAGAATGAAAGAAAAGCTCCGTAAGGAGGTGCACAATGAAGCAAATGCCCAATTGGGCGAGGAGACCCAGCGTCCAAGCGTCTTGTTTGTTTCGAATCTCGTAGGGCTTGTCGATCGTCATTTAGGGAACTCGAGCGAGCTAATACCATCTGATCCATGATCCCAGCAGATGGACAACACTACTCACGACAACGACGAGGTGGTGATGCTGTGGGAGGACCAGGAGAAGTCCCAGCTTCGCGTTACCATCTCCATCCTTCCCGCCGCGATTCAATCGTCACTCTTTGCAGATCCCTGTGCCGATCGATGGTCAAATATTGGTGCCCGTCTTCCGCAATCCGGAGCATCTTTGCGAGTGCTCTGCTAACGCAACCTTAACTCGACTGGTCTAGAAGTAGCCTAACTTACGAGCACGACTTCGTCCGTACTTACTTGTGTGCCAGGGACCGGGAGTCTAAGGTGATTGGACTGAATGTGTTAGCGCAGAGAGTTTCTTCATCCAGCTCGGACAGATGGCGCTAAGAAAACAATAGCCTGTGGCCCTGCTGTGCCTTGTTGTTGGCGTGCGTCCACTTTCTGGTGATTCGAACTGTTTCAGATGCAGGTCTGCCAGAGAAGCGAGTACGAGTGTCTGTGTGTTTGCGGTCGAGTCAATTACGGCTCATCATTTCCTGGCCCGAGAACTCCACTTCGGCCAAATCGCATCAGGGGAGGAGAGAGGTCCTTGTTGTGTGGCTGTGATAGTTTGACCATTGAATGATTACTGCCAATATTTTGTATAGCTGGTGATGATTTCTCCAAGGCTGAGCTCTCTCCTTTTTGCCGTATCAGAGTTCCTGGGGTACGGGTATTTCTGGCCTCGTTTTCATTGTTCGCGACCCCGAGCTTGTATCCTTCGGTTTGTCCTTCTTGGCCAATCGTCCGTCTCGTGTGTGGCTGGGCATCTTGCGTCTTGCATCTTGCGAGGCACAAAGACTGCTGCTGCCTAGCGAGGTGCAAGTCGTACGAGTTGATGGTCTAGAGCTATCCACGTGGCGAACACCGTCTGGAGTGTTCAGATCTATTGGCAGCAGTCGAGGTGGCGTTGTCGCATCGGTCAAAGCATATGACGGCCCATCTTCCCTCTTAGCTCCCGATGTGATCTCCGGCAGGCGGGCACGCAATGACTGACCATTTGAGAAGAGGACTGTCCAACTCTGACTCCTTGATAACACTTGCATGACTTGCGTTTGCGATCTCTGGGCCTAGATACCGGAGGTGAAGCGCACCATTCACATCGCGAATGCTAATAACGCGATAAGGTTGAGGAGACAATTAGCTAGTACTGCTCTCCGTGTCTGGTATCCGAAGTGAGGAAAGGAGCCTCATCACTGCCGAGACAACTCGATTGCTGATAATTGGAAGTTGCACTAAGTCGATGGTCACGTGATGGGTAACCCTTTTCTAATAGATGGAAGTCACAATAATGTACGCGTCCTCATCGTACTCGCGGGATACGAATATACTTTACTTTACTTTACTTTACTTCTCATTAAGCATTGTATAATCAACCTTGCATCTACACTGTATTCCCCTGGTCGCAACACGGATCGCAACGCGAAAGAAGAAATGAGCTACTCTTCTCATCTAGGCATGTGTACCACCAGGAACAGCAGAGGACGAGTTGTGCAAACGTTCCCCCCCTCGTCTTGAGCTGGTAACATGACGCATTGATGACCTGGTTGCAAATATAAGAGGGTCTCACATGGAAACAAGAGCAATACAGATTGAAACGGAAGTACACGTGATCCCCGAGGGAAAAAAAAACCTAGATATGTTCAAACTGTGCCACGAAAGCGGCAAAAGCCATCCATCTCTCTTTGCCTTACATTTCTCTTAGGGAATAACCGGTGCATCATAACATCTCGCCGAATTTACCACGTTGGCTTGGAAGCCTGTAGAACTGCTCTTACTGTACGGCGAGGTTAGATCAAACTTGAACACCTCCGTCGACTGGGACCCCATGATGAGATTAGGCCCGTTGGCATACGCAGCAGTCCATGGACTCGCCGATAACATGGGCCAGCTGTTGACTGTGGTCGCTGTGTTCGATGAGAGATCCCAGTTGACGAGAATTGAGTTGCCGCCTGATAACGTCACGAACCACATCTTATTTGTGCCGGCAATGAACGCCCAGTCTTTGATTTGGTAACCCGGGTATTGGCCACCGGTGCCAGAACCGACTACGGTGCCATAATTTGGTGAGCCTAGAATGACATCAATCTGCTGCCAAGCCGACGAATCACTCTCGATAATCCACATATAGCCTAATGAATCGATAGTACCTGCGCTGCCAGTCATAGCAAAGCCGGTTGTTGGCAAGATATTAACAGCGCCAGTAGCTGGGTTTATCGTTACGACGGATATCTGAGTTCCCGTGACCGGGATATACCCGTAAAGCTGGCCATCTATGTGGTTATAGCTAAGGCCCAGTATCATCTGGCCGTTGGCTTGTATCGGGCCAGTGCCGATCTGAGTAACAGCATTGTTGTTGAGGTTGATCGAGTACAAGTTTCCATTAGAGACCATGTTGTAGCCTAATGGATTGCAGCCTTGCGGCGTTGGCGTTGGAGTCGGCGTTGTTGTCGTCGTCGTCGTCGTCGTTGTTGTTGTCGTTGTCGAGCTTGTAGACGTCGAGGTTGATGATGAGGACGACGATGATGATGAAGTAGAGCCTGTAGACGCCGAGCCTGTAGACGCTGCAGAGCCTGTAGATGCTGTAGAGCCTGTAGACACCGAGCCTGTAGATGCTGCAGAGCCTGAAGACACCGAGCCTGATGATGCAGCACTCCCTGTGAGGACAGAGGTAGATGAGATCGAGCCAGAGCTAGAAGGACCAGTGCTGGCACCCGTCAAGCTCTGACTCCCTGTTAGGCCCCCAGATTGCGAGAGCGTGCTGCTAGCGCTGAGCGCAGAAGAGATGACCGTGCCTCCTGAGCTCACCGGCCCGGACGCAGACGCCGAGGCCGAGGCCGATGCAGAGGTCGAGCCGAAAGCAGTGGTACTGGCGACAGGCACGCTAGGGTTGTCGTAGATAAGGAGCAGAACGTTGCTGGCGATGCTCTGGCGGCGTTGGAGGATCTCGGTGCCGCCGCAGGCCTGGGTGGCATTACCAGGGCACGGGGCGTTGCACTCGGTCAGGAGGACGCGAGTGGTGGAGGCGTAGTTGCTGCCGCAATAGCAATTCTCACCGCTGACACCGAACAGGGGGAACCCAGAGCACGCGCTGCCGCACATATCCAGAGTCATCAAGCTGGACGAGGTCTGGAAGGTGAAGCTGGGGAAGCCAGCGGTCGAAGCATAGCAGCCCGAGAGGTCAAAGCTGCTGACCTCGGGAGGATAGCCAGGCACGCTAGACGAAGTGGCAGATGAAGAGGCAGACGAGGAGGTTGCCGTGGCCGTGGCCGTGCCGCCACCGGCGCTGCCGCTTCCTGTAGCAGGGCTGGCCGAGGTTGCAGCGGTGGGGATGGTGATGCCACTGGTGGGAGTAAGGATGATGACCGTCGTTTGTCCGCCGATGATCACGGTCTCAGTTATCGGTCCCACGATCTCGTAACCGCAGGGTCCGACGACAGTGAAACAACTGCTGCAGTCATTAGGCGCACGACCGGCGCAGACCTGGCACTGGCTCGCTGCCTCCTCGGCCAGCATGAAGCTCGTCTCCGTGATCTGCTCGTAGCAGACGCTGAGGTCGTCAGAGACCTGAAGGAGGACGCCATATTCATTGCCACATGTGTCTGACTGTGCAGCAACGGAGGCCAGGCCTGAGACGGCCACAGCCAGCCAGGATACAGCTGATGACCTCTTCATGATCTTCGCCGGTAAGGTCAAAGACAAAACGAGTGTGATGGAAATAAGAAAATTACCGATTATTGCAAAGAACCAGGCACGAGAAGAAGTACCCAGCTCAGTACCGGACAGTGGCAAGGTTTTATAAACGGGCACCCAAGGTCAACTCGGGGCGACCTCTTCTTGCTCCTGTTCTTGTTCTTGTTCTTCTTCTTCCCTAGGTGCTAGAACAGGAATACGAGTATTAGACCCAGCAGTCTCTACATACGTACAGCTAATAACGGCTTGATGCCACCATTCCAGCATCATGTAGTCGACAAGAGCTTTGCACTCTGCATCGGGATAAGTACTACTACGTAAGTAGCATGCCACCATTCTAGGTTCAGCAACATTCCAGCTATAGAAGATCCACATAAACGCCCGAATACTGGCGAAACAACAAGAAGTGAAGAGAGAAGCAAGGGGATGGGAAAGAAGAAGGTGAATAAAGAAGAAATGCTTATCCTCTGTGTTTCTTCCCTCTTTAATCCTTCTCCTCCTTCCACAAGTTGACGTGGCTTCTGTGAGCAGTTAGTTGTTGGCTATAATGTTTTTCAAGGTCGTGTACGTGTGGAAGTACGAGATAAGATAAAGAAGACACGGCAAGGTAAAGTAAAGCAAGGCAAAGGCAAACCAAGCCAAGGTAGGCGGTATGCATCAAGTAGAAAATTGCAGACTGACAGTGGGCAAGTCCAATACTGAGTTTTACTTGGCAACGGATCGGAGACACGAGATTTAAACTTGGGAAAAGCCAGATCCATCCGACAAATCCTATCCTATGTACTCCGTAATGTACTATAAGTATACTAACACGACTATCTACGGTTATGGTCTTTCCGCATGGTGCACCGCATTCTCGTGCGTCAGATTTCACATTCCAGTCATCTAACGGGGACGGACCCAACTGCAAGGAACCATTCCACGCCACTCAGGATCTATTTGAACCCTAATCTCATCAATCAGAAATAGAACCCCGAACATCTTCGCCTCTTGCAACAGCGGCCGCTCCTGATTCATACTCGGGACTCATGGGAGCGACAAGGTGGGGGCGCAATCTCGGGCTTCCTACTTGTACTTATACAAGTATCACAATCATCTACCTGGAATCTTGAGACAGACAGAAACCATTGCCCCCTCCCCTTCTGGTGGACGAGAAGCCAAGCCAAAATATCATTCACCCATGATCTAAAGCACACATGGCAACAGCCTCTCAGGACGAACGGTTCCTTGGAGCGAAAGCATCATGTGATATCTGAGCCGCATGTATTGCAACTATCGACATGCCTGGCCAGTTGAATTATAGGCCATCTTATCATCTTCACCAGCGCCACGCCTTCTTTCTGCTACAAGGACTTGTACTTATTGGTCAGAATGTGGAAAAACGTACCTGGCGATGCAAACCAATCTCATCCAAGAGGCAGCAACCGAGTTAAGACATGGCGGCACGCCTTCGCTTCCATTTAGTTCCAGGCTTGTTTTTGCTCATGCGCTTCGCTCAGAGAGCACTATCCTCAATGGAAACGCCACAGAAGAGGTCCATATGTACTTGTGCATATACTTGTACGAGAACCAAAACACCGAGGGAAAAAAAACCACTCACCTGATGATACACAAGCCTCTCTCCCCACCCTATTTTGTGTTTCCTCTCCAGATCTGAGCAAGCGGGTCTAGTTGGACTACGACTAGTCAGGCGAGGTACATATACTTGTAAGTAATCAGGGCAAGCTAGGGATCTTGTGTTTGATAGACGTGTCTCCGGGTTCAGTACGCCCACTCACGTTTGGAATGATCCAGACCTGGAACCGCGCATGGCAATCTTCGACGGGAATAACTTACCGACTCCCATGTATTTGCGATTTCCGCTTCTTGCACACGAGCAGATAGTATCCCCTTTGGTTGATTGTAGACATTTCACACTCCGTCCATTCAGTAAGGATTTGGCTTTGGTTCAATGGGGGAGCTATGACCATGTGGCGGGCGGGAATTCTACACACGTAAAAAGTACCTAGTTTGTGATTTTGAAGACCGCATTGGGAACTGTTCGAAAACTATATATGTATGGTGTGTAAGATACTATTTCCATCTCGGTATTATTCAGACGTTAGACGTGCGTCGATGCGTGTAATCCAAGCTGCTCCCACACACCAAAAGAGTTTGGTGAACGATATACGTATATGTACGTCATGAGCACAATAGCTGAAGCAACGTTACTCGACTCCCTAGGTAGCCTGCTGTCCTCGTTTTCATCTGCATCCGACAAAACTCCATCTCTACCGCTGCTTTCGGACGTTTGTCAGCTTCGTTAACCTTTTATGGAGCCAGTCTTCAAACCACACTCAGCCGACACACCTGGCAAACAAAAGAAGTGTCGCGCCAATAACAGCGATGCGAGAAATCAGGGACGACCAATCCGTAGAGTAAAAGGGCAGGATATACACATGCCATCTGATAGCAACTTGGATTGCAAGAAACAAAGAAGAGGAGGGGGCATGGATTGGAAAAAAAGAAAATCAAGGTCCCCCAGACGCCCCGGCCATGAGCACAACCGTTTGATGCAGCCTCCTCCTGTCGACCTCCTTCTTCAACATGACCAAGCAAGTCGCCACAGCCAGCCTTTGCATCTCCTCCTCCTCGTCCTCCTTCGCTCCCTTTCCATCTCTCCACTCTTCCAGGTCGATCTCCAGCTTCCCTCCGTTACCTGCCGACCTCCTCGTCGACCCTTCGGTCCTAAGCTCGTCGCTCCTGACCAACTGAGCGATTCTCCTCCTCCTCTCCTCCTTCTTCCCCCCTCCGGCGAGATGCACCGTAGTGATGCGCTCGAGGATCAGGAGGGATGAGGTCGTGGGTCCAGCCTCGCCGCGTTCACTGCGGCTGCCGTATCGCCAGCGAAAGGTCCCCAGGGGCGTGCGCAGGGTTTGCGATCGGGTCATGCAGCCTTCCGAGGATATCTCTATGGGTTCCGTATCCGGTAGAGGTCCAGAGTTCAGCAGGTTGGAGACTTCGGTCGACGTGAACACCGGCTGGTAGGACTCTGAACTGGGCAGAATCGTGACCTTGGGAGGACGGGACGGGCCGAAGCGGTACGTCGTGATGCATGCCGGGGAGTGATCCTCTGCGCGAACGAGAACACAGCTGTTCGACGACGACCGAGCGTCTCGGAGCGAGGTGTAGGCAAGATCCCCTACCTCACCTGTTCGAGTGACATGATACACCGGAATAGGGACCGGCTTCGGAGGCAGCGGTAGCGCGATGAGTGGATGGCCTACAGTCTCGATCTGGAACCTCTTTGTCGGTTTGAAACCTGGCGCAGTAGGTCCAGCCAACACAGCTGATAGAAGGGCACCTCCAGCGCGATCCTGCCCAACAAGACGAGAATCGTCGTATGCCGGTAGCTGGTCGTCTGAGGTTTGTGAAGAGCTCGAGGTAGGTGTGACGGTGCCGAGCTCCAATGTCGACGAGTAGTCTGGAGGGAGTGAGCCAGGAGAAACTGACCGCGATTTATTGCTAATGTTGTTGTTGTTCTTTGTGGTAGATTCGGAGAAGAGGTTTGGAAATATGGAGTGAATACCGATCGATGGCACATAGCTGGCTGCAGATCTGCCGTCCGCCGGAGTCATGGCGAAAAGAACAGGTAGGACAGAGGTCGGATAAGTCTTTTGCGGCTTGGAGAATCAAATAGGGCTTGATTGATGCCAGTGAACTGGGCTGCGAAGCCAGGAAGACTTTTTTATATTCAAAAAAACATCATGTCGTCCAAGTCAGGTCTCCAACGCATACATACAAAAGCGGCACTCAATCTGCCTTACATAGCCTTGCAGGCGAGGCAACCGTGTATCGATGCCCTTAGGATGAATGTACATTTATCTTGAAAGTGACTTGCACCCCGAACTCGCCCATCAACACGAAATACGAAGCCTCGCATATAAACCCTCCCTCCTTGGGCGCACCTCCGACGTGCACATGCATGCTGTATACTTTACTCGTAGTAGTACTTGCTGAGGTTCCCCAATGTACGGAGTAAGTCCAAGTGGATCAAATGATGCCGCACTGCACTAGCACAAAGTCTGGCTTCACAGCTTCTGGGGGACAAGAATACGGGGAATACGATACGATCCCAGAAAAGCGTCAGGGTAGTGAGTGTGGAGTATCTGGTTATGGAACCAATCCAACCCAATTCAGCATGGGGGAGCCCAGCCGCCTCCTCCCCCCCCCCCCTTTCGGGCTAACTACAAGCGATGCTTATGTTTTATGCTACCAAGCTGTACATGTAAGTAATACTCTCACTATTACGGGAACTTTTGCATCCTGCCCTTTTGTCTCTGTGAAAAAGAATGATGACGCATGCCAGAGCTGACGAAGCCGTTTTGTCCAAATAAGTTGTACTCATCGATCCATGTCCGATCGTCACCGCTTATTCGAGACTTCTTTTCTTTGCCCTCCATGCCAGACTTTGGGTAAGATCCCTACTTGTGCCTTGGGCGCTTGGGATCCATCTTGAGATGGGGAAAAACAGAGACATTTCTCCTGTCTATCGTGTCTGTTCCGTATTCCTCGGGTTTCACAATCCAGGAGGAGGGAGGGGGGACCTCCCGCTTGACAGGTCTCACATCTTTGCCTAGGTATGCTCTCACACCCACGGTGCTCGGCTCAGCTCAAGACTAGAGCACCGAACGTGCGTATGCAGGACAAGGAGCTGGATATCCGAGTTGCGTGCATGATGATACTGCGATTCCCGTGTTTGTTCTGTCGGGTTCGTTCCCTGGCTGGATCTGTGTCATAAAGTTCAAGGAATTGCCGTGACGAACATTAGTCTTTCGTGGTAGGAACTTGCTTCTGTCCTGTGCAGCACCGTTGTTCCATCACCTTCTCGTCTTCCCGAAGAACCCCATATCCTTCTGCAGCTGTTCCTCCACCCACATGGGCCACTGGTTGTACATCTGGTGCTCGTAGTCCACCATCGCGTTGAGATGTCTTAGCCACCTATGGAACCCTGGGTTATCGATGGTGCCTGGATCGTTGTGCTCGCTCAGCGAGGACCTTGGCTCTTTGGAGCGTACTACTCGTTCCTGTTCTGAAATGGCGACCATGATCTGCGAAAGGGCAATCCAGTGAGAGTGCAACAGGAGGATGGTTTGGTTGTCTTGGTTAATGAGTTCTTGGAACGATGCGTGCGGGAGGAGCATCCACCAGCCATAGGCTTGGGAGTTTGCCTTGTAGGCTGATCCTCTCGCGTCAGTATATGAGTGGGGTCGTCTAGGATCCAAGGCACATTTGAGAACATACCATCAAACGAGTCGGTGTACAGCTTCTTAACGATCTCCGTCAGCTTCTCATGATACTCCAGCTCAACCTGTCCGACGCACAGCGGCCTCAACCCATCAATCGCCTCGTTCGCCATATCTGCCCACCCTCTCTGGATCAGGGGTAGGCTCTCCATTGCCGGTGCCAAGACCTCGAACTGCTGGTCGCCCATCAGATTCTCAAACATGGGCTGTATGCTTCGAAACATCATCTGCATAGCCACAACGACAATGCCGCGGATGAAAGTCAGGTACTCGGCCAGACCATCGTCCAGGCTCACGGATTGGAAGGTTAGGGCAAAACAGGTCGCCACAAGAGCATTCGCTTCTTCGTAGGTGGTGCTCATTTTGGAGGCTTCGGCGAGTCGCTTCTTGATCGCCTTGATGGCTTTGAGCCGATGGGACATGGCGGCAGAGATGAGGGATGCGTCAGTCGAGATGAGCTCCGAGGCTGCGAACCCGAGAATGGCGTGCATGAGAAATTCGTGCTATCTCAAGGTCAGTTTTCTTCTTTAGTATCATGAGATAACACGAAAACCGTTGGAACACACATTATGCGCAATGCAGGGGATCTCATGTGTCCAGATGTCCTCCTGGCCGAGAGGGTGATGAGGATAGCATTGTGTGAGGAAGTGCTGGAAGAAGCGCATGTCTTGTAAGCTGAAGAGAGGGATCTGGTTGTGAGGCTGCATCTCGATGGTCAGCATAGGTGACTCTCCATCTACGATCAACAGTCTGATCGATTCCGTCTTCTCACCTGATGTGTGATCTGCGGCATCGACGGATATTCGCACTTCAGGCCCGTCTTCACACAATGGCCGCACGAAGGCCGCGTTTCCTGGCACTAAGCGCGGATACACATGTCAGCTTTTGACTTTTTTTTTCTCGACCGTTTTGGATATGCTCCATGGCTACTCAGCAGTCTCTGGTCTGACCTTTATGCGCCGCCTTTTGCAATTATAACATCCTCTCCTGCTCTTGGTGTGGCCCCTCCTCTCCAACCTTTGCTTGCCCGCGTTTGCGCGCGCAACGTCTCCACTGCCCGCTGACGATTCACGATTGGTGTTGCTCGTGTTGTTGTTGCTGTCTGAACTGGGCGACGTGCCGACTCTTGGGGAATCTGAGAAAAGATCAAGAGGTGTCGGCGCGACACTTGGGACGGGCGCAAGGTCTGGGCCCAGGGGGTAGCCCGTGGTGGAAGTGGCAGACGGGCCAGGTTGATGATCTGCCTCTGCGGCTTGAAGAAAAGCAGCATAGTCGAATTCGGAGGGGTCATCGTACGGAAGAAGCGAGCCTCCAGAGAGATGACCTAAATCCATGATTGCGGCGTGGGCTCTCCGGAAGGTTGGTAAGTGATGACAATGAATTGTAGTTGCTTGCCCAGACGGTTTGTGATGGTTGTTGGTGAGAGTCGAATCGGGCCGGGAAGTATTAATGAAAGCTGGGTTGCGTGGTTTGGGTGGGAGTTGAGTCGGGAAATTAAGCCGCTTCGTCTCGACTCATAAGCGCCCCAGCAATGACGGACCAGGGAAGCTGTATCAATCTGTGGAGGAGACTTGAGGATGGATCGATCTCCATAGCCCTGAAGAATGGGGAGGGGGGGGGAGGTCAAGGCAGCAGCACTTGGGGTCACAACGAGGCGGTGCTGACAGCTACTAGGTACTCCTCCTCAGTAGTAGTCCTAAGCGTTATTCAGGATGGTGCAAGATGCAAGCTGCGTCATCCGTCTTTAGCTGGTATTATTGCCCACGGCGTCGCACGATGCAAGTCAATGGCAGGGAGTGCCGAATCGAAGCTGAAAGAATTTGGGGGATTCGTAATTGATGGTGCAGCCAAGTAAACGAAAGCTGAAGTCGATTAGAACAGCCAGTACGTGAATGAGAGTTGGTCTTGGACAGGTCTACAGATCAAATGTGGTTCAACTCAGCTCAGGGTCAGGGTAGGGTAGGGTCAAGTCAGGGTAAGAGATGCAGACACACGGCCTATCTCTGCGCCGGCAAGGCGAACCCGTCTTATTCATCGTCGTATTAACAATGGCCTGAGTTGGTTGCACTTGTAGATTCACCAGATTCACCGAGGCTCCCCGGTCAGCTTATTTCTAGAAGTCTCAACCCGCCTAGATGAACCTGTCTCGGGGCGAGTTGCCGAGCTGAACACAGACTATTCTACGGAATACAGTACAACCAACCTAGATAGCGCTCAAGTCCCTTGAAGTCAAATTGCTGCTCTTTTTCAGGTGTGCTCCTGGTCGCTGCAAGTAAGCAATTTTTACCTACAATGCTCCCCGTTCCCAAAGGATGATCTTCCCTGGCCGCCTCCCTCCCTTGTACACATTGTCTTCAATGCCCCCCTTGCCCCTAATCGCCCACTGTCATCAATCTTTACGAATTTTGGCCGCTTTGACGCATTCCACGCGGGGGAACATCCCCGGAGGAATAGATCCCTGGATCCTATTTTGCCATTTAGTTGTAATGCCGAGAAGAAGGGCCCCTGCTTTGGTCCCGCTCCCGCGGAGCTGGGTTGCCACATATTCATCTGCCAGCTGATTCTGAAAAGAAAAGATTCCTTGCTGCTTTCGGATTGTCAGACGTTCTTTGTGAGGTTCCTGTACTCGGAATTGACCAACGAGGGGTCAGGGCTGATACGCGTGTTGTTGTCGAATTGCGCGAAATGGCTGCTGGAGCCAAGACTGTGAGGGGATCTCCGTTCAATCACTCGGCCAAGAAAGAGGGTAATAAAAGTCGCATCTGTTTCTTTCCAAATCGTAACCCGTCAGGAAAAGTTCATCCATAGTCTGTGATCATGTAGCAACTAATGGAAGTGAAGGGGGTGTGTTGTGCGGGCGTGGGATCTGGCTGGCTGTTGGTAAGCTTGAACACCACATATGGGGTCCGTGTGAGCGCATTCTACCGCGATGCATCCATAGGAATGGGGACATATCCTTAGACTTGGACGTCAATACCTGAAATCCAATAACCAGAAATTGCAAGCTTCGATCGTTCCAGTGATGCATTTGACCAGCACGCATGCGTTAGGTTACAAGACGGCACCAGTTGTGCAAAGGTCGGGGTCCGGAGCATGGCTCGCGTTGTGAATTAAAATTGTATAATATGCATATCTATGATGCATATAGTCCTTGAATCTGCATGCTTGTCGGATAGGGAACACGAATACCCGTCGAAGGAAGCCACGTACCTAGACGGGCCAAATACCGCGACTTCTTTCACAGCTCATGATCAGAGATCACTTGTCAATATCTCCACCACTCTAGAGTGTAGCAATACGCCTGCAAAATCTTGGGAATGCATGTTGTATAAGAAGGGCAATTCACAGCCTGCTTCAATATTTCCAGCCTTGCTCTGTGAGCTATGTTCTGAGGAGTGAATTTCCATCGGTCCACTACTTGCTGTAGTCAAATGAAGTCCTGTGAGGACGAACATCGCGCAAAATTGAGAGTCCTATTCTTCAGCTAGAGTCTCCAACTCCGACAATCCCGGTAACCCCAATCAGAAAGAGTCAATAATTCCTGCTACCTCTGGATGAAGTCTCACGACCCTTTGCAAGGCCGTCAACGTATCCCCCAGCACATCGTCCACTTTCTCTTTCCCGGATCAATCTTCCAGCATAACTTTCAGAATCTCAAGTTTTCAGATGGATGAACTTTATAATAGCCAAGTCGCTCTATCTTGCTATGAAGATCCAACTCTCAAGCGCAAGTCGGCCTACTCCATTTTCGATTGTGAGCCAGTACCTGCTCCTCTTGATGATAGCCCCGTCTCTCGGGCGATGGTTAGATGCATTGATACATCTTCATGAAGCTACAAAGGGTGAGTGTAAAGGCGTCTCCCTACTCGCCTTCATCCAAAGCAAGTCCAGTTGTCAGCATGGCACGTAACCTGTGCCCACCTGCCCCTATCAACAGCCTCTCCAAGCAACACCGTAGCACACTCTGCCTTCGCTACTACGTTCTTGCGAATACTCAGCCTCAGGTATTTCAACTGCTCTGACTGATGGGGAAGACTCCTTTCTTCGCTCCTATTTTTGTGATTCAGTATCTCTTTGCGACGTCTGTTGTTTGGCCACACCCGCGATCTCCCAACTCTCAAAACACATCGAGCATCTAATTAGCCGAATTCAATTCAACGAGTGGAGTAACTGCATCTTGAGATTCAGGGAGACGGTTGAGCATTCACATTCATTCATCTTCTGGTACTATCGGAGCTTTGGTCCTTGCACTCGCTTTCACAATTACCCAGCCATGGAAGTCCATATCAGTCCTCTACTTCTTGACGTATTCAACACTTTAATGGACATAATCGTGCTTGAGTGACTGTTTCTTCACCCGGTAGAAATATACCTCCTCCTCTCAATGATTAGATGACGTTACTGAACAATTGAACACAAGGCAGCTCTCCTATCAGCAATCGCAGTATTATATCACCCCCGAAGTGAAGACAGCAAACGCTCTTCTCCAGGGTAGGAGCAATACTCAAACGATGCCAATTGGTATCTAGAGTTTAATGAGTTCAGAGGTATTGCCTCAGGGACCGAATCCGAAGAACCTGATGCTCGGAAGCCTCAGCAATGACCGAGCCAGTTACGGCCCCCAGTATAACCAAACATGTTCCCAAAGATCTTCCTCCATAATATCTCGCCGTCAATTTGGAGATGAATTGACCCATCCACATCCCTAGTGTGGATTCCCTCCCCTTACCAATATATCAGCACATCTTCAAACGAACTTCTGGAGTAGCACGTGTCGAACAGTCATCTACCTAATGCATGACTGCATACCATCAAATGAATAAAAGGTCCTTCGATGACTTTCTTTTTAAGGTCTCACTGAAGAGAAAGTGACAGTCGGCCGCAGTAGAAACCATACCACAAAAAATTAAGACGTCATCTTCATCGCGCAACATTACAGTCGCACCTAAATCACAACGCGACGCGTTTCACTACAATATGGTGCTAAATGGTCAGAAATAGTCTATGTACTTGTAGTTGTACTTGAAAGTCGCTGTCCCTAACTCGTACATGCTCCCTGCTATATAGAACTACACGTGGATCTGCAACTAATAGCATCATTCCCTTCCCTTGGTGGGTGGCCCTTCAATTTCCCTCCTCCGTGTTTGGTCTCCTTCGATTGCCGTTCCATCCGACCTCACCGGCGCCCATTGACGGGAACACCCAACGCTACTGGGCCGAATCAGCCGTGCTGGAATTTCGGTCGATGAGAACCTGGATAACGAAGAGAGCCCTGCTGGCAGTGGAATAGAGTGCTGAAAACAGTGTTTGATGAGCTGCCTTCCCCCTGATACTTCAGTACGCCGTGTTAAATTGATGTTCCGACGTGCTAAGAGCAACGACTAATCACAATATATGAAGCTATTGGAAAGCCTCCAGACGGGTATGGAAGCTAAAGGGCCGTAGTCAGGGACAAACGGGAAATAGTATCGTCGTACTTATTAGCACACCGGGTGATGCTGTTAGAGTTCAGGATTGGCGTATGATTGAGCGTCACAAATGAAGGAGTTGCTCGGATTTCGACGGCATGAATAACCTAAGCGACATTACGATTTTCTTATTAAAAGATACGAAGCCCATCCAAGAAAGCTCACCTCGAGCCACCATCACCAGCGACCGCGGTGTGGTCCGAGTAACCCTGTACGAGAGGCACCGCGTCATCACGGCTCACCGCCGTCTAACCGAATAGATGCGCCTGCACCCTTGCTCATCTTCTTTGAAGAACAGAAGCTTGGTGCAATCGGCACAGTATTCCCGACAAAAAATTACGGCCAGGCAAGACCATACGAGAAGAGGCTTCGCCGTTTGCGCCCGTGCGCAGCAGGGAGTACTACTAACTCCATTCAATGTTGCAGGGAACGCTCTGTACCTGATCTATATACGGAGTATTACATATACATATGTACTACTGCTCGTATCATTACTCACAAGGAACAATACAGGAGGATGAGCGCTTGAAGGATCGTAACTTCTGGCCACTGAATGGAATGGGCAAGGTCATCACCGAAACGGGAACCAGACCATGACGACAGTTGCTATGACCAGAGCAGCCTGTAAGCGCAGGGCTGTGTGATGCTTAACGCGTTTAGTTGACCTGATTGGTGGCACGACAGAGAGACATGTTGTTTGAAGTCTGAGCATCAGCAAAACTTTAAGGCGAAGACCAGACTAGAAACATTCATTGACATGAGGCTAAGCTGAAGCGCGCGGGCATTGAGCTGCAGGTCCCTACTGGCACTGCTATGCTGCTTGCGGGAAGCCGTTGCTGTTGTTCATGTCTCATGTCTCATGTCTCGGGTGTCGCATGCCGCTGCTCAGTGAATGGGTTGGAGCCCCTCCCCTTTCAGCACACAACATGAGGCGTGCGTATGGCCCTCAAAGTCAGGCATTCCTCAACATGTTGTTTTGCCAGTTGTGATGTGTACGCGCCGAAGTTCCTCAGGGCCCTAATGCTCACGTGAAACACGTGTTCGCTGTCAATGTGACGTGTCTCTCCAATGACCTCTCTTCACCAGCTTGCCAGCTTCGATCCGCTAACCGCCCACGCTGACTCGCAAAATGCGCATCTCAGACGGGGCTTCACCCAGTGTGAGTGACAACGCAGAGATACCAAGCCTCGAGCTATCTTGGCTGGGCAATGGCAGGGTTGATTGCCAATTTTTTTTGTTCGCTTTTCTTCTTTACCAATGGCAGATGTCCCCGTCCGCCTTCGAGAAGCAAGGATGCTCCATCGCCACTTAGGCTTGGACCTGGATTACGTGTCGTTCTTCAAGCCCCAGCCTCCCTGTGGATGAAAGCCCCATGTCAAGTGGACGCAAGCAGGCAATAGAAGTTCCATTGTCTTGCATTGAGGACCTCACTACTCGGTACCGCGCTCGATAATTCCTTCCAGGGTGGACGTGTAGTGGAGCGTGTTGAACCTACCATGTTGTGCCTACTTCGGGAAGAGGTAGAACACACCAGCAATAATTAGATGAAGGATCTGCTGTGTACTCCGTTGAGTGATGAATCCAGAACGACAAGCCTTTTCTTTCCGAAGCGGCTCAACACGGGGTCCAGGGGGGGGCCATGTTGATCCAGACCAGGGTGATGATTGTAGGGCTTCTGTACAGCCACTCACAGGTAGTTATCAAGCCTAACAGGCACAGAAGCAAACCCAACGAGACGGGTGCAATTTCGCTTCATATAAATGATCCGAGCCTGCTAGGGCAGGATTGGGATAGCTGCCATCGTGGTTGACGGATGTGTGGCAGCGGCTGCTGACAGGGCTTGCATGGATGCGAACAACATCCAATGTGTGCGCAAACACATGAGTTACCCAGCCGTTTCCTTCTTAGCTTGCGATGTGATATTCTGCCGTTCGCCAGCCTTCCTTTTGCTGCTGAGTTTTCTTAGTAGAATGCTTCGTAGCCAAGGGCCACATAAGCTTCAATGATTTGTGATCGGCAGTGCGATAAACAAAGAGGGGGAACCGCTTGCGGATCCGAAGCTCCGACAGCGAGGCACCAGACCAGAAGCCACTGCACTCAAAGTCGCCCGATGGGGCATCTCGACCACCAACACACGCCAGCAGCACTTGGGCCAGGTACTTGTATGAAGACAAGCGCCACGGGTGTCCTAAGGGCAAAGGCAATGTAGTGTACGGAGTAATACGTTGTACTTGTATGTAGGACCTACCCAATGCGTTAGGTGTACTCCTGCCTGTGGGTGGCCTAGCTGCGCCTCAACCGTGTTCAAGATAATATTGGCCAAGGCCCTTGGGAATGTGAAGTCTGGAATTTGAGTGAAGCAGGATTGCTCTGGTATGAATAACATAGACTTTGCTAGTGACAGCTTAGCACAGATCTCGGGGAGGGCGGCCCACTAATACGGTTATGGCAGCCTTCAACTACAAGCACAACTACCTACCTACCTAGTGCTACTTCTAGGCAGCTAAACTGTACGGACGCATGTGTCCTTCTCAGCCAGCCTACGTAAACTCTGTGAGGAAAATGGCGCTCCCACCGTGTTTCACCCGACCCACGGCATCACACAGCATCGGCGTGTGGCTTGCGATGTGACGATAACTACTGACATCTTCTTGTTGAAGTGGTTGCATTAAGCCAGTTTTTAACGTACGTGAAGATTCTCGAGCTTCCGTTTCGAGGATGTGACTGGGCGTCCATCACACAGTCGGTCTGGAAACGGACTGGAAACGGACTTATCAAACTGGAGAAATACTGGAGAAGGCGTATTCTTGCGTGGTCGAGATGCGCTCTAATGAGAAGGCCGCACTTTTGTCTCGATCGGTCGCAGGAAGCGGGACCATGATTCTCTCTGGAAGGCGCATACACAGATGCAGGGGTAAGAAAACATCCAACAGATTGAGAAATCGCTCCGAGTCGTTGTCCTATCGCCAGCTGCAGTCCCCTTCGAAGAGGATACGCAGAAGCACTGCAGCGAGGGGACGTACGTATGTGCAGTCAAAAAACCTGCAATGTTCCTGCACGCGGCCAGACCAGACCAATGAGGGGTTGAGAGGGGTTGGGAGGGGGTCGAGACCAGCCAATGGCGGAAGTGTAGACCCCATGAAACACTCTCAGTGGGGATCAGCATGGGTCCCACAGACGGCGCCAATCACCACTAGGCTGCCCCTGGCGCGGCTTAAGTAGTGGAGGTCCCCCGTTCCTGTACCTGCAGGGCACATCAAGTAGCCTGAATCGATCGGGCCACAGGCGGCTACAGGGGGCCACGGGGGCCACGGGTGAAGAGTGACTGACTGCATGCGGCAAGGGGAGAAGAATATCGACTCCAGAACGCGACTACAGTACAATGTGGCCAGATACTATCGAGAGCATGTGTCGCTTGGAGGGAGAAGACACAGATTCTGTCGACAGTAACGGGTGTGCAGCTGGAATGCAGGAACAAAGCATAGAGAGACAGTGCTGGCAGATACGGAGTTCTGCGCTGTAAGCATGGCAGAGTAAACAAACGACGTTTCATTGTTTGGCGTGCCGTCCGTCAAGTCACTGCCTGACCAGCGTCACGCCGGCCCTTTGTACGCCTTTGATCGCCGAGCACCGTCTCTCAGTGGGACGTGCGTCGATTGTTCAGCGCATTGGTACCTATAATTACTGTGCCAGTCTCGTAAAGACGTTGTGCCTATGTACATGTAGCAATAGACCTGAACTATATCCGTAGTTGTATATGTACATGCTACCGGCGCCAGGGCTTGCGTTGCTCAAGAGCATCCTTGGAATGAGGCCTGAGAATGGTCCCGTCCAGAAACAGTAGCAAGGAGGGGGGAGGGATCCAGGGGGTCTCCAGGCACCAGCACCCGTGGGCCAGGGCCTCGCGCACTAACGGTGTGCTGTTACCACATTCAGCTGCAAGGCACTGACAGGGAGGACCCACTACCACGCACTACTCGCATACGCTAGCACCTTTGGGACCCGAGACCAGACCAGATCCAGCAGCCTGGCACTCAGTCACACACACAACACACACACGCACACATACCATGCCCACGCACATGTTCACAGGTAAACCTGACTGTACCGTAGTAGTAGATCGAGAGGCTTCACCACGCCGTCCCGCTCACCTGCCATGAGCCGCCGAGCGAGTACTTCAGACCCTCTGCCCCCTTCTTGCCCGGATCCGGTCCCTTCTCTCACCTTTTAACCTTTTCCCTTGCAACCCAGCATTCCGCGATCCTTCATTCCTTTCACAATCAACAAGAGCTTTTATACAAAGCACTTTGCCCTTCCTTTAAAATCACTCGTCACCGCGCAGCCAAAGCTTGCAGCACTCCTTCACAAAGCCTCAATCCCCGAAGCAGATTCACTTCTTTGACAGAATAACCCTGCCTCTGATCACTCATTCGCGGCTGTGCCGGATCGACATCGTTTTACACAACAACAACAACACAAGAAACCACCAACCTCCACAGGAAAACACCTAGAAAGCCCTCCATCATTAACAAACATACAAGGATCAACAGATCAACACGCAAACACAAACACACATACACAAGATGATCAGCAAGACCACTCTCCTTACCGCTGCGGCTGTTATGGCCCAGCAGGTCACCGGCCTCAGTGCTCACCAACACCTCCATGCTCTCGAGAAGCGTGCTCTCGCTGCCGAGGCACGCGTTGCTGAACTCGAGGCTCGCAACGTCGTTGTCGAGACCGTCTGGGAGTACTACACCACCACTGTCAAGTGGTCTCCTCCTGCTCCTACTCAGAATGCCGTCGTTGTTGAGCAGGATGTCGCCCCTGCTCCTCCGCCGGTGCCCACGACTCTCGCCAAGGTTGTGGCCCCCGCGCCAGCTCCAGCTCCTGCTCCGGCCTCCGTTGCACCCGCTGCCCCAGCCCCTCAGCAGTCCCAGGCTTCCAACCAGGCCAGCCCATCTGGCACCCCTGCTTTCTCTGGCAAGCGTGGCATCGCCTACAATGACCCTGACATGGCCAACACCTTCGGCAGCCAATGCAAGTCTTGCTCCTGGGGTTATAACTGGGCTTCAACCCGTGGTGACTTCGACTCCAAGTACAGCTATGTTCCTATGCTCTGGGGCAACTCTGCTGAATGGACCAGCAACTGGGAGCAGAACGCCAACCAGATGATCAGCCAGGGCTCCAAGGCCCTCTTCAGCTTCAACGAGCCTGATATCGCTTCCCAGGCTAACATGAGCCCCTCACTCGCCGCGCAGGAGTTCCAGACCTACATGAACGGCTTCTCTGGCAAGGCTCTCATCGGTGCTCCCGCTGTCTCCAACTCCGGCCAACCCAACCAGGGCCTGGACTGGCTTAAGCAGTTCGTTCAAGCCTGCAACGGACAGTGCAAGTTTGACTTCTGCAACGTTCACTGGTACTCCGAGCCCCAGTATGCCGACACTCTCTTCAGCCACCTCGAGCAGGCCCACGAGATCTGCGGTGGCAAGCCTATCTGGCTCACCGAGTTCGCCCCCCTTGGTGATGGCCCTGCTGTCAACACTTTTATTCAGGATGTCATCCCCAAGCTGGACCAGATTGACTACCTCGATGCCTACTCCTACTTCATGGTTGGTCAGGATAAGCTCATGGGCAGCGGCGGCGTTACCTCTGCCGGTCAGGTCTATGCCACAGCCTAAGTAGGTTAAGACATGAATCTCATGAGATGCGAAAATCTCACTTGCGCTTTCTTTGCAATCTTTCCACCCCCGTCCTCTCAAAATGGGGACGACCATCAAAAGGGGCATGACAATCTTTTCTCTCCAATTCTTGTACACTCGCTAGGGCAGATACCCAACACATTTTGTTTGGTCAACCTTTTTTTTTAAGCACGATGCTTCTAACCTCAACCGATTGAGGCAATTTAGCTCTACATCGTGTCTTTTGTCTTTTTTATGCATATGGGTACTTATGACGACGGTCAAAAAGAGAAACCCCTCACTGGGGTACGGGAACATCATCGAGGAGGCGACAGTTCTTCGGAACATGGAATTCCTCCTGCTCTCAAATTTTACATTCTATCTTCTGTATATATTCGCCCGATGCCCACTGCTTGTTCTTGAGATCCCTCTCCCTGCGCTCCTCTTTTCTCATGTTCCTCATCATTCTGTTGCAGCGAACCTGAAGGAGGACTCTCCTCTTGGGAGGTAGATCCGAAGACAAACAGTGGTTTTCCACCACTCTCTCTTATCACATTTTGGGTCATGGAAGACAACAATAGAACAAAATGATGTTTCATGCCAACCTGAGTCTTATGTCACTTAAATCACCTCTGTGCTGATGTCCGCTTCCCATCGTTTGTGCTATAAAGAGGCCTCAACTACCTAGCACATATTTCAAAGCTAGTCCAGCAGTGCCAACGGAGTGTGTAAGTCAAGTCAAGTACACACACACTTGAATCAGACAATAGTGAGCATGCAGTGGCGCATTCGGAACGCTCAAACAAGTTCATGTTCTACAACGACACCCTTCAACAAACTTCTTGCCTTTCGCACTCTTGCTCCGGACTCTTCGGTCCAATTGGCCTTGTCACCTCACGTTCATGTCTTGCCTATAGGCGTGGAGCCGCTGGTGATGGTTGTTTTGCAGCCTCTTGTAATACCGTCTACCCTCAGCCCTACGCCTACACTATTAAGGCTCAACCTTCTTGACCCTCGGGACGGATAAGCCCTATCGCCCGCTTGCCCAGTTGGATAGACAGGCCTGTCCAAATGGTCGTCATCCTGAATCTCCTCGCTGGGTGCAGATTCCCTTTGTATCGTGGTGGTGACCATGACAGATGCCGGGTTGACGTGAGGCGCGATGATTTCTTTGCCTGTCACGTCGCTTCGATCGTCGTCTAGCTGTGTGAAGAGAGACGCTTCAGTAGGGGTCGTGGGACGATGATGCCGAGCAACTTCAACGAGGGGATGACCTCGAGGCGTGGCCTGTACATCGCGTCTCGAATTTGACATATTGGAGGAATCAGTCCGGGACGTGCCAGCATTATCCTTTGATGTGACCCACTGAATGACGACCGCCGAGAAGAGAACTGCGTGTATGTAGGGGTCAGCACTTAAAAGACCGGATAGACTGTGGTCGGAGCTGGGGCGACTGACTATCGCTGTTACAGCACATCAGACATACCCAGCCTGGCTCTCCATTCAGCGCCATCAACACACTCAAGTTCCTGGACATGGAGACAGGTACGGTTCAGCGACGTCTTCGTGGCAAATGATGGGGAGATCAACCTACACGATGCTGCTGACGAGTGTGCACACTGAACCCACGAATGTTCTGAAAGAGATCGTGCGAAGGCGCATGTTCGCTGCCGATCGGGGCATGTTTCTGAAAGAATAAAGCCCTGGGAGGGAGTCGTCAGCCCCTTGATGCTGGTGCAGGCGTTGATCAACTCATGTTTACTTCTCAGTGGGATCAAGAAAATAATAGTCAAGTAGATATTAACCACCGCGTCGAAAGTGATCAAAGGGATCATTGCAACTTGTCTCATGCCAATGACGCATTGCCCGTCCCGAATTTCAGTGATGCGACTGATGAACGGTTAGCGACTGAACGCGGCTGAAAAATGGCTCGAACTGACAAGACAAAATTGAGTATAATCACAGCCGCGTAGATGATCAGCATTCCAAAAGAATTGAAGATGTACAACCTCGACTGTAAGCGGCCTCTCATCGTCCCTCGAATGATGTACTAGAAAATGTTAGAAGCTGGCCACCTGTTGTCCCTGGAGGACCTACAGCTTTCTCAACGAGGAAAAGATAGATGAACTATCATGTCGTCTCTGTCAACATTGCCTTCACATTCGTATACAGAAGGAAACGCACAATCTGCGATTCTGTGGTAAGCTCCTTTGAAAGATTCCTCGTAGCGCAGCAGTGGGAGCAACGTACCTTGGTTGTCACGTAGCACACAAGGCACAAGAGGATCGCGCCTTGACAGATTTTGGCGCTCGAGTTGACGCCAAATGAGTGTTGTAATAACGCAGTGGTGAAGACGAAAGCATATGAATCGACGTAGATTGCAAATACAACTGTGCGTCAAGGTTGTCAGTCTTGGAGAAGCTCCGCAAGGGCGAACGAGACCGTCAACTGACGCCAGACAACGAAAGGCAGCTGTGCCCACGAGCGAATTGCAAGGAATCTCTGGGCTGTTTGAAGATATATGTCAGTACGAGAGACCTTTGAAGTTATTCAAGAGAGCCGGACATACTCATGAACAAGGTCAGAACCGTGATGGCTGCGCATGACAGCACGATGCTAACCACCTGACCAGCAATCGGCACAGGGCGAACCCCAGGTTCTTGAGAGTCTCTCATTATGTGAGGACTCCAAATTCCAATTTTCATAGTTTGATTCATACTCAAAGGAGAGTATCCAAGATCCATTCAGACCAAGTTCTCACAGCGGAGATGATAAAGCACCAAGTGATGACAGAACGAAAGCCATTACCTGGGCTAGATTTCCCGAACGAAGGTGAGACGTCTACTCTGGAAATGCGCAAGGAAAAGTAGTCATGGTCGTAGGATGGAGCAGGAGCAGGGAAAGGGGGAATGTGGCCCTTGGGCACTTGCCTCGTGTTCCATCATCTCGTTCCCTGTCTCTCTTCTTCTCGCGGATTTGCAGAGTTGGGGTAGCGCAATCAAAAGCCACGTCTCATTGGCGAGACCACGGAGAAATGATCTCCTGTTTCTTATATTCGACCGTCCGCCGGGGTCTAGAGGAGGGTGAGCACGCGCCACAGGTATATGTTATGTGGACAAAGAGGCAGTTCTCGGAGAGATAGACGAGGGTGGCTTCAGTGGGTTGCCATCTCGCGAAAGATCTTCTCAGCCATGGTTGTCAACCTGATGGCATTAGCGAGAAATTTGGAGGATTGGAGGGCACTTTGGCCTCGGTGTGACCTGAAGCATCATCTAGTGAGAAGCCATCCAGCCGAGGTGTGCTGCCAAGCTTCGACCAAGATGCCGGGGAGGCTACCTTGACGATTTACTTTGCAATCGGATCATGTGGCTTCTTGGTGGTTCTGTGGAAATTTGTCAGGTCAAAAGGCTGAACCTAGGTAGGGCACCTACCGAACTTCTGTGGTGTCACGCAGATCGCCATTTGATGCTGGCCTGAGGTGTGCTAGGCAGCCCTTCAGCCAGCTCCCAGACCCGGCTACCGTACGATTTCTATTTAAAGAATCGATCAGGTATAACAAACAGGTTCGCCTCGACTGCCTTTCCCGAAAGTGATTGCATCTCTCCGACCCACCGTCGAGTGGTTCCACAGCGTCACATCCGTGAAACCAGAACACCTGTACCTAAGTGTCGTCAGCATTTGGCGTGGACCATGATGCAATGAAGACAGGCCGAGACATGAGTCAATGTAGAAAAATCGTGAATTGTCTTTATCTCTTAAGACGCTAGAAGTCCCAGGTCTGAGGGCTCACGCTTACGCAAACCCTCTCCTGCAGATGTTGGATAACGCGGTGCTTCTCGCACATGGTATTTGCGCCGGCCAGGTAGTCATAAATATCTTGCAAGATCCTTCTTGCCTGATACCCTACAAACATACGTTCTTTCATTCTTGGGTTCAATACACCAGTCCACCCCTGCCCCAAACGAGTGTGATGTGTGAGCCCCTGACGCCAGCACCCCCTTCTTCAGACCTAGACAGGTATCTGCAAGCCCAGTCTCCAAGCAAAACGCCTCGCAATGCCAAAACCAAGTGTTCATCATGTTGCTGATATACCATGCGCCCAATAAAAAAGACAAAAAGGATCGATATTCTCCTTCAGGTTGCTGTTACACCAATGCCATTTTGTCCCATTCACAAATGTGCCGTTCGTGGCATCGATAGTCTCTAGACTGGGTTCTCCCTTCGTGGCGACTGTGCTCGAGTCCGGATTCTGAATGTTTCCCTGAGGCGCTCTGTAAATCGTGCCCGCTGACGCCTTTCCTCTCCATCGATACTGTGGGAAGATTGAGAAGCTTCCTCAGCTCTCAGTTGACGTAGGGCGGCCAAGCGCTCTTCCAGGGGAGCGTTGCGGAGTCTGCCAATGTCGAATAATCGGGTGAGACGGGTATGAGAGGAAACAGTCGGGATTTCGTTATGCTCCCGGAGAGGTGGCGACAACATGTCCTCGCTAGGTGTACGTTGAGATAGTGAGCTCGTTCGACTACGAGTTCCAGGCCCGACGCTATCAATCCGCGTAGCTTGGCAGTCTCGTGGACGCGGGTTCAAGTTATAGCGACTTGAGAATAGGAGTCAGCTTCGTAAGCGGAAACAGGTAAGGCTGAAGGTACGTACCACAACGGGCAAGTGCCCGCGACATTGATGAGCCAAGGATCGATGCAAGCGGGATGGAACTGATGATTACAAGGCAGAAGACGAACGTCTTCGCCAATTGTGAAGTCCTCAGTGCAAATCGAGCATCCTGGCTGTTCATCACCGTCATTGCGGGAGTCGATTATGTTGTTGCCATTTGCACCTCCACCCTCAGTATCCATCGACTTTCTCACCATGCTGGCTGGTCTAGCAGGCGCTTGCTTCATGTTGACGTCTGTGAGAGCCCTTGTAGTTGTTGTGTTCTCGTCCCGGCTATCAGTGGTACCATCAAGCTCGACATCCGGATCTAGCTTGGGATCCGGCGGACTGCCAAACTTAACAATTGGAATTGTGTCCAGAACAGCTCTGGCAATGCCTCTAGCCCGGCTCTGACGGATGCGGCCACCCTCACCGCGCCGGGGACCATATTGCTCGGGATGCCGATGAGCTCTTACCGCTCCGGCAGCTATGATAAAAATGAACATTAAGGTGACTACGCCGGTGATGCTGTAAAGGACGCTCATGGCAACTGAATGGTTGCCCACTGGTCCGGGGCTACTCGGGCTCTCGGTGACGTTGCCATAAATGTTGGCCTTGACAATCTCTCCATTATCCGTAAAGTTGAGGAAGCTCAGGGCTTTTCCCGCCTCGGCTGCATCAGCCATAGTGAAAATGCTTCCGTATACAAGTTCCCCGTCTGAATAATTGATGTCGCACCAGGGCGCTGTGAGAGAGTAGAGCAGGATGGCCTTGATCGGGTTCGGCTTTACTTCCATCAAGTTGCGCAGAAGCTGATCAGCAGTCAAAGGGCCACTATTGCTGTCACAGGAGAGATAAGCGACGTCTTGCGTACTGTTAATCAGCCGATAGCTTGATGCATCGGCCGCGATGAGGTTGCCGACGATATTGATGGTCTAGGAGTCACGTCAATGAGGATCCAAACTTGGAAGACAGCAGCGACAGCATGAAGCCATCAGAGCTGTTGGTGTTGGAACGAACCCGTAACGCTGTACTGCTATCGTTGAGGCCTACAGCAGGCGTCAAAGGGATGACAGTATATTGTAGTGGACTAGCGTCACCAGAAGTGGTGAGAGTCAAGGAGAGAGAGGCGTCGATGGCCCAGGATGGCACATCTGGAACCGGCTGTGTCGTAGCATCATTCTGCGCGTTGGCGATGCAAAAAGTCCATAGACAACAAGCCAACGAGACCGAAATCGTATTCGGTCGCACCATTGCGGGAGCTGGCACGAGCGTGAGGACCTCGGCAGGTCTCCCAGATCACTGTGGGAGCAGACACATTGGACAGTGATCGAGTCGGAGGGACCGGGGAGAAGGGCGAAGAATATCTAGGGTCTCGTTCATATGATGAAGGAAAGTGTTGTATATGAGGATAGAGACCGGTCGTTCAACGGCATGAGCATGAGCGTTAGTCGAGAGAAGAGGTGCCAGGCGGAGGTTTTGTATGTCGCAGAAGGGCTTGATACAGTCCAAGTCAGAGAGGACGTCGCAGGCATCGCAGCTGATCGATCTACCATCCAACTTTTGTTGGCCAAAAGGCGGGTCTGTCAAACAATGAGCGAATGACGTGCTGGAGCGCCATGACCCTAACCCTCTTAATGTCTCGGCATTCACTTCGACTGCAATGCCAATGCTCACCAAAGCCTGCCTTTCCCCTCACCCCAGTGGCTGAGTCCACGGCCAAGAAACTCAAAAGATGAACTTGTGACGATTAGTGCTGCCTCTGGTGTCTCGGCATCACATCTGGTGTGAATATTCCTGGGCATTGCATTCTCCAACAATTAAGTGCATAGGTAACCAGTCAACCTATTGCGTCTTCGCTCCTTATGCCATCCCCACTCGATTCCGAAACACCCAACCTCGGATTACACGGTACAAAGGCATCTTCCTCAGAAGGCACTGCGCTTAGCCAATATGGTTGCGATCTCAGTATGCGTCTCATCCAACCTTTAATTGAATACTGGTATGGATCGTGATATTAAGGTTCCCAGTAGTTGCACACCATTTAGGTATCAAATGTCACATGTGAATGTAAGATATAGGCGGAGACCCAACATAAGGAACATTGCTTTATTGAGCTGGCACCAGTTCCAAGGAGGTGTGTGCAAGATGCTAATGATTTCGGCAATACTGGAAGTTCCAAGGTGGAAGAGCCTAAATTTCCTCCATATCCTCAAGATCATCCATCACAGGGTAGTCTCCGATCTCAACCCTTTCAGGTCGTACAAACACTCCATGCTTGAGTTCCGATGGCTGGCCGAAGTATCGCACCCCGGAGATGCTGCCATCGTTTTTGCCAACTGGCTCATCGAGAGTCACTCCTACCCAAGCGCCGGCACCGTGAGGAATTTCCTTAACCTCTCCAACGTAGCTCACCGTGCCACGTCTGGTATCGTCAGCCCCAATACGGCACCGTTTGCCTATCTCTATCCCCCGTTCTCGAATGTCCTGCTCAAAGGCTGACAGTCGAGCCTGTTCTTGGCTCGGTGCGTTTGGATCAAAACGGCCCAGCTGCTGAGTCTTCTTCCAAGCAAGGACCGAATCTGTCTTCTTCTCATACTCATCCTCGGGCATGACGTACTTCTCCACGCCTGTGGTGTCGTTAAGGTTGGGCCGCGCGTTGGGCGGTCGGGTGTCATCTACCTATGTTTGGGTCATGGTTGTTAGCTGCGTTACGACCAGATTGATGCCAGGAAAACGCTACTTCTAGCAGAGGACGCTACATGCTTGCACACTGCTGCCCTAGTGAGGTCCAGGGGCTGGCATCAGGGCCCAACCTTGTCCGGCTGAGCCTTGGGGCTGTGTGGCCAACGCCACATGCATGAATATGGTTCTCAAAAGGGCGAGACTTACAGACAATTCTGCATATGCCCGGAGCGGAAAGTTAGAAAGATGGGTTGAGTCCTCATCGGCGGCCTCGATCGGCACTGGTGCAGAGCCAGGTACTTGGATAGAAAGCTTCTGACAAGAAGGCGGGATACCGGTGATGGGTTCGAGCTTGGCTCTGAGTTGAGTGATCGTCCATGATGGAGTTATGCGGCGTTCAGAGGACGCATTTTCGGAGACAACCATTAAGGGGACGTCGGCCATCTTTACCTCGACTTTGACACAGTTGTCTGTCTGGAAGATTTGGTTCAGTGGCTGAACTGAGAAGCGCGTACTACGGCGGGAAGTAGGGAAATTGTGTCAGCGATCGACGTCTGGGTAGATTCCTGTCTATTGGTTTGCGAAGTTGCGCCCCGCTCCCCTCTAGAGCTTCAGGTTGTTGTCAAAGTAGATGCTGGTGGTGAGAAATCGCAGCCAAACGCAACAGTTAACAGTGGGGCCTCAAGCGTTCAAACTGACGATTTGGTGGTTTTTCGCTGGTGCATCTAACAGGCTTCCACTGCTTTCTACGTCCAAAGAATCCACAACCCTTGCGAATATGGCAGGCCTCTCGCATCTTCATATTTGTTGAACTTTGGACTGAGGCTATATTCATCCTCCTGAGCTGGAGCGTGGGGACTTTCCCAGTCCATTTGACCTCAACGTGTTTTTTTCCTTTTTAACGTCCAAAGGTCGACCTACCCTACAGCATCCTCTTCTACTCGAGGTTGAACATCATCCAAACAGCCTGACAGGGCTGGTCGATCACGTACGTGCTGCAAGACAGATCCTCGATGAAAATAAGTCGCAGTATACGGAGTACGATCGCATGCTTCACCTGATCTAGGTAATGACTCCACTCCAACTCAATAGCTTCGCTCAAGGCCTAGGTTGTAAATACTCGTTGCTTCTGCGCCTCATCAGCTCGACCAAATATGCTCAACTGTTTCTGCCGCAAACTTGCGTTCGCAATGCAACTCACAATGAGACAACTCAATTTTTGGTGCCAGCCTCACAAAGTTATTTGTTCAGATCCTTGCTGACTGACTCGCAGTCAAAAGCAACGCCAACGCAAGATCCCCTTCCCGGAACGAGCCATCCCTCAGCCCAATCTCTTCACCGCCACGTCAGACGTGATCTGGAGAGAGACATAGTGTATTCATCATGTAATGTGGCTCCCCATTCTTGTGGACGTTGACATACAACTACAAGGCGCGCGCCTGAAAACCTAGATGGACGCCGTTTACATCGATGTACAGCAGCCTGATGACGGGATGACCGTTTGCTTGCACTCGGGCCACATTGTTCTCCAGGGCTCAACTTCACGGCTGGCGGCATGCTGATGTGACATCAAACCAACGGAGACCAGGGAAGATGGATTGGGAAACGAACATGGGGCGGGCTGGAAGACAAAAAAAAACCATAGGGGCCACCGAGCCGAAAACTTCCTGACCCGTTTGCTGCACAGCATGCACTGGCAGTTCAATCGAGCCCATGACGTCGCAGAAGCTTCGCAAAGCTCCACGCTTGGTGGAGCTAGGGAAATATATCGACCAGGGTCTCCATGTTTGGTGTGTTCCTGCCAGCGAAGCAATTCGTGAGGCGAGAGACCCTGTCTTTGCCAGCGAACACCCACCCTCAATACCATTGACGATCCATCCACTTCAAGCTTTGTAGTTGAAAAGCTCGTAAATGACTGCTCCGTTTGTTGGCCCAAATTGGGAACTCGCATGAACATTCTCATCGAAGCCCAACCAACCCCAACCTCCCAGCGAACCCTTGGACTGCCACACCCAATCCCAGGCTGTTGGCCGACCGCAACAGGACTTGGATGTGGGATTTACCTACATATGCTCGAGCTCACTTGACCTGAGGCAGTATACGCCAAAAGCAATAATTACTGGCGACACTAGATGGACGAAGAAGCAGAGCCCATGTGATAGGTTGTCTCCAGTTTTGGCGGCAAACTCTGCCTTACAATAGCTCTTATTACAACTAGCTGCCCGGCTGGGCCACGTACCAGCCGCGCGTGGATTCATCAAGGCAGGGAGGCAGATGTGAGTCGCGTCTGTAGATGACTTAAACTCTTTCTTTCTTCGGGCATCAACAAGGACGCTAGAGCCGGTCTGCCCACGCGTGCGCAGCTTGGCTTTGCTTCGCCATCGCTGGGTGCCGCCTAACGCCGATGACGACGTTGGCAAGCTTTCACATCACAGCCTGAAGTACGGCTGACCGCAAATTCCAGAAACCATCATCGCAGATTCCACCGCCTTGTCTTAAGACCATCAGCATCATCTTTTGTTGGAGTACATATACTATGGCGTGGCGGTCAGGGCTTGTGGCGCTACTAGCAGTAGTAGTGGTGGAGCAGAGGCTGCTGGTGACTTGGATCCAGCCGTTTGGAAAGCTTGAAGTGGCAGGGCGGTAATAGGGAATGAGAGAACGGCAAGCAGGAAGATCGCCCACGGAAGTGAGTGTTGACGAAAGCAAAGAACGGTGCAGCCCTCAGCCCAACACGTAGTAGTAGTCCTGATGTGGCCTCGTGTGGCTTAGGATGACAACGTGTCAATGGACAACCGGTTCATGGGGGTTGCTGGTTGCTGCACACCCTCTCTCACGTCTCTGCTCTCGTTTATACGCAACGCAACGCAACACCTGGCAGCGCCGCACGTAAAGTGGGAGGCAGATCGTAGTTCATGAACCACGCTTGTGGACGAACTGCTGCGGCCCTGGTCCTAGTCAAGACAACACACCAAAAGACCAACAACGAGCGAGGTTTGACCGCCAGTTCACCAAGTACTGTACATACAGTACAGTTCTTCGTCCACATAGGATATTCCTGGCATCCACGGCCAAGCCATGTCTCAGACTGGCCGTGTACTCGTTGGTTTCGTTTGCGAAGCCCAACCTCCCTCTCCCTCACCCTCTCTCTCTCTCTCTCTCTGCCTTCCATCGGGTGTCGTTTACCTTGCCGGAGCCGGCAACGGGAGCGGCCGGACACATGTGCAAACAAACGTCGGGCTTTATCGACGGCAAGATGCAGAGCTGAATCATAACGTTACGTGATACTCCTTGATTCGACGTCTGACCAACAGATGGAGCGCAGTAGCGCGCGTCATTCAGGCCCAGCGACCTTCACGTCTCTGATGCACATCAAACCTGCGGTTTCAGCATCCCCACCGCATGGCAGGCATGGAGCATGGAGCCCAACCCATTCTCCACGTCTAACGAACCTCGTCTCCCCGGGCCAGGTTTGATGATGGATGGCCTCCGGGGTGGGTGGGTGTGTGCTGTGCGACAGACAGACGGTGTGCAATGTGCATGTGCGCCCTGATCTGGTTCCTCCTTTAAACACAGATCCCACCCCCCTTCCCCACCCTGCCAATATGTGCAGTGCAGTGCAGTGCAGTGCAGTGCAGTGCAGTCCGAGCCCAGCTTCAAGCGCACATCATCGCGCGCCTCGTCGCGCTTGCGTTGACCGCATCGATCACACTCTGGACCGGCAGTGACATGGCATCCGGCGTGTCCGTCACGAACTTGCATAGGCCCGTCCGTCCAGAGCCTCGTGCCAAACGGCGAGGGCCCTGTCAAACGGCTTTTGGCGCCCCGATGTGTGGTTGGCTGCAGTCGTGCGATCCATGGGAGAGACGCTGGCGTGGAGCGGCCTTAACATCATTTTTTTATGCATGAATTCGTGGCATGCGTATCGGTCAGCAAGTTTGCCAGTCCCGCCATGATACTCCGCACCCTTCTTCATACCTGTCCCACACCACGAAAATTGATCAGAGAACTCGAGCGAAGAGACAACACTGTGGCTGGCACAAGCAGGTGAGGAGGTCTGGTTGTATGCACACCCATCCGGGCTGTTTCTGGCTGACCTTCAAAGAGTTCTCGATGCATACCAACAGAGGAAAATTTCAGCAAACCCCTCGACAAATATCATCTTGGTTCTCAGCATGTCCTGAAAAGATGTTTCTGCCGCCTGTCTCGATGTTGCTCTGAGGAGCACTTTGAACAGTCCACTACCTCACGTGGCTTCGCAGAGAAACGGAATGCCCGGGCATCGGCAGTGATTGCTGAATACATTACAACTAATTAAAGATAGGGCGCCAAATCCCGAATCTACAAGTACTTTCCATGATCATCATCGCTGGTAGCATTATAACCAAAAGCTTTCTTGTTCGCCCCGACGCCCCGACATGCGTGCACCATTCCTTGGGCCAGGACCTCCAAGACACGCCCCTGCAGGGGCTCACACCCTCACCCCTTTTCTCGCTCTGCCGGGTGTCTCTGGACCACATTCTCGGGAGGCGGGTACTTCCATCCTCTGATCTTCAGGCAATGGGCAGTGCATTTTGCCTAGAGACCACGGATACTTCATTCGACGAGACAAGACTCTCCTGGACGCCCCCCGGGGGGTATAGCTTCGCCCCCACTGTTTCCTCAGTCTTCGAGACCCTCTCGTTTCTTGAGGCCGTCCAACACAGCCTAGCAGACAGAAGAAGAAAATAGGTCAGGCCATCATGCTTGTCTGTTAGACCCTTCTTTCGCTTCTCTTCCCTTTCTTCGTTTAAATCTACACCTCTAGGTACGAACATCGACTCATAGCCGTGGGGCTGCCATTGATACCCTGTCCATCGCCCGGCTGCCCTACCGACTTTTGTCGTCGAACACGATCTTCCTTTAGCTTCGAGGCTGCCTCCCATTTCTTTCAACTTACATACTCCTCAAGACTTATTCGACGCCTGTCTTCCGGTTTTGCTGAAAATCCTTCTCACTCACAACTCGCAACGCTCTAGCTGAATACACCGTTGTCGTCCCATTGACCCGAACACCGGGACTCAGCCTTTCTCCTAACCTCATTGGTCACCTAATACCCAATCACACAACCTCGTCTGCCTTCCTTGTATTCGCGACAAGTCTCTAGGCCCTCGGACCCCCGGAATCAGGCTCTCGTCACTCTGTGGCTTGCTGTTGACAGAGAAACGGCCTGCTCATCCCCTATTTCACCTATTGCCCTTATATCTTCTGCCGCCTATTGATCTCAGCTGTCACCGGCACACCTGTGGTCCCGAGAAGCTCCTTTTCCTCAGCTCGCATTTGCTCTGTTGTGACTAGGGGGACGAAGAGAAGCCACCAGAACAGCCGAGGCAGGAGGCCGTATACTATCCGTTGTCTACCTCGGGGCTGCAAATCTCCTTCATCTTGACCTAGTTGGAAGCTACTGCACAGGACCGCCACGTTAGTGCGGAGGTGACGACCACGTGTCTTTGTACACGCGGAGATCTTGACGACGAAAGAGAACTCCAGCTCTCAAGGACGCAGAGGTCCCGGCCCCGTCCATCGTTCAGATCAGCAGACGTGGCTCAACTCGAGAGACCGTCGCATCTCTGCCTCCTGCGGGCAGAGTCGGACGTCAACATCAAACGCGAGTTCCCGTCTCCACGAGCACCGGGCAGCAGCAACAGCACACCTTCCTATGCCAGCGGACACGGCGGCAACCCTGCGGCGGTTCGAACGCCTCTCAACGTGGATCTCTCCTCTCTCCTCAAGGGCGGCGGCGACCCCAATGAATCTTACTTCGACATCCAGCGGCAGCACAGTCGACCATCTTCTGTACCTGGTTCTTCAACGCCAGCCCACGTAGGCTCGAACCCTGGGCAGCTGCCCTCCTATGTTCCAAATCCACCAGCACCAGCCTCGTCTCAGATGCCTCCCGGCAACAGGCGAGGCGCAGCTGTGCCGCCCCAGCAAGGTCATGACCAGCCCGTTAAGAAACAGAGCAAATGGACACCTGACGAGGATGCATTGATAATCGAACTGCGTGGAAGTGGGATGAAATGGGAGGATATTTCAAAGCGATTGCCAGGCCGCAGTGCCATCAGCTGCCGGTTGCACTACCAGAATTACCTCGAAAGACGGAGTGAGTGGGACGAGGAACGCAAGAATAAGCTTGCGAGGCTGTACGAAAGGTATGTTGAAAAACACTAGGTATCACACACGAGCCCTAAGGACTACGTGAGCCCTTGCACAAGTGCCACCAGACGGTCCGAACCTCCGTTAGAAGTTAGCAGCGTCAACTGACAAGCAAAACAGATTCAAAGCAGAGATGTGGTCAAAAGTGGCAGAAGAACTTGCTGTACCATGGAGAGCTGCGGAAGCAATGCATTGGCTGTTGGGAGAGGCGGATATGGCCCGAAGGGCAGGAGTCGTACCTTTCTCACTCGCAGCCGTGAATGTGGAGGGTTCGCAAGGTGTAGCTCGACATTCACCTCAACGAACGCATCAAATGGCACCACCAGGTCAAGCATCACATGCTCGCGAGGTGGCACCAAGTCCACATCATCGAGAACTTCACGCTCGGGCTCACTCCATTCCCACTGCTCAAGGAGGGCATCCAAGACGAGATCTGTACACTGCACCACCACCACCACCACTACCGCCTACGCTTGCTCCTGCTCCCCCTCACCATCAATCTGCGCCACATCCTCATCCTGCGTCTACTTCACCGTTGGCATCTATCAAGTCGGAATTTGTCGAACCACCGTTTGCAGCACCGATGCCGGGACCAGGACTCGCCCCTATCCAAACACAACCGAGGCAACGGACGGGAGACTATCTACCTGGAATCGCGGAGCTGACGACCGGTGTTGGACCTTACGGACATGGAGTGGCCCCCCCAGCCTCCTCAGGACCAACGTCCCAGACAAATCCTAATGGGCCTCAAGGACCTCCACCAGCACCTTCTGCCACCTATCAAAGTTACCAAAGTCTCGAGCCGATGCGGTTGAAACGACAAGCAAGTACCGAAGCAGGACTCAATGAGCCTACCAACCGCCGACGAGTTGGTTGACCGACGACAGGACTCGACTTGAAAGCCGGGAAAACTCTCTTCATCAGCTTGATTTCACTATCCTTTCTCACTCATTTTTCTTATCTGATTCTCTATCACAATGCCACGAATCGACCCGAGTGGTAAAGCGGGATAATATGCACATCCATAATACTACACGCCGATACGAACGATGACGAGACAAGACTTCATTTTCTTTTTAGCAAACAGGATGGATCATGCCTTGGCGCCGAGCAAACCGATCTCGGGGGTCCGAGTGGACATGCATTTAGGACGCTGGAGCATAATTCTTTTTCAAAAACCAAGATCGCACAAGAGACGGCGTGTCTGGGCTTTTCCCTCTCTTTCTTTTTCCTTTTCATTTTCATTCAGATTCCTTTTCTACAGAAGCAAAGATGGCATTAAAAGAAGAGATAAACGGACATTTTCATGGTTGCGCTTTTTGCGAGAGGATCAAAGCAAATTAGACAAGGATGTACCTGGAGACAACGAAGGCGAATGGCACCATGGCGAGGATGGCTGGCTTTTGGAACACGACAGCATGGCTTTTGATTGGCCGATGGCGAGAGGCTGCCGAGGGCCGGGACAAGCGTTTGGATTTTGATTTTCCTCGTGTGTTTCAATCTTGTTTTAGACGGGCTGGGGGACTTCTGGATGTATGTGTGTGAGAGAGAAAGAGGTGAAAACGTTGGTTTGCTGTGATTTTGGTCTGGTACTAGTCTCTAGCATTGGGGGAAAGGAAAGAAAGGCAGCAAGGTGTTCCTTGTATTCATGTACTCATATAGACTATGGAGGAGGGGATGACACTGGGAAAGACAAATAGAGGGCAGCTGATATTGGTTTGAATAAGCGTGGAATTTCCTATCACACGCTGACTATCATTGGAGACCCCTGTTTGGGGGTTGGTTGGTTGGTTGTGTTTGTCTTTAAACCAAACTTGTAGGAAAAATCAATTGGGTGGCTAAGTGAAGGATTCTAATCTGCTCTCGTACAGATCACCCACCAATTGTCCTTCTCGTACCCCTTCTCGAGCACTTCTCCTCCAGCCGCCGCCACATCCTCCTCCAGCTCCCCTTCCCTGTACAAGTGATAGTACCTCTGATACGTCGTCTGCTCCGCCTGCGGCACACCCTTCTGCCTCAGCACCCAGGGGACGAGCGTGTCCTGCTCGCTGTCCTGGTTCCAAGCGCGCCTACTGGTGGCGGTCTGCTCCAACGCCCAGACGTAGAGCAGACACTTGCCGCCTGGAAGCAGGCAGCGCAGCATCTCCGTGATGGAGGAGACCCGACGGGGACGAGTGGACAGGTGGTGAATGACGGCGATGGAGATGATGAAGTTGACGGAGGCAGGCCGGTACGGCAAGTTCAGAGTATCGGCAACCACAAGCTGCGATGGAGTGAACTTTGCCGTACCCTTCTTCTTCTTCTCGTTCCTCGTCGTGGTCTTCTCCTTCTCATCGCTCCCACCCTCGTCCTTCGTCTTCTCTACCACAACCTCGATGGGCATGGGAGGATCCCTAGCCAGACCCAACAGCTCTGGCGACCGATCTGACGCCAGAATGTGCAGATTCCTGTTCACGGGCAGGTACTTGCCGTTCCCGCACCCGACGTCCAGACCGAGTGAGCCGGCGGGCAAAGAAAGCAGGAACCGCGTGATCAGAGGCCAGGGCTTGTGACGGGTCGAGGAGAAGTGCGGGGCGATGGAGGAGTAGACCGAGTGGACGTTGGTGAGTTCGTAGTGCTCCGGTGATAGCTCTTGGCTGCCTGTGGAGGTGGTTTCTGATGTCGTCATCGAGGGATCCCGTGAAGTGTTTGCCATGGTTGGCTAGCGGATTTCCTGATGCTCAGACCCTTGTTGCCGATCTGGTGACCTTTGAAAGCTCTTCCGCCTCCCCCCCAATCTTCCCCTTTCTCTGGTCTAATGTCCTTTTGAGAAGTGAATTGCAGTTTCAGTCGCCAAAATGGTACCGACAGAGACGCCCTAAAGATGAGCGCCGAAAGCCCGTCTATGGAGATTCTTCAACCGAGCGTTTATGTCCACGTGCACTGCTCTTGGGCCTGCACGCCGTTGTCTCACGAAATGACACCGAAGCTTGTAGTTCATGCACACTGGTCAATGCTTTCGAACGAATACTTGGCCTGGCCTATATCGGGACAGGAGATCGTGATGCTAGATGGTTTATGACGCCTGTAAGGGCCGGTATTGAGCAAGCTGAAATTTGCGGGCTTTTCATGCAAATGCGTGCCTTTTTGGCGTAAGATCTTTGAGGTTGATATTGGGATGAGGTTGGAAGCTTGCAACTTTCGAAGGCTTGGATTTGATGGTCGAGGCGGGTGGGGTTCATAACCCTGAGAGGGTTAGGGTAGGGTCTATAGTCACTCCGTTCTGCCCTCTCAATGCATGCATGCTTTCTAAACTGGCTTCCGAGAGTTTGTTCTTGGAATTCCAACCTGGAATCTGAAATTGGGATAAACTCAGAGAGAAAGGAGAAGGGAGGGGGGTTTGGGCGTCTGCATAACGAAATTCTTCCCACAGCGGTTTGCTGAACCCTACATCTCGCACAGATGCTTGTTGTTGTCAGCTCCCAGGGCTGAGGATGGCGGCCGCCCTGCTCTCTTGGTACGAACAAGAGGTCTGAGCGTCTCTCTGACCAAGCAAGGGTCGCTGACACTGATTCCAGGAGTCCAGTGAATCTCTACTGTGTTCCTTTTCCCATGAATCGTCGTCATCCCGCAACCCCGGGACTGCTTCCCTGGTCTTGTATAGGGGGGGTGGATTGAGGGGTGAGGGAACTTTTTTCCCTTTCTTCTTTTGGGCTCTTTTAAAAGCTAGCGACCCGAAGATGTTGTAAGTTTTGGAACAGAAGGGGTATAATAAACTCTCAAGGCTGCGAGCTATTCATTTTATGTTAGTATGCAGAAGCAGAGCGATGGGCGTCCAGGTGTGAACAGAAAGGCCCAAAGGTAATGCACGCCCCCCTATATCATACTACTTCAGTGCCGGAATAGTTGCCTGCTAACGTTAGGTACTGCTATTGTTCCATATATACTGAAAGACGATCGTGTGCCTTGCCCAACCTGGCCCGCTGTCCCTGTTCCAACCCCCAGTAGTTCGTGAACTCCTCCAATCGCTGGAAGAAAAAGGGGGAGGGGGGGGGGGGGTGCGAGAGAAAAAGAAGGAGACGAAACGTCGTGGAACGAAAAAAAGAAGAAACAACCACATGTTAGAGAGGGACATGGTCGCGGAACTTTCTCAATGTGGTAACGGCTTTTAACACGGAACCAAGAAAGGTAAAAAAGTAATTCTACGCGCGTTGCATTTTGAGGTAGGATTCTAGAAGTCCGTTCCCCCCTTTTTCGTTTCCTAGCCTCTGTTCGTGTCTCTCCCTGGGAAGTGCCAGGGTTAATTAACCAAAGTGCTATACTTGTTCATGCGCCCAGAGTTTAGACACACACACATACATACAGAAATTTCTTTTGCTCTCATCTTTCTTCGAAATGCAACTCTGGGTCGGGACTGGGTGAGGCGTTCAGGAAAGACATGGTTCTGTTGCGCCCGTTCCTGATCGCGGCGTTTCCTACAGTGCAGTCTCTCATCTACATGTCGTGTCTTACATACATATATGATACTGCGTATACACACACACACACACACACACACAGCATCCCTCAACCCCAGACACTTCTCCCTCCCCCTCTTCTGACAGGATCGTAGCGACTATACAGCGCCAAGCAGACCATCGCTGGTAACCACACAGAACTGCCATCATATGTGACCTTCATACGCAGAACTACACACTCGCTCGCTTAGACTTTCCCTTTCAATCCGGCAGCGGTTCTCTTGAGAACTGCCGGAGATGACCGGCTATCCACCTATCCGTCGGGGTCTGAACCCACGAAAGTGTTTCCCCTTTGCGACTGACGTGCTCCCTCATCATGCATAAACCCCCTCTCCCCCGAGAATTCCCCAAATTCTCTACATCTCAGTCAGGCCTTCCATGTCGATGGCATATGCATACTGGGGGGATAGTCTTGTATCGTAACACCCAGAACGGCGATGTAAGGAAAAATGTGCGTGTCTACACACACGCCGCGTGCGCCAACGCTTCTGTTATTCAAACAACCCCACGTGTCTGAGGGAAGGGAGGCGTGCCGCGTGTATGCACAGGAGGTGTATGCGTGTGTACGCACAGGAAAGTTGAAACATAGATTTGCAGATCAGGGTAGCATCCGCTCCCGACTTTGTGAGCTTATTTCCAAACCACTTCCCCTTCCGATCTGCTTCTCTCGTTTCAAAAAATGAACATGTATCTGCAGAAGAACAGAAGACTACATCTCACTCTCTTGCAAGGATTCATGGTTCGCACGTTGCATGCACACACCCGGAAGTCTGGGGGACCGAGAAGGGGCCAAGAAGGTGGAATGGGAGTTCCAGTCAGGGATCGTGAAATGAGACTTGCATGAACCCTTTCCGGCTTCCGGGGTAAGTTATGCACAGTAGATAAAGAATTGCACCAATAACATGGCACTGTTAAAGGGAGAGAGGGCGGAAAAGGACGAAAGAAGGAAGAACCAAGGGGCAGGGAAAGAAGAATGAGGCATGAATTTGCTTCAGGGACCTTAGAGTTCACCACAGCTGCGAAACAATTGCCTTGAAGGCACCCAAAAGAAATGCGTATTATGTTCGAATATGACCTCGAGAACTAGGGCCAAGAACGCTGCACTGCATGGGTTCGCAAGCTTCGCTAGCTTGGACCTTTTCTCTTTGTAGCTGTCTCGAAGATCTGATTCAGTGGTTTCCGGTGTTGAGAGGGCTCTTGGCATCGTACACATCCGTTGTGATAAGCTCGGGGTACTTGACACCGCCTTGCTTCAGTGCCTCGTCCATGACCTCCATGATCACAATGCTCTCTTCCAAAGGCATAGTTTTGCTCTCCTTCAGCCCATCACGGAGACACCTCGCGCACTCGTCCGCTTCCCAAGCCATACCCCTGCCTCCCGGGATTGGGCAGTCTACAACCTCCACCTCACCTGGCTTGTTCTTGTGGATGACGCGGTAGGCGTGAGGCTGGTAAGCTGGGCCCATCACCTGAATCTCGCCGTCTGAACCTTGAATGCGGATCGAGGCGCCGGCAGTGCCTTTTCCATCGGGATTGGAGGCTACACGCAGCGAGGTCGTGGCAATGCCTTGGGAGCGATACCTGGGGAAGTTAACGATGATGGAGGTCGATTCGTCAACCCCGGTGGCGTAATTATTGATGGCAGCCACGACTTGAGGCTTCTCCTTCTCCGCTTCACGGTGTGTATGGTAGAGAGTCTGGAAAACCCAAGTGAGGGAGTAGATGCCGAGATCGAGGAGTGCGCCACCCGCTAGGTCGGGGTTGATCATTCTGCTAGAAGCGTCAAAGTCCAGCTTGCCATCCGGCGCGTCCTTGGCGATGGATAGATCAGCTAGAGTGGGCATTTCATTAGCCTATGCATCTTAACACAGATATAGCCAGAGGAGGGTTGATCTCACCGAAAGTGCGATATACCTGGCCGATGGCACCTGAGGAAACAAGCTCCCTGATCTTGATACTCAGAGGGAAGAACCTCGTCCAGACAGCCTCCATCAAGAACAGGTTCTTGGCTCTCGCTGCCTCGACAAGCTTCCTAGTCTGGGACGCCGTGACCGTGAAAGCCTTCTCACAAAGCACATGCTTTCCTGCCTCCAGCGCGAGCATCGCATTCTGGAAGTGGTGACCATGCGGCGTCGCGACGTAGACAATCTCGACTTCAGGGTCGGCGACAAGCTCAGAGTAAGAGCCGTAGGCCTTGGCATCAGAGGGACCTTCGATGGATTTGATGAAGTCGGCCGCGCGGTCGGCAGAGCTCGAGGAAGCAACCGCTACGATACGGTGTGCTACGCCGCTGGTCTGGCGAAGAGCAGGGTCCTTCAGCAGGTCTTTGCAGAACATAGACGCAATGCCACCGGTGGCCATGATGCCCCATTTGGCAGTGTATGTTTCCGCCATTGTGCGTAGGTTTCTTTGCGTAACGAGTCGAGCTTAAAGAGATGGGCAGAAATCCAGAAGGGCTACTTTGACTTTGAAGGCTATGACCAGGAAGTGATGATGTATTTGTATGGGGAAGTTGGCCAGGAGCTGGAGCCACTAAGAAGATATCAGGCTAAGGTGAGCCAGATGGAGAACTTAAGATTTGGGTTCTGGAAGTGCAACGTATCTTCGGAGCTGGCTTCCGGAGGAGGGGGACTTGCCAAGCTTATATTCTTCAGCAGATGATGTTCTCTAGTAGCTTCCCCTTGAAAAAACGAACAGTCTCTACCGGCAAGGCGGGGAACTTAGCCTGCCAGCCAGAGGTAGGTGGCGGAATCAGAATACCAGTACCTAGAATTAAATGTTTCTGGAGACTTTTTTTTACAGGAGAGAATTTGGGCACTGGCTTCGACAAGATGGAAATTGTCCATGAATCATTCGCGCATCCGCCTGGATGCTGCTTCGTTACATTGGTCAACCTGAGGTCAGGCAATTACTGCGTACAACCCAAGTGAGGGGTTGGAGGGGTAGCAGAGGGGCAACCGACACAACACCGCCGCTAATGCAGCAGCGCCAGCACCTAAGCTCCCCCGCCTACTACAACTAGTACTAATACTACATGATAACGGGCAATGAAATGAAAGGCGGGCATGGGAGGGGAGGGCCGCTGGAACCGGTGCCTGCCACTCAGCGTGTCTGCCACCGCCCACTTCCCGCTGCCTGTTCCTGCTAGTTACCGCTTAGCCGCATCGGGACAAAATCCAGTTCTTTGGCAAGCAAGGTACCACGACGTCTACGTTGGCTACAGATCATCATCAACCTTGCCAAGGACCTGTCAGACAGCGAGGATCCCCTGGGACAGTATCAAGAAGGTGCTTCTTTTACAAGAGCCACCAAATCAGATTGCTTTGCAAGTTCTGGGAGGACTGATCAGGTGCCGACTGAACCTTGCAGTCGAATTCCAAACCGTAAAGCGGTCAACTGATCACCCGAGTCATTCACTTGTCTTGATCAATTTGCAGTTGCAGGAAGTCACAGGCGTCTTCGGCTCCAGTTCGTATCTGAGATATAATTACACAATCTCCGAGAATAGCCGGTTCGGAGTGCTTCCTCAGTAACCTGAAGAAACAGATATCGATCTGAGCGCCTTCACTTACGATCCTCCAGATGGCTGCCTCCCATGGCACCGCCTCAGCCCTAGCACCATTCCTCATCCGAGATCATATACTCTACGGCTCAAGCGCTTCACGTCTGCCGAAGTTGGTATACGGCACAGCATGGAAGCGCGAGGCCACGCCTCATCTGGTTATCAAAGCAATTCAAAATGGCTTCCGAGCTCTTGATACTGCTGCCCAGCCCAAGCATTACGAAGAGGCCCTTGTTGGAGATGCGGTCAGAACTCTTGACAGAGAGGGGTTTGTGAAGAGAGATCAACTATTTGTAAGATTCACCAGGGGCGGTTTCAACATGGTATGAACTGCTAGACTAAACTTCTTGATACAGATCCAGACAAAGTTCACTCCTCTCGCGGGCCAAGGTCCCATTCCTCCATACAATCCCAACGCCTCCCTGGAAGATCAAGTCCGTCAGTCCGTTTACTCGTCACTCCGAAACTTCACCATGGACCGTGGCGAGCCCTACCTCGACAGCCTCGTACTTCACTCCCCCTTGCCCTCACCCGAAGACACTCTCCGCGTCTGGCGGGTTCTCGAGTCCTTCCACCCTTTTCAGATCCGGAACCTCGGTATTTCCAACACCACGCTGGCCATCCTTCAGCAACTTCATGCTGAAGCAACCATAAAACCATGCATCGTGCAGAATCGCTTCTATCCTGCTACTCACTACGATGCGGAGCTGAGGAAGTGGTGCAGGGAGAGGAGCATCGTCTACCAATCCTTCTGGACGCTACAGGCAAATCGGACGATGCTGAGCAGGAGGCCAGTTATTGCGCTGTCGGAAAGGCTAGGGATCGAGAGGGATGAGGCGTATTTTGCATTGGTGCTCGGGCTGGGGGGCCTGACGATCTTGACGGGTCCGAGGACGCCGGAGACGATGAGGAGGGATTTGCAAGGTGTTGAGACAGTGGCTATCTGGGCACAGAACGAAGGAAGAGGAGAGTGGGATAGGCTTCTGGGTGAGTTTAGAGTGATTGTTGGCGATTCGGAAGTCTAAGCTATGGGATAATGAGGTGAACAGCATGTGACTGGTAATATCCCGTGTGCACAGCCCCCTTACCTGTGCGTGAAAGTGTTCGCAGTTAAACGAATGAGAAGCATCTGGAATCGTGGGATGTGAGGATGATCACCAGCCCCGTCCAGCCTTACTGTGGCTTCCATGTTGTATGTTGATACCAGCTTCCAGTTAGCACTCGGCTTTCTCCCATGTCATCCACCACGCTCAGCAGTGATATGAAGTAAAATTCTCGAAGGTTTCACAGATCTTTCAAAAGTAGTCGATTATACATCAGCACATAAGCCCAAGAATCGTCACATCACCTGTGCAGGGGCTGTATTTTGGATACGACTACTCTCTCCTGCCCTCGGGGCCAGCACTTCCCACGTTCGACTCTCTCTTGCTGCTCAAGAAGTTTCTCGAGGCGAGGCAGGAAACAGACAGACCGTTCACTCACCACTCGCTTCGCTTAGTCGATTGTCCAGCATAAACTCAACGTCCTCTCACCCCAGCAACCAAGAGCCTCCGGAATAAATACTTCGACGCGAACCCTGTTAGCCCCCAGGCCGTCTTACTAGTATTCCGTACGGTTCTCCGACAAAGAGCCTTAATAAAAGCACGGCTCCCGCGTTTCTTTGTCTCCTTGGTATGCATCACTCCTTGACATCTCATTACTCACAGTCACTTGCGACTCTGAAGATTAGCCTGTCATCACTACAGCTTCATCATCACTTGGTCATTTCTTTCTGATCACTCTTTTCACAAGCACCTCCGGTGCCCTTGATTCAATATTCTGTATTCCCAAAACACTACACCTGCCCTCATCGCACCAAGTTCCGGTTAGAAGCGCTCTCGAGGTCGCAATCATGGCGAAGATTCGTCCTTCACTACCCGCTGCGGCAGAGGAAACAACTCCCGCCCTCAACGGTCGATCTTCAGTGGGAAAGGAGCGCTCGCCTGCGACTATGAAGCGGCCCTCTCGCTGCGCATGCGGGAAGCACGCTTACCATCCGTTCATTTTCAAAGGCAGGCTCGCGCATCTCAACGCCAAGTATGCAGACGTTCGGCGACAGCACAAAGCCTCAGCCTCCAAAGCTGTCAACAAACTTGACGCCGCCGCCACTGTGGCTCCCCCAAAGACTCCCAATAACGCCAAGACTCACGAGCTGGGATCAGATTCACCAGATCCATCTGAGCCTACTCAAAATATGAGAGACCTTAGGGCGGCTGCGCGAAGCAGAAAGCTCATGGCCCTTTCTTCGAAGGATAGGGACCACGAGAAGGAGCCGGACAGGGCAGCTCAGACGGCTGAGACCCAGGCTAATCAGACGCTCTTTAGAGCAACGACGCGTTTTGAGCCAGATGACGAGGTTCGCGGCCAGAGCCCAGGTGTCACTGACGATGAGGATTCTCGAAGCACGCCTGAGGTAGAAGAGGACTCTTCTGAAGGGCCCGTTCCTTCTCCGGACCACTCAGCCATAACCATTGACGTATCAGAGCCGTGCACTCCTACTAAGTAGCGGAAGAGAGGGCGCACGTTCGATAAAACCGTGATGTGGCAACAGTACGGATCATATACTTGGGTTCGGCTATACGATTGGGTGCCCAGAGGGGGTTCTGGAGGCGTCGCCCGACGTACATGTGGAGATTGAAACTGAGTAATCAGTGACCAATATCCTTCGCAAATGTGTTTGCTACGATGAATGGGAAGCAGGCAGTCGCCTCAAGGTACACCTATCAAAGGTTAGGATGTCATTACTATTCGTTTCTGGCATAACATAGCAAGAGCGCCGGGGGGGGGGGGGGGGCAACACTGAAAGCAGACTTGAGGAAAACAAAAACAAACACATCGAAAAACAAGTGACGAGAAAAAGAAGGGGCGGGCAAAAGCTAAAAAGAAGAAAAGCGTGTAAGGTTTTGGCGTAATAGTTGGTTAGGGCATTGGGTTTCTGAGTAGTATCAACAGCTGTAGCAATATAATGGCTTACCTTGACGTTGTCCGCTCCAACCTTGATCTTGCCCCAGGAAACGGCCTCATCAGGTCGGGCACCAGCATCACTGCCATCGAATTCCTGGGCGGTGTTTATGTAGACAGCGAACTCGGCGCCATTTCGCATGAGGCAAGCGTTGGCGATATGGTGTTTTACCACACCGCCTCCAAGGATGATCATGCCAGCAGCCTTGGCGCGGACGGCAAGTGTGTTGATGCGACGTATGTCCTCAACGATGTCAATGCGCAGTTGCTGAGGAGAAGACTTGAAGGTGTGAAAGTAGAGCATGTCTCCCAGACTGCCATCGGTCAGAGCCGGGCAAAAGACGGGAATGTTGTTCTTGTACGCCCAGTAGTACACGGAACGTTCGTCGTTGATCTCCTTGCCAAGACGGTGGATAACTTTCGACGGCGTCCAGTGAATCTCATCGTCCGTGCGCTTACTCTCCTCCTGCTCCTGCAGCATCTTATCCAGGATCGGGACGACCCAGTCCTCGAAAGCGCAGTAGTTGTCGTTGGGCACCACAAGGTTGCCGATGCGGTTCAGACCCTTTTTCCTGAGCTCGGCACCGGGAGAACTAAAGGATCCCATGTAGGTGTGGCCGAGGCACTTGATGAAATCTTCCTCGATCCCGCCGGCTGTGGTGACGATAGCGGAGACGTGGTTATGCTCAACGAGCCAGCGGAAGACGCCACGAAGACCTGAGGAGATGAGGTTGGAGGTGTAGCCGAGGAAGATTGTAGCCTTTTCGCCGGTATTTGGGTCTCTCCAGGCACGCTGCGGGAGAGAAAGTCAGCAAAGATTTTCATCGTTTGTTTTATGCGTATGCCGTCTTGATATCATACCATATCGTTGATAATGCGGATTGCCTCGCCCATGGATGACGCTTGGAAACCCATGTTCTTCATTCCCAGGAAAAGGTCCTCTGCGGTGATGGGACCTTTGATCTGATTGAAATCAAGCTCCTCAACCTGCTGGGAGCCCTCTGGCATCTGCTCAGACTTGACCAAAACGGCAGCCTGAGCTCCGGCCGGGGCCGTATTGTCGTCGTGCTGCTGCGTCATGGTGGGCAAGGAGGGGGATGGAACGGGTCCCACGTGGGAGCAGTTGCAAGCTGTGGAAAGGTGTTCTTGTTGAGATGAACGATCAATTGTTAGACACAATGTGTGTGAGAGGGTCAGATACAGGTGACGAAAAGTGAAGTGAGACAAAAAGCCATGTAACCCGTATGTAATACCTCGCCTGATGCTCGTGTCCCTCTGAGGGAGTCAGTCAGTCATATCCACCACTCGTCAAGAAATTTCCAATAAAATTCAGGGTCCCTCTTCGCGATCCACACTTCTGCAGCCACGTATCGGCCGCCACATCTCAATATGATATTCGATATTCACCAGCCACATATTGAATCTCACTAAGCTCAATCGGTAAGTAGCGTGTTTCCTGCAACAGCTTGCTAAAGGGAAAGAGTGACCCTCCTGCAGCCTCTGCCGTGTTGCTGTAGGCTCCTGCCCCCGGCGCCTGGCCGCATCGAGCCTAACATCCCCCAGTGAGTCTCGAATCAACAAGCCAATCAACAGGCCCAGCACCTACGCGATTCTTGTGACCGTCTGCCAAGTTGCACCTTTTTGGGGCAGCTGGTTAGAAGGGGGGGAGTCCAAACCTTAGGCTTGTCTGGTAGCCAAATCCACCCTTTGCATCTTCTTCCTCGGATCGATTTCTCCCCAAGGCGTTTCCTTTTTCTGCGGAAGGTATAACGACGGCGCCTTTCGATTGGGAGGCTATTCTCGTTGAAGACGAGGTGCGCCACGTCCGAATATACATTCATTGTGATTTTAGCGAAACAAGTACGAAATAAGGTCGCCATTCAACGTTCGCGTGCGATGACAGGACATTAGAGTTTCATCACGTTCACGCACCCATATTCGATATTACGCCATCATCATTGTCAAACACGGGCTCAGGATACCCCTTACAACCGACTTGACAGCCTGCGGCTCTAGCCTAGACCGCTTGGCGACGCCGTAAGGCGCTTCTGTCCCTTGTGGACGGATCACGAGTCGACCGCTGTTGTTGAAGATGTGAGTTTATCCTCTTCGCGATGCCAGCGCAGCAGCCCTTCACCTGTGCGACTCCAGTACCCAACTGACCTTTTTCGACCAGGGCGTCTAGATATCGTGATTCACGATACGACGGCGATAGGCGCTCTCGATCGCCGAGGGACAGATCTCCTGGGCGCTTCGATAGAGCGCCGCCATTCGCCGAGAATGACCGTCGACGCTCGTCTGCAGAGGGCAGAGCTAACTCCTCAGCTTTTCAGAACAACAGAGACAACTTTGAGCCGTCGCGACGCGAGCCTCCCCGTGGTCCCAAGGCTCTGATTGATACGCCAAGCGGACCCCGCGGTGGCTTCTCTGGAGATTTTCGGGGCGGTGGCAGAGGACGAGGAGGGAGGGGACGACCTTGGGGACCTCGCGATGATAGCAGGGAGCGCGAGATGGACTTCAGAGGTGACAGGTACCGGGACGAACGGAGCCGTGAGAGGGACAGAGACCGAGACAGGGACAGGGACTGGCGCGACCGTGACAACCGTGATTTTCGATCGCGACGCTCCCCATTACGTGCAAGATCACCACCACCGCTCCGAGACTTTCGAGATAGGGACCGCGATGGGCCCTTAGGTGTGGATGCAGACAGAGCTCGCCGGGACTCTCGCGATGGAGGACCGCTGTCTGCTGGATCCTCGACTTCAGATCCCCCTTACGGAGGCCCGCCGTTCGCCCGTGGCGGAGGTATGATTCGAGGCCGGGGACGGGGTGGACGGGGCGATTGGAACTCTGACCGTGGCAGAGGCCGAACTCCATATGATGATCGCTACCCCCGCAGCCGCTCCCAGGAAGGGCGCTGGGGACGTGAGCGTGATGATCGTGACCGGGGAGATAGGTACCCGGAAGCTGACAACCGACGCGATCTGATCCGCGACGACCGCCATCCTTCCGAGAGACCAGATCTTATCCGACCTAAGCTTGAACAGCGATCGACCATGCCGGCAGAGTCTCTCGCAGCGAACAAGGAGGTCTCCCCACCACCTGTTGCACCGTCCGCGCCGGCGTTTGGCTCTGTGCCGAATCGGAGCACAACGACTGATCCGTCGCTCACCTCTAATCCTGCCAAGGTGCCGCCAACTGGTCCTAAAGCCTTAAGTGATCGACCTGATTTCACTGGACACGATTTAATGGTCTCACTTCCCACGGGACCATCCAAACCGACATTCCCTGACAATGCAAGCATTCCTGTTGGACCACGGGCACAGCAACAACAGAAACAGCGCCCGTCCAGCAAGCAGTGGATTAATCCTGCTTTAAAGAAACCACCGGACTCTCCGAAGATGATGAGGGCCCAGTCTTTTGCACAACCGCGCCAGGACGCTTACAGGCGTGAGAGCAGCGCTCAGAGGGAGCTGCCGCCGGACGAAAAGCGACCGCGCAGCAGTGACGCCAAGTCAGACACCTACGAAAGCACCCCGGGCGAAAGAGCCCGAAGCAATCACAGTGCTGAGCCGGGTGAGATCCGCTCCAGTGCTGATAAAGACGAATTCCCCAGACGTTTTTCGGCGGACGAGGGCTCGAAACCTGATGTGCCGAAGGAGGAAGAGAAGATGGCAGATGCTCACCAGTCCCCGGAGCCTGCTGAACAAATCAAGGATGTGAAACCTACCGTACCAGGATCCCCGAGATTAAAGACCAAGCGCAAACGACATTACGTTGGTGTCGTACAGTTCAAATTGCCAACAGAACCTATTGTTCCCGATCAAGGATCGGAATCTGATGACGAGGACATGGATGACTACTTCGCGATGGAGATCGAAAAGACGCAGGCCGAGCTGAACAAGATCGAGGGTCCTAAGGTGCCTGTCGAGGTTCTGAGGCGGTATGCGGTTCTCACTCATGGATCTATGGTAAAGATCCTCCAGGAGAAGGAGGGCCTGGTCGATTTATTAGGGCCTGTCCCTGATGGAATTAAGAAGACCTTGGAGCCAGTCAAGGCAGAGCAGCCGTCGTCTGAGACCAAGGTTGCCGAACCGGAGCCCACTGTCCCTGACGTTCCGAAGGCGAAATCAACTTTATCTGAAGCGCCAGCGGACGCTGACGCAATGGATGTGGATGCCCCGGCTCCTAAGCCCCTACGTGTACCCTCAGTGCGGGAAGGGCGTGCCTCGTCCCGTGGGAAGACTCCTCGCTCAGCTGCTGGAAGTGAGAAGGCAAGTCCCGCGATTTCGCACAAGGAACGGCCGTCTCAACTTGTCACTGTGCCGCTGGAGTCTACAGAAGGCGACTTAAAGCCACCAAGCACACCATCTCAAGTCGATGATGATGAGTCCTCGACTGATGATGAAGCGTACCTCGTTGAAGTTGACAATGTTCGACGTTATATGTCCACGCCTCCTCTTGACTCTTTGCCAGACTTTGGACAAGGTCCTTGGAATAAAGACCGGGACTTTTTGGCTTCACTGGACGAATCCGATGCGATTATCGATGGCTATGTGGCAGCACATCTGGATCAGATGCACCTTGAACGGAGCAAGGAACAGGAAGCGCTAAGAAAGCAGTATGCCGATAACTATCTACGTTATCTTGACTTTACAACATCAGAAGACCCGGTTGCTGTCAAGAGTCGCGACAAGTTTTCAGTCTCCGCCCCTCCGATCGAACCTCCAGCTCCTGCCACTCCCGAGCCAAGGCCCGAAGGTCGAGGTGGTGGCCGCCGCTTCGCAACTGAGAGAGACCTTGAGCGCGTCTTGCAAGCATCGATGCGTGAGGACGAAGAGCGAAAGGAACGAGAGCAAAGAGCTCAACAGGAGAAGTACCGCAGTGATAAGGAGGCTGTGATCCCGCCCATGCTCTGGGATGATGAAGAAAAGGCACATGTCCAGTTCCTTGATCGCTCCGGCTATGTGCCTGTGGACAAGCTTGTTGTCGCCTGGCAGGTTCTGCCTCCCGTCAATAATTTCACACAAGAGGAGAATGAACTTTTCGAGAAGAGATACCTGGAGTTCCCGAAGCAGTGGGGCAGGGTAGCTGAAGGGTTACCACAGCGTGACTTTGGCGCTTGCATTCAATATTACTACTTGATGAAGAAGGAGCTTAATTTGAAGGAGAAGCTGAAGAAGCAGCCTAAGAGACGCAAGAAAGGCAGGAAAGGTGGCCGGTCCAGCGCACTCGTCTCTGAGCTTGGCAATGGGGACGCAGAGGGCGAGGAGAACACTGAGACAGGCGAGAACGGCGAGAGACGGCGGCCAAGGCGTGCTGCTGCGCCCGTCTGGCCGTTTGAGCAGCCTGCTGCAGAGTCCGAGAATGTCACTCCTGCGGGCACACCAGGTCGACGTGGACAAGCTGCCAAGGGAGATAACCCAGAGAAGCCTGATGGAAGAAAGGGCAAGCGGAAGGTCGCCAAAGACAAAGAGCTCAAGGCTCCCAAGGCCAACCAGAATCTTGCTGCTGCTGCTGCTCCTGGACCTCCAGGTCGCGGCAAGTCAAGACCGCCATCACGAGCACAGAATCCTGACGGCCACGGCCCGCCCCCTGTCGCTCAGGACGCAATCCGTCTTCCAACACAATTCGAGCATCCTCCAGGTGTCCCCCCTCAGGGCACGTTTCCGCCTCAACCGGCGATGCCACCATTGGATCGCCAGCAGCCAATGCCAGCCCCTGTTGCTGTAGAAGTAATGACAGCACCGTCATTACGACCAGAGCCACCGCCACCTCAGCCGGCGATGACTACATTCAACGTGGCGCAACCTCAGCAGGAACGCAAGCCACCATCGCAAGCTTCCAGTTATTGGAGCGTGTCGGAATCTAACGACTTCCCGCAACTTCTTAGGTCATTTGGATCCGACTGGAACGCCATTGCTACCCACATGGGCTCCAAGACCTCCATCATGGTAAGCTCACCAGCCAGATTGGTTTGATTGAAAAAGCTGGAAGATAGCTAACCACTGATTTGATTTGATTCAGGTCAAGAATTATTTTGTGAGACAGAAGGACCAGGGTCGAGCCGACTGGGAAAACGTAGTGAAGCAAGCAGATCAAGCCCGCGCGCGTGGCGAGAAGCTGCCAGATCCGCCACAGCCTACCACCACTGGCCGGGAAAGGAGGCGTTACGATGGCGTCTCGGCGACCACTGGCCGGCCTATCGCCGTGGCTGGCGGGATCGAGCTTCACGGGGAGCCCGCCCAAGCAGCCGCAAGGTTGGACGCTTCTGTGCCAGTGTCAGTGTCAGTGTCAGTGTCGCGAGGTCAGCCTTTCGGGACCTACAATGCGCACATCGGTCAGCCAGGACAGCAACCGCAACCTCCACCAGGCCAGCAGCCGCTGGCTGTCCCACCGCATGGCCCTCCGCCACCCCCGACCTCTTCAGCCATGTCTCCGAGCTCAAGACCCTTGCGAGCACCTCTCCAGGGCTTTGGTTTCCCAGAGCGAGAACGCGAACCAGCTCCAAGACAGCCACTTCCTCTCAAGGGACCTGTGGCTTCTCTGGCCGAACCCCGAGAACCCCGTCCGCTTGCCGCCCAGTCAATGGCGCCATCGCAGCCTGATGCAATGGAGCGTGAGAGGGAGGCACAAGCGCAACTTAGGATGCAGCAACAGAGGTCCCGCGAGCGGGAGAGGGAGCTCGACATGGCTCGCCAGGCAGAACGGCCACCTCTACGAGTTAAGCAGGAGGCGGATGGCCCACCACATGCGCAGGGCGGTTTCGACAATTTTGGTCATCGACAGCCGCAAGTGCTTCCTCCATCCAACAGGGAGCCTGTGCCACTGGCAGGGAGACCACCCCAGGAACCTCCCCGTGGTCCGATTCCGCAAAGCTATCCTGGATCTATGCAGTCGCAACCTGGCCGGGGCCTCTTGGGCAATCATCCACCGCCGGCTCAATCGCCACCGGTTCAGCCTCATTCGAGGACAGGTCCTTCAATGCACCAAGGTCCGCTTTCTGGACCTAGCCAAGTCCCCTACGGCAACACACCTCTACAAAGTGCGCCGCCCCAAGTTGCACCGGCTGCTCCACGACCTCCAGAGCCGCGAAAGACTTCTAGCATAATGTCCCTGTTGAACGACGACCCTCCACCTGCTCCTAAGCGTGTCAGCGAAGTAACGAGTGCCCCAGCGCGACCGTCACCAACGCCTCCACCGCAAAACATGGGCCGGCAGGCACCACCTGGTCCCGGTCCCGGTCCCGGCCCCCAGTCTCACATGCGGCACGATTCGGACCAGTATCCACCGTACGGCCGGAGCAGCGGAGTCTCAGCTATGCCCTCTTTGAAGCCGACCTACTCTGCCTCTCCTCAGCCTCATCACTTGGGTGGCACTCGAACCCCGCATGGAGTGCCTATGGACTCACCTGCGTCTGACCGGGACTACTATCGGCAAAGTCCGTATCAGTCTGGACATCGGTCGAGCGGAAGCACCGGGTCCCCTCAAAATGCGCAAAGGTATCCCCCTCCGAACCAGCCTCCTCACTACCCTCAATCTGGGTATCCCACGTCGTTTGCTGGGAGCGGGCAGCCACCACCACCCCATGCAGCATCACCGCCTCCTCAGTACCCTGGCCACGGTTCTGCGCCACGGTCCAGGGAGGTGTCTCAAGGTGGACGTGACTCTTGGCAGGGGCAGCATGGACAACAGCCGCCACCGCAGCAACAGCAGCAACCACCGCCACCACCACCACCGTCCCAACAGCAACAGCAACAGCCAATGCAGTGGCAGGGTGGTCACCCGCCACCGAAGACTTCACAGGCACCTCCGCAACAGTCTTGGGCACCTCAAGGCCCGCCGCCCACATCGAAACCGCCGACGCCCGCCGGTGGATGGGCATCACAACCTCCGCCTCAGCCTCCACACCACTTAGGCATGCGAGACGACCGCGGGCCACCAATGTACGGTCAAGGAGGTCCCGGTATGCCACCTCAGCAGCAAGGACCCCAACAGCCACAACACCCCATGGGAGGACGGTACGGCCAGCCACCAACAGCATCACGACCGCCTGAGCAGGTTCCGCCGCCGGCTCAAGCGTACAGAGGATATTCTAGTACGCCAGGCCCTGGGCCTCGTGATCCGCGAGACATGCCTGGACGAAGCTATACACCAGCAGGCTACGATGCAAGAGGACCACCACCAGGACAACAGTCAGGACCTCCAGGACCTCCAGGACCCGGTGGCTATCCACCTCAAGACCCGCGGGAGGCCCAGCTCAGGGAGCAAAGGGATCCTCGTGATCCTCGTGATCATCGTGATCCACGAGACCCACGAGACCCACGAGAGATGATGAGGCCACACGATGCAAGGGGATTGAGGCCACATGAGTATGATCGCCACCAGGATCAATACAGGAGGTGAAAGGGAATAGGCAGGGAGTAGACAGGGAGTATGATATCCAATTGTTTGTATAGTAGAAAGTCACAACATGAGCTTATGCCTGTATACCTGTATATGTGCTTGCACCGTATCATTTTCCTACACTGAACGATACTGTTCTCAAGCACGTGAGCATGATGCAGCAAGCCACGATGCTGCTGCTCCGTGACGAAATTGGCAGATGAACTCCCCACTAGAGAAGATCTGAAAGAAGAGATTGATTCAAGTGACTGGAACATGCATCTCTAGCATATTTACTGACGTACGTGCCTTACTCTTTCTAGACTGTACCTTTTTGACTTGTCTCCTATTTCATTCACCCTCTCTCTATCTCTCTCTACGCGGCCTCCACCACCAATAAACAACACCGCCCCCCCCCCCCCCCCCCCCACCAAATCCGCTGCCACTCCACTAAACAAATGCCCATCTCGACACAACGAACGACAAACGACAGAACGCGACAACTTCCACCATCTTTCGCAACACGGCTCTCCGCTCATGTCCCACCATCGCTCCGTCTCCGCTGCTGGCGGTGGCGCTGCTTCTCGAGAGAAGACTTATTTCGAACAACAGCGAGAAGTTTTGATTGGGGAGATTGCGATGGTAAAGATCCCCCCCTCCCCCCGTGTTCTTCCCGTCGCGCACCGCTATACGTTTCTGGAAGGGGTTTCCCCTTTTCCACATCTGAGTGGCAGATCCATCACAAGGAGGACATATACATTGGTGCTGACACGGTATTTCCTTTGCAGAGCTTCGAACAAGTCCTCGCAAATATCAACAAGTTGAATCGATCCCTTGAAGCCGTCATCGCAGTATGTACACAAACCAGACCCCGAACCACCAGTCTGAATATCCCTTTCCCCTCTGCCTTTTTCTCTTCTTTTCTTTAGAGTCAGGGAAAAAGAAAAGTTTGTCAACTGACATCATCGTGGATACAGGTCGGCAACGAATTCTCTTCGGTCGAAGCACTATGGTCGCAATTTGAGAACGTCATGGCCAAGGAGGAGCAAGGCGATGCGATTGCCGGCAAAAAAGCGACGCCAGCATCGTCAGGGAATGATAATGATGATGAGGCAAGGAACAAAGAGGAGGATGAAGAGGGGGCGGGGAAGAGATGATTCTCTATCGGGACCGAGAGCGTTAGGACGAAGCTGTTAGACGTCCTTTACGAAGTTACGACTTACAGATGGCATTGTACATATTTCACGACAACATACCACGTCGAGCAAGAGATGCAAACATGTTCGAAAAATCCTCAATTCCGTGTACCATAAGCCTACGCACATACCAGAAAACCCATGCTCACAAAGTTGACAAAGGAGAGAAAATAAAGGACATCAACTGTCAAGCGCGAATATCCTGCTTCCGCCTTCCTCTCGTCCTCCACCTCATGCTGTACATCGTCACAAGTCAAAAGAAACTCTTGTGCGTCCCTTTGCCACACGCACCCGATAACCCTGATTTCGCGTCTTCAGCTTTCCCATCGCGAAAATGTCAAGCCGCTGTTCAAAATATTCAGGATACCGATGCCAACGTATGTACCAGAAATTCCTTCCCCCAACAATTGAGATACCACAATAGCCAGTAGCCGAACAGAGAGCACTTCTCATGCCGTTCTAGCTCTGCTAATATCTCTTGTGCATGCAAATGACTCCCCCTTCCGAACTCTGCTCTTCTCGTTAGTGCCCGTGTTTCGTGAAAAGCTTAGTGTCGTAAGGATCAGAAAAGATGTTCCGCGTGATGCTCATTAAAAACTGTGTATCCCGTGTCAAAAATGAGGCCTCCCTTCTCCAGATATGCAGATGGGTAGAATCCTTCAGCAACGCGACCTAGAGAACAAGACACCTTGTTTTCCTCTTCTTAGGTCGAGTGACGCCGGGAAATCCGCTCGAATCGCCGCCGACTACCGGTGATGCATGGCTTGCCTCCATAGTCTTGCGGTCGTTGGCCACAACAGTTAGGATGGCGCGTTCGAAAATCTCATCGACACCCCTCATCTCCTTGCTGCTGCACTCCATGTACTGGGCACCCATCTTCTTGGCAACAGCCATGCCCTGTTCTGTGGTGATCGGAGTCAGGCCCTGCGTCTTGAGCATGTCGATGCAAGTCTTCTTGTAGCGCAGGTCGGACTTGAGACCAACAAGGATCAAGGGTGTGTAGGGGCAGAAGTGCAGAACTTCAGGATACCACTTGGTGAAATGTTAGCCACCGACTGTCTTTTAGAGAGGGGTAAAGACAACGATAGTTCGCCATGGTGTGCTTTTACCTTATCGAGAACATTGTCAAGCGAGTTTGGACAATCGATAGCAAAGCAGACAAAGATCAAGTCTGTCTCCGGGTAGGAGAGAGGTCGAAGACGATCGTATTCCTCCTGGCCGGCGGTGTCCCAGAGTGCCAGCTCCACAGTCTTACCGGTGGGTGGATGTGTTGGGTAGGTGATGTAATTCTCGAAGACTGTTGGGACGTATTTCTATCAATGCCATGTTAGCGACGTTGCTGGCAATATATCACTGCAGGACACGGTCAAAGCCCACCTCTGGGAAATACCCCTGGCTGTAGCTGATGAGCAGGCAGGTCTTGCCACAGCCACCGTCACCGACGACAACAATCTTCTTCGAGTATGTAGGGCCTTCCGTCATGTGAGTTGCAGCGGATTCGCGACCACTTGAGGTATCACGGGCGCTCGATGAGCTCAGAGTAGTGCTGACAGTGCCTTCACTCGAGCGCGTCCGCTGTCCCTGGCGATACGGATCAGGCTGCTGGGCTTGGGCATAGTATGAGTTGCGATACTGGTAGGAAGCCATCGCGTGGCCTGCTGATGTAAAAGGTCGTGTCTCAGAAAGAGCTGCCGAGGAATGCGGTTAAAGTGAGGGCCTTGGAGCACCGTGGGCCAAACGAGCAATCGGCCGATAAAAACCTGGCTCGTCTTTCGCGTACGTAAGTGACAGTGACTCTGTTTTGCGCTGATGAATGAGAACGTCGGTTGCAAGCAGGAAACCGTTGAGGAGGTGAGGAAGGGGGAATGGTGTTGATGATGGATGGCAAGGCGTAGTAGGAGTGCCAACTTCAGCAGAATGACCTTGTATGATGACTTGCCCTGTGCGTCGCAACTAGAGTAGGTAAACAAGTTGGCCGGGCAACTGTAGGAAGACCCCGATGCCCCACCTCGACACCTGGTGCAGCTGGTTGGCGGGGCAGAAACCTCGAGAGCTGGACTGTTGACCGCTTTTGCCCCTTTTGGCTATGCTCCGAATTTCTGCCGTTTTTGTGCCTCTTGTGTGAAAAAGGCGTGGCGCGAAAATGCTCCAGTGAAAGCTCCTTTCTGCCCTTATGGACATCGGGCGACGCGACGACTACCTGAACCTCACACCGAGAAGACGTTTCGGTCAGATGAAGCCTTGAGCTGTCCCTCAGAATTCCTCAGAAATTCCCTCAGGTGCCCAAGTGAGCACCTAGAGCGTCGAAATTACGGCCTCACGACAGCAAGTCATGGAAACGTCCAGCAAGTACATCACGCTCGTTTCTGCAGATGGATTCGAGTTTGTGGTGTTGCGAGAGGCTGCCTTGATCAGCCCTATCATCAGGGGCATGCTCGACGTGAGGAGTAAGTCGACACTGCCGATCGATTGACTGATGGCTGTCTGCCTCGGTTGCAGCATGACTGCTCACATTTGCATTGCAGGTCAATTTTCTGAAGCAAAGAGTGCACGATGTGTCTTCCACGAGATGAGGTAAGCTCAGCCTGCTTTTGTACAGCTTCCCCCCCTCCCATGAAGTCATTTTACAATGATGAATTCAAACTATTTCGCTGTGTTCTTCCTGACAGACCGCCTCTTTGTCTGGGCTGATTGATTGCACAACTACACTTGATCTGACATTGGTGTCTTTCTTCACGCCGTTCTTTGTCTTCGCATTCGGAGCTGGCATCACCGTCTGCTTGAGCCACGCTGACTTCTTTGAACAGTAGTTTGGTACTTGATAAGGTTGTCGAGTATTTCCACTACTGGTATCGTTATCGTAACAGCGATGATGTCCCTGATATGGACATTCCTGTGGAGCTGTGCTTAGAACTTCTAGCTGCAGCGGACTACCTTGGCCTCGACCAGTATGTTTTCCATGGACATCTCTATTGGTGCCTCACCAGCATGACTAACGGCTCGCAGGGCAAACATGAGCTTAAAATGAAGTTCTTTCGTGGCCATTGTAAACGGATATCATGACACCGAGGCCATAAGCACAGTACAGCCAGTCAAGTCAACATCGACGTAGCTATGAATGAACTACATGTCCACGCCTTTGGCCGCAGACCTGACCGAAAGACTCGACGGCTTTCGAGCCCACCCATTTCAGCATATGCGTTCGGTTCTCTCACTCCTCCGTGGGCCGAATGTCTATTAGAGATGGAAGATCGATGCGCAAGCATTCCCTCTCACTCTGCGTCACTCAACGAAGCATTGGGCAGTCGCTTTTTATGCAGGGAAACAAACATACACACATGCCGATTTAGCATTCGGCTTTGATATATTATGAAGGAAAATAAATATCCAAAACATCATCAATGAAGTATCGTGTTTCTCACGATGTGTATGTCGTCGAGGTTACTTTTCATTTCCGTTACAATCCCAGATTCGGTTACAAAAATTGGGTGAAGTCAGGAAAACATAAATGTAGCTCTTTTACAACGCCCATGAATTATGGTCTTGATTCATTCGGGTGGTCAATGGCATTCGAGAGCATGTCTTGTGGCCGTAGCCTTAGTATATGGTATCCTCGCGATTTGCGCTCCACCATACACCAAGCTCTCATAACGCTGCACCTACAAACAACAGCCACCCAGTCCAGCATGACATCAGAAACTTTCGAGACGCAAGGCGTCCGAGTAGCCATCGAAGGTTGCGTCAGTAATTCCCTCAATTCTCTCCTCCAACCCTTTTCCCCCCTCTAAGATGAGATGAATAGATGAAAGAAAAAAGCTAACGATCGCCGCTTCACAGGGCCATGGCACACTCAACGCCATCTACGCCTCCGTCGCCGAGTCTTGCAAGACCCGCGGCTGGGACGGCGTAGACGTCCTCATCATCGGCGGAGACTTCCAGTCTGTGCGCAACGCCTCTGACCTGACCGTGATGTCCTGCCCCGTCAAGTATCGTCACCTCGGGGATTTCCCATCGTACTACTCGGGCGACCGGCAGGCGCCGTACCTCACCATCTTCATCGCAGGGAACCACGAGGCCAGCTCTCACCTGTGGGAGCTGTTCTACGGAGGCTGGGTCGCGCCGAACATCTACTACCTCGGCGCGGCGAACGTGCTGCGGCTGGGCCCGTTGAGGATCGCGGGACTGTCGGGGATCTGGAAAGGGTTCGACTACAACAAGACGCATCACGAGCGCGTGCCCTTCAACGCCGACGACGTCAAGTCGTTCTACCACGTCAGGGAGCTTGACGTCCGGAAACTCCTGCTGCTTCAGACGCAGGTCGATGTCGGTCTCAGCCACGACTGGCCGAGATACGTCGAGAACCATGGCGACAAGAACTGGCTCTTCAGAAAGAAGCCTGACTTTAGAGCCGATGCCGAAGACGGGAAGCTGGGCAACCTGGCGGCCAAGTACGTCATGGACAGACTGAGACCACCGTACTGGTTCTCGGCGCACATGCACATCAAGTTCCCTGCACTGGTCAAGTATGGCGACGAGGGAGGAGAAGGCAGGGACAGCAACGCACAAACCCAGGCTGCTTCAGTGCCACCCCCGGCCATGGCACCTCCCCCAGAGACAAACCCAGATGAGATCGATCTGGACGACGACGACGACGAAAACGAGGCTCCTGCTGCTCCCTCTTCCGCGTCGTCGCATCCAGCAGAGGCTGCTATCCCAGAAACAAACAGCGTTTCTGAGGAACTCCGCGCCCAGCTCCCAGCATCTTTCGCGGCCCCTGCTCCACGTCCAAAAACCACACCCGGCCAGCCCGTCCCCGAGAGCATTACCAACAAAGAAGTTCGCTTCCTCGCCTTGGACAAGTGTCTCCCAGGGCGTCACTTTCTCCAGCTCTGTGAGATCCAGCCCTACGATCCAGCCAGCCACCAAGAGCATCCTCCACTTTCATCATCATCATCAGCAGCGCAAGATCCCCCCGACGCCTCCTCATCCCTCACCTCCGGTTTCCACCCTCGCTACAAACTCCAGTACGATCCCGAGTGGCTCTCCATCACACGCGTCTTCCACCCATCGCTCAGGATCGGCGACCGGACCGCCCAAACCCCGCGCGACCTCGGCGAGGCCGAATACCTGCCCCTCATCGCCGAGGAGCGCCGCTGGGTCGACGAGAACATCGTCGCCAAGCACCTCCTCGACGTGCCTCACAACTTCGAGCCGACAGCACCTGCGCACGTCCCCGGCAGTCCTGAGATCGTGCAGGAGGGGCCGAGGGAGTACACGAACCCGCAGACAGCCGCGTTCTGCAAACTGATCGGCGTCAGCAACCTGTGGGATGCGAGCGAGGAGGAGAGGGAGGAGAGATTGAGAGTCGGGCCGCCGCCGGCCGTGGACAGGGCAGGAGGTGGTGGAAGAGGCCGTGGGAGAGGATTCGGGAATGGGAGAGGTAGGGGCAGAGGAGGAGGTGGCGGTGGAGGACGAGGTCGTGGTCGAGGTGGCGGCGGCAGAGGCCGGGGAGGATGGTAAGAAAGACGACACATTATCATCAAGATCATGGAAAAGAAAGAGGTCGACTAGGTGTCATGTCACAACATCATCAACACTGGTGAAAACAAAGAGAACACAATTCACAGAAGCAGGCAATGTCAAGGAAACGAAGGCGGCATCCCCAATTGCACCGCTAATCTTGCTCAAGAAAGAAAAAAACATGGGGGAACAGAGTAACGAAATTTCCCACCCCTTGACTCCATTCGCGGGTTCTCTCTCATATTCATCAAAACTCTGCTTGCCTTGGCAGTATTACACACCCAATGTGCATAAGATAACAACAACAAAAGCCAAATACCCATAATCGTCCATCCATTTCCTTCAAGGAAAACAAAAGGGGGTTAAAAAAAAGAGAAACACCATCATGACGCTGACAGAGGGACAAAAAGAACAAGACATAGAAAGAAAGACTCCAAGACTGTGTGATATCAAAGTACCAGGGGCCCCTTGGGGATTGGGTACATCATCACCATCTCCATCACCATCACCTTATTGTCCATAAACGACCACCTCGTTCCCCTCTGCCGGTGTCACACCAACAGCGCTCTCTGTCCAGTCACTCGCACTGTCGTCGTAGCTGATGTAAGATCCGCTCTCAGACTCGGTATACAGCTCCGACGTCCTGCCAGTCATGATCGTCGTGCCACGGCTGCTCCTCCTCAATGTTCCTGCATCGCTCACCGTATCGTCGTCTTCGCCACTCACAGTCAACTCAGATCCGAGGGCCGTTGTGTCGTCACCGGGAATTTCGTTGTGATAGCCGCGAGGCTCAGGTGTTGCGGGCTCATCAACCTCCTCGACGGTTTCGCGGAGCATCATGGTGTTGTTGTTCTCCTTGTCATCATCAAGATCGTTATATCCCTTGACCATGTCGCCGCCCCAGCTGCGCTTGCGGAGTGCTCTGCTGGTAGCTGCTGGGCTACGCGTGCTCTGGCTGCGCTTCACGCCACCCGGAGAAATATTGTTGTTGATCTGGCTGAGCGAGACGATGCGTCGGGGTGTGCCGGTCTGAGATGATGGTGCGAGGCTGCGTTTTGCTGCAGAGAGAGCCATATTGAGACCCGGACGTGCGGCGCTGGACTTGGCTACTCCGACATCTGGGTTCGCTGACCTCTTGACTCGCTTGCGGTTCATGGTGTCACCGTTCTTGGCTGACTTGGACATGAGGAGCACACGAGAGTGATCCATGACACCTTCAAGGATGCGGCGTTCAAGGCCTTCGGCCCTGTGCTCCATGTCCGCAAGTTCCTCTTTTCGTAGTCTCAAGGCCGTCTCAAGAGATGAAACATCGCCCGTCAATCTGGTCTTCTGCCTGATTAGACTCTCCTGCTCCGTGCGAAGACCAAGAACACTGCTGCGAAGACGTTCTTCTTCCTCCCTGAGGCTCGCGATTGAGGCCTCAGCCTGAGCCTGCTGGGCAAGCTTACGCTCGAGCTCAATATTCGCCTCCTGGAGCACCTTCTCTCGATCAGCCTGCTCGTCGCTGATACGCTGAGTCTGAGAAGCCAGGAACTCGGAGATTTCAGAAGCCGTTTTGAGCACCGACTCGTGAACCTTGTCCAGTTGCGAGAAGGCCTCAGCTGCAGTCGTCGTTTGCTCGGTGATCGTCTCGAGCTTCTCACGGACTGGGGTGTCATCGTACTTGAGCTCGGCAAGACGGTCCAGCTTCTCATGGACCTCGGAGTCGTCGTAGCGTTGACCGGCCAAAGCTGCAAGCTGCTCCCGAACGTGAGAGTCATCATACTTCTCGGGTGCTGGCAGCAGCTTCTGCATCTCCTGCTCAGTTGGTTTGACCTCAACAAGCTTGTCCTGTATGTCCGTGGCAGAACTCTTCGAGTGCTCGAAATGCTGCTCAACAAGCACAAGAACATCCTTGACCGCTTCGAGGATTTGAGGCTGCAACTCCTTCATCTCGCCTTGAAGTCCTTCAACGGCAGAAACAGCCTGCTGAATAGACTCTCGAGTTTGCTGGTGCTCAGACTTCTCTACGGTGTGGATGTCATCGGTCTTCGTAGAGAGATCCTCCACCTTGGAAAATACGGTCTTGGATGCCTCCTCCATCTTCTCCAGGGAGTCGGTCACCGTCGATCCGAGGGTGTCCACAAGCGTGCGCAGCTCCTCGGCGACAGTCTTGGTATCAGCGACAGCTGCAGCAGTCTCAATGCCGCGAGCTTCACCAGCCGCGGTCTTCTCGTCAAGGCCAGCTTGAAGCTCATCATACTTGGCGATAACCTCGGCAATCTTCTCATCGATCTTCGTGCTGAGGCTGTCCTTGGCTTCCAACAGCTTCTCGTCCGTCTCCAATTTAGCACCAGCCACGACGTCTCGAGAGTTCTCAAACTCCGACTTCATCGTCTCAAGCAAGTCTTTGAGATCCTGGCCGATGTTTTCGTTCTTGTCGATCTTCTCACCCATGGTCTCGAGAAGCTTGCCAACGGATTCAATGCCGTTTGAATCCTCTTCGAACTTGCCCTTGACTGTCTCTTGGAACTCCTCGAGGAAGGCCTTGACCTCGAGGACACGCTCACCGACACCAACGAGTTCTGCTTGGCGGTCCTCAAGAGCCTTTGCGGTGGCTTCAATGTGGGAGTCGAGGGCTCCCTTCGCTTCCGTCAGCGTGGTTTCGATTTTAGTGACGTCCTCCTTTTGAGAGAGTGTCGTGAGGTCAGTGAGTGCCATGGCATCGAGGGTAGTCTTCATCTCGAGGACAGCTGTCTCGACCGCTTCAATGTCGGTTTTGGAGACTTTATCTGCCTCATCTTCCTCAGACTTGGTTTTCTCCTTCATTCCCTCGATACCAGCGGTGATGGCCGCGATGAGAGTGCCCATGGCAGCCACATCGGCTTTGTCCGGCATTGACTCCATCTTCTCAGTGATAGAGTTCAGGCTTTCCTTTGACTCAAGTACCGCGGTCTCGACGGCGTCAATCTGGTCTTTGCGCACAGCCTGCTCGCCGTCGATCAAGTCGTCCAGGCGATCCTTGGTGTTGCGAAGAATGGTCTCAATCGCAACCACGTCGTCTCGTGTAGCTGCATCGGTACCAGCAGTAGATGCATTCTCGGCGGATTGTTCCTTTGGCGCCGAGGCTGGATGCTCGCGGGATTTGATTTCCTCGACCCCTTGCTGCACATTGCTCAGCATCTCCTCGAGGCGAGTTAAATCGTCGCGGTGAACGCTATCAGTGTCAGGCTCCATGGCCTCGACCTTGATGCGAAGACCACTTATCAGGACTTCGAGATTCTTAATATCGTCCTGCTTCACCATGTCGGCTGGAACAATAGCATTGTCGGGAGAGATGTTATGGAGAGCGGTGACAGCCTTGTCTGAACTGCTGTCGCGAAGTGTTTCAATGTCAGACTTAACCGAGTCAAGACCACTCTTCAAGGCCTCAAGAATCTCGTCATTGGCGGTAAGATCTACAGGTTTGTTGCCGACGCGGTCAATGGCCTCACGAAGGTCCTTGAGTCCCTCGTGGAACGCATCAATGATCTCGCCAGTCTCTGTGCGAGGGCGGTGAAACTCCTGTCGCAGAGTGTTGACTCCGCTTTGAAGAGCCTCGAGGACTTCCTGGTTGGTATTACCGATGGCCTGAGGAGTGGCGGGGACCATGGAAGAATTGACCATCTCCCGGAGCTTTTCGAGCTCAGAGGTGAGTTGCTCCCGCGATGCATCAGTCGCATCACTGACCAGTTTGTGCAGGTCGTCCTTGAACTCGTCGACACTCTTGGTGAGGTCTTCGAGAAACTGCTCCTGGGACTCAACTCCAGTCGAACGATCAACATAGCCCTCGATCGACGCACGTAGGTTCTCAAGGCCGTCCTTGATAGCATCAAGAAGCTGTTCTGTGTCACGGCCGTTGGCAGCAACATTCTCCTTGGCCTCATCTGAGACGGCACGGAACTCCAACTTCATGTACTCCATCAAGTCATGGAGTCGGGACAAGACCTCGCTGTTGTCACCAGTGGCTAGGCTCATGGCAGCACCACCAGCTGCGCCAAGGCTGAGACTGGCAAGCCCATCCTGAACAGCACGGGTCATGTCGTCACGGGTGACATCGTTGCCGACAGCAGATGCAGTAACGGGGAATTCGAACTCCTCCAGACAATCTCGGACCGCCTCGATAATCTCGTCCCTAGATAGAGTCGCCGAAGTGTCCATTTGAGGGGGTACGAAATGCTTCAAGCCTTCAACAACAGCCTGGAAGACCTCCTCGCGAGTCGCACCCACGCTACGGTCTGACTGAGGGGCGTACTCCTGAAGACCCTCTTGGAGGCAAGCAAGGACTTCATCACGCTCGAGTCCCAGCTGCTGAACTTCAATCTCGGGCTTGTAGTTCTCCCAGGCCTCTCTGACGGCCTCAATAACATCATCACGGCTGAGGTCTGGCATCTTGTCGCGGGAAGCCTCGCTATCTCGGAGGGCAGCTCGCATGGCATTGTAGATCTCTTGGTAGTCAACAAGCGTTTTGTTGGAGTTGGCTGAGCTTGCGGATTGGCGGCGATGCTCTCGGAGGACGTGATTCAGCTGGTCCTTCATTTGCTCAAGGCCCTCATCAATCACCCGAGATACCTCATCCTTGCTCGGCCCACTGTCCTCAAGGTCGTGGCGGCTGACGTTCTCGAGTCTTTTGCCAAGTTCGCGGCCCATACCGAGAACCTCGCCACGCAGCTCACGCACGAGTGCCTTAACCTCGGCGGTTAAGCCACCACCAGCGGCGACGCTGTCTTTGACCGAGCGGATGATGTTGATGAGATCTTCGTTCAGGAGTTCCGCGCCTCGCTCAGCGGGTGCCGATGATCGTCGGCTTTCTCCATTTCGCAACAGCTGCTCCACGCGCTTGGTCATTGGGCCACTTAGTTCCTGCGAACCAGGTGCAAAGTCCCTGGCGGTTACAGCTCCAGCCGAGAGGTTCTGGGCGCGGACGAGGTTGAGAATCTCATCCACCTTGGCAGATGATGCCATACCGGAAAGCTTCTGGGACATCTGCGTCAGACGATCAATCAAGTTGTCTTGTCCTTCCTTGGTGCCCATCTCCCTCACGATCTTCTCAAGGAGAACCAGAGAAGCAGCGGCGTCGGCAGAAGAAGAGGATCCTCCCATCAGGGAGGGTGTGCTCACAGAGCCTCGCTCGATAGAGTCGGCAAAGCTGTTGGGTGAGGGGATCCGTGGGAGCTGGAACATTCGTGGAGTGGTGTTGTGTGGTTTATTGTCAATGTAGAGACCGCCACCTGAACTGATTCGACTCGAGGTTTCGCTGATGCTCCCCATAAGGTCTCTCAGATTCTTTCGAATATCTTCGTCCCGTGTGGTGGTGGCCTCCTTGAGGCTGAGGAGGTCGGTGGCATTGTCCCGGCTCCTACGACTCAACGCACTCATCTCCTTCTGAAGAGATGTGGCGATATTTGTGAGTGTGATAATCTGTCCAGATATATCCTCAAGGCTCTGGGCGCCTTTCCCGGCGGCGGTCGGCATCGAGCCGTTGGTGATGTTGCTGAGGGCCGGCTCAGCAGAGCGATGTGAGGAATGCGAGGTCATGCTTTGAAGAGCCATCATGGTAGATGACTGAGGGGGTGTGTTCTCGCCCAAGATACTCTGGGGAGGTGGCCGGCGAGCAGTCGGCCTGACCACGGGTGTTAGGCTTGGCCCTGGGCCGAGCTCGCGGGCTTCAGATGTGTCTCGAGAGCGCATCGGAGTGGGTGAAGATGGCGTTTGCTGCCTGTCGTGGTTTCGTGTAGGAGATGTATGCGGATTCGGTGAGCCAGGGCCGCCTTCAAGCATCAAACTGAGGTCACGGACTGAGCCGGGTTGCATAGACTGCATGCGCCTGTGCGCACCAGTACCACCACCCTTGACAAGTGCTTTATCAGGAGACGAGTCGCCGCTCATACGCTTCGCAAGGCTGGGGACGACAGCGGCGTTCTCTCTTTGTGCTCGCTCGTTAAGCGCAGCATGGGCTGATTGAATGGCAGCCGAAGTTCCGGCTCGTGATGTCAGACTGGGAGACTGAGGGTTGAGAGGCAACGGCGGCGGTGCACGCTCTGGGTCGGAGCTATCCCACCTACTACCGATTAGTCGACGCCAAATCGCCATGCCATCGAGGAAGGTTTGCGGCAGGGAAAAAACAGTGTGACGACGGAGCTTAAGAGAAACCCGTGATATGTACAAGTATGCATGGGTGTGTGCGTTGCAACGTACATTGGGATCAAAGCCCGGAGGCTTCCCTGATCAGAGGACATGGAATGCTGGTGTCTCAGGTGCTGCCTCTCGCCATCGCGTGAGGACTCCCTATCGGAGGGCAGCATGATTGTTTGTGTCAATGGGCTTGGAACCAAATGGTGGGATGTTTGGAATGCAGCACGAGTCGGGATATGGAGTGCGGGCGGCGCCGCGGCCGGTTGTTGTGAGGAACGCAGTCGAAGAACGTCAAAAAGATGTGGGCTTTCCCGGTTACCAAGTAAAGAAGAACAATCTTTAGAACTCCTCAAGTCGTCGCTTCATCAATTGCAATTAGGAAAAGAAGTTGCTTGGTTATCGAGTCTTCTGACAGTTCAAGATCTGCGCAAAATGGCAAGGCAACGTTGGGCAGTGATAATAGCCAACCCGGAGGTACTAAGGTGATGACGAGGAGGCAGGGGTGCTTTTGTTGTTAGTGTTTACATGTGCGCTGGCCTCGTTACCGAGCAACCGTGCCAACCAGACCTACACTCCACACACACAAACCACACACGCCCCCCACCACACGATATGTCAGTCAACCACCTACAGATGATACAGGTATCAGATAATGCGTGTGAACGTACGAGTAGTACAAGTAGTAGCTGTAATTACCTAGTTGTACAAATATAAACAATGCCCCTAATTACTGCTACAACTACAAGGGAGGAACCAGGCTATCCACACGCTGCATTGTCCTGCCAAAAATGAAAGAGCTTGGAAAAGAATTACAATCGCTTAAATATTTTCTACAGAGCTGAGTGCTTTATACCCTACGCCGCCCAGATCCCTTATAGCGTGCATACAACGCTGCTTGGAAGTCTATACAGGAAAAAAAAAGAAATTGTCCAGTCATCTATCCGTCTGCCTTCGTCTTTTGCCCTCATGCATGCATGTGTGCTCCTGTTTACTTGCGGAACATGGTGTCGAAAGCGGGGATGAGGGTCTGGGCCAGCCAGAAGGAGAAGACAAGCTTGGGTCCGGTCATGAGGAGCTAAGGTAGGGCAGAGACGTCAGTTCCACAGCTCGATTTGGCGGCGTCCAGGCGGGGGTCAAGTTACCTTGGGCGTCAAGCCCTTGAAGAAGCTAGAGAAGCCCTCCTTGCGGGCCATGTTGGCCATGATGCGCATGCCGCTCTCGGGGTTGTCGAAGTTGCGGTTCTGGATACGGGTCTTGATGACGTCGAGAGGAGCCGAGACGACGAGGGAGGCCGAGGCACCAGCAATGGAGGCGACGAAGTTCTGGTACCAGGTGGCCTTGTTGTAGTCGTTGAGATGGAAGAGGTACTCCTTGGCAAAGGCAGATCCTCCAAAGAGCTGCATTTGATCATTGTTAGCCTGTGCTGCCTTGAATGACTCCGGGAGGTGTTCTAGAAAAAAACCGGTTCTACTTACAGCGAAGGACCCGGGTGCGTTTCTGGCAGCAGTCCAGCCCCAGCCACGGTAGAGACCGAAACCCTCATCCTTGATGATCTTGAAGATGCCACGGCCCTGGAAGGCTGCGGGGTTTGTTTGACGCTTGATCTTGAGGACGTCCAGAGGCAACAGCACGATCTCACCAATACCAATCAAGCTACATCGCCAGATAATCAGTCTCCGTGTGCCCATTTTGTTGTTCTTTATCGCATTGTTTCGTAAATGCACTCACCTGCCAGCAGTGGAGTGCATGATAGCCTTGCCAGTCTTCTTTCCGAACGCCGCCTCGAAGTCCTTGCCGTAGTGTGCGGAGAGGTAGTCGCGAGCAACGGGCTGGCCGCCATACTTGTAGATGCGCTGCAGGACCTTGTAGCCTGCGGCGTAACCAAGACCTGGGAACAGAGAAACGAACTTGCGACCGAAGGTGGCGTCGGCCGTGTCCCTGAAAATGACCTTGTTCAATTGGCTGGCATTGGCGACCTGCACAGTGAGTAGTGTCAGTCTCTTACCATACACCGCTTCTGCTGCTGATCATCCACCATTGTTGGTGAAGAAGGGGGGGGTTGCTCCCTCAGTCTCGTACCTTGGTCTGGTTGCTCATCAGACGCTTCGCAATGGTGTCAACCTAATCAGATAAGGTCAGCACACAAATCGAGCAGCTGCGAATCGTTGCGACAAGAGGGTGCTCAGTCTTCGTACAGGGTGGAAAATGGCGAGCTCAGCGATACCAGCGGAACCTATGAATCCATTGGGTCAGCACATGTCCCCATCGTTGCGACACAAAAAAGGCCGATGCAGATTGGCACACTCACCAGATCCGAGGAGACGAGCCAGGTTGGACTCCTTCTCACGGCCACCAGCAGCAGGGGGAGACATTTTCGATGACTAAATTGATGCGATGGGAAGAGACGAAAGCTGTCGAGGTGCGAACGAGGGAATATCTGGGACGACAAGATAGAGTGTGCTTTACAGATGGCTGTCGATTGGGGGGGGGGGGTTGAGAGAAGCTTTGTCGGCGAAAATGAGCGATTCAACTGGCCCAAAATTTCTAAAATTTGATGGTCCCCCAATCGCTGGAGAATCTCACGCCATGCGACATCGGACTAGCTCCTGATCTTGCCTACCCTGTAGTCGTCTTGTTCCGTAGAGCTCGGTCTCGGCTGGTGACAATCCCGTTTGAAGACGGCATATGAGTAGCAACCAACCGAGGTCGTCTTGTCGCTGTTGATAGAGACTATTCATTTTTATTTTTATTTTGTGGTTTTTCCTCAATATTATTCTGCTTTTGTCGGACTTTTTCTTGAACCCGGCTTGGTTCTCCAAGGGAGCTTATCTTGAATGATGCTGTATCGCCAAAGAAGTGTCTGATAACGGCTCGCGAAGTTCATTGGTCCCCTATCGTCTACACGGGGAATTCCTCGAAGTAGTCATGTCCTACCATGCCAACTGGCATCCTTATGCGTCTTCTGGAGTGTTTTAAATTTAGAAAGGCGTCCAGCAGTCATCTTCTCCCATGTGGAGGAGAAGCACACAAACTAAGGCACGTAAGCTAGGTTGGTAGGTAACGTTTCCTACGGGACTTTCCTGTAGTTTTCCTGGTTGCTTTGAAAGAGGCCTTCCAGATGCCAAGCCAAGTTTGAAGATTCTGCCAAGGTTGGTGCCTATGTGGTGCCTCCCTCTGTAGACTTGAATCATCACCGCATGACCTTCACTGCTTCTGGCCACTCGTCGTTTTGTGTACAACTTGCGACCTATAACTACAGCCTTCCTAATTAGCTCCCTGTTTCTTGAGCCGTAACCGAGCTTGAAGCGTGAAAGTGGGTATCAAACCTCCATGGCTGATCAAACGGGAATAAGGCAAAATAGTCTCTCCTAGGCACTCCGTACTCTAGTCGAGGCCAACGTGGAAGCTTGCTTTCTTTCGATCCGCGGAAGCACATGGTCCTACCCCGGATCTCCACTATCAAGCTGGTCGCCAGTTTGATTTCTACATGTAATTACCTCGCATAATTACCTACATATATATGCCTATAGAGTTGAAAAGGACCTCATGATGAGACTAGACTGTTCTACAGGATTGCACCCTTGCAACTACGAAGCTGTGTCCATGGTCCAGTCGATATATCGTTACCTTAGTAACTACCTTACCGATTACTACACATGTACTCCGTGGTAGTAGCAGGACGTGGTGGAGAAGCTCTCCAGCGACCAGCAGTCAGTCAGTCAGACCACCACCAACAAAACCAACCAACTCATCGCCACGTCTGCAAAATATGAGGTGTTGGCCCAAGCACCAACAGACGGCAACGCGGATACGTGGAACAAGTTTCTGACTCGCCTCCTCTGCAATGCCATTGGTTCGGGACAACACTGTCTTGCATCCGCTGCAAATATCTGCATCTAGCTGGAGCATGCCATATGGCTTTCCACATGTTTTTCTCCCACATGTTTTCCCGTCCAACCCTGGAACCGACCCCCCGTCAAGGACCTGCAATGCAAGTCTGCATCAAATCATGCCGTCTCGCTTCCAGTTGTCTCGATTGTTCTATTGGGCCGTTTCCCCGCTTCGCTTCTTTACTTAGGCAGTTGTATGTTCGGGGTGAGGGGGCTCGTCGCCTGATGGGAATTTTAAATATACTGTGTTTTTTTCCTCTTGTTCCCTGGAAACTGATGTAATGCGGATATTGTGTTTGCTCACTTCCTGATCTTCCTAGTCCGACTTGGCAAAGATGGCCTCAACCACTCCTCATAGGTCCCCGAAATCGCCTTCAAGATCACCGCCTGGTGAGCATGGAGGATCTCCCCAAGAAATAACGGTCGTGCGTTCTGCGAATCCGAGACCCTCAGATCGATCACCGTCAGATTCAGCACTGACATATTCTCAAGGATCCGGATCATGAGTTCGCCGGCGACGACGACGACGATGAATTCGCCAGTGACATGTAAGTGTCTGCTGCTTTTGTCCATTCAGCGATGAGACCGTTGACAGCATATCCAGAGGAAGCTCTACCGCTTCGCTGACCGAGAGTGTGATGGATTATCGCAAGATCCATGGCCGGACTTTTCATAACTTCAAGACAGAATCTGAGTACTGGTAAAGGATCCATCTGTCTTTTCTAGACCACGATCCGTCACTACTGTACTGATCATGCTGTTCACTCAAAAGGGGCCCGAATGACGAGAGACAGAATGAGTCACTCGACTTGAAGTGAGCTGCGACTATCTACATCTGAATGGGGGAATGAACTAAAATGACCCCTCAACCCCCCCCCTAGCCATGAGATGTTGCTTCTAGCTATGGACAACAAGCTCTTCTATGCTCCCATCGGAGACGCACCCCAGAAGGTCCTAGACATTGGCACCGGTACCGGCATCTGGGCCATGTAAGATGATCAAAACCGCTCGAACCTCTCGATCGAAAGTCGCGCGAGGCTGACCGCACGTAGAGACTTCGCCGACCAGTACCCCTCCGCAGAGGTGATCGGTACGGACATCTCGCCGACCCAATCCCCCTGGGTCCCCCCGAACTGCAAGTTCGAGCTCGAAGACTGCCAGCTCCCGTGGACCTACCCGGACAACTCGTTCGACTACATCCACACCCGCCTCATGATGGGGTCCATCAAAGACTGGTCCCACTTCTACTCCGAGGCCTACCGATGCCTGAAACCCGGCGGCTGGTTCGAACACGCAGACTACGACCCGAGCGTCTACTGCGACGACGGTTCCCTCCCCGACGACTCCGTTCTCCAGCGCTGGGGTCCCCTCTTCCTCAGCGCAGGCGAGACCATCGGCCAGACTTTCTCCGTCATCATCGGGAGCAAGAACGTCGGGTGGATGAAGGATGCCGGGTTCAAGCACGTGGAGGAGAAAAGGTTGAAGATCCCGCTGGGTTCGTGGGCGAAGAATCCCCATTTGAAAGTCGTCGGGAACCTCAATCTCACGTCCGCCGAGGCTGGGTTGGAAGGGTTCGCCTTGTATCTATTGACCAATGTCCTCAACTGGGATCTCGGGACGACTCAGGTGTTCCTCGCCAGTGTGCGCAAAGATCTAAGAAACAGGTCCATTCACGGATACTGTGACTCGTGAGTTCTTCACATCCCCCCCGGCCTCTGCATGCATTGGGCCTCCGCCAAGAGAATAAGATCTCGAACCACTGAGGAGAGGATGAATAGATCCTCCGTATGGGGACAGAAGCCGATGAACGAGACAACGTAAGGCCGGCGAGTATTGAGGGTTAGAGAGATTGATCCAATGCACAACTGCTGAAGCATGCCCATCCCGCCTAACACCCATGGTATATCCAGGGTTCACTTCCGCACGGGAATGCAATAAAAATATTAGAATGCATACAAGTAGCATGTTTGTATTCGGATTATGAAGCCGCGCATGCTCAGGACCGCATTGCTCTACCAAAAAAGAGGGCAGAGGGGCTTCTCCTTTCAATAATCTCTGAACACAGCCACCATCTCATCCAGTCTGGACACCTGAGCCAGCAATTTCTCCTGCACTTCCAGGTGTCTGTTGTATTCGTTGTAATGCTCGGCAGTCATGACCTCCTCCTCTCTTCCCTTGACGTCTTTGCGCTCCACAAACGAGAGAACATTCCTGTTTCTGTGACGTTCAACATCAAGCGTCTGCAGGCATCGTAGCATCGCTTTGTACAAGTCATCGAGCATCTGCGCTTCAGTACGTTCTCGATCGAAGAACCAGAAGAACAGTGTCCGGTTAGCCAACCGGCTGTTGTCTTTGGGCACTTCCTGGACGTCGACGAGGCCCGCCATCTGCATCGCTAGCATCTTCCCCTGAACATCTGACTTCTTCATCAGGGCTGCAAGCGGGAGCGTTTTCTCGTCGAGCTTGCCCTTCTCTCGAAGGATTTTGGTCAGTCTCAAACCGTGACGGCCGTGCGACTGCCCGATGACGGCGTCCATCTCGCTCTCGCGGAGGCGGTCCATCAAATGTGAGAAGTCTACGGTCCATTGGCCACGACCTTGTGTGCCGCAATGCCGCAAGAAGCGATGCTTCCCTTCTGAAAGTAGGAGTAGATGCTGCCGCATTTGATCCAGGCGAGAAGTTCCCCCAGATCCTTGATCTTCGAATTTAACTTTTGAGGATTTGTGACCGTTGCTCTTCGCAGCTGGTAACGGGGCGTTCTCAGGCGCTTCGTCATCGTCTTCCGATTCATCTCCGTCATCATCGCTCTCAGCGGCTGCTTGCCGCGGTCTTGGGACCATGGGAGCATCATCGTCCTCAGACTCTGTATCAGACGTGGGTGGCCCAGGCCGCAGTTTTTCTGCGCTCTGAAAGTGGATCTTGTCCTTCCCCATTCTTCCGATACCCCCTCTGGTATTGATATTGGGGTCAAGGCGATCAAATATCTCCATCGTAGTTACCGTAGCAGTGGTGGCATTGGGATCTGGACCAGCCATCTCGCTTTCTCTACAGCGGGAGACCTTGGCGGTCAAGAGCTCCAGCGCTGTCCTGTAGATCTGCCCAGTCACTTCGCCGAACGTATCTGCCGCATATTCTGCTAGTCTCTGGTTGCGTAATTCCACCGAGCACCGTTCGTAGTTGACCCTGACGATAACGTTAAGCTAGACAAGTGTTAGCTGGTTGGCCAGGGAGGAGTATTCTGCGATGAAGCTCTAACATTCACCTCTACCGTGCGGTAGTCATCATGGTGGCTTCCAGAACCGTTTTCAAGCTTCCTGCGTTTCCCATTCATTCCGTGATCCTGATCCAGCTGGCGCTTCAGCATTTTTGCACGGCTCTGGTATTCACGGAAGCGCTCCTGGGTCTCGAGCTGCGCTTGCTCCTTCTTTTTGGTAGCCTTCTCTCCCGGTGCGGTTCGCGTGACATCGTCTCGAATCTCGAGGAAGACATCCTCTGGCTTTCGAAAGCTCTCAGGGCGAACCGGCTCGACGATTTCGGCCTGGATGAGGCGAGCCAAAGAGTCGTGTAGATGCGTTGTAGACGTAATACGCTCGGCGCCCTCCGCATGGGTTCCGTTTCCATTGACGCCATTCGGCTTTGAACCTCTTGCGGAGAAGGCGTGGACCAAGTCGGCAACTCTCGCATGACCGAGCATCATCAGGGTCTGCACCACCTCTCGTTCCGGAGCGCCATAGTTGAGCTCTATGACTTCGAGAATCTTACCCGATCGAACGAGGTTGTAGCAAGCGTCAGGGTTCGCTTCGTAATGGGTGATGCCATTGTCAGGATCTGTGTAGTGATATAGCAGGTTTTGTTGTATTAGAACCCCAAGCCCGTGTCTAAGCTGTCGAGGACCGATCGAGGAATGGCTGGCAAGCTGCGGGATGGTCGACCTTCCCTTGACGAGCAAAGTGGCAAGAATTCTCTGTCAAACGCATGCACCCAGTCAGCCAGTGATCCCGTAGGGGTGCGGAGGGTCAGTTGCGAAGCTCTCGCTCTCCTCGCTGCCAGGAACCTGTCATACCGATGGGAGTTCGCCGTGAAGATCGTTTACTAGGAGAGCACAAAGCTCGGCGGCATGTTTGGTCTGTGAATTACACTGTTAGCAAATATGGAGGAGCCTCATGCTCTCGCAGGCCTTGATCACTCACAACAAGCATTGCTCTGCTCCTAGAGATCCTCTCACTATCTCTAGAGCTTTCACGAGTACTACCGAAGCAGCATTGAGGACCTCGCGAGGCCAGTCAACACAGCTTACCAATATGCCTCGAATAACTGACCCGCGATTATTAATGGGCAGTGTTGCGCGGGGTTGAGAAATGGAAGCAAAATGCAGGGATTCCAGTGTGAGGTTGTACTTTTGCCAAAGGCAGTGATTTTTTTCTACGTGTAGGTGGATGTAAGTGCCAGCGGTCGGGGGGGCGCCAGTGCCAGATTCAGCGCAAGTCCCAGCGATGGCGGACCCCGGAGTGGGGTGGTTTTTGACGAGCCTCTCACAGCGAGGTATTTAGGTATTTCTCAGCAGAGTGGCCACTGGATATGTACATGGCCATTGTAGTTGCTGGTGACTCCCCTCCGCCCGCCAATTTCCAGGCCAAAAGGCAGCAAGCTAGGTCACGTGATGGCGCCAGGACCTGTTGAGGATTGCCGAAAATGAGTCGGGAGCTTTTTCCTACGAGGCACTTCTTGAAAGGCGATCAACTGCTCCATCACGACGGCAAGACCGCCAATTGCCCCCTACAACCACACCCACGACGATGCTTTCGAGTTCCTGTCTCGCGCGGAATGCGCAGCAGGCCGCCCGTCGGTCCGGCGTCCAGGCTCTACAGCGCCGAGCCTACGCTGCTACTGCTTCATCGGCATCATTCGAGACTGGCGATGTCAGCGGCCTCAAAGTTGCTTCCCGTGACCTCGGTGGCCCGACCGCCAAGCTTGCTGTTGTTGCTAAGGCTGGTACCCGCTTCCAGCCTCTGCCCGGTCTGAGTGCTGGTCTCGGCGAATTTGCTTTTAAGGTGAGCAATTCTGACTTGTCGACGTACCCTCGACAACACGCCATATGACTGACCATCTTTCCCGTTCACAGAGCACCAAGAACCGATCCGCCCTTCGTATCCAGCGCGAGGCTGAGCTTCTCGGTGGCCAATTGACCTCACGCGTTCACCGTGAGGCCCTTGTCCTTGAGGCCAGCTTTCTTCGTGACGACTTGCCCTACTTCGCTGAGCTTCTTGCCGAGGTCGTCTCTTCGACCAAGTATACCAGTATGCCGTTCTTTTGAAGAGTTATATGGTGTTTTTATTCTGATCTTGTCATTCAGCCCACGAGTTTCACGAGGAGATCGAGACCTCCCTACGTCTGAAGCAGGCCGCCGCCCAGTATGACGTTGCTGCCATCGCGCTCGACAATGCCCACGCTGTCGCCTTCCACAACGGCCTCGGATCGCCCGTCTTCCCCGCGTCGACTACTCCCTACAAGAAATACCTGAGTGACGACCACGTTGCTGCCTTTGCCGATGCCGCCTACACTCGCCCAAACCTTGCCGTCGTCGGTGACGGCGCGAATGCCTCTACCCTTTCCTCCTGGGTCGAGCGTTTCTTCAAGGACGTCCCTGTGTCCGCTCAGAGCGGACAGTCCATCAAGACTGAGGCAACCAAGTACTTTGGTGGTGAGTCCCGCCAGTATGCCTCCATCGGCAACGCCATGACTATCGCTTTCCCCGGCTCCGACTACGCCAACGCGAAGTCCGAGATTGCTGTCCTTGCCGCCCTCCTCGGTGGTGAGAGCACCATCAAGTGGAGCCCTGGCTTCAGCCTCATCAGCACAGCCACCGCTGGTCTCCCTGAGCTCAAGATCGCTACCTCCAACATCTCATACTCCGATGCTGGCCTCCTCACCATCCAGATCTCTGGTGCCGCTGCTTCCGTTCGCAAGGCTGCTTTCGAGGCTGCTAAGGCCCTGAAGAGCGTTGCTGACGGCACTGTCGCAAAGGAGGATCTCGAGAAGGCCATCGCCACCGCCAAGTTTAACGCCCTCGCCGGCTCCGAGATTCGTGAGCCGAGCATTGTTCTCGCTGGCGCTGGTCTCCTTAACACTGGCAAGCCCTTCGAGCTAAACACTCTTTCCAAGGCTATCGAGGGTGTCACTGCGCAGAAGCTGAAGACGGTAAGTTTTCTCAATACTTATATCTCGGCGACATAAACTAATTGTGTGTTTGAATTAGACTGCTAAGGCTCTTGTCGACGGCAAGGCCACCATCTCAACTGTTGGCGATCTATTTGTCCTCCCTTACGCCGAGGAGATTGGTCTGCAGGTGTAAGGAGTGGGGAAATGAAGTATGGAAGCTTGTACCAACAGACACATCCGACTAGACTGGAACAGCAAGAGGCTGGCCTGTTTGTGAATACCTGTAGTAGAGTAGTAGAAGGAATTTTTTGTGCACAAGATAAGTTTTAATTGGCTCCTTCAGTGACTGCAAGGGTCGTCCTCTTTGGCCCATCAACATGAAGACGACTAAGTGCCCAATCTAATCACATGAGCACTGAGAAGCCAGATAAAGCAGTCATCCGAAACTCTGGGGTTGCTACCCAAAAGTTGCTCAGAGTTGAGCTGTCGCTCTGTTTGTAGTCGCCGAGGCAGAGAAGGACCGGCCGGACAACAGGGAAAAAAGTCCACCCTGTCAAATGAGTTTCACAAGCCGAGGATTCCTGGACACAAGGTGGAATTAGCTCAAGCCAATTAAGGTGTGATTACGAGGCTGTCGTTAAGAAAACTTCGGTCTCGAGCCAAAGTGATAGGCATGACACGGCCCAGCACGCACCAGGGGGGAGCTGAGATGGGGATGGACGGGAGCGCCCCGTAGCGTGACACCCTCCCACATCAGGCGGTTTGGGAGAACATGATGGGTGCCCGAGGCATCACTGTGGGAAAGTCTGAAAATGCCTCTAGAGGGACAAGCCCGAAGCCCAGAGACCTACTACAGGTGCCGTGCCGAACGCGTTTCTGGGGAGGAGCACAGTATAGATCTTCAATTCGCACTGACCTCAGACCATCTTCGGGCCAAGAAGCACTAAAGAGCTTTACCATTTTAGAATTTCGCTTCCAAACCAAAATTCTCGTCTTGTCCTACACTGTGCACAGGCACCTCTTCCCTACCTTTCGCACAGTACAACCCACTTGCTTCCTCCTTCCAATTCCTCCAATTTCTTCCAGTGGGCTCTTCCCTCAGAAACAGCAGCAACATCCAACCGCCCACCTACCGCACGGCCCTGGCGCCCTCACCTAAACCCACCACCATTGACTACCCCCAACGCCGCCTCGATCATCCGTGACAGGGTACAGCGGCCCAGGGCGAAAACAAAGCCTCATCCATCAACCTCTCACCACGGGCTTCTCTCCCCCCAAAACCCGACTTAACTACGCCCTCGATCGCTTTTCCTTCTCCCGTCTGGAGCTTCTCTCCGCGACACAACGACTAGCAATACTGCTGTCTCTCGTCTCTGCCCCAGACGATTCTCTTTGTCTCTTTTTCCCCACCGACTAGTTGCCTGTTGTGTCGAGCTGGACCTCTGTGCCCTTTGGCTGTCCCGTGCCTTTCGCTTCAACCGCTCTCCTCACTTCTACTTTTTTCTCCTTGGTAAGCCAACTTTTCCTCCATTCTTCAGAACCAAAGCTTCGAACAGCTTTTGCCTTGTTGCCGCTACGTTCCTCCTCATCGGACTTATGCACAATCGCATTTTCTGCCATGTCGTAATGCTATAACTGACTCACGTGGCTGTTCAGAACGAGCTGCCCTTACTCCCATCCTGTCCTCACATGCTCTCCTAGCCCGCCCGTTTTCTAGAGCAGCGCAACCACCGCCCCGCGTCACACGAAAGGTTCGAGAATACAAAAAGGTTGGACTTGATCTCTCCAGCATCGCAATTCCTATTCATGCTCATTGGGTAGCAGTGGGTTGGAGACGTCGCTACCTACACCTCCCAAACCTTGCAAGCACTGCTCCTTCGATCACTTCATACATCTGCCATCATAGCCCATCCATCAGAGACATGCATGTCTCACAATCCCACTCTTTACTCACGCCTTTTGCGAGAATCACCTAAATCCTACCCGTTCTACGGCTAACCTGCCAAGCCGTGATCTAGCCTATTGAATCGGACATACGCAAACAACAAACACCAACCCGCATGCTCTACTAGCGACAACAGGACAAGGCTCTACACGACTTCTTGTGCATGCGCAACGGCCATCATGCCGCCAACAAAGCGAGAGAGCATGCCTGGTCGAGGCAGTACACCGAAGAATGATGGTCGCGCACCAAATGGTATGCTCCTGCCTTCGATCCCCTGTCCGCCTAAACCTCTACTGAACCTAAATGTCTCCTCAGGCGATCGATCCAAGTTCCGAACCGACGCTGCTATTTCAAACAGCAGATTCGGAGCCGAGCGAGTCCTCCAACCTTGGGTTCCTGATGCAGACGATGCCATCGATGGCTCACTTGAGAAGTCGACCTCTACAGGAGGTGGAGGCTGGGACCAATTCGCTGAGAATGAAAGGCTCTTTGGCCTAAAGACTGATTACGATGAAAACATGTATACCACAGTAATCAACAAGAGCCACCCGCAGTATCGGGAGAGAAAAGCAATCGCGGAGAGAAAGGCCCAGGAGATTGAGAGGAGCGCCCCCGCAACCGCTCATGTGGCCGAAGAACGTATAATGGACTACGTTCCTGGCCAGCAACGAGGCGATGATAAGGACAATGAGGAAGACAAGTATGCCACTTACAGGCCTCGGATTAATGTTCCTGCACTGACTTTTGCTTCAGATACAGTGGAGTCCGTCGCCAGGACTTCCCACCCTTGTCGGATGGGCGAGGCAACAAGTACACACCTCCGGCGAAGCGAGCACCAGCAGGGCAGGCCACCGTCAAGGGAGCTCCCGTTGATCCTGCAATCATCTCTTCGCAAATTAAAGCACCCTCGAAGAAACCAACCACTCTTATTTCTGCTCCTGCCCTTGAGGAGAAGCCAGGTGTCTCGGCCCCAAACTCCGCATCGAATCCAGAAACACAAACTGCACCTGCATCATCCAACAACGACAGCAGCCCGGCCGTGGCCGAGCCCAAGACCAATGCCACAGTCCCCGTGGCCGTGGAGACAAAGGTTAACAACGCCGTTGTTGATGTGAAGGCTACGGACAATGGTACCACCACGGCGAAAACTTCCGCCACGCCGAGTCGCAATCTCTCACCCAGCAAGAGGGACACTAGCACGCCAGCTCACGCTGCACCGAGCGCCACCTCTACTGTTGAAGCAGACGTACTGAAGGAATTCAAGAACTTTGCATCCCAGCAAAGGATGAATGCGGAGAAAGCGCGGTCAACAAAGGCTCGTCATGACAAGGAGACCAAGCTCGCAGATCTGAAGAAGTTTGCAGACCAGTTCAAGCTCACCACACCTGTTCCAACTGATCTTGTTTCTATTATCGCCAAGGATCCCGCAAAGCAAAAGGAAATCCAAGCCAAGGCGATCAAGAACGCGGAAGAAATGGCGAAGAAGGCTGAGAACAGCAAGGACAACGCCGCTGCCTCGAAGGAAACGCAACCAAAACCAAGTGAACCCAAGGCTGCTGTCAACGATAATCGAGGTGGCCGTACCCCAACCGCTCCGCAAAATGCCGCCAACGGTCCTACGAGCAACAGACACCAAGGATCCCGCCAGCAATACCCGCAACAGGGCATGTATCATGGCCAACAGCCCTATCGAAACAACCGAGGCGGCGCTCAGCAGCCAGGAACTCTGGCCCAGCGGCTGCGACATGTAGAACAGCAGAGATATTCCCAAGCTCCAGCCACACAGCCTCACGCATCTGCACCCGATGTCCGTGTCCCACCAACCGGTCCCGCGAATAACAACATCGACCCCAACTACAACAGACGGGCGAGTGCAGTTCCTGTTCACCTCAGTGCTGCTAAGGCGCTGAACCCGAACACTCAGGAATTCCAGCCTCGTGCCTCTGCCGCACCCTTCAACCCCAATGGGCTCAGTGCTGGGTCTAGCCCTCGTTCTGGCGTGAACACCTCGGACTTGTCGTCCTCCGTTGTGCCACAGAGCCCGCTCATCCGCCGTAAGACCAAGGCCATCGACCCCAAGAAGTGCTTCATCCTTGCGCATGTGAAGACTTTCAAGCCTCCACAGGGGCGCAATTGGGAGGACAATGGTGGTCTCCGACCATCCTATGATACCCTGCCCACTTGGAGACAGCTGCAGGATGACGAGAAAGCCGACTCCACTATGCATCTGACTTACAAAGAGCACTTCGAGCGTCAGCCCTTCTCTGGCCCATCTCTGAACACGCCGAACCCTCAACATGCCATGCCTCAGATCCCTCATCAGCACCAACTTCCATTTCACCTGCAGCAGGGGGCGCACAACATGGGCATGCGCCAGTCACCGCATATGGGACATATGCAGATGCATAACAACCAGCACGGTCCTGGTCAACACCCTCCCTTTGGGAACGACGATCACCGCATGATTCCTTCGAGTTCCTCGCAGTCCTTCGCCTCGCCGCGCATGGGTCAAGCTCCCATGGCATACAATGGCATGGGGTCGCCTGCACATATGCCCTACAACCAGCCAGTCTTTATCCCCCCTGGTGCCCCTCAGATGGGGTACCGGAGTTTTTCAAACAGCCAGCAGTACATGCCTCCTCAGCAAGGTCACCAACCCATGATGATGCAGCCACAATTCATGCACGCGCCACAAGGGATGGTCGGCGGTCCTCAGATGATGTATCCTGGCCATCCGCAATTCATGCCACCTGCTGGGCCTCACCAACCAATGCCAGGCGCGAATGGGTATCCTAGCCCGGGCCGAGCTCAGGCGCCTATGATGGTTCATCAAGGATCGCAACAAGGCCAAGCCATGTACGGGATGAGCCCCAACGTCCAATACAACCAGCCAGCTTATGGGCCTGGCCAGGGCGGTGGGCCGAGCCAGTGATCTTTCTACCGGTTCGCTGATCCACCAAGTCTGATGAGAACGACCACGGCTGGATCAGGGCGGGGATACCTTAACTCGCGATCCTACATGGTCAGTTCTCATCACAATTAGCAGCTTGAACCTCCTCAGCCTCCAGTTAGCAGTGGTAGTAGGAGTCACAGAATGCTACACTGCCCAAGGACTCCACCGGCCTGTCTCTCGGCGGGGAAGAACAACAAGACCTTACCCTGCTTGTTTCGGGAACGACGCACATCGATGTGAGCGGCACGAAATTAGGCACGCCAGGGTTGACGCCGCAATCATACATATCATCTTTTTGGGGGGACACTCTGCGCCGGCGCATTATCGCAGGCCTCTTTCTGGACTCTCTGGCTCCTTCTAGGTTATCTATGGTGGTACTCAGGTATATTTCTCGGCAAACTGGCCAACATGACCTGTGACGAGATGCATTGGTTATCAGCATCGAGCAACATCAGCTAGCCAGCTTCGGTTGGTCTGGACTGTGCAAGAATTCAACAGTGCTTTGTTGCCTTTGATGACAATTACTAACTGGGTTCGTATTTGAAGAATCGGCTCCTCAGATTCAAGCGTTGGCGTTGATGGCAAGAGGTATCCATTGCAGTAGAATCGTGTTGTGCGGCATCGATGCAGGTGGATGTTAGCGCCGTGAACACAGCTGATACAAAAGTCATTGGCAAATATGTGAAGCAACATATATTAGGAAAGTTCGCATGCAAGAGGGAATGCAAGATATTATCAACAGGATGAGATCTCTGATAGCCGGAGCATGCAGTGGGCCAACGCAGTCCAGTTCGAAGACCGCGGAAGACCGTTCTCTGTGACTTGGAGCCCATGAAGTCACCTGCTCGGAAGGGTTCAACCTGGCCTATGTATGCTGTGTTGGTCATGTGGCGAAGAGGAGAGTGCAGAAATGCAGCAGTTGAGGCAGCTTTATGAGCTCCATGGAGTACGTGGGAGATAAGCAGCGAAAATCAAAGGAGGCAGCATCAATGACGACATCTCTATGCCTCAACCAACAGTTGGCTGACAATAACACGACCCTTCGTGATATCTTTAGAGGACAGCGTGCACTGTAGAATCCCGCACCAGCATCGAAGCGCAAAATCTTGAAGGACATCAGTACGTGTAACGGAAACGCGGGTTGTGCTCGCCAAGTTCAGCAATGTCCTCCTCAGTCATGCCCTGAACCTTCCCGTCCCGCTTACCCTCAGCCCGACGCTTGTTCTCATGGCGGAACCAGAGCCAGAATAGAACATAAATAACGGTAGACATGGCCACGAAGCCCATTGATATGGCGTGACCCTTGATGAAGCGAGGCCCTTCATTCGTTTCGTACAACTGGGGCGAACGTCAGCAAGTTACGCGCCATCTGGACAACCTGGATCAAAGTCCTTGGACTCACGAAAGGTGCGGGCACGCCAGCGAGGTTGCCGATGGTGAGCTGGAGCCCTGTCGCGACAGTTCGCTTCCCGTAGCGAGGATTGTTGCTCGGTAACCAGGCCAAGGGGATGCCGACGACCACATACACTCCCATGGCGGCAAGGAAGCAGCCGAAGTATTTGACATGACCAGACACGGGGCTGACGAGTATGGCGTAGCCTAGCGTGCAAATCACACCGAAGACGATGACAAAAATTGCTCTCTTCTGGGTTCGGTCGGAGAGCCAGGCAACGGCCAGGTAGCTCACAGCGCCGAGGGCGTAACATGGTATGGTGAGGGCTTGAACCTCAGCAGTGGACCATTGACCCAGACCACGGATCATGGTTGGCAGGAAAGTCGAGTACCCGTATAGGATGATGTCGCCGCCGAACTGGCCCAGACAGAACAGCCAGATCTTGATGTCTTTGAGACCAGCGTACACATCCGCCTTGTGCATCAGATCGCCAGACTGAGTGCGCCCGACTTGACGGCGCATACGAGTTTGGATCAGCTGGCGCTCCTCGGGGGTCAGGTAATGGGCCGAGTCCGGATCGTCGGCGAGCCACCACCAGATGCTGATTCCCAGGAAGACGGTTGGGATTCCTTCGATGATCATGATCCAGCGCCAGCCATTCATCCCAGCCGTGCCATCCATGAAGCCGATCGCGTAGGCCAGCAGGCCACCCATTGAGCCGGCGACGGCGGCCGAGACGAACAGGTAGCCAATCCGAAGACCATATTCACGCTTGGTGTAGAACATGGTCAGATAGATGGTCAGACCCGGAAACAGTCCGCCTTCCAGAGCGCCCAGGATGACTCGACAAGCCACCAGACCAGCGAAGTCCTGGACGAGCCCAGTGAGCGTAGCGACGAGGCCCCACGCGGTGGTGATGAAGGCCAGCCACCTTGAAGGCGTGAACTTCTTGATCACCAGGTTCGAGGGAAGCTCGGAGAGGATGTACGTCACGAACAGGACCGACACGGCAGTCTGGTACTGAGATCCCTGGAGGCCGAGGTCTTCCTCCATGTTGTAGAGCCGCGCGTTGCCGATGTTGACACGATCAAGGAAGGAGAAGAGGTAGAGGAGCATGACTGGCGGGATGATCCAGCGGTCGAGTTTGGCTAGGAGTTTCTTTTCCGCCGTTGCGTCGATGGGGATGGTTGATGGGTCGGCCCCGAGTTCGGGATGTTTGTGGACGGCATCTGGTAGCTCAACGCCTTTATCTGCCGCTGTTTTGGACGCTTCCATCCTCTTGCCTGTGGTGCTGTCCTTTAGTCTTTGCAGCTTATTGCACTGGCAACTTTGAACCCGGTTCGATTGGGTAGAGGAGGTTACTTTATGAAATCAACAGAGATAAAAATACCCCTACGGTTTCTGCTGCTCTTGGAAAGCGCCAACAACGTTCAGTCGTGTGTGTGAGTGACGCACTGATTTGGTGGGATGGGCGGACGGACGCTTTGATCAACACAGAGTCTTGCAGGGTGGGAGGGTTCATCATCAGGCAACGAAGGAGACGGAGGTCAATGCATAAGACAGCCTTTGGAAGTCACATCTTCGTGTTGAGGGTTGCTTGAGAGGGGTCGATAACAGCGGTGCATCCTATCTCGAGGTCGGGAGCCACATCAATTGCCGACCTTTTCGATTGACAAGTCCTGATTGGGGAAACGACCGATGATGATCCCCATGTCCGAGAGAACCCCAGTTTTGCAAGCCAAGATAATCGAATGATATGATATAAACTAACCTTAGGTTGTCCTTCCCTATTGAGACTACGCTACGGTTCTCCTCTTTCTTAGCAACTCCACAGAAACGCAGGACTACCGGCCAAGTCCCGAGCATTGACCCTCACTAAGCCCTACGTTGCCTACCTTATAACGGCCGTAGCTGGAAGGCGACTCCAGGTCCAGCACGTTCGATCTAAGTTTTCTTTCTGCATTTTCTGGTGTATCTCAGTCCGTATTCTTTCAATAACCATTGGAAACAAGGAAGCATGGATCCAAGTTGGCAAGGTTAGCAGGTCTTACTTCGTTCTTGGTGTTCAATGATTCGTGTTGGGCTGAGCCTACTTGCACCAATCTAGTAGGCGTGGCTCAAGGCAAATAAGCTACCAAAGATCCAAGTCTCAAGTTAAGTAGCCTTCTCTAGCCGACTCGAATACTTGATAACTAAACTATTGGTCATAAAGAACGAGCAGGACAATAAGCAGATAGCAGGAAAACAACCAGGCAGCAGAACAGCAAGCAAACAACAGAACAGCAAGAAATCGGGAATACCCAACCAAGATCGAGGCAACAGAAAAGATCAAAGGGGTAAAATGATGTAACCCGAACTCAGGGACACTCAGCCGAGACGGACTGCTTCAACCAGGACCAGCCTAGTTGGGTCCCATGAGAAAGCCCGCAAATCGTTGATTGGAACCCGATGGGCACCAACCCGCCTGTTGTCAATGTTCGTGAGGTACCTTACTTGATCCTCCGGAAGCTCGGTTGGTTCTCCTCGAGCAGGCGCGGGGAAGATGTCGTCCCACGTCTGCTTCCACGATAAGGCAGACAACCTCTCAACAGCTTCGCGGGCATGGTCGTGATCACTAGCGGTGAGCGGTTCTTCGAGCCAGGCAAAGTCCCTGGCTACCACCAGCCGTTCAATAACAGCAACTCGTAGCCGCCATGCGTACTGAGAGCCGTTATCGCGAAGTGCAATGCCTTCGCCACCTCGATAGCGCATGTCGACGAAACCTCCAAAGACCCCATACTCCCAAAACCGACCCGCCTCTCCCCATGTCGCAGTACCATAGCCATATGTCAGGTGAGGCGGCGTGTGTAGAGCCTTCTGACGCCGGAGAAACAGAGTGTAACAATGGATAAGTTCGTGAGCGAGCGTGATGCTCAGGCGGAGCAAAAGCGTGTGAAAGCGGCCACGCTCAGTGGTTCCTTGTGCTGCTGCCCTTCGGGGATCGATCCTTGCCAAGGTCACCACGAGCTAGAAAGAGTTTGTCAATTTTGTTCCTTGCGAAATTCAAAATCCTTTGGGTGGGCTTTGGCCTACTATTTCGTTCAGCTCGATCAATGAAGCGCGCTTAGGGCTGAAGCTGTCTGTGCAGTCGCGCTTATTCGTTCGTCCATTCTTCGTGGCCATGCCATAGAACCGCGTTACTAGGACGTGAGGAGGATTACTCCGAACGTGGGCGAGAAATTCGTTCACCAGTTCAATTTCTTGTCCAGGCTCGAGGTTGCGAAGCCGGGGTATATCTCTGCTTGCGGCAGCGACCTCCCTCGTGTAAGTGCGAAGCGTTCGGATGCTTGCTCGGCTCTGAAGAAGTTCGAGAGCCAAGCACGCAATCGCAGATACGCAAACAAATTCCCGCGAGTCAGGGCTCAGCGGAAAGATCTTAGGCGCCTGGCCACTTTTCTCTTGGTTGTGGCGAAACACCCTGAGAGCATTGATGTAGGCCGGTGCAGAGGCGGAGGAGGGCATGTTGCACAAACAAGGGGACTCAAAGAATAAGTGGAAGAAGTGTTTAGCAGATATAATCCAGGAAGATCAAGAAATCGGTGAGAGTAATCTGTGTATGATGGCTTTCCTGATTTTTGACTTGCGGCTTCGTCGTCTTCTTATACACGGCATTTATTAAAGCTGAAGCTGACCTTCAGTGATCGCCTGATCGATGAAACTCTTGTCGGATGGACGACCAACGTGAAGTCGCAGAGGCGCCTACGGAAACTCATTTGAAATCCAATGATCCGGTATGCCTGCTTGCCATGGCGCCTTAGAGGGCCCTGAAATGGCTGCAAAGACGGTCAATTCATGGGCCAACAGCAAGCGGCTATGTACCCCCTTGCACTCAGGATCATTATCCTTTCTACGTTTAGCTGGGCCTTCGCACCTTGGAATGCAGCTAGGAGGACAGCTATTCGTCTCTTGTCCAAGTTCCCAATTGTCTGTTATTGCTCGCGTGCGGATCTTCTCCTCAGGCCAGTGACCACGCGGCCCATCCTCTGAGCTTCTATTTTAAAACTTCGCATACAGCGCTCAGAGAAAGAAACCTTGTTCTTTATCGTTCAGCAAAGCTACTGACACTTCTGCACTGTTAGGAGGTAATGGTATGCCTCCGTGGCAGTCATTGCCCAGGAAGACACAGCTTTCTCTAGCTACCTTAGTACCTATCTGAAGTCAAGCGACGTGGTAGGCTGATCACGACCTAAGCGCCCACTTGGTGGTCCCGCCGACAAGTCAATACCTACGACCTAGTAGAAGTACCAAGTGGCTGCCCCTCGCGCACCACTGTGAATTAATCGCTGACACTTAGCACTTGGCACTGTACAAGTAACTCCTTACAACCTAACAGATTGTTTGGAACCGAGTTATCCTTATCCTGACGTCTCCTGATTTCTCGCTTTTCCATACCCTCATACTTATCGAACCTCCCTGATTTTAGAACTGGATTACCCCTCCAGTTAGGTACTGTCGCGAACCATGGTTTTGATGAAGTTGTCAGATGCGTACCTTGATACAGAACATGAAGATGCTTTCACCAAGGCCATCAATACCATCCTCCTTCTCCCCCTGACAGAGATCACTATGGCTCAGCTTGTCGATGGTCTTCCCTTGGAGAGCGTTGCATGGGAAAGTCTCGGGAATCACATGAGACATGGTCACCCACTGCAGGAACATGATCGGCTTTGCGATGGAGTCTTGGAGAAGACCCTCTCTTTCCGTAAGAGCTTCAGCGCAGATAACTTGTCTTTCGAGTCCCACGTAAGTCCTGTTTCTCATGATATAGATTCACTATCCCTGAATTCCTGATACAGCTCTTGCGAGGATTTGCGGATACCACTCCTGGATCCAAGGACTTCAAGATGCGTCTCGTCGAGATGGCCGCTGTGTCTGTGCACCAGATCGCGGCCGAATTGTTCAACATGTCTCCGAAGTCTCACACCCCAGACTACATCAAGTACGTCACCGAGTGGCAACCTCCCAGCGGCTGGGACGATTTCTGTGGTCGGCAAATCTGGAAAGAACCTCTTTTCGCGCCGCCAGAAACACATTTTTTCCATGGCTCCTATACTGATTCCGATCTGTACCCGAGAGGCGTTGCTGATATGGCTGGATACTGGGCGGAAGATCGGATATTAGGCGGAGTCGTTGTATTTGATCGAGGCGAAAGTGGCACTGAGGTAAGGAACCAGGTGTACCTTAGTATCAAGGACGTCCAGCTGATATGCTCTCTCTTTACAGTGCAAGGACATCTTTTTCCATCCCGGCAGAGAGGGACAGACCATGCGAATTTGGTGTTTGCTTGACACCCAGCTGGACCTGCTTACGGACTACTTATTAACCGGAATTCCACGAGAAGGATTTTCGCTGCCCCTTTTTGCAACAAGTCAGAACCGCTACCGCTTTGACCGTTGGGATGCAATGGCATATTATCGAATATTTCGTGATCCTTGGGAACGCAGGATACAACTCGATCCGCCAGAAGAAAAAGATGTCAGATGCGCATCTGACTATCCCGAAATTGATGCAATGTTCGATGCAGTCGAAGAGGCGGACGAAACAGGGAGGAGTATGATTCGGGAAGCCCCGAGACGAAGTTATCCTCCGCCTGCTGATCGCATGTGGATATACAAGATCGGTGGCCACATGGGTTATCCGCTCCGAAGTCAGCATCTTCCACAAAAGGGGCCCCCTCGAAGCAGAAAAAGTCCCTCTGTTCCGGAGGATCGGAGCTCTGGGGACGGAGACAGCGTGAGCTCGGACGAAGAATCTTATCAAGACAACCCTTATACAGAAAATCCATACAAAGCATGGTTTCGAGATCACCCCGATCCAGACATCTCAGGGGCAGGCTGGGTATGGGAGGATGGCGCCCAGCCACGTGAGGAAGCTAAATCAACCGCACAACAGCCCGAGGATGAGAAGGGTGATGAGGGGGATAACTTAGTTGGAGGTTCTCCGACAAGCTATTATCATGCAGGGGATGGCGAGTTGGACTTGAATGCTGGAAAGCAAGGTGAAAGCGCAGAGACTGTGGGTGTCTCGGATGGTCCGGGTCTCTCTAGAAAACGGAAATCAGAGGATGAATTGGGGCCCAGATAAGATATCATCATAGCAACGAAGCGAGCCTTGTCTTATTGCACCATTGGCTGTCCCCGTTGTTGAACTCCCGCCAACTCCTGAGGAATTGCGACTACAACCCAACTGCACTTTGCACTGGCTTCTCAGGGTGAGAAGGTCCAACAAAGATCAGACTTCAGGTTTTCTCGAAAGACTATGGGCACATGGGGACGGAGCTCCTCGACTACACCGGAAGATGTTTACAGCGAGAAACTACCAAATTGATGAGTTAAGCAATTCAAACCCTTCCTGGGACAGACGTGTGAAAGGGATTTTCTAGTTGAGGGGCCGATGCGGTTAACCACATCTTGTCACGTAGAGAGAGAGAGAGAGATATGAAGTTGACGCTGAAATAGGGAATTCACTCTACGCGAGCTAGGCATTTACGAATGTACTACTAAAGATGCTTAAAAAATAGTCGGCGGGGCAGCTAAGGGTTATGTCTCTTGCCCAGCCTTGTTCAGCATTCCAAGTTATCACGTACCAGAGGCTGAGTCGGGATTGGAATGCAAGAGGTGTTTTGTGGCTTCTTTGACTACTTGTAGTTATAACAAAAGACTTGTTCGTATCACATGGACCGTACAATATCGAGATGGATCACAAAGTCAATGGAACGATTCAAAGGTGCTAAGCTAAAAAGAATCATGGAGTCTGAAACCACTGTCATGTTCCAGCACGAGCGTCCTTTTTCCGTTCCCTGCTTTTAGGACAAGTCTCTCTTGTCATGGCACAAAACCAACCAAAAATCTCCAGACGGATATTGTCGGTTGGACGAATTCGGCTCAACTGACCTGAAAGTGAAATCGTAGGGAATCAACTCCAAGGGGGGCCTTTATGTTCGGATGGTCACAGTCTAAGGAAAGGCGCAGCGACAAGACGTTTCAAAGACGAGATAGTCCTTAGCTAGGTATCAGCCCGTTCGAACGTGGTGAGCCTTGGGTGTCCGGGCTGAGGTTTACCAACGGCTTCTTCCGAAAAGTATCGTGCAGTCCAACGGCAGAGTCCGAAAGAAAAGCATACCGTGATGGTCAGCGTCAACTAAGGCTTACTAGGCAAAACAGGGGATCGATTGACTTTGTTTCGGTATAGGTTCCTTGTAATCTCCTCCAAGCGTTGTGGCCTGAAGCAAGAGGGATTTCAACGAACCAGGATTGAAGGAACCTTTGAGATGAAATCTTAGGTAAGAACAAAAGCAACCCTGCGCGAGGAGTAGGCAAATAGCAGTAGTGTCCCATCCCATCAACGAGTTCAGGATGGTCTGTTACATTGGTAAAGCGCGCCAGGCATGAAGGGATATGTACATGTAGTAGGACGGTCATAATGGAGCGATGTTGCCCGAGAAGGACAGGGATTGCGTGCGTATGGCGAAAAGCTTGTGTACACGTTACATTGTTTCCATATATTGCACCAGGGTTAATTAGCCATTAGATGGTGAGAGTGTGTGTGTGAGAGAGAGGAACTCCAAAAAAATTAACCGTGCGTGTCTGAGGCCATGGAATGGTGGCTGTACATGGCCCAAGAATCGGAGTCACCAAAGATCGGGGCTTTTCTCAACATGTCACAGCCAATGGATTTCTCTCATTGACAAGGGAAGGAAGGCGAAGAGAGTAGAAACATTGGTCACGAGCATGGGATTCTGGACTCGAGCAATTCCTGCCAGTGGCGGTGTTGGTGAAACGAAACGTCTTGGTGACTGGCAGGAAAACCTGGCCGGAGGGAGGTGTGTGGGAAAAAAATGCAGCACCGCATGAATTATTAACCTAACAAGGATAATACTTATGTTTTCTTTTGTCTACCTAGGTAATTAGTGTTCGGCCTGTCCTTGCTCTGTTTTGTTTGACTGCACTGGTGATCAGCAGACGTTGGTTTGCTCGTTCTTCTCCTTTCGGTTGTATCGGCTCGAGACGACAGCAGGGGTTAAGAAGGGGCCGAAAAGAGGGTAAAGGTGACTGACCACAGGCTGTTTCAAGATGTCGAAGCTTCTAGCCTATGAGAAGCCACCATCACCCAATATGTGTGCCTGTCGAGAATTCGTCGGTACTGGACTTATAAGCAGGGAGAGAGAAGAACGCAGCTGGAAGGGGAGTGGGACACGCGGTGATGCGCGAGAAGGGCATTCCCGCCCACGGCTTGGCCCTGTCACCCTGTGCTGGCCTGTACTGGCCTGTGCTGTGGAAGCTCTGTATATGTATGTAGTTGTAGTAGCGTGGAGTGGGGTCCATGGCCCCCCCTCCCCTACGATCCTCGCAGAGCGGAGAATTTAGTGGGCGGCTGTTTCGGGTCGCAAGGGGCAGGGCGTAGGTGATTGGCTGCCGAGAGCTTAAAGCAGCCGCTGGGACAGACTGAAGTGCTACCTTGCAGCGGTTCGAATTCAGGGGGAGGCAGCCACAACACGCGCTGGGGGCCACGCGATCCCTGGCATTTGGTCGACGCAGCTAAGGCCACTACTTGGCAGTAATAGGTACTACTAGGTAATTCTTCAAGCGTCACATGCAGGAACATTATGTATATGCCTTACATACCACCATCAGCGCAAGTTACGGTGCCTACCAGACGATTTGCATGCCTTGTTCTTGATCAGGCAGGTTACCTGTCAAGCAATTGGATCCGCGGCCTTCCCCATTGCATTGACGTCTCTCCACATTGTCCCTTTCGCCTTGTGTTTCGCGTCTCGCCCACAGACCACGACGACCCGTTGATTCGCCTATCCTTTCCCCCTCGCTCCTGTGTACTGGCGAGGCCATGTGCCATTCACTCTACAGTGACAGACTTGGACGAATGACACCCCTTTTGATACCCGAGAAAAAAAGGTGTCCATGCGTCGATCCCTCCAGGGGTATGTCGAGTAACCGTAACCGTTAACAGTATGCCATCGCTACGGGAGTGCCTCGAGAGGGTACAGGGAGAAAAAAAGAAGGAAGAAGAAGAGCCGAGCCTCGTCCCAAGGAGGCACCCGTAGCGCTGCGATGGCTTGTTTGATACTGTTCAGCCTGTCTCTCATCCTCTCGTCCCATCCCCTGTATACGCTGCGTCACTGGCTGAGCCTATCCACCGCCACACCATGTCTCTTCCTTTACCTATTCCTGGATGTGCATCCGTTACTCGCACCTGGCCGGTATGCATCGTACAACTACTAATTCAATAGTACACGGCGATTTTTGTAATCGTAGTAGGCTGTGACTCTGGTACAGGTCCCCCCTCTTCCTCGAAGACCACCTCTGAGTACAAAGATGGCTGGCCCTCCACATCCAACATTCCTCGATCTCGCTCCTACTCTCCTCACCATCATCAGTTCCTCTCCTTTTTTTCTCTCTCTCTTTCGCAGAATTCCTCACTCTCCTTTCACTTAGTGAATAAAAAAACGGAAAGGCTGGGCCTTTGTCGCTTTCTTATTTCTAAGCTTCTTTCTTCAAATCTCCATTCCTTTGAGAGTGGCTGGGCGAAACACACACCACACACAAAGACACCAACGACCACGTCAATTACATTAGCAAACATCACGGGTCACACCCACAGCCGCACGTAACAGCTCGAAAAATTCGCTTGCGCTTGTCTTCTCCTTATTCTCTCTTAAGGAAGTCTCTTTCGTCCATCGCATTCACCTCTCCTTGATACGTCATTCATTGCATTCACGCTGGTCTTGAACAATCAAAAACCCTCGCCCGCGGCCTCTTTACGCCTGTTGCTACCCATCTGCCAGCAGCTGTTCCAACGGGTTTCATCAGACCGATTCAAAACGGCCCGGACCGCTTGTTATTCTTTCTTCTTCTTTGAACAGACAATCAACACTCTCTTCGGTCTCCTCTTTTCAAGGCTTTGCTCTCCTGGATAAATAAAGCCCTCCTCTCTGCCACCAAGTCAGAAGAACACTCAAGACCTCACATACACACACATACACACATACACACACCTTGACAGCTCTAGAGTCCAAAGTATTGTCAGTGCTTTCCACTCCCAAGATTCTTCACAAACACAGAGAAACCCATCAGGCAGATCATACACCATGAAAACTTCTGCTATCCTATCCCTCCTTGGCCTTGGAGCCACCCTCGCATCTGCACACATGGAGATGACTGAGCCAGCCCCTTTCCGCTCCAAGTCCAACAAGTTCGCCACCCAGAAGGACTATGATATGACTTCTCCCCTCGCTGCTGATGGATCCAACTTCCCCTGCAAGGGCTACCTCTCCGACTATGGCACCCCGGCTGGTGCCTCCGTCGCCACGTACGCCCCCGGTCAGTCCTACAAGTTCACCATCAACGGCGGTGCCAGCCACAACGGCGGCTCGTGCCAGGCCTCTCTTTCCTACGACAAGGGCAAGACCTGGACTGTCATTCACTCGTACATCGGCAACTGCCCCCTCCAGGGCTCGTCCTCTTTCGACTTCACCATCCCTGCTGACACCCCCGCTGGTGAGGCCATCTTCTCCTGGAGCTGGTTCAACAAGGTCGGCAACCGTGAGATGTACCAAAACTGTGCTGCTGTCACCATCGGTGGAGGAAAGAGCAAGCGTGCCGCCTCCGATTCTTTCAAGTCTCGCCCGGCCATGTTTGTTGCCAACGTCGGCAATGGTTGCGGTACCCTCGAGGGCAAGGACGTTATGTTCCCCAACCCTGGCCCAGATGTCACCAACAACTCCCAGGGCACTGCTCCTCCCACTGGAAACTGCGCTGGCGGTTCCGGCGGTGGCTCTTCTGGAGGTGGCAGTGGCGGCAGCAACGGTGGTTCTGATGGCGGCTCCGGCTCTGTTCCCGCTCAGCCCACTACTTCTGCTGCCGCTCCTCCCGCTCAGTCCACCCAGGCCCCGGTCCAGCAGCCCTCGAAGACCCTTCCTGGCGGTGTCTTCATCACCTCAGCTCCTACTGATGGCGGGGACGGTGGCGAGGGTGCTACTCCCCCGGCTCCCACCACGCTCCTCACAATGACCAACCCTGCTACCCCTTCCCCGGCCGAGACCCAGACTCCTGGCACTCCCGAGGCCGGTGAGCCTCCAGCCGTCGAGCAGCCCCCAACCACCCCTTCTCCTTCCAACCCTACCAACCCTCCCGCAGGCGGTGGTTCCTCTGGCGCCCAACCCGCCGGCCAGGCTTGCGCGAACGAAGGTGACTGGAACTGCGTCAACGGTGGGTCTCAGTACCAGCGCTGTGCCAGCGGCGCCTGGACTGTTCTCATGCCCATGGCCGCTGGAACCAGCTGCAAGGAAGGCATGGGCTCGACTTTCGTCTTCGGCCACAGGGAGCGCAAGATGAGGGCTCTCCGTTTCGCACGCTCTTTGCACCTCTAAGATTGGAAAACCAGACATGAAGAATCGGTGGTGTCGACGAGGTTTTCAAGTGCTCTGAAGTTCAAATCAGTTCCTCCGTGTCGTTGACAGAATCAAGGGCACGCTCAAGATTCAAGTACATATTTATTTTTCTTTCGTTTCGGCATCCCTCCCTCTCGCCATTCACTTGAGCAGGAGAGGATGTCATCAATTGCACATAAAGACAGGAGCACGGCAAGTAGAATTCGGTTTGATGGTCGACCAGACACAACACATCTTTCTGAATCACTGTGTGACAGGAGATGGGTACTTTCGTTTGTGTCTTTTTTTTGCCATATGGAATCAGATGGATAGGCAGATGACTGCGAACAAATAAAAGAAAGCAGGGTTCTTAACCGAAGTGAAAAGAGTCTGATTGTGACGAGATGTGACGCTTGTAACATGGACGCCAAGATTGTTCAAAAAATGCTTGTATCGGCTCCTGAGAGGGCTGTCGAAGAAAGGAGGGCTTGATGGCATGCATGTACTCGTTCCTCAAGAGCCAGCCTTATTCAGAGGTAATTGGTTCCCGGGCAAAGGCATAGCAATCACACTGCATCGCAGGCGAGGCCCGGATCCATAACCACAGTCTCCAGAGCCGACGAAAGATGGTACTCTAAAGAGCATGGGAATTCGTTGCCGTCACGTTTTGTGGCTGGACAAGCGGGGAGGTTCAGAGGCACGTCATGGTGCTAGATTAGTCATCTCCCGTTAAAAGCACAATGCACGATCAAATTGCACAGAGATGTGCTCAATTGCCCCTGAGATCCGGCATGCTACATGAAAATGGTACTGTACTGTACTTTGTTCTGGTCCGTTTCTGATTGTTGCACCGAGTTCCAGAAGGATCCTCTGGGGGGAAACTGCATCGACAGTTGAAGGGAAGAGAAACAGAACGAGTCGAATAGCTAGCTCACTTCACCGGCTACTCGGCACCTATTGTACTCAGATGCTCTTGTACTCCATCTCCGCCCTGCAAATAGAGTTGCCGATTGTTCACGGAATTGTTAGCTCCTCGGCAGTGCTGTATGTCAAGCACGTATAGCATGCTGTACATGGAACTCGAGTCGGATTCTTCCCTGACGCGCCTCATTCTCTTCCAAAAATAGGATGAACATGGTTCAGGTGGCTCGGTCAGTGACCTACACACAGGATAAAGTACAAAGTCACGGACAGAACTTTGTTGGGGCCAGAAGTGGCGGTGCAGAGATATCGAATCGCGTAAACTTAAGTGGCGCGAACAGCCACTCACGCTACACTTTGGGACATGGGCTGCCTCTGCTCTATCTGGGCTGTGAGGTGGTAGGGGGCCGTTTCCGGGGATGATGTAGACCGCGAGAAGGGATACAAGCACTAATCTGCCTCGCTGTTCACCAGCATTATTCAGATGGCTATCTTGTTTATATCTCAAGCTATCGTCTGAGTGTTCTCGATGTATTAGATTCCCGTCACACATCATCACTCGTTGCGATACCTGAGATCGAAGGTTGACTGTCATCGTCAGGGTATCGTTGCCCCGCGCCACACTCCACTACGACGACTTACGACCGCTGCGATAGGCACATCCCACCACCTATTCTCAAGGCGGTAACCTCACTGACAGAGCGACAACTCCCAGTACCAACACCGCTAGTCAACATCGCCCGCCTGCTTCCCAGTTGCCCATCCTCATCTTTCCTTTTCCCTCCTTCTTCCCCACGCTCCCTCTTATCCCCTGCAGGTGAAGACTTGCCACGACCGAGACCGAACACACCTGCAATCATTTTCGCGAGTCGACTCCCGAACTCTTACAGACACCTATACCCCTCCTCCGGCCGCTATGGCAGGCCCCGCCTCCCCCGGCACTGAAGGTCCAACCTACGCGCCGCCCTCTCTTCCTGCGGGCTGGATCGCGCAATGGGATGGTTCGAGTCGCAAATATTACTTTGTCCAGCTTTCCACAGGGGTTTCTCAATGGGAGGTCCCAACCCAGCCTGTCCAGACCGGTAACACACCTGCGAACAATGGCGATCCCTACGCGCCGCCAGGGAGTATACCAGGGCAGAATGGAGCTGGTGAGCTGATCACGCATCCAGACGGGTCGCAGACCGTCAAACATCCTGATGGGACCATGGAGCCCATTATGAGCGACGGAACAAGAGGAGGACCGGGTGGTCCAACTGGTGATCGGGGCATGGGGGTAAGTCTTCCTCGTGAGCTTGAAAGCATATCGCGATCAGAGATAATAGCTTCAGACTGACTCGTACGTTCGTTGTAGACCATGGCATTGAATGCGCTTCTCGGCGGTAAAGGCGGTGGCCATGGCGGCAATTCAAACGCACTTACTGGTCTTGCGAGCCAGTTTCTCGGCGGTGGTCACAGTAACAACCATAGCAGTGGTGGCGGCGGCATGGGTGGCAAGCTTGTGGGCAAGCTTGCCTCAAACCTGTTCTCTCCCTCTGAGAAGCCAGAGCAGCCGCAAAACTATCACGGTGGACAGTCGAGTGGATATCAGCAACAAAACCACGGGCTGGCGGGTTCAGTAATGGGAGGCGTGGCGAGTATGTTCGGAGGAAAGCCCGCGCACAACACAGTGAGCATCTTCTTCTAGGTGTATAATGGTATCCTTAGAGCTGACGTTTGTGACTCAAGGGACAGAATTACGGATACTCGAACTCAGGGTCGCCAGGTGGAGGATACTCTGGCCAGGCACCGACATATAACCCGCCTGGAGGCGGCTCGTACGATGCGCAAAACCAGTCATCGAGTTACAGCCAGCACAGTACTTCAGGCGCGCCTACGAGCACCGGAGGCGCCAGCGGAATGTCTGATCACAATTCATACCCGTCACAGGCACATTCGAGCCAGTCGTATCCGCCACCGCCGCCAAGCGGCCCGCCGCATACACAAGCACCACATGGAGGATATAACCAAGGCGGTGGCTATCCGAACCATCAGGCGCCATACAGTGGACAGCCGCCACCGGGCCAGTATCCTCCGCCTCCAGGACAAGGAGGCTATGGTCAACCCTATCAAGGTAGTACGAGTGGCCATCAGCAGTACGGTGGCCAGCCGACATATGGCGGCGGTCCGCCAGGAGGCTATGGTGGAGGATATTAAGCATCAGTAGAGGATGCCATGGGGTAGGCTCAGCTCTAGTTGTGTGCGTACTCGAGGAAAAGAGGGGTGATGCATATCCAAACAGGGAAGATGATTGATACCAAAGTACGGCTGCCTGCCGAGATGTGCGTCTGCATAGGACTTATAGTTTTGGGTTTTGCATGGTCTTTGTCCGGACACGTGGGCATGAGTTTGAAGTTGGCGGCGAGGGAGAATAATGAGGAGACAAGCGGGTACGTAGACAATGCGATGCATGGGTGGGTTCTAGCACATGCCAAAACGCTTCGGCTGAGATCATCTCGTCTTCTTTGAGTCGCCTTGGGCCGGCTCTGTTGCGACTTTATGCAATGCCTCTGCCACCCAACGGGCCACGAACCACGTAACAATAGTAAGCACAATGATAAATCCCATGGTCGGTAAGAGGGAGCGAGGGAGGGCATTGAACACGTATGGGTCCAGAATCAGATCGGCGAGGACTGGCGGAGGATCCTTCATCAAGCCAACATCATGGCTATAGTAATCAGCCGCCGCTTGGATGTGTAAAAGCAGGAGTGATGCAACGCGTTCTTGAGACGCAGCTCGTCCGCTGGAAATGTGTTCATTGGCGTTATCCTGCGGGGTTCGGAGGTCTGGCTCTGCCATCCGAGCATATGCATAGTTGCCCAAAGAAACCATGAGTTGAGGCGTTTCCCATACATGGCTCAATTCATACACATCCATGGAGAAGGCAGTGGGTTCCTGATTTCAAGCTTGATAAGCATATTACTACATGAGATGATGCACCGAGGTTTTTGCTACGTACCATTGCCGACCAGCATACTCGAAACTCATATCTCTGGCCTTCAGTGAGATTGTCCAGAAGCAGCCATGTAGATTGGCCCTTCTCTTGGCCTTCCAGGGAATCATCCGGAAAGACGCGGCTCAAATTGGTGCGAACGGAGCTGACAGTTGGTGAAAGGGTTTGGAGGTTTAGGTCTGAGAGTGTCGGTTTGGTGAGCGGGATTGACACAGCTGAAGGTCCAAGAAATATGACCTTCTCGGTATTGGCTGCGACAAGAGATGCGAACGAGGTCGCCAGCAACGTGAGGTTGAGGCTCAACATGATGTTGGCGTGTGCGCTGGTTCTAGTTGATGCCTGATGAGCCTGAGCCTCAATCAAAGATCAGTCTCATCCAATGTGACGACGTTGGTGTGGGAGACTATGGGTTGGCCCCTGACTGGCTCGGGAAGAACCAGAGGGCCCAATAGGGCGAGGGTCCCCTGTTCCCCGAAGGGAGGAGACGGTGAACCGGGCCACCGTGCGGCGTCTGTGCAGGTCAACAATCTGTAGTAACAAGGCTGTGGAGGTCGCAGTTTGTTAGGAGCTCGATCCTCAAAAATTATTTGATTGTTCGGACTGGTTTCGCTAACTGAGACCCCTTAAATCGAAGGAAGCCTGGCGCCAGGCTGACCCATGGAGGGTTGTAGAGTATCCTCAGGGCCTGCACATCCACTGCACTGGAGATAAGATAAGGTGTGGTCTAGCGGTGAGGCAACAGAAACGTACTGGACAGGTTCAGGAGGCAGCAACGCACGCATGATAGGGCATGTGCACACAGTTCGTAGTTCCAGTCAATAATGTGCACAAAAACGAGTCTCTTATACTACAGTCCAGCTTCTCGATCATCAAGGTAGCCAATCTCCTTAGCAGTAGTCACGATTACGAGCCTGTAGATACTGTAGTCTTGACAGTTTGTCCGCCTCACGTAGGTACCCAGACATCAACAAACCAAACGCGCACACGATGCTTTGGACCATCACAGTAGTAGCGTTCTGGCTGAACCGAATCCACATTCACTTCGTTGCCTTGTCTTTGTCGGTGGGTGCCCACTGCCAGTGCCCACCACCACCAGCAACACCACAGCAAGCTCCTACGCACCAATCATTGCCCCTGTCCCGCGCTCCCAATTTCCCCCACCTACCCTTCGTAGCACCACCGCGAACCTCTCCCATCACCATTCCCACCCCCGTCGCCTCTTTGCTCCCGAATTTCTTCCTTCTCCCCCCAGCAAAAAAAAGGGTACGGCCTGCATCTCGTCGACTTCGACTGTTTGGCTTTCAACTTTGTCATTCTCTGTTCTTTTCTTCCTCGATACCCCCTACAAACTTCGTCAACATGCGTGAGGTTATCAGCATCAACGGTATGTTTTGTTACCCCTGGCTTGCCCCTCCCTCACGCACGCACCCAGCACGCGTTCCTTCACCGCAACCTTCGAACCATCGCCAACACCGTCGCTCCTCGGCACATGGCTAACCTATTGATCCCACAGTCGGCCAGGCTGGTTGCCAGATTGCCAACTCCTGTTGGGAGGTGAGAAAATAACATTTGCGTCTCCTTCACCGCGTCACTGCTGACACATCTGCGTAGCTTTACTGCCTTGAGCACGGCATCCAGGTAAACCCGCACAGACTGCCAACACGAACAGCCTGACGACAACTTGCTAACGACTTGGAACACAACAGCCTGATGGTTATCTCACTGAGGAGCGCAAGGCTCAGGACCCCGATCAGGGCTTCAGCACTTTCTTCTCTGAGACTGGTACGCCGAAACCACCTTCTCCCGCGTCTTGATGGACCGCGACTCTCCAACGGTCAATTAATCTAATCATCATGTACGTGTAGGTCAGGGCAAGTATGTCCCTCGCACCATCTACTGCGATCTCGAGCCCAATGTTGTCGATGAGGTTCGCACTGGCGCCTACCGCAACCTTTTCCACCCGGAGCTCATGATCACTGGCAAGGAGGATGCCTCCAACAACTACGCCCGTGGTCACTACACCATCGGCAAGGAGCTCATTGAGGGCGTCCTCGACAAGATTCGTCGTGTTGCCGACAACTGTGTTGGCCTCCAAGGTTTCCTCGTTTTTCACTCTTTTGGTGGTGGTACTGGTTCTGGTTTCGGTGCTCTCCTCATGGAGCGTTTGTCCGTCGACTACGGCAAGAAGAGCAAGCTTGAGTTCTGTGTCTATCCTGCTCCTCAGACCGCCACCTCCGTTGTTGAGCCCTACAACTCTATCCTCACCACCCACACCACTCTTGAGCACTCTGACTGCTCCTTCATGGTCGACAACGAGGCCATCTACGACATCTGCCGTCGTAACCTTGGCCTTGAGCGCCCCAACTATGAGAACCTGAACCGTCTGATTGCCCAGGGTACGTACCGTTATTCAGAAAAGCAGGCATCAGGGTCAACCATCTGTTCAATTGATTTGCTGACATGTCTGGGTAGTCGTCTCCTCCATCACTGCCTCGCTCCGCTTCGACGGTTCCCTTAACGTCGATCTCAACGAGTTCCAGACCAACCTTGTGCCTTATCCCCGCATCCACTTCCCTCTGGTCGCTTACTCCCCCGTCATCTCCGCCGCCAAGGCCGCTCACGAGGCCAACTCCGTCATGGAGATGACCATGGCCTGCTTCGAGCCCAGCAACCAGATGGTCAAGTGTGACCCCCGTCTCGGCAAGTACATGGCCACTTGCCTGCTCTACCGTGGTGATGTCGTCCCCAAGGACACGCACGCTGCTGTCGCGACCCTCAAGACCAAGCGCACCATCCAGTTCGTCGACTGGTGCCCCACTGGTTTCAAGCTTGGTATCTGCTATCAGGCCCCCGAGAACGTTCCCAATGGCGATCTTGCCAAGGTTGACCGCGCTGTGTAAGTCCCACCTTTTCCCTGGATGCATCACTAAACGCTAATATGTCCGTAGTTGCATGCTTTCCAACACCACCGCCATCGCTGAGGCTTGGTCTTCTCTCTCCATGAAGTTCGACCTGATGCACTCCAAGCGTGCTTTCGTCCACTGGTACGTTGGTGAGGGTATGGAGGAGGGTGAGTTCTCTGAGGCTCGCGAGGATCTCGCGGCTCTTGAGCGCGATTACGAGGAGGTTGCTGCCGACTCCATGGGCGATGAGGAGCTCGAGGCTGAGTACTAGATTGGAGAAGATGTGAAAAGATGAACCCGGGAAGGAGCCGGGGAGTGATTCTAGCCTGCTCTCAGCGATTGGAGAGCTGTACTTTCTTTATGAGATTATAAACCCGAGCTTTATAATGCAAGAGATAAATTCTCTCAATTCGTTGATCAATTACGTGCAGTGCATGCAGTAGAGTTAATTTACCTCGTCTGCGTATATGCTGAGTTCTTGATGCCGAGTATGGACACGGCAAGCCCGACTTTGATGGGGTGCGTGGTCGGGACGAGAGCCGATGGTAGGCGTTTGTTAGATCGGCTCGTCTCATGTAGCGCGGCTCTGCACTTACCCCGGCTTCTGGCACGCATCCTGATCACAGACAGCTCAACTCATCCTCTTTCCATCACTTGCACGCGCGTGAAATTCTACAGGCCTGCGCAAGATGAACGCCTACCGATCAGCCATCTGCCGGGCCTGTCGCCAGGCTCGTCCAAACACCTTCCGTCGCGGTCTCGCAACAGCCAGCGCGCATCAGCAGACACCAGCACCAGACAACCGTGTGAAGCTTGTAGAGGTTGGACCCCGAGACGGACTACAGAACGAGAAAAATACAATTCCCTTGGCGACAAAGATTGAACTTATCGAGAGGCTTGCGAGGACGGGCCTGTCGACGATCGAGGCTGGTTCTTTCGTTGCCCCAAAATGGGTTCCCCAGGTTCGTGAGACCCTGAAGCTACGCTACCCCTATGCTCCGGAAGCTGACATGGTTTCTTTTTTACCAAACAGATGGCGAACTCGAGTGAGATCCTAGAGCATATCCTTCAGCAGCGAATTCAGTCACCGGTGCCAATCAGCTACTCGTTCCTGGCACCGAATACAAAGGGTTTGCAGAATGCGGCGGCTATCCTTAAGCAGAACTCAGAAGGCTATGTCACGGAGGTTGGACCTGATCAAGGCCTTACTGAGCCAGGAAAGCCAGCTATTGAGGTTGCTGTGTTCGCGGCTGCCACGGAAAGCTTCTCGCAGAAGAACCTAAACTGTGATATCGCCACGTCTCTTGAGCGCTTCAAAGCCGTGATCCAGGACGCCAAGGCTATCGGTCTGCGTGTCCGAGCCTACGTTTCAGTTGTTCTGGGTTGTCCTTTTGAGGGATTTGACGTCGATCCTCACAAGGTCGCCGAAATCTCAACGGAGTTATTGGAGGCTGGTGCAGATGAGATTTCTCTGGGCGACACGACAGGCATGGGCACCGCACCCCGCACGAGCAACCTTCTCCGGTGCATGACCGCAGCTGGTATCCGGAACGAGGACATTGCGATGCACTTCCACGATACGTACGGTCAAGCCCTTGTGAACACGGCCGTGGCTTTAGAGCAGGGCATCAGAACGTTCGACAGCAGTGTCGGGGGTCTTGGTGGCTGTCCATACAGCCCTGGAGCTACGGGCAACGTTGCAACGGAGAATATGGTGTATTTCTTGGAGACTCTGGGCATGACCACGGGTGTGGATTTGGATGCCGTCACGGATGTAGGAGCTTGGATTACAGGGGAGTTGGGCAAGGTCAACGAAAGCTCTGTTGGAAAGGCAGTGCTGGGTGCGAGGGCCAGAGGAGCTGCTCAAGCTTGAAGGCAGTTTTCAATTGCAAATGTTGAGTTTAGCTGTAAATGGGTCTTGCTAAATATCATCCATAAGAGCATCGAAGCCTGCTTGATGCTATGCAGAGCTATTGTTTGGATCTCAAATCTCATCAAATGATTACCTGGCCGGAATGACTCTGTATCATTCTAGTTTTCCCCAAGCGTTCTTATTGGCGCCATCTCCGTGACAAGCAGGATAGGTTTCCATCTCAGTAGGCAGATGCTTGTGACAATTGCGATTTTCTGAGGTACGTGAAGGAACCATGCCTTTGACAATGTATTATGATGTACCTGTTTTGCAACATCGGCGGCATAGTGAAATTTTATTCGTGAGAATCTTAATTCTATGAGAAAAGAAAAGATACTTCAGCATCGTTCGTGGGAACCAAACCAGGCTGGTCATGTGATGTCACCGATATCTGGGTTTTAGGGTAGCTGCATGCGTCGAGGAGCTTGGCAGTGCGGCGTTCTTTCGGGCAGTGAACACAATTGGCCCCACCGCCCGCAACTGACCAACGGCTAAGCTTCAACGTCTCCATCCTCCACCTCTCCAGTGTCCCAACGAGAGAGACTCTGCTTCGTCTCTGTCTGCCTCGTAATCCATCTTCTTCCGACAACCCCCTCGCCTGCGAGCATCTCCATCAACGACTCGAGCTCGTCCTAGGATCCTTTCTTCCCGGCTTCCATTTTTCCTTCTTCGCTCTCTCGATCAGGAAAACCAGTGCTATCGGGGCAGTGAGCGCTTTGCCCGGAAACGACGACACCTCTGCGAAAACCCCCTCCGTTATCAAACCTTCGGCCGTCGCAACCATGAGCGACCCCCGCGAATCTTCTTCCTACTCTATCGTGCCGCGCATTCGGTACAACACCGTCGGTGGTATCAACGGACCGCTTGTCATTCTTGAAAATGTATGGGATACTGGTGCTAGCGGGACGGCCTTTGGGAGCTTGATAGCTGACGACGGTTGCGTCTAATTAGGTCAAGTTCCCGAGATTCAACGAGATTGTCACGCTCACGCTTCCTGATGGAACTGAACGCTCTGGACAGGTCCTTGAGGCCCGAGGTAAGCTCCTTCATGAAATGCAGTGCCAATTGAGGCTGCCGATCACAGGCTGACATGAGCGAATAGGTGACCGTGCCGTCGTTCAGGTACATTCGGATCCGGAGTAGCCCCCTCATCTCAGCATAAAGACTAACCCGCCGCAGGTCTTCGAAGGCACTTCCGGTATCGATGTGAAGAAGGCAAGCATACTGATCCCGAATCCACACTTGTCAGGGAAAACTCGAGCTAACAATCGTGATAGACCAAGGTCGAGTTCACGGGCCAGAGCTTGAAGCTCGGTGTCTCAGAGGACATGCTTGGCCGTATCTTTGATGGTTCCGGACGCGCGATTGACAAGGGGCCCAGGGTTCTGGCCGAGGACTACCTCGACATTAACGGCAGCCCTATCAACCCCTACTCTCGCGTAAGCCATCATCTTGGCAAAGTCTGGTAAACATATAGTGCTGACATGCCGAGCAGGAATACCCCGAAGAGATGATTTCCACCGGTATTTCCGCCATTGACACCATGAACTCCATTGCTCGTGGCCAGAAGATCCCCATTTTCTCCGCCGCTGGTCTGCCTCACAATGAGATTGCCGCCCAGATCTGCAGACAGGCTGGTCTGGTCCAAAAGAAGGGAGTCACCAACAAGGGTGTCCACGACGGACATGAAGACAACTTCTCTATCGTGTTCGGTGCCATGGGTGTCAACCTGGAGACTGCCCGTTTCTTCACTCGCGACTTTGAGCAGAATGGCAGCTTGGGCCGTACCACCCTCTTCCTCAACCTCGCCAACGACCCTACGTAAGGACCACCTGATGTCCACCTGATTGGTCTTGTCATTGAGCAAGCTGGCTAACACTTCCCCAGCATCGAGCGTATTATTACCCCTCGTCTCGCCCTTACAACCGCCGAGTACTACGCCTACCAGCTTGAGAAGCACGTTCTGGTCATTCTTACGGATCTTTCTGCTTACTGCGATGCCCTTCGTGAGGTCTCCGCTGCCCGTGAAGAAGTCCCCGGCCGTCGTGGTTACCCCGGTTACATGTACACGGATTTGTCGACCATCTACGAACGTGCCGGTCGCGTTGAGGGCCGTAACGGCTCTATCACGCAGATTCCGATTCTGACTATGCCCAACGACGATATCACTCACCCTATTCCTGATCTTACGGGCTACATTACCGAGGGCCAGATCTTCGTCGACCGTGGCCTGGACAATCGCGGTATCTACCCTCCAATCAACGTACTGCCGTCGCTGTCACGCCTGATGAAGTCGGCCATTGGTGAGGGAATGACTCGCAGGGATCACGGTGATGTTTCCAACCAGCTGTACGCGAAGTACGCCATTGGCCGTGATGCAGCTGCCATGAAGGCAGTCGTTGGTGAGGAGGCGCTCTCAGCAGAAGACAAGCTTTCGCTTGAGTTCCTGGACAAGTTCGAGAGGCAGTTCATTGCACAAGGCGCGTACGAGTCTCGCACCATCTTCGAGTCGCTCGATCTTGCATGGAGCCTGCTCCGCATCTTCCCCAAGGACCTCCTCAACCGTATTCCTGCCAAGGTCCTCAACGAGTTCTACGCCAGGGCACAGAAGGACGCCAAGTCGAAGGGCAAGGCGCGCCAGGACGTGCAGCAAAACGACCAGCAACAGAACGAGGAGAACCTCATCGATGCGTAAGAGGGAGAGTGGCTATGCTGGCTGGCCATCTGTTTTGTGTCGCGATAGCTAGACGGGGAAATGAGGAAGTCTGTGTGTGTATACGACGGAGCACGATTAACCCAGAAGCCAATTGGAGGCCTAGGTCGGAGCGCTTTGTCTTCTTGTCCCGATCATGTTCATTGTAGTTTGTAACTTTGGTAGTTTTATCGCGTCGTGGTTGGCATTCGCTGTTTGCATGCAGACAAAGACGAGGATTGGAGAGATGGATGAACGAAGTGCGCTTTCGAGAGCCTTAATGCCAGTCCTACAATTCTGAAGAGCTGCCCAAATGTCCGTGTGATGCGGTGTAATCTCAACTTGAATTTTCTGTCCTCTGAAAATTAATTTTGTTTCGTCAATTGATGCTACGGTCACAGATGCAACGCTTTTGGTGAGGGGAAGCTCCGCAACCAGACGACCCTCCTCACTACCATCCTTGATTCGATGCATTGGGGAGGGGGTTGGAGCGTGGTGGATCATGACGGACATGCAGTAACGGGCTTGACACCCCATTGATGGATCGGGCCAGATTTGGAAGAAGGAGTCTCTTGGAGTGGTGGTAGAGGGTGATTGCTTGATGTTGGAGGATGGATGGATGGCTGGCTGATGCATGCAACTGAAGCAAGGCACTTCAGAAAAAAAAGAAGCCGGCGGGCTCCCTTCGAATGGAAATTCGGGGACAGCTTCTCGAGCCTAACCTGGGAATTCAATGCCGGTTTCTTCTTCCTTTCTCTCCTGCGCCTTTCTGGATATTAATTAAGGGCAAGCCACCACCAGGTATTAGAGGTGCGCTTCACAAGCGGAGATGGGGGGGGTTGGGAGGTTTAGGGAGAGGTGCGGGAAGAGACGAACTTGTTTGGATGAAGTTTGATCTTGGTTACCGGTATACAGGCGGCAGCGATATGGTGTGTGGCTGTTGGCTAGGTGTTGTGCAGTCACAAACATTGCCTACTTACATGTACTTGTGTATGTGTCTCTGAGAGCTCCCACACATGGAATTGATATTGTTCGTGCAGAGAGTCAGGCAATTGTTAACAATTGCCTGGGGGTATTCCGTCTTCAAAGCCGAGTTGGAGAACGAGCCGTGGCCGTGTGACTAATTGTGAAAATTGCTGCACGTCCCATCTACAGTGTTACGGTATAGCAGATGGTAGTAAGGGCAATACCTAGATACGCGCGGTATCTGGCAACTTTGATGCCGCGCATGGATGCATACCACTTACTCACTCATCTTGCGAAGTGCCCTCGCTAGTTTAGCTCGAACAGCAATATAAATAAATAGCGCGGTGTCTCTCTCATCGCTTATCAACCTTTCCTGCATTTAATTGCCTTTTTCGTGGCTTCTCCTCATTCTGCCCTCCTTCGGTGAGGTGTACCTAGACGCTTGCTTTGCATGCGAGCGAAACGAGGAAGTGACGTACTAACAGGTCGTATACGGACTTGGTATGATACTGTAGTTACTCTTCACGCGGGTAAAAAAGAACGAGCGAGGTTTGCGAATGAATTTGTTTTGTTTTTTCCTTTTTACAACTTTGGTGAAGTTAAGACCGGGCTGGAGCATAGGCGCTGTTTTCATTACCCATGAACTCCGTACAGCAGAGGAATCACCTACATGGACATGGATCAGAGGCGGAGGAAAGGGGGGGGGGGGGGAGAACGCCGGCCGGTAAGTAGTTAAGCATGGGGGAAAGAAGAGGAAGTCCGTGATGCGCACCAATGATGTGATGTGACTGGATGAAAAGAACAGGAACCGGGGTGGGGAGGCCACAATCATGACCATGGATGTCATGGATGTTAATCATGTATGTATGTTGACTGGGCCGTTTGTTCAGTACGTATGCATCCATGCATGCACGCCAGGTTTGGCCGTTTTCCCACGGCGTCTCTCTCTCTTTCAGCTTTTCTGACCCTGTTCTGGACCTTTTCCTAGTGCGCAATTACCTTGGAGCTCATCATTAGACTTCGCTTGGATATGTTCGACGGGACGGGGTTAGGGGGGGGGGGGGGGTTAGGGCAACTAGATACATCCACGTCAGCTAAGCAATGTAGCACTCTTGCTTGAACTTGACTTACCATTGACGGGTCTTTAATGCTCCCACCTCCGTCGCCCAACCCCTCCACTGGCCGGCTATAGCTGAAACCTGCAAACTGATTCCTGCGGGCATTGCGTTAGTGTCAAGACATTTAGTAAAGGGATTAGTATGTTGATCTTGCTTCAAGCAGGCTTGTCTAGTGCGGGACTTGTTTGTGACTATTTTAAGGGACTTTCTGCATCGTTTGTGAAAGGACAGGATCATCAACAAAGGAATCCTGAGCTGGTTCGGAAGTGAACTCTGGGTGGAAATTAGCTGTATCAAGCGCGTTTACCTAATGAGGAATCATGTTAACATATCTATAGCTAAAGCCAAGAAACAGAGCACATACCACATTGGGTTTGAAAGTCGGCTCGTACTTTCGTTGCAAGAGCTTCCTCCAGTCAATTGCATGGAAGAATGGATGAGCCTTGATTTCAGCAGCACCATTGGCTCCGAGTCGTTCCGCAAGATTGCGATTAAGCAGCTTCGTTAGAAGGTCCTTCGCTGCTAGCGGCACAATATCAGGGCTTGGGAAGTGTAATGTATCGGAGAGGATCTTGCGATACATCTCATTCGTCACTTCGTCGTAGAAGGGGGGTAGTCCAGTCTGCATCTCGTAGAGAAGTACACCGAGAGTCCACCAATCCACTGTCTTATTGTATCCGTGTCCAAGAAGCAGTTCAGGTGCAAGGTACTCCGGGGTTCCACAGAAGGTGTGGGTTTGGTCCTCATCCTTGATCTCCAGCTTACAAAGGCCAAAGTCACAGAGTGCTATGTGGCCCTGATAGTCGAGCAGGATATTCTCCGGCTTAAGGTCGCGGTAGATAACATTGAAGCCATGCAAGCACTCAAGAGCACAGAGGAGTTCTGCAGTGTAAAACCGAGAGCGATTAATATCGAAGCGTCGCTCATTCGTGAGGTGATGGAACAGTTCGCCACCGTTAACAAAGGCGAGAACAAAATACAGCTTTTCTGGTGACTGAAAGCTGAATTTTAGCGGAACAATAAAGGGATTGTTGATTTGGGCAAGGACGGAGCGTTCTGCCAGAGTGTGGGCGACCTCAGAGCGAGAAATGATCTTTGCTTTCCGAATCGTCTTAAGAGCGTAGATACGGTGGGTGTCTTTCTTTCGAACTTGCATGACTTTCCCAAAGCTGCCTTTGCCAACGACTCTGAGGAGCTCGAAGTTGTCGATTGCAAGCTTGGTGACTGGTGGCTCTGCATATTCCACGCTGAGATGCAGCTTCCCCGTGCCATATTGAAGATCTACCCATTGGTCGTTCTTATACGGCTCGTCGAAGCAAGGATCGATTCGTACGCTGCCGATGGAAATGTCCTGACTCCTCCCAGATTTGGGCGTTGCACTGGGGTTGCGTATATAGAGATGGATGGTGAGATGCGTAACCCGCGACACATCGAACTTATATTGTGTATTCGAGCCGGGCCATGATGGGTTTTCCGGTGTGCCATCAATGGAGTTAACGAAGACTTGGACCTTATCGAAGTCGAGGAGGGCATAAGGCATATACTTGCTTGACACCCGGCCGTGATTCGTAGGTATGCCGCCAAATCCTGAATCAGAAGTGTGAGGTCGTGTTGAGTTGTTGCTTGAGAGCGCAGACGCTGGAACTCTGGAACGGGCTAAGCTAGATACGCTCCCAGCATGGCTTGCGGTGTGATGATGTGACGTGAAGAGGTTTCGATCTGACTCCCGAAGAGAAAAACCCTGGCCTTCATGAAGAGTAATAATGAGAATGCCGGGCTTCTGTGTCTTGACTACCGGGGCCTGCGTAAGGCCATCCACTGCAAGGATTCAGGTCATGTGGCACGTCACCTTATCTGGACTGTGTGGACATACCAGGGGTCGGGTCATGTTCGTTGACCTGAGAGGAAGCTTCTCCATTGTCTTCTTCTGTCTTCTCGGTAGCTGAAGATGTGGATGGACCTTTTGTGAAGTTCGACCATGGTGCCAAATGAGTCTCTTTCAGTTCTGCGTTTGCGTAAAATGTTAGCTAATGTGTTAGGCGAAGGGGCAAAGCCAGGTAGAGCAAGCTACAGCAGAACTTGCCCAGGCCAGCAGTAAAGTTATCAGGAGCGGAAGGTGTATACTCTTTGATAGTTTCCAAGACATAGCGGCATGTTTACAGGTTTTCAAGAAGATCTATTCATTCGCTCGTAGGAAAGGTTGAAGTTGGATACGCGTCATAACAGAATACGATGCGGAGGTGAATCCCAATCTTATGTAATACTGCTTAGATAATACAGCCTCAACTGGTTATATGACTACGCTCTGAGATCTGGACCCCTTACTATTCTAGCTTTATTTGTTCAGATGAAACTGAATCATTTCTAGGTTGAATATGTTCTTTTCACCTAAGCATTATACATTCCTTGCGTCAACGCAACAAAGTTGTTTAAATGCTATTTAATACAATTAAGCGTACTTAAGGAGCTCTAACGCAAGCTAGCCCCGGGAGCTTCAATAAACAGCCGCTAAGCGAACTGGGATAAGTTCCATAGCAATTTCACTATGAGTGCGCTGAGGATAATATGCCAGAAACGGAAGAAAGCAGTCGAAGTGGTTCATTCATAGCTTTGCAATGTGCCGCCAGACTTCGCAAGTAATAGCTGTACTTTGCCCAGGCCTGGCCCTAGCCGTCATAGTCTCGTGATCTTTCCCGCTCTTCAGGCACCGGACTCGACCAATCTATGATTACAGAGCTGGTATGCAGATTGTTGGGCGTTGGCGAGGGGGGAGCTAATTGGTAAGGGGCGGATGCCATGAGCTCAAGCGGGGGGTGATGACAGTTCTGAGTCTGGGTCTCTGGGGCAGGCCCATAGTGGTATCTGTTAACTGTCCCTGTGTCTAAGGGAAATTCAAGCTTCTCCAGGTGTGTTCGATCGCTAAATGCACCTGCGGATCGAAGGCAAGTTCCGCGCCCTGGTCGGTCTCACTATCCCCTCGATTGCCCCGACGAAGACGTTCCAAGCTGACATCTTGTTCTAAACATTTCAGTCAGATCTTTCCCTCGGAATTCGAGTCATTGAACCCTTTTCCGTCATTTGATAGCGTCGATGCGGACGGCTACCCATTACGTTATATCCTCTACCGTTCAGTAAGTTGCAACGAACAAACTAGCAGCTCCACCCCTTCACCAAGTTTGGATGTCCATCTGCCATTGAAGCCACCGAACCGCATCCTCCTGACATCATTACAGCAGCCCCAATCGCAATGCAGCGTTTGATGACAGGGATGGGGAGGAGTTGGCCAACCTAACAACAACACTGGTCTGGGGAACTGGCCGATGTGACCTTGGAAGAAGTTTCTGGGGGAATTGAAGGGGAGGCGGGGGGAGCGCACCGTGACCTGTGAAAGAATTTAGACCAGAAGGAGTTTCTTGGTTACTACTTATCTGGTCCATATGTACCTTAGGTACCTCAGGTAGGTAGGAAGTTACGGTGCATTGCTGCCTATGACTTTTTCTTCTTCATTTCTTCTTCCCTTTTCTGCTCTCTTTCTCTCTTCCACACACGCACACACGCACATCGCCTATACATATGCTTATTGCCATCATCTTGAGGCATCAGACAGCCACTGGAAAGGAACAGAACATTGACAGCGTCCCGCCCTCCGCTACTCCGGCTGTAATTACTTGTCGAAAACACCACTTCTCAGGTAAACAACTTCTTTCATCATCCTAGCACGGCTGTAATTATTTATGCTTTTAGGCTCCAAAGAACCTTCCTTTTCTTCCCCAAGAGCTTTCCCCTTCCCGGGGACTCCAGCGCGCCCACACACACACACTCCACATCCTAGAAAGATCGTCATCCCCGACCTTAAACGCGCACCAATGAGGGACTCCGTCCATCTCTTTTCTCCATTCTAACTCATGACATCTTTTGTGCGGAGAAGCAGAAACCATGCCGAAGAGAGCATAGTCATCCAGAGAGAGTGTGTGTGTATTTGGGCCATCCATCACACTGGCCCCTCGGCTCTGCGCGACGCGAGCCGCTGCTCATGTCGGCCTAAGGAACTTTGACGATGTTGTACTGTAGACCGGTTGGAGTAGACATGAGGATGATGGGGGGGTTGGGCGTGTGTGTGCGTGTGTGCCCTGCTTTGGCTCTTGGAGAAAACAAGCGAGAACGGTGCATCACAGCGTAGCATTGGGGACATGGGGACCATTTCCCGGCTGTATGGTGTGTTGAGAGAGTACGACAGTGTGTGCCTTGTCTTCGGTTCCTTGAACCATCGAACCATCGAACGAACGAACGGTGATGATCTTGACCCCTTCGAGGGTTAACCTTTGCCCACCATCTGTTCTACCCCATGCAGCTTCGCCAGAGCTACCCCAGCTCTGGTCATCATGGCCATGCGCATGCCCATGCGCTCGCTTGCGCTTCGTGCCTTGTACTTCTAGCTCCTCCGCGTTGCTATAATATCTCGACCATCTCCCGTCCCCCAGATCGTCTTCCTTGTTCTCTTTTTCTCACCTGCCCGCTCAATTGCCAAGGTTGAAGCCCACGTTGGTATTGTGAACCAGCTCCCGTTTAGAGAAGACGAACTTGTGTATCTTGTTTGAGGCCCATTGACCTCTTGATGCTCCATCATGCTTCTCACCAGTCTCCTTTCCCTCGCCGCCATGGCCCTTCCACTGGCCTCGGCACATGGTGACAAGGGTGGCAGCAGCAGCAACAGTACTGAACCCAAGCCAGACAAGGATGGCAAGTACTGGCTCAAGACGGACCACATGAAGCTAGGATTCGTGCCGTTCGGTGCCGGCATCTCTGACCTGCGCCTCAATGACAAGTACGGCATCGAGCGCGACGTCGTCGCCGGCTTCGACAATGCCACCTACTACTCCATTGATAGGCAGAAGCCCAACTTCGGCATCGTCCCTGGCCGCTACGCCAACCGCATCAAGAACTCCACGTTCGAGATCGACGGCAAGTGGTACAACGTCTCCGCCAACGACAACGGCGGCCTGGACACCCTGCACGGTGGTGCCAACGGCTGGGGTCTGCGCAACTGGACCGTCGTCTCCCACTCGGACAGCTCCATCACCTTCTCGATCCACGACGCCGATGGCGAGAACGGCTTCCCCGGTGAGGTCCTCTCCTACGCCACCTACACCGTCGATGGCTGGGACTGGGACATCAAGATCATGGCCCTGAGCCTGACCAAGAAGACCCCCATCATGCTGACCTCCCACACCTACTGGAACCTCGACGGCTTCGCCAACAACGAGACCAGCCTTGCCCTGAACCACACCCTGCACATGCCCTACAGCGGCGGGCGTGTCGGTGTCGACAACATCCTGATCCCCACCGGTGACATCCTGGCCAACGCCAAGGGCTCCGTCAACGACTTCTGGAGCGAGCCCAAGCAGATTGGCGCGAGCTTCGGCGAGAAGGACCTGGAGGGGAACTGTGGCTTCAACTGCACTGGTTACGGTGAGTGAAATCCTGAGAAACGGCCGACATCCCGACCTCCTACCACCCATTTCCCCCTCTTGAACATAAACCAGCAAAGATACATGTATGGAAAAGCAACAACCAACTGACCCACCCATGTGCCGCTCTCTAGACAACTGCTGGACCGTCGACCGCGGACAGATGGTGCCCTACGACTGGCGCACCTCGGGTCCCGTCGTCACCATGGCCTCGGAGTGGTCCGGCATCAAGCTCGACGTGTACTCGGACCAGGACGCGTTCCAGATGTACAGCTGCAACTTCCAGAACGGCAGCATGGCCCTCAAGTCCTCCCAGGGCATCAACGACAACGCCGACTTCCCCCGCACGATCCCCAAGTACGGATGCGTCGTCCTCGAGCCCGAGGACTACATTGACGGCATCAACCACCCTGAGTGGATGAGGAACAAGAAGCAGATCTTCGGCCCCGAGGACCCGCCATACGTCTTCCAGGCCAGGTACTCCTTCAGCATCATGGGTGATGAGAAGAAGCAGTGCGACAAGGACGAGCTATAGAGAGGTAGAGAGATACTTTTCTTTTTTCTATCTAAAAAGATGAGATTCTGAGATCAGCCTCGGAAATTCAGCCCCATAAAAGACACGTCTGTTACCCCCGTAATGAAGCTTAATACGATGCGATGAATTTTGAGACCTTGGAAACATGCGCCACGGTCAGGTGATAACTGTTTGCTGATTTGCGGCGAAGTCCTAAAAGAAAATCAGTAGAAAGTCCAGGAATCTCGTGGTAAGGTTCATGGTAACTATAAACCGACTTGAGTTCTGCCATGACTTTCCGCCGGTACCACATACGACATGCCTCTAAGGTATCTTAGTGTAAGCAGCCTTACATCATGCATGGAGGTCAAAGGGTTCACTGGAAAACCTGGTCTACCAGCGGGAAACCTTTTAATATATTTTTTTCTAATTTTTTTTATAAAAAAAAACCTGCGCCTGGAAGATGGTGGTGGTGGCAATCCGGCACTGTAGTAACTCAACTGGCCTTGAACAGAAAACCTCTTCTGAAGGCATGATTTTATACGGCGTGGAAAAAAAAGAGCGAGCCCACTCTTCACCTCCAACGTCACTAAAGCAAACGAACAGCAGCAGAGGGTTTAAGAATATAACAACAACAAGCCACTCCTCCACACAATCATGCAAGTCTGAATTAAAGACATGATTATTCAGAACTCCCAGTCTTGTTATATTTTGAGATAAATCTGCCGAGTCTCATAACCATGGAGGAGGACAGACTTCAAACCGACCTAGGCCTGGCCGCTGATATTGAAGAGTCACAGCTCGTCCAAGCCGCAAATGGCACCATATCAAGGGTCGATGTGCTTCCGGCTGGAGAGGAGGACTCTGCACCGGCCGTGAAGCAGCCCAAGAAGAGATTCGTAGGGAGGAGGACAGCAGCAGCAGCAGCAGAGGCTGCGGTAGGCGATGTCGGAGCAGCACCAGATGCAGAGACAGGTGCCTTACAAAGTGAGCGTGAATCCTCTTCTCAGAGCCGTATTCAAGCAAAGATCCTATGAACTGACTTCATTGACCCTTAGAAGCCAGGCCGAGAAGAGCTCCACGGCTCCTGAACCAGGTCCCCAAGGAGATCTCAGAAGACCCGGCGCTGCTGGAGGCAATCGCCCTGCTCCCTGCAAACTACCACTTCGAGATCCCCAAGACGATCCACCGGATCCGCAGCCTCAACGCCAGAAAGGTCGCTCTGCAGATGCCCGAGGGTCTCCTACTCTTCGCGACGACCATCTCCGACATCCTCGTGCAGTTCTGCGCCGGCGTCGAGACGCTCATCATGGGCGACGTCACGTACGGGGCCTGCTGCGTGGACGACTACACGGCGAGGGCGCTGGGCTGCGACCTCCTGGTGCACTACGCCCACTCGTGCCTGATCCCCGTGGACGTCACCAGGATCAAGACGCTCTACGTCTTCGTCGACATCACCATCGACACGACGCACCTGCTCAACTCCCTGGAGCGCAACTTCGCGACCGGCAAGACCATTGCCCTCGTCGGCACCATCCAGTTCAACGCCACCATCCACGGCGTGCGCTCCTCGCTCGAGCGCGCCGGCTTCTCCGTCCTCGTCCCGCAGATCGCGCCACTCAGCAAGGGCGAGATCCTCGGCTGCACGTCCCCGCGCCTCGACGACACCGCCGCCGGTGCCAACGTCGATCTCATCCTCTACCTCGGAGACGGCCGCTTCCACCTCGAGAGCATCATGATCCACAACCCAGACATCCCCGCCTACCGCTACGACCCTTACTCGCGGAAGCTGACCCGCGAGACCTACGGCCACGAGGAGATGAAGTCCCTCCGCTCGACCGCCATCCAGTCGGCCCGCACCGCCAGGAAATGGGGCCTCATCCTCGGTTCGCTGGGCCGCCAAGGGAACCCGCATACCCTGCGCCTCATCGAGAAGAAGCTTCGTGAGCGTGGCGTTCCCATTGTCCACCTTCTGCTGAGCGAGATCTTTCCCGGAAAGTTGGCTCTGATGCCTGATGTGGAGTGCTGGGTGCAGGTCGCGTGTCCACGTCTGAGCATCGATTGGGGCTATGCGTTCCCGAGACCCTTGTTGACGCCGTACGAGGCTCTGGTTGCGTTGGAGGCCAGAGGAGGTTGGGGAGATGGACCATATCCAATGGATTATTATGGGAAGGAGGGTTTGGGAAGGGTCAAGGAGATTGACCTTGGTGAAGGTTAGGCACGAGCATGAAGTGAGAAAATGAAGTTATGATTCCTATGGTACACACGCTATGCTGTAAGATGCTGATGTTGATCATGTGTTCACCAAGATGTGCACTCAAGTCCGATTTGGCCCCCTTCTCCTCCACTAACCATCATGTGTTTCCCATCAGGCCTGCATGACCCCCCCCCCCCCCTTTTCACGCCCGAGTGCATTGAAAGCTTATACAACGTGCCCCTAGTTGCAGTTCAACTTCAGCACCTTCCTGCAGCCCTGACGCTGGACGAATGCACGACCCGAATGGCGGAGCGAGTGCAATTCTATCTATCGCATAACCGCTTCAGAGGATCGTGCACTCTTATGCCAGGAACCAGGATGTTCTCGTATTGGAACTCCTTCACGAAGAGCCTTAAGATCAAGGGGCTTAGCAAAATGGCTTTAAAACCCGCATCTCGAAGGGTTTCGAGCGCCATCATCCTTCATTCTGAAATCTGGATTCCAAACCACTGCACCTCACACCTCAAGTGGCTGTTGATGTTCCAACGGGCTCCGGCCGGTTGGAGAACAGGATCTTGTACTTGACCACCTCTGCAATTTCCAGGTCCTCGTTGCCGTCTTCCCCAGCAGAGTCGCCGCCTCCTCCCCTCTTCCTCACGACAGCCATCGGCCTAGGCAGCTTCTTCACCTCGCCTGTCAGCCGTTGATGCTGCCCAATATACAGATGCACGCAGCGCATCCACGCCGAGCCCTCAGCCTCAGGGTCATAATCTGGGAAATGGATGCGACCAACGTCGATGCCTTCGGCAATAGAAGAAGACGGAGCGGACGACTCGTCAACAGGGTCGCTTTGTGACGGAAGGTTGATGGTACCTTGGAGCTCGAGGAGGGCCAGACCTGAGGGCGTCTGAAGGAGTTGCGGGAGAGGACTCGAGTTTCGAGCGTCCTCTCTTGGAGGGTATATGTGTACGGTCGGCATCACAGCTGGTGCGCTTTGTGACAAGAGTTTTGGCCGTGTTTTACGACGCGAGGCTGTCGAGGCAGCTCGGCCCTTTCGTGACGATGACGCTGCTCTGGTAGCCAAGCCTGTGGAAGTGGAAGTGAAAGTGGGGTCACTCCCTGCACCAAGCCGCCACATCTCGAAAAGTGGCTTTGCATTTACATGTGGCTGGTGCACCCCGTTGTAAAGAAATGCCCCACTGGAATCAACAATTTTCATTGGCCAACATGGCTAGGGTTTTCCCACATCTGCAATTTTCGAATTATTGTGTGCACTCCCAACATATCCAGTCCCTCAAACAAAAGACTTCCAACCTCATCGCCCATCAACTCTCTCCCGGTCAAGCCTCTCCCAACTTGCACCCTCACTAACACCGGCAGCATGAAGGTACGTTCCCACGAAGAGATACCATCTCAACATCTACACGCCCGACGATTTCTTCCAACCCCCTTTTCTCCCGCGCGAGCCTGGCGATTTCCGACACGAATCAAGGAAGAAAACCCATGACGGACTCAGAGTCGACAGGCTTGGGGCGGAGCAAAATAGGAAGGATCTTGGGCGGAGATGCTCGTCATCCCTGAGATGCATGCTGACAATCCTCTGAATAGTTGAACATTTCCTACCCTGCGAATGGCTCGCAGAAGCTCATCGACATTGAGGATGAACGCAAGCTCGCTGTCTTCATGGAGAAGCGCGTATGTCGAATCCTCCCTCCACAACCCCCTCCCCTCCCCTTCGGACGCCTACGGCCATCGAGACGAATCTTGCACCGGTCTTCCACTAGACGATAAGAAACCAGGAGAACTAACCAAAATGATGAAAACAGATGGGCCAGGAGGTCTCTGGTGACTCCGTCGGCGATGAGTTCAAGGGCTACATCTTCCGCATCACCGGTGGAAACGACAAGCAGGGTTTCCCCATGAAGCAGGGTGTCATGCAGCCTTTCCGTGTCCGCCTCCTTCTCTCCGACGGCCACTCATGCTACCGCCCCCGCCGCTCCGGTGAGCGCAAGAGGAAGTCCGTCCGTGGTTGCATCGTCGGCCAGGACCTTTCCGTTCTCGCCCTCAGCATCGTCAAGCAGGGCGATGCCGACATCCCCGGCCTCACCGACGTCGTTCACCCCAAGCGCCTCGGTCCCAAGCGCGCCACCAAGATCCGCAAGTTCTTCGGCCTCACCAAGGATGACGACGTATGTTGCACCTCCTACCCATCATACTCGTTCATCGCCTACCTCAGGCTACTGCTCTGGCGGGCCGGGTAGAGTGTGAGCAGACGCCGTTCCGTCTCTTCTCGCTTTGCCCATGAGTTTCTCCCGTTGCCGAAAATCCGAACTGTCTCTGGACGGATATCCGTCTGAGAGACGAGAAGACTTTGGCGACAGGGGAAAACAACCAGAGCGTAGAACGAGGCGGGCGGTGCAGAGTTCTTGATCAACAAATCACTTTCAGAAGACTAATCTCATCCGCGACATAATAGGTCCGCAAGTACGTCATTCGCCGCGAGGTCCAGCCCAAGGGTGAGGGCAAGAAGCCTTACACCAAGGCTCCCAAGATCCAGAGGCTCGTTACTCCCCAGCGTCTCCAGCACAAGCGCCACCGTGCCGCCCTCAAGCGGAGACAGGCCGAGAAGGTCAAGGATGAGGCCGTATGTTCCATCCTCCTCCGTGACGTCCACTGACTGTCAAAATAAATGCTAACGAAATACACAGAACGAGTACGCCCAGATCCTTGCCAAGCGTGTCGCTGAGGCTAAGGCCTCCAAGGCCGATGCTCGCAAGCGTCGTGCCAGCTCCATGCGCAAGTAGATTGGTGGTGGTTACGTCGTGTTGTGGTCGGCGTTTTGAGAGATTATGAGGTCGATTAAAAGAAAAAAGGGAAATTTTCATAATCCCAGATCTGCCTTGCACTGGTCTTGTGGTTACGCATGCATTGGGAGTGAGGGTTTTACCCCGGGTTGTCTTACTTGGCAAAGGATTCCCCTTAACGAATGTATTAGACGCATTTCGGGAAATACAAATGCATCTTGATGCCAGCTACCTATAAATTTGTTCCACATTATTTCATCCATCCTTCTCGACTGACCGCCAACGCATCATCACATGATATTTGCGAGTGGAATGCACTACGAGGAGTGTATTGTCTATGTGCAACCATATGAATAAGTACAGTACAATCATGAAATCGGACCCCTGAGCAAATTTGGCTGTGCGTTCACAAGTCAGCCAAGCCCTTCTGGACCTGCACTTCCTTCCAGGCCGAGCCTCGCAAGCAATGACGAGACCAAATTAGCTGGGGTATCCCTTCACCCTAATACAATGCGAGAGCAACAGGCTCGTCAACCATGCATCATCTCAAAGCAAGAGCAAGCGGAGAGTGAGCACCGCAAACAAGAAGATAGGGCAACACCATATCCATGCCAGTGTGAAGAGCATTTCTCTTTTCCGGAGAAGTCCAGACCCGTGCGCCTCTTCCAATTCCAAGCCTGTCCTCTATCAGTGGCTAGTGTCGTTGTCGTCATCGCAGAATGATTACGCGAACCCGAAGTATTCGCTTCCAGCTGTGATCGCTTGGATAATTTGTGCCCGAAGCGAATCGTAGCTATCGTACTCAGGAAGATCAAGTTCTGCAAAAGACAGTGTTAGGAGTTTGTAGGTGGTTAAAGTTGTGGAAAAAAGCCACTTACGGTTGAAGCACGTGTGTGAGGTGGGCAGGCGATTCTTATCGCCATAAGCACGGTGGATGTTGAATCGGTTCACGCCGTTCATCCCCTCGAGCTCCTTAAAGCCATTCAATGGCACCTTACTGGTGCCTGTCACGAACTGGAGTAACTTGGCAAGTTCTTCTTTGTCAAATGACCGCACCGCGCGCCAGAACCATTGGATTTGCTGCGAAGATGGGGTGTAGTTCTGGTATTCTGTGTTGCTCTTCCAGTCGTCGATATCAATATCTGGCAGACCGGAGATGAGAAGCTCAAGCTCCTGTTCGTTGAATATGGAAATCAATTCTGCGGGAATGATCTCGTGGAATCCTAAAGGGTAACGTTAGATACTGGGATACAGAAGGATCTGTTGACTTAGACTTACCCTTCAGAAAGTTTTCCATCTGGTCCTTAACAGACGATAGGAGCTTGTGCTCAACGACCAACCGAACATATTCTTCTTTGTTCTCTTGTGTAACCGGGATGTCTCGGCCGCCTGGCTTTAAATCTACTGTGTTGACGACGCCAAACACGTCATCATCGACGGAGAAAGTCTCGGTGATAATGCCTGTGATATCATTGTCAAGCATCCAGCAGAGTGACTTGTAGTAATCAGGGTCGAAGGACTCCATGTCCTTGACAGATACCGACTTGCCAAGGATGCGTTTGTAGACGGCGCGGCTAAAGTAGCAGTCCAACAATCTGCCTTCGTAAAGGGCCTTGCCGATGATTCGACCAATGAACTTGAAGTACATCAGATGCTCTTCATTGATACCGCTCAGGCTGTTGGGGTGGAAAGTGGTGCGGTCTGAAGACACCGGCACGAACAAAGCGTAGTTAGGGTCAAACATCTGGCGAGCCATAACTTGGAACCACTCTCGAGAGACACCACCAGCATCAACACCTTCTTCACCATTGAAGCGGATATTGAGCTTGCCAAACTTCATCTCGTCTCCTGATTTGAAGTATAGATGCTTGAAAGAGTCCAGGAAAACGTGCTCTCTGCGGACTGAGATCTGCAATGTTGGGTACGAGGGTCTGCTGTGATGAGGACCGTTGCGCAGGTGGACGCTACGGTTGAAGTAGTTGCGCTTGTTGTCGAACTCCAGCACCTTAGGGTTTTTCACCAGAAGGGAGAAAGTGCCAGACATCAGCTTCGGGTTGTTTCTGACAAGCTCGTTCAAGATACGACGATGTTCTTCTGTGAAATTGAAGAACAGATTCGCAGTGCGTGACTCAATGAGCGGCTTCGTCTCAGAGATTGGCGTGGTCACGCTGACAACGGAAGGGGCAATCATTGAGGTACTTTGGCCCGATACGGTCGCCTCATCTTTGGTGGTTGTCTCTTTCTGGTTGGGCTCATCGCTCGCGGTAGTGTTCTTGCAAATGACCATGAGTGACTCGATGAGTGGCAATAAGATAGTTGCAACGTTGATCATGTTCTCTCGTTGGTGGATGGCTCTCAAGCAAGCGCTCAGCTTCTCCCACATAGTTGAGAAAGTTGAATTGTGGTAAAGAGCCATGAGAAGATCTCCCTTCTCACGCTGTTGCTCGGTCTGGTCGTCACCCTTCTTTTTCGTCTCGAAGAGATGATCAAGAGCAGTCAGCACTCTCAACAGCTTGTTCTGCTCGGAAGCGCCCGGCGAGAACTTGGCGAGCGCTACGCCCTGGATTTCAGTGCCGGTAACGGCCTTCTCGATCTGCGGCAAGAGCTCGTCGAGATCCGAGACAATATTCTTGCTCAATGCGCGCGCCTGCCGGACTAACTCCTTACCAAAAATACTCTTTGCACCTTCGATGGCCGAGAGGTTCTTGATTGTCGAGATTGTGTTTTGGAATGTTTTGGAGCTGCATTCTCGAGCGACGAAGATGCGGACAACCAAAGTTAGATTCTGAGGTGGAATGATGGGGGGCTGCATCTCGCGCGGCTTCTTCTTGTTGTTCACCACTGAAGACTCCACCTTGCTTGAGGAATTGGCGGCAGAGGCGCTGGCATCGGCCAATTCCCTACTCTGCTTGCCAGCTGCTTCTCCCTCTTCAGAGGCAACTGCTCCCGCCGTTGACTGATCTACCTTGCCATCCCCAATCTCAGCCGCCTCTCGCCTGCGACGCTCGAGGCTGAGCAACGGGAACGTTACTCGGTTGAGAAGATCGGCAAGATGCGTCATGACGACAGAACTCTCCATAACAAGATCACGATCAAGCAGAGTCAGGAGCGAATTGATAGCGAATTTGTTCGCCCTGATATCCTTGTTTTTGCCCTTGCGGCTCATAGCACGTTTCAGGGTTGCGCCAAATGCCTCATGTTCGGTCAAGAAGAGGTACGGCACGTGGGGGTTTCTGCTGGAGAGATCAACGAGTAAATCGAGACATTGCTGGATGATCAGCAGTGGTGACGTATCAGAGTTCGCAGGTGCGCTGTTGGCAACACTTAACGAGGTCAGAGTTCTCTTGATGCTCTGTGGCGTGCGTTGGTCGCCATCATGACCTTTTTCCTTTTGCTTCCGAGCCTTAAGCGAGAGCTGTCCAAAACTGCGCTCCACCGCATTCATGTCGACGCTGCCTTCTTGGAGGATCTGCAAAACAGTACTGATGACTTCGACTCGGTTTTGGCGGTTCTCGCAAACGTCCGCGAAAACGCTGAAGAGGTAGTTCCGAATCGTGGTGGGTTGTGTTATAAACATCAGTCGTAGCAAAGTCGCAACACCAGCCTTGTCAAGCATTTGAACAACTACTCGCCGTTGCGGTTTCGTCTCATCCTTGGCCTGATTGCTTTGGTGGGCCGCATGAGTTGAGTTGTGTTGACGCTGAGGACTGGCTTCATTCAGGTGTTCACGGAAATGTTGAGAGAGTGCACGAGCTTGAGCTGCCATCTCTGGTGGCAGTTGGTCCATGAGTTCTGACCCGTGATCCATAAGCACCTGGTCACGCAGCGCAGGGGGAAACGTGGCGAGGATACTGGCCGTATCCATCTCTGCTGAATGATCTTGGCCTCCAACTGAGGTGATGAGACGGCGGTTATCTTCTCGAGCTCGACGACGTTGGTCTTGTCGCTCTTGTTGCTCGATCTCCATGCGTAGCTCATCTGGAAGAGCATCGAGGAACTCTCTGAACTCCTCATTGCTCTCCCCACTCGCGGCTTGCTGCCGGGCTTCAGCCCGTCTTGAACTGACTGTCTGTGCAATAACTTCTGCCCTGAACTCTTCTGGCAACGCGGCGAGGTAGTCAGGATCAATGCCAAGTTCGGTGACATCAACCTCGTGGCCATCAATCATTGTCATCACACGAGGCTCGTTACGTGCTTCTGCTGACGTTGAATCGCCAGTCTGCGGTGTAGGCGTTGCTGCTCGGGCTGTCTCAACGCCTTCCATAGGACTATTGTCGCTGGGTTGAACGGGGTCAGGATTGCTGGCAGCTGCTTCTCGGGCAGCACGTTCAGCGGCCTCACGTTCCTCTGCTTGCTTTCTCTCTCGCTCTGCTTTCTCTTCGGCCTCACGAGCCAGCTGACGTGCGCGTTCATCTTCACGCTTCTGGCGCTCTTCTTCTTCCTGCTTACGCTTTTCAGCCTCTTCAGCCTTGGCCTTCCTCTCCAGCTCCATTGCGGCGGGTGTCAATTTGGCAGTGATCCTGATTACAAGCTTCTGGACTTCGGCGCCATGGCTCTGGCCAAAGACCATTCTGACCTCCTCCTGGTAGCGATCGAGGGTGGACTCGGCAGGGAAGACGACTGCTTGCTGTGGCTCTGACACAGGCCCGTCACGCCGGTCAGTCCTTGGACGACTGAGAGCCGGAAAGTCTTGGTCTCGAAGTCCATTCGGGCCCCTGATGCGAAGCTGGAAGGCAACGTCACGGCCTCGTTCGCCCTGGAACGGCGGGAGTGATTGGGCAAGCTCGCCAAGGATTGCCATAGTTCCATCGAAGCCCCGTCGAACATTGTCATCCAAGGCAGCCCAGTCATGAGCTTGTTGGGTACGACGGCGGTTTTGAGGATCTGGCAAGCTCGGGTTGCGTCGTAGTAGAGGGTTAAGGCCGTCCTCAGGGGGCGGCGGTCCGCCTGGACGGTGTGCCCGCGTGAAAAAGCTACGGAAATCTATGCCGGGCTTTGGTCAGCTCGAGATCATGCATGGAATCTGACGGCGTTCAGTGCCTACCTCCAACTCCACTGTCTCTGTGAACGGTCAATCCAGCGCCTGGAACGGGCATAAAGCTTCGAGGTCCAACTCTGAGTGGACGACTGCGTCCGTCGTTGATCGACACGAAGAAATGCCGGTGTCTATCATCCACTTCAGGGTTCTCGCCATCCCACCCAAGCGGAAAAGATGGGACCTGCTCCCCCAGGCCAGCAAGATCAGGATAGTCATCGTACATGTATTCGTCTTCAGCTTCGTCGTCGTCCTCTTCTTCGTCTGGGAGCCGTTAGTTCAGCATGTGCAACATGGTGACCAGGTGAACTTGCCTTCATCATCGTGATCATCATCATCGATGTAGTGCTCATCTAGGTCGTCCATCAATTCAGGACCTGCGTCGCCCATCACAACACGAGCAAGTCGGTTCAGTTGCGGCGCAACCATGGGGTCAAAGGCTTCTGCCTCATCAGCATCTTGTGCTTCAGCTTCGTAATCAATCTCGTCTTCATCGGCGTCGTCATCATGGTCCGCATCGCTATCGCTTTCCCATTCCGAGTTGCCATCTTCTTCGCCTTCATCTATGATCTCGACATCTTCGGCATCTTCAATCTCCTCAGAGTCCATATCATCGTCGTCCTCATCTGAGCTGCCGCTTTCGTCGTCGTCTTCATCATCGTCCATGATCACCTCGACCACACCAGGTTCGCCGTGCAGCCCCTCGATTTCACCCATGTGGGTGAGTTCATCTTCATCGCTGATGTTGTCTTCTCTGTCTGATAGATCTTCTTCGCCATAGTCCATCTCCTCATCATAGTCCTCGCCGTACATCTCTTCATCCTCGTCTTCCTCGTCTTCCTCTGAGTCATCGTCTTCTCCTCTTGGTTCAAGCATACCAAGGGCTGAGTTCCGGTAGAGATCAGGCGTCTCTTCGCGATCATTGTCGTCGAGGCTTGAGAGTGATGAAGAAGAGGCGAGGTCATCATCTACATCATCAACAGCCGAATCTGATGGAAGAATGTTCAACTGACTAAGCTCTTTCGCGGTGTCTGTCAAAATTCGCAGAACACGGAGGATATACTTGATAGCGCGCTTCACCCCTGGGAAGTTGAGGTTGATCTCCGCTATTGATGTGGTCAACTTGTCTAGGAACCCTTTTTCATACATGAGTCTTCGCATTTGGGTATGTGAATGTGTCGCACCGCTGTGACCCCCTCGTGTAGATATGACGTCTTTCTCTCGGTCACCAATCATGTGGTTCATCAATTCCGCCAACGATTGCATGCGAGAGTACCGGACTTCGAGGGAGACATCCGAAAATGGCGACTTCTCATAGGCCTTGAGAATGATGTCGAGCACAAACTTGCGAACAAAGAGTAGATCAGGCTCATCATCATACGCAAATTTGTCCTGACCTTGTCTCCGGCCACGTTCCTTCGGCTTAGAAACAAGGGCGACCAAAACTTTCTGGGCATGCTGCGATACTGCGGCCCGCTTCTTGGACTCGATCGTGTCTGTAGTGCCACTGAGATTGCCTTGACAAAGCAAATCGTAGATGAGGTAATTGAGTACAGATGAGCGAGGCTTGACAGGAGTTCCCGTTGTCAAGGCAGGGGGAGCACTGCGCTTGAAGTTGATGAACTCAACCTTGGCCTTGTTATAGCTTTGGAGCAGCTCTGTCAAGCAGCTGAGCAGGAAGCATCGGTGAACAAACAGCGGATTCTCGTCAGTTTTGAAAACTGGTTTTCCTGGCTTTTTATCTTTGTCGTCCGAAGATGCGGGAGATCCTCCACTGGATTTACCTGCTTGGTTGCCATCAACTTTCCCTTCTTGCGTTGAACCGAATTTGCTATCAGAGTTCATAACCAGGTCGTCCACTTCCCTGTACGTTAGCAACTCGCAAAGGAGAAAGTGAATGACACCATCTGGGTTGTCAACAACAGGGCGCTTGGACTCAGACGCCTTGGGTGCATCAGTCATATCTTTGTCTGCAGTCTCAGTCGACGGTTTGATGTCTTCTGCTGTTGGTCCTGTAGCTTTTATTTCAGGTGCAGCAACCGCGTTAGGCTTGAGAACTAGGTAGTGGCTCCGGCCTGACTCGGATCCTGGTGCTACCCATCGAGAAAATTGGAACAGCTCAGTCATGACCTCGAGGAAGATCTCTGGCTCTCGAAGGGCAGTGGGTGCCATTGCTCGCATGAACGTCGTGAGGTCAAGCTGTTGTTGAGAAGTGTTGTGACGAATATGTGGGAAGTCCGTGAGGATCTCATTGCGCATCACTTGCTTGATGGTATCTTCATCCTCAATGATGTGTCGGAGGATAGTTAGTGTATGCGACGTTGCCCGCATCTGCCTCATGCGGTCAGAGCCGAACCCCGAAAGCTGTTTTGCCATAAGAAACAGTCTCTGCAGATTTCGCTTGCTGCCAACAACCTTTGCAAGATTACGATCACGCGTCAAGATGACGAGCATCCTGAGAACAGAGGTTGCCAACACTTCTTCTTGACCGACGCGTGGAAGAAGATCAAGCACATGCTCAAGGATGGCAGACCGCTCATCCTTGGTAACAAAGGGGGTGCGTGGTTTAAGCACCGGGGTTGCCACTTCATCATCTAGACTCTTGGGTGCAGTCCATTCGACGTCCAAGGGGCGGGCGTCGCGACACAGAAGGATTTCGAGAATAAGGAGAATGTACGGAATCCAAGGCGGTAGAGACTCATTCGAATCTGGAGTGACCTTAAGATAGCCGACATACTCTCCCACGTTGCCTCGGAGGATCTCAATATTTCTTTCAAGGAATTTCTCATCTCTCATAAGCATAGCCAACAGATGAGCGTACGCGGCAATGCATTTGGCGTTTCGGCTCTTCTCCTCCTCGTCAAAGGCAAGCGATGTCAGAGCTGAAGCCAAAGTTGTGCCAACATCCTCTTGCGCATCCTGCTTATGCCCCCGCAAGACAAGCGACTGAATGAGATCGGATACCTCAATGACGACGTCCGGATGAACGCGAGTGACATCAAGACATAGATCGATCAAGTTTTCCCTCAGATTGGCACGGTATTCATCAAGATTCTCCTTGGTAATAGTCGCTTGAGCTTGAGTCGGCGAGCTAGGCGATGAGGAGTGTTCAATCTGGTCTTGAGGCACATTTGGAATGTTTGTCAAGATGTCAGCGACATCTGTAGCATCCAGAGACATCTCATCGGCCTGCGCGTTGCTCTCAGCAGTGACTTCGACTGGCTCTGGGGGGGCAGGTGCTTCTTCGGAAATGGCAGAGGCGTCTGCATCGGCTGTTGGAATTGGATTTCGAGATCCAGCCTTGCCATCCTTGTGGCTCTCGTAATACTGGCGCGCCAAATCCACATCGCCATACGATCTGAAGATGGCTTCCGCCAATAATTCAGCGTCAGGGTGTTGGTGTCGTAGCTCGAGAATGCTGCCACGGTAGGCGCGCCAGCTGAATCGCACATCCTCGTACTTGAGAAGTGCGAATGGTTCCTTTTCACGTGGAACGGGAGGCGTCTCGTAGTCGGCCAGAGCAACCGCTTTAAGGATGTCGAGGAGTCGTCTGACAACGACATCAGGAAGTCTCTCAAGCACGGAAGACTGCCAAATTTCCGTCACTGCTGGGAGGATAGTGCCACGGAATTCAATGACAAATTGCTGAACCAGGCCTGCGGATCCGTTACGATCCCTTGACCTTTGCAGATTAAAGGAGTTGCAGGCATCGTGGATCAATTTGCCATTGACCAGAACATAGTACAGGTCGAGGACCTTCTTTAGTCCAAAAACAGCAATCTTGGAAGTTGCATCGTCTTCTGCAGTGCTTGATGGTTTGACATTAGCTGCAAATGACGAGAGCATCGAGTTCAGGACTTTCAAACCACCCTGCTCCTTGAAGGAGAGCAGGACGGGCAAGATGAGAGTCGTAGACGGGCCTCTGTCTCTGGTAGGAGAACGGTCCACAAGAAGTTCCTGAATCGTATGAAGCATGATTGTCCAGTAATGAAATTGGTTGGTCACTGGTCCATCAGCCGAAACAGACGGCTCCAGATGACTCAAGATGGCGTGTCCAATTGCTTTCGCCACGTCTAGCTGACGCACTCGATGGTAGGCGTGCGCGTGGAGCACTTCTCGCTTTGGGAAAAGCGCCTTCCCGGCACTTTGAAAAAGCGGAAAGACTTGAGGAACCATTAGGTGCTGTAATGTGCGTAGAACCTTATAGTTTCTGTACTGGGGGCTAGCTTGTTCCTCCGCGGTGATGTTCAAAGGCTTCGCGTCATCCAACGATCCACCACCTGCCGTAAGATCCTCGGTAGCGGTGATAACGTCTGGGAGGCTAGTTGCCTCAGACTCCAAGGCAGCACGAGTACTGGTTCGAACTTCATCCCTACCAAAGTTCCAATGAATGGGAACTGCCTTCATTTCCGCCATCTCCTCGGCAAGGATTCCACGGACAAGGGGACCAATGGTATCGATAAGACGTACATAGAGATCAAAGGCGTTAATCGGGTAGAATGTAATACCACTGCGGATGGGCGCGAAACACTCTGCCAGAATACGCAAGAGCTGCTGGCTGTTCAGAATAGCCTTGACCAGCTGGGTGGCCTCGTTTAGAGATCCCGGGCCACGCTGTATATCCGCGTTCTCTGAAAGGATATATTTAGCAAAGTATGGTGCGCTTGACTCAGTCTGGGAAGACAGAGGCTTAAGCAGGTCCAGGGCCGCCTGAGTTCTGTTGATGAGAGACGGGAGACCTCGAATGGGGGAGGCGTCGATGGCCTCCTTGACGACGGTGACCATTGCCTTGCTAGCGTATACACTGCCAAAGCTATCCGGCAAACTTGGAGATTCAACAAGGTCAAGAAGGAGTTCAATACCACCTTGCTCAATGAAGGATTCCCTTAGGCCAGTGTTTGCGAGATAGTGAATGAGGAAGTTGGCCAGGGCATAGATGTAGGGTGTGAATTCCTCCTTCTTGATGTCCTTTCCAGGCGTGTCTGAGCTTTTCTGCTGCATTGATTTCTGAGACGAGGCGTCCTGCATTGTTATATCAGAGTCTGAGGTCTGAGGTCTATTTGGTTGGTTCATTGCACTTGTCTCATCCTTCGCAACGATGGGTTCGTTACTCGGCGCATCGGTCACGCTGTGCAGTCTGGCGCCCCAGCCAAGCTTCTCAGCATTGTCAACACCTAAAAGCCGGATGCGAGCCACCATATCCACCACTGCATTTGAGATGGCTTTGCGCAGGCGAGGATGATGGCGAGCCAACTCATCGAAACTTCCACCAACATTACCTGCGAGGTCCTGGTCTTGATCTTCTTGCATACATTTGACATGCGCAGGACTTTCGAATATCTGCAGGAAACCTTCCAATGCCCTCGACTCAACAACCAATTTCATGCCTGTGGCGTTCAGGGATATAGAGTTTAGAACAGCCGGCACAACAGAGATAGCGTCTGAAGAAGGCAAAATGCCCCTTGCCAATGTATCACGCTGAGTTTGTCGAAGTACGTCTTCCGGTGGCGGGTGAATTTCGTCGTCAGCGACAATAGACCCGCCAATGTCGCTGTCGGGCGAGGAAGCATTCTCTCCTTCTTCTCCTTCTTGTGGCGAGGTTACAGGGCGGGTATCGTTGATTGGGTTCCCGGTAATTGCCTCAAGAAAGGTCTTGATCATCCCAGACTCGGAAATAGCCGCGAAGCTTGTTGGGTCATTGTTGATGAAATCACTGAGAATGGTGACGGAGTGAGTCCATACTATAGACCCAAAACTCTCCTTGTCCTCAATGGTAAGTCGGAGACTCCCGAGAAGGTCTGACTTGTCGGCAAGATTACGTAGCAAGCGGTCCGTGTTGCCGCTAAAGCTGAATGAGTTGGACATGATGTGATGAACAAACTTCAGGAGCCACTTCAATGTTTGTTGTTGATAGTAGGGAATACGGTAATCGACGGCTGCAGATTGCTGCTCGACAGTGGTTCCTTTGCCAGCTTCGCGCATGGCCTTTGCTTCTTTGACGGTATCTACAATGAGAGCCGCAATTGCATCCAAGCCATCGGCGTTGAAGAAGGCGGTAAATGCATTTTGGTAGGTCCAGATGAGGCTGTCCAAGAACGCCAAAACCATGGAGTGGTGACGTTGCGCGACCCTCGATCGAAGTTTGAGCATCTCCACCAGAATCTCCATTAAACCAGCGGACACCATCTCGCTGCCAACACGTGTCATCATGGCAAGGAATAATGTTAAGGAGAAGAGCTTCGTGCGCCACGAGTCGACCTCAGTGACACTGTCGCCGTCTTGATCGGGTGTATCTTCTTTCATTCCAGCCACAGCTTTTCGAATGACGTACAGAAGGATACCATGGTTTACATTGGCATTCAAAGCGGAGAGCACGTCTTGGTTCTTTGCTTGGAACCCAGCGACAGCCTCGATCAGTGCAAGACCGATTGTCTGAAGCCACAGCGGGATCTTGTCTGCACACTCCGAAGGGGGATGGATCAGCTCAGCCAACTGGTACACAAGCTGGTATCTCCGAGTCTCGTCAACGTCGTGACGGAGCACTTTCTCAATGAAATTGGCCTCTGGGTGGATGTAAGCGAGGTTGGTGATAGCAAGAAGCCGTGTTGCAAGCAAGCGCTGTCGTTCCTCGCGAGAGCTCGTCAAGGCCTTGGCCACTCGAAGGCGATGGAAGGATTCGTACCGCGCGGCAGCAGGCATATCATTTGGAAGACGTTGCAACAATTCGTAGATTGAAGTAGTTACAACAACAGATTGTGGCACTTCGAAGGACTTCTGGCCCGAGCTCGTCGATTCATCATGATGGCCTGGGGTTCGCGGACCAAGGGGAGACGAATCCTCAACTGAGAAATTTCGAGAGCGAGTCGTTTGCTGGGGAGTCATCGTTGTACTCCGTCTGAGTGGCGTCGGTGTTGATGGTGCCGAAGGGCCACCGATCTCCATCTCTTCTGATGTTGCAACCGTAGAATCTGGATAGTAGATGACCTTGACATCCCCCCAGCCCTTCCAGTATGCATCATCAGATGTACTGATCGCCATTAGGTCATTTGCATGCGTGATGGCAGCATTCTTGCTCGGAGCGCCTGTTGCCTTTTCTTTTCCCTTGCTTGGTAAAGGGGGAGACGTGTTGGTAGGTGCATCGGAAAGTCTGATCAATGGTGTCTTGACAAAGGGAAGTGCAAGCTGCTGGACACGGTCGAGTTCGATGTTGTAGTGATTGGCCAATAGTTGGGAGCTTATATGACGAGACTGCTGATGAGAGATACGCTTGACGGATGCCTGATATCTCTGAGCAAGCTCCGAGCCGACTTCGAGTGCCGTGATCAGAATACTCAGAGAGGTGGTGTTAAGCAGATCATTCAGGTGTGCACTACTCGCGTAGATGCTTCTGTTACCGCAGTTGTCGACAAGCATGCGCGTGAATTTGAGAATGACTTCGATCAGTTCTCTGTCACCGTCAGCTGGATAACCCAGTTGGGTCAATTCTGATTGTGTCCACTGCTTGGCCTCGCCGAAGTCTTCAATCTTCGAGTGCCCCAGCAGGAGGTCACATCCGAAATCCCTTGACTGAGGTCCCTCGTTAAGCTGATATGTCTTTGAGAAGTGCTCGAGTATAGTGTCGAAGCGATTGAGAAGAGGTGTCCAGTGGTAAAGGTCACCGCGACCAAAAGGCCACCTGGAGGGAAATTGGGCAAGCTTCTCGGGAAGCAGCGGGATGGGGGTTTGGGCGGCGGATTGGACGAAGGCATCGAGCCACGGCGACTGCAAGGAACACGTAGGTCAGTGCAGTTCACTTGAAGTAGGAATCGTACTCCATTGCTTACCAGAGTGTCCCTGTGCTTCGCCTGCATCGGCTTTGTAATCTTGCCCATCTTGAGACTGAAGGCGGCTAAGCCGCGAGGCTGAAGGAAGAAACCCCCTCCTCAGAGTCTGGGCAGTCCTTTGGGCAACAAGGCTGTTTTTCAAAGGAGTGCCCGGGAAAGGACAACTCCGGTGGGTGAAGATTAATGTTGCGTTGATGGAAGACGTGGTTCTTCTGGTGTTTTCGAGGTCTGATATTCCACGAAAGCGAGTTCGGAGTATGAGCCGAGATTCTGACTGGAGGAAATGGCATGCGATGAGCAGATGATCCGCTCAGATCATTCTATCAGTAAGCAGGATGATCTGTCCGTTGTGGATGGTACCGAGAACGTTCGCAGGCGCAAGAAAGCTCGGATGAAGTGTCCCTATGCTGGTGTGCAGGTAGCCCTAGGACAGCTTCTAGAGCACAAGGCAAGCGACGACAGTCGGCGTTAGAGGGAGGAGAACCGACCAAGGCAATACGCAGGTCGCAGAACAAAATCCCGAGGCGTACGTGATGCCGCGGTCGGGCTGTGATGAGGCTGAACTGTTGATGAGACTAGAGAAGAGTTGATGATAGCTCGGCGGGGAGAAAGTGAAGGTTCGGTACAGGCTGCAGGTTCAGGTGCAACAACGCCGAAGAGTGGAACAGCAACACGTCAAGCCTACCTCACACACACACGCACACACGCTGGGCTGGGCATGCAGCATGTGGCCGGTGGGCCTGGTCATTCACTGCGTCGGGCTAAGGTACTAAGGTTGACCAAAGAATAATGGCATTGGCGGCTGATGGGGTAAGGTGACACTCTTTTGGCTTGGTGGGCAATTACAAAGCATGTACCCTATACTGTTAGTGCTGTTTCTATTACGAAAGTCTAAGCATGGATTCAACAATAATTGCTTCTCAAGAAAATATTGAAGCCCGTAGACTTTCAGAGCTCAATCAGCTGAAACTTGCCGATGAGCCTGGCCGACGCGACCCGAGGCTCAAGCCAATTTCTACCTACTTCTGCTTGACCTACAATACTAACTAACCTAGGTACAGGTACTGACGGCAGGATGCATGGTTAGGGTTGCAAGATGTTAGGGAACAATTCTGTCTACTTGGCAGGCTGGGAATGCCGTACGTAAATGGTTACGACCCTTGCCAACGCCACCCTGCCTCATAGATCCGTGCTGATTGCGGCTTTCTTGGGTACTGCAGACCAGAATGCCTGAGAATCCGGGCCGGTCCAGGCAGGTCAGCTGGCGATTCCATTACCAAGCCTAACAACGTGGCTCACTGTGTTGCCTGCCCTTACATCTTCAGAGGTGCCAGCAGTACTGACGAGCCTGCCTTCAGACGGGTACTTTAGGTATCGTCGAGGGGGGAATTTGCCCCGACGATTGAGAGATGCGGCACAAATTAAGCATATTTCATCTGACTTAAGACGCCCGTATGCCGACAGACTACCCAAAGCACCCAAGATCACCCATTCTTCTATCAAGATAAGGGAGAATGGAAGTCAACCGTATTGAGCAACGCCATGATGGTGACAGGGACCAGGAGAACCCAAGTCATACGATCGCCTGAAATGGATCATGACAGTCAAGAACATTGCCATATGGATATACTCAACTACATATCCCGCCCTCCTTGTGGAATTCTGCCGATGGTACTCCAAGCGACGTCATCCTGTATATCCGCTGTATTCTCTGCACAGCGATATGGTTTTATCCCTGCCATCAGCAAGCGATACGGCACCGAGAAGTGATCCAGAAACACTTATAAGAGGACAGTCTTACCGCCGTCGTGGTATATGATCGTGACGTGCGAAGTTTCAACTCCTCGTAGCTTTGACCAGGCACGACTCCGGTCAATAACAGAGACAAGACGAACCCCAATAACCATCTGCATCACGATAGTCGCATACGACACACCGACCGTTAAGGCATTATGGTTACACTGCTTCAGACAGCTGTGCTTCTGTCAGCACCATTGGCAAAGGCATTTGGCATACAACCCAATGACTTCGCATTCGCCCATGCCAAAGTGAACGCATATGTGACCGTCAACTTTGAAGCCTACAACGTCACACAATCGCTCTCGAACTCCGAGACAGACACGCCATGGTAGTCTAGAGTCAAGATCCGCGCGAACGTTGGCAAACCAACAGCCCTGCCAACACGCACCGCGCACACCCTCACATCTTCAACTGCGCCTCACGTATCTGTCGAACAGCCTCCAGCTGCTCGTTCGCCCTATGCACAGGGCTAACCATACCACTAACCTTCTTCTGCTCCTCCTCCTGATCCCAAACTCTTAACAGCGCACGAAGCGTACTCTTCATTTCCTCAGGCTATCACGATGATCAGCACGTATTTATCACTCGACACCACAGCTTACTTACCGTCACCGGCTTCTTCTTGCTATTATCAGGCATAGCCTGCCGGAACGCCCCGTCTGCATTACGCAGAGACTCCACCACCGGCAGAAACCAAAGAGGACTACGTAACCTATCAGTACAAGTAATGCTTAACTACCTTGAGTATTTAAACTTACCACGGAACGCATGAGCGCGAACCGCCCGCGCACGGGTAACAACGTATAGCATGCCCAGCGGCAGGCACACACTTCAGAGCAATGTCAACATCGGACTTACCCGACGCGACAGAGCGTACGCACTGAAAACAGGGCGGCCACTGCGCATTTCCCCCAGCTAGAGGGCGCGCCGTGTTATGCTTTGGCTTCTTACCAGCGCCGCCGCCGCTGTCACCAGCAGATCGCTTGACTCTACTATCAGAGCCACCCTAGCAAAGCGTGGTTAGCATTGATCTCATAGTTAGAATGCGCAGTACGCACAATCCACATACTTACTGCCTTCATCCTAATGTTTGCAATACTTTCCGCCACGGTTTTGGCCGTCGGCCTCTAGTCATACCACAACGCTATGGCGTTAGGTCTCAATGGAGTCATTTGAGCCGCAGCATTCACAAAACCCCATCTGCTTGTCAGCGCGAAGAATTCTGAACCCGATATCCAGAGTGAATGGTGAACGCAAGTTTTGACAGGTTATCTGTTGACAAAAACTTATTCCATCCCACCAGAAGAATATATATGTCCTTTCCATCCTCGGTCTGTAGCATGTGAGCTAAGCCATGTCCGGCAAGGTTCCAGACAGAGGAGTTCCAAGCCGAATGAATATGTCGATCGAGATATTAGCGCCAACAATTGTCTGTACTCGTTCATTGTTCTGTCACCATTCCAACCAACGCCTCGCGTGTGGTGTTCGCGCCTCTCTTTGAGCGAATATTGAAAGCGTGATGCCGTGATATTCAATTCATACCTTCATTATGTGGCGTTTGTATCCTCGAGGGCCGCCTGTGGTGCCTGTCTAGTAAAGAAAGATATACAACGCCGAATACTAGCACCATAGCTTGGCCACCGTCATCAATCGGCCTGCGATGCATCCTGATACAAAGTTGTCGCCGCGCCATCTGACTCTTAATTTCTTGCACGGATTTTGAACGCCGTCAAAAAAGCGCGATGTTGCGAAACCGAGACAGCCTTTATGGGTCAACGGAGCCCCTGAAGGAACTTCCACTTTGGAAAGTTGGCGCCTGTCTCACCCTGACGGTAGCCTCTCCTAACCTCTCAACAGCTCCATCTTCTTGCAACTGCCCCTCAACCGTCGCCCCCAAGACCCTCATATCACCCACTGACGGCCCCTAAAAACCCACATACATGGCTGATAGCTCCACTTGACCAATGCCCGTTCCTGAGCCTCGCTGCGGTGGCTCCATCAGGAAACAAGAAACGCCCTGCATTCACTGTCAGCCACAGCGTAAGCAACGCTGAATTGCTCCTGCAACGTGGGACCAGGACGCCAACCTGGAATTCGGATCCTGCCACCTCGATGGAAACACCGTTCATTATCTTCCCATCCTCGCCAGAGTTAAACGTTTTTACGATTTTCCGCAATCTTCGTGGGCGAGTCACCATTATCAACACATCAAATACTTCACCTCAGACTGTTACAACGCGCGAGTCGCAGCATAAACGGCTATCGAGCCCCTTGCACCACCACCATCAAGGGCGCTGTGTCACCCTTTCTTTGCATCACCGCTACGCAACCCACAGCATACCTTTCTCTGTCCCGTCATTCTTGACAGCCTCGTTCTCTACCACGCGACCAGCAGGGATCATACCAGCACTGAAAGGCGATTATTACCCTCGATACGCCTTCAAGGGTCGAGAGTTGCATGGCACAAGGCTCAAGGCCGCCCTAAACCTCCCTCCGTAACGTTGCTATCATCGACAGCTGGCGTCCCTGCTGGCCAACATGTCGCAGCTCGACGCCGATGGCACTGTGAGCCCCCAGGACCTAAGGCGAACATCTTCGGATCAGGGATCCGACCGGGGTCGTGATCGTAATGTTGTGAGTTTCTCCTTGCCTCAGTGCTGCTATTTCCTGGGCTCTGCTTGGAGGGTACAGGCACATGTGCCAGCTGCCTACATATATTCCCTTGCTGCAGCTGCTATGCAGCAACCATTCTTCCTCCTTTACTGACCATGCAGCCTGCCGATCAGGACTCCGAACCCGAGACCTTTGAGGATGCTGTCGACGCCACACCTACTCGCTCGTTGACCCAGAGATCTGCCTCAGCTTCGAAACCCAACCTCACTGCCGAAACCGACAGTATTGACGATCGAAGTAACTACGATAAGCAGGATCATTCCGACGTCGACTCCTCGACCGAAGACGCAGACCGCGCCGGCCAGCAGAAGTCACCTATCTCTCATAGGCTTTCGGTGGCATCAGGTCTCGACGATGTCAATCTAGGTGACGACACATCCGAGCAATCAGCGCGGCACCATCCAGAGACGCCATCTCTTAATCTTGCAGCTGCAAACTCCCAAACCACTGAGAAACCTGCTGACGCAAAAGCCCCCACTGAACGAGAATCCAACGGTCGAGCGTTGTCGCTGAGTAGTATAACAAGCGCCTTGCCGACTATGCCGTGGTCGCCCTCTGCTGAATCCCCTGCAAAGAGTCCCAATTCGGCTGCTGCTGTCGCTGCCTCGCCGTTTCCACCTCCGCAAACGCAATTTCAACCACCCACACGTAAACTAACTAGCCCATTCTCCTGGCTCTCGAGGAACTCATCCAAGGACAAGGAAACCGGCACGGCTCCATCCGCCCAGACTTCACCTCGCAGAAACACGGCGAGTTCGGTCGCAACAATTACCAGCAATCCCGAAATGATGCTTAGCAAACTTGAGGAGGAAAAAGAGGGCGCCATGAGCAGCGGGAGCACGAGAAACAGCCTCAAGGACCGTTTCAAGATGCTGCGGATGCGAGAGGAGGCTGGCGTTGTCGTACCCATAGGCGAAGAAGATTCGCTTGCACCACCGGTTCATGTGCGGAGTGACTCTTCTACGACGGAACGCAACAAAGGCACTGAAGATTATAGTCTCGGCGAGCAGCCACCGCTATCTCCCGTCCCTAATGCTGATGCAAGCCTTGCCCCTGGTACTGTCTCCGGCGTGAAGGCTGGCCCGTCTGCCATGGAGGAAAGCACTGTGGACTGGGATCTCTGGCAATCTGTCGTGTATGAGGGACCTGCTGCCGTGGCTCGAACCAGCGCCGAAGAGCTCAACCGGGCTATCGCAAACGGGATCCCCAATGCCATCCGGGGTGTCATCTGGCAGGTTCTAGCTCAAAGCAAGAACGAGGAACTCGAGTTGGTTTACAAGGAACTATCGACAAGGACGCCAGAATCGATCAAGGATAGGAGCAGCAACAGTACCACTGCTAGCTCGCTAAGCAACACCAACCTCAGCGTTCACAGCGGAGAAGCAGCCGCTTCTTCTGCCTCGTCCATCCACTCAGATCAGTCCGGACGCCGTGCCTCAGGGGACAAGAGTGTCGATACGGCACCTAAATCCCCAATTCTCGCTGCCGAGAGGATGAAAAGGTCGAAAGAGGATGCTGCAGCCCTGCAGAAGCTCGAGAAGACAATACGGAGGGACATGGGTGCTCGGACAAGCTTCTCCAAGTATGCTGCATCTGCCGGCCTGCAAGACGGCCTGTTCGGCGTCTGCAAAGCATATGCTCTTTTCGACGAGGGAGTTGGCTACGCGCAAGGGATGAATTTCCTTATCATGCCCCTCCTCTTCAACGTATGTCTGGATAAGTTTGAATTGCAAGCTTTGACATGCTGACCATTCAATAGATGCCAGAGCAGGAAGCATTCTGTCTTCTCGTTCGTCTCATGAATAATTATTCACTCCGCGATTTATTCATCCAAGATATGCCTGGACTCCACAAGGCACTATACCAATTCGAACGGTTATTAGAGGACTTTGAGCCGGCTTTGTACTGTCATCTGCATAGGAGGGGCATCTCGCCGCATCTCTACGCCACTCAGTGGTTCCTTACTCTCTTTGCGTATCGCTTCCCCTTGCAGCTTGTCCTGCGGATTTACGACTTGATTCTTTCTGAGGGTTTGTCGGCGATTCTACGCTTTGGCATTGTGTTGATGCAGAAGAACGCTTCGGCACTGTTGGCTTTATCTGATATGCAACAGCTTACCACCTTTCTCAAGGATAAGCTTTTCGATGCATATATTGACAAGGACCCCAGCCAGGGGAGTCTACTTGAGAGCGGTTTCTTCGGCAGCTCTAGCGCCAGCATCGATAAGGAGGTTTACCGAGCTGACCAGTTGGTAAAGGACGCGTGCGAAGTCAAGATCACGCAAGAGACGCTCAAGCTGTACGCCGCGGAGTGGGAGGAGAAGACTAAGACCGAGCACGAACGCGAGACTGAGCTTTTGGAGCTGCGGGCAGCGAACCAGAGCTATCAAATTCAGCTGCGGAAATTGGAGGAGCGTGTCGAGGTCTGTGACCGTGAGCAAGCTGCTTTGGCGACTGAACTCGTTCATACGAAGGTCGAGAACGAGGAGCTTAAGGACCAGAACGAGAGCCTCAGGGGCCAAGTTGTCGAGCTTCGAGTCGTTATCGAGAAGCAGCCGGAGGAGATCGAGACCGCATGGCAAGCAGAGCGGGACAACCTTATGCAACGGAACCAAAATGTCCACGAGGAGAACCAGAGACTCGAGAAAGAGTTGGCAGACCTGGAAGAACAACTCGTGCAGACCAAGATGCAGTATGCAGAGGTAGGTTCCCACTGACAGGCCTGCTGCATTTGAACTTCAACTGACTCTCACTCTAGATCAATTCACAACATGAAGATCTCAAGCGCAAGTGGGCGGATTTGAAGCGTCAGTTCGACTAAGGAGCTCGAGGTTCCAGTCAACGCCCACGCCATGATGTGGTTCTTTGTTTGCCCTGTCTTCTATGTACAACATTTGACAACGAATTTCTTCTTGAGGCTTGGACACCATGGCGCTCCATGTTTTTGAACGCTCGGCCAAGCTGTGGCCAGGTTGTTTTCCCCCTCTTCACACTTATGAGGTAACATGCCTTTTAACGGCTCAACCTCGTCTGTATATGAATGGATGAACTTGCCAATGGACGGAAAGAGAAAAAAAAGCATCATTCAGGGCGTTAGTATGGGGGGCATGAAGGGCGGGGAGGTTGGGGGCACATTTCACACTCTTGGAAAAGAGACAAAAAGCGTGTCAGCTCCGCTTTTCTTTTTCCTCGTCTTTTTTTTTCAATGCCTGGGCATTTTTGTAGCGTGGTAGTTGTAACGAAATCAATAGCTGAATTTAGTTACCAAGTCAAGAAAGAGGAAGAAGACTCTCTCTCTACACAAAAAAAAGAAACCAAAAAAGGCAGTGTGACATGAGTTCTCGTGTCCTAAAGTTACTGAATTTGGAGCAGAAGTCATCAGTGGAAACTTGAGGATGTAGGTACAGGAGGTCATTCACAACGAGCATCGAAAAGGTTGGCTCTATTACATTGCATGAAAATTTTGTCAATTCCCTACGGATATCCCGTTCCGAATGCTGTTTTGTCAAAAGCCCTTTGTGCCTTTGCATGTCGGCGTCAAGGCAGAGAAAATAGATTCCCCCTAAACACCGATGCCAACGATTTGGGACCCATGCCTGGCCCAATATGGTCTCTTCTTCGTCTTGTATCTCGTGTGTGAAGATCCCCTTCGCTCAGTTTACACTTCGCGAACATCCATACGAACGCCCCTGTGGTTTTCATTTTCCCCAAGCACCATATCCTACCACTTTTTACTTGTGGTGGAGCTTGCGCTGGTAGAAGGCGAGCTCCTCACCCTCAAGGATGTAACCGTCGCAGCGGCCGGACTGACCGGGACGGCTGGCGATGATGGCATAGAGACGACCAGCCTCGAACTGCTTCTCGACGGCGGGCTCGACCTTGCCCTGGGCGGCGTAGCGCTCGGCCTGCTTCTTCTCGACAGCCTTGCTCTTCTTGACCTCCTCCTCAGTGGGCTTGCCACCCTGCTGGGCACGCTGGCGCTTGCGGCCAAGGCCTTGGCCGTAGTGAGCCTCGTACCACTGACGGAAAGGAGCGGCATCGATCTGGACGACGGCGGACTTGGTCAGGGTGTTGGTGCGGACAAGCTCGTTGTTGGAAGGGTGGTAGGCGACGGCGATGACACGGGTCTTGCGGGTGCAGCCCTCGGAGGCCCAGGCGAAGTTACCGGAGTCGAGGCGGAGGGCACGGTACTTGTGGTTGCCACCGCGGGTGCGGACGGTGTGGATGCGCTTGGCACCGATACGGGTGTTGGCAGCCTGGCGGCCAGCCTCGAAAGCGCGCTTCTTCCCTGTTGAAAAAGGTCAGAACGTACGGTTCCTCCAAACCGCAGGCGACTCTCCTCCCGGAAACCCACACCCTGGGATTGGGCGGGGAAGGAGGAGAGGCCCCGGGGAGGCCCTCATACGGGCTTTCGACTTTTGGTTATATGGTATTATGGTCTTCACGCACTGTAGTAGGCACGCTTGGCACCGGAAGCGGAACGCTTGTGACGAGAGTCGCGGGAGATACCCATGACTGCGGTTTCTGTAGAGGAGAAAGGAGGGAAGGTTAGCCTGGTGTCCCAAAGGAGAGATATGGGTTGGGGGATGAAGGCTTTCAAGGCAAAGCCCTCGCAAGACCCAGACGAGACGTCGACCCAAAATCTCAATGCGAAAATGAATTCGAGGAGAGGGTAGATTCGAAAGACAGACGTTCGACGTAGAGATCCTTTGAGGGTAATGCTGGAATGGCCACGTACCAGGTGATGGAGGCGCTCACCAGTGCAATCGAATTGGCAGGGACGGATGTGGGAGGTGTAACTTTTCAAGAGGATCACCGAGTAGAGGAGAGACTGGGTAATTCGAAGTCGAAAATTGTGTGTGGGCTTAGCGTGAAAGGGCTTTGGGCCGAAAGAGGAAAGGTGCAATCACGTGCTCACGATCAGATTCTTATGTAATCAACGCCAAGAATATTGAGGCCGTTGGTGACCAAAGATACACGGACCTGTGGCTGTAATCCCGATTAGGAACATCACGAAGGCTTCTCGGATAGGCAAACAGCATCGGTGATGTTTGATGCACCAGACGACGAGAAAAGAAAGATTGGTTTCTCTAAAAGTATGGCTTTCTCGCTTTGATATTTTGCGCAACTTCGTGAGACCGCATCTCTGAATTTCCAATAGTGATGTTGTTTATCCTGTCCCGCACATCTTCATTCATCCAAACCCTTATCATTCGTGGTCGCTCCGCCAGTTTCGTATAACCAAAGCAGCATCTCCTGAAGAAACGCCGGCATCTCCCTCAGCCGCATCTCATCGACGGGCTTCTCCTCATCTTCCGCATCCTCGAACCTGACCCTCTTGGCTTTTTCTGAACTCCGGCTTTCTACTATTGCTGGCAGCATGACTGTACCCTCCGTCACCAAAACCTCCCTGTTCTTCCAAGGAATCGTCCCATCACTGTTGTACGCCTTCATGCCCTCCACCTCCAGCGCTCTTCGCGACACTCTGTTCAGTCGCGGTTGGGGAAATGCCTTTTTGATGGGAGACGGGTGCCTGTCGCCCTCTTCTTTCAAGGCTGCAAGTGTCGGCCACTCCACCCGTCCAGCCTCACCATCTGCCTCCGAAGGCTTCTAACCCTCATTGAAGCAATGATTCCAAGCCAACACTGGTGACAACGTGTCCTCAATTCTCTTCCCCCGGTACAGCCTCACGCGTTTCACATCCTCCTCCTCTTCAACCTTTCCCATCCTTTTCGCTTCCCTTGCCAGCCTCCTCTTTCCGCCCTCCAACCTTAGCTGTGCCAGCGCTTTTGGCGACTGCGGCACGAATGGAGAGTCACCCGCTCGAATGTGGTGGAGATTGAGCTTCATCTTATGAAATGCCATGCGTTCCTTTGTTTCCTGGCTCAACCATCTCTTAGACTGTGACCACGATCCGGATTCTGCTGCTGTTGGGCTCTTGGTGAAGTTAGTCATGACTTGCGATGCGGACTTGGGGACTTGGGGCTGTCGTAGTGCCTTGGGGGCCGTCGGAGCGTTGAGGGGAGGGTCATTGGCTGTTGCCTGAAACGTTTGCCGTTCAGAATATTCGACAGGCGACGATCGTCGCTGTTCCTTGGCGATAGAGACCATCGCTATCGTATCCATTGTCACATCCTTGGAGTATGCTTCAGAAGGTTGAGGCCATTCCGATTTCGTGACCTGAATGATGGAAGCATCGGAACTCCCTTCCAGCTCTTTTATCGACTTGTCCTCTTTTCCAGGTGAGTTTCTCCTCGACTGGCGTAGCATGGGCCTGATTTCTGGGGGTCCCCTCGTTCGCCTGATTTGCACTCTAGGTGACTCTGGCATGGCCCTCGACCTTCCATACCAAAGCTCATGGTTCTCCCTCATCAATGATGGAGGTGGCATAGGCGCGGGACACCAGTAAGGGTGTTCATACATCAGGTAGGGCATTCCGTACGGTGGGATGGTCATTGGGTAATGAGCAGGGGCCATGTAGGGTTTTCCGCTCCCATCGAAAGAGACTGGCATCATGGGTACAGGCATCCAACCCGGCGGGTATAGCACCGTTGGAAGCGGGAGCTGAGAAGCCGTGTCTTCTGATGCGTGATAGTAGGGATATTGACCCGTAAGACCGGGCGTTGAAGAACGGCTGGTAGCCACAAATGTTCTCGTCGTGTCTTCAGACCACTCTCCCCTTGTTGAAGCGTGGCGTAGAGATGCAGCTTGTGCTCCCAAATTGGTGGTGAGGGTGGGCTTCGTCCTTGCATTGCGTGAGGTGGCCGGGACCAAAGAGGTATCTTCACACGAATAGTCAGTCAACTTTCCGCCGTCACTGACCAAGATATGCGTTGGAAGCAAAAGCTGAGCAAGTCAACCCACTCAATGTGGCTTGTATCAGTGCTAGAATAGATGTTTGCGAGACGTACATTTGGAACCAGCACCATCATCACCGTTTCGGCGAGTAAACATCAGTGTTTTCCACGTACGAAAGCCAACTTCCTTGCTCATTGATTCTGGAAATGAGTCCTCAGAGCCATCTGAAGAAGATCGAGAACCGGTGTCGGGTGCAAGAGGCGGTGGCGAGATTGAAGGCGTGAAAGCCTCCGCACAAGGATTCATGATTCTCCCTCCCTCTGGTCCATTGATTATCTCTTTATCCTTGAAAACTGGAGGCATTCCGAAGTTGTCGTCAGTGTGTGTAGAGCACAGTGTAGTGAAGCCTGGATCGAGAACCTCAGACCCAAGAGTGCAAGATTTCAGACCCAACCCGGCTAGCTGAGTCAGGTCGTGAACCAATTCCGTCATTTTCTTGTGTAGGTTTTCGTTTCAGAAGCCAAGCAAATCTAATATGGTAAAATCGCCTTTCGGTACCTTTTGCTACAGAGTGAACCGCAATGTATAATCTTCAAAGGTCATGTGTTGGGAGGCGGCACGATGGAGCGACCCACCCTCTTGTGTAAAACAGCCTCCTGAAATGAATGCTTGCCTGTTTTCGAATCGTTGCCGTTTCTGAAAGTCGCAAGAAGGGCGCACTGAGGCAGTAGAATAGGGATTCGAGAAATATGAAATGGAATATAGTAGAATGTGAGTAGACAGCATGAACAGACAGCTGCTCCAACTTTCGGGAAAGTAAGAAGACTGCACAGCCGCCCTCTTCTCGATGATGAATGCAGAGTCTTGGCAATGGTGAAAAGATAATAACTCTCGAGAGATGCAAGGGGGGGGAATTGAGCACAGTTCCAAATGCAAACGCAAAGGCAGGTAGCAAAACCGATCAAACCGTGAAGATTTGGTTCACACAGTGTCGTAAATGCAGATCGTTGATAACACGACTCAGGTTGCCAGCGGGCCTTGGAAGCTGGCTTGCACCACTTTATCAGGCCCCCTCCTAATCAATTCCTTTGCTGAGCGTTCTTGAGCCGCTCTCAACATCAGTAGTACAAAAGTCAACATCCAAAGGGGGGGAACTCTTACAGGTGAAGTCTAGTTTTGTGCCTTAGCCGGGAGAAAGCACGGCTTAATAGACAGTTGAATGAAAGAAAACTTGGCTTTCAAGGTCGAAAACGCGTGACACGTACTCTACTGTTATCGTGACCGTGTTGTATTGGCTACCATCCGTCAGGTGGCGAGGTTAAGTGGTGAACACTGGCACACATTTGCGACATTGCTCCAATCACGTTTATGCAACCAAGTGCCGCTGTACATTCTGGAATATGACTATATACTTGACTTTACTATCTGCAGAGAAGGATCTGCACCACTGGTTGGGGAGTCTCCTCTGAAATCACCAACATCCTTCAATGAAGCATCAATCGAATCTGCCATGTGATACACAGGAGAGATGGCATCTTTACACATCAACGTCCTCCCCAATGCGCCAAGTGGGAATGGCATGCTTGCCAGCCGTCAAAATAAGGCCTTCTCGACTCATCTCCCATACCTGCCGCCCGAGCCAGGTACTCTAGCATCATGTTGCTCCAGAGCCAACTTGCCGCACCTTTTCCTGGGTGCGTTTGATCCTTGTAGAGCATACTAAACCCGGATATCAAACGGCCCCATTCGAACATCTCGTGTCCGGCCTGCTCAGCAACGGCTCTCGACACTCGCTCAAGTTCGTACAAGTTTGCATCGCGAGCGTCACTCTCACGGTGCAGAGTGTAGGATCGGAACATGGTGGGTACATCGGGACCAAACTCGGTGGTCAGTCGTTGCACAAGCTTCTTCACGCGGGCAGTGATGAACCGGACTTCCTGCCAGACCAGTTGACGTTGACGCTGTCCAAGAAGCTCGTCCGGGTCGTAGTGAGCTTCTCCGCTCTCCCATAAAGCCCGCTCATCCCACAATCCGTTCTGCCAAAGAATCAGATCTGGACGACCTTCTGGCCCGCGGACGGAATCAACCATGGGTGCCCAAAGCTTGTCCCAGCGTTCTTCAAATGGGATCGCTTCCATATCCTTCATCCACCACCACTTTGGTCGATATGTGTAAGATCCGGCATAATGCCAGTGGGTTAGAGTCAAGTTCATGGAAGGAATTGCACAGGTGGCCGTAGTGTGCGGCTTAGGCTGTTCCATTGTGCTGCCGAGCTCTTCACAGAAGTACTGAGTCATGAATCTGTCAACGGAATCGCCCAACATGAGGATGCGACGTCCCCAGAGCCAGCCAAGTCCGCCCGCGTTCTTCATGATGGCGAAATCAGCAGCTTTCTGTTTTGGGTTGCTGATGCCAAGTGTATTTACACGACGCCGGGACTCTTCGACCACCATCTTCATCCATGGTTCGGGATTCGATTTGGATCCAAGGAACTCAGCCTCGATGCTGGTCTTATTGAACTTGACATCTTGCTCTTCTGACGGAGGGTATTTCGCAGACTCAGGAGCATTAGCGTTGAGAATTTCATCGGTATAAGGAAGCCACTGAGTCCTCTTGTAATCATCAGGATCAATGAAAAGGTACCCGGGGCGGCGATATGGGTCATCGCATTTGTAGATATTGTTCAATGGGGGTCTGCATGGATATTAGTGGCTTGCCGCGACACAAACTCGGGATCTCGGAAAAATATACTTTGGTTGTGAGGAAGGGCGGATAACTGTTGGGACGTAGGATTCCCACAAGTCGTGTGTGTAGATAGTTGGAAAGAAAAGCAGGGCCAGAAACACACAAATGCTTGTTGAGGAAAACGCGAGGGCGGCGAAGCGGGCGTTAAGACCAGGTGTGAAGGCCATGATGAAGTCGACAGTAGAACTTGAATAGGCAAGTAACGGGAAGGCTGCGTTTTTGAACAAGGATGCTGAGGCAAGTTAGGCACGAAATCACGAAGCCAGCTTCAAAATAGAGTGAATCAGAGGAGTAGTAGCGAGTAGGAGACGAGGAAGCGAAGAAACTGGGACGACGTGCAAGCTGCTTGCGAAGTACGGAATCTGCTTCAGGTGACGAGAAGGTGAATGTCGACGATGAAAAGGAGTGACAAGTTTTGCTCAAGGTTTCGGAAGGAGCGTTCAGCCTGAGAACGCGTTGCAGATATGGGAAGGTGCGATGCTTGTCTGCTTCGTTGATGCTGCCGGTCCCATTGCTGCTGGTGACAGGCGTCAACGGCTGGAGCGAAGCAATGCTACCTGCAAGCAACAGACTGTGAATATAAGCACTGTCTGGTATAGACGAGAAATGGGAAAAAAAACGAAAATGGGAAGAAATACCGAAGAAGAGATAGAGTATCACTTCGGAGGTATATTCAAGCAGAGGCAGTGGGCAGGGGAGGGTCCCCTTGGCTCTCATGTTGAACGGCGTCAGAACACCAAGGGCGATGTGCAGTGCTCAGAATGTATTTCGTATGCACTCAAAGACACTCACTATCCGAGACGGCAGGGGGATAGATGGGAGACAGGGAGCAAAACCCGAAGCAGAGGAAGGTCGGTGTCGCATCACAGCTGGAAGGACGAGGATACAGTACAGCAAAGATGTGCTTCTCCACATAACCGCAAATGAGAGGTTGTGGCAGGGCAGTTAGTAGTGGAAATCTGCAGGAGGAGTGTCGCAAGAGGATAGAAAGGAGGTCGGGTTTGATGACTTGGAGATGGGCAATGATCAGCAAAATAGTCGATGCCGATCAGGATGTGTCAGTTGCCCACAGGAGCAGATGACAATGGCTGAGCATGGTTCAAGCCTTCAAGGTGTTAAGAACATTGAAACGCCAGAAATGAGCCCCCTACACTGAAGTTTCACACATAGAGGGGACCTGGTGCCTCTCAATTGCCATGGTGCTATGATATCTATAGTACGTGCATCCCTTCGATAGGCCCTTCCCATCACCACCACCTTGATGTTTGCGACGTTCACGAGACATGTTTTAGAGTTTGACAACGGCCACAACTGACAAAGGCAGTGCGTGAATACATATGATTACTCCATGCTGCCGTCTGTGATGACGACATGTTGAAGTATCAAGGAATTGCATGTCCGTGAGATAAGCCTCCGTGGGCAGGAGGGTCTTCAGTCCCCATCATCCCCACTGACTCCAGGAACTATAACCAAGTACAGTAATGAGATGAAGCTAGTCTAGGCATCAAATGAAGGTGCTCTCAATACGTTGTTGCCCTTGTTCGATACTGATGTGGAGAAAATTAGAGGAGAACGTTACGCGTCGACCTCTGTGTTCCCTTCCGATCCCTGTTTGACCACTGCGGCAAAAAGGGCAGGGTATCGAGGGATGTACAGAGGGGAGGAAATGTACACAGTGAAATTCTCAGCCATCCCAAGTCTCGTGCAGAAAGTTGCCAACTTCGGCTGGTGACTGACTCATCTTCCAGGTTGAGTGATGTTTGTTCAATGTCGTGCGTCACGAGCAAAGCAACAAACGCTGATAGTGCCACCTAATTCGGACTGAGCTCGGCTTGGGCCTTTAGTGGCTTCCACGACAGCAAGCCATCCGAAAAAGCTTGTTCCATCGACACCCACCCAGCTGGTGACGACAAGGACAGGGGTACACATTCCAGCGCCACTTAAGAACGTCGTCCTCTATGTGCAAGAAAAATCGTAATACTACTTCTAGCAGGACCCTGCCGAAAAGAGGAGGTGCCTGCGTGACGGACGGGGATCAGCAGGAGCTGAGACATTAGCGTCATCTACATTCTTCTACGAGTCAAGACGCACGAACACAATAGAGCTGGGCACACTGTTTGGAATGAGGCCGAAACTGGTGAGAATGACCGCATCTCGATTTGGTTAGTAGCAGTGAGCATCAAGAAGGGCACTCGGTGGTGCAAGGATGCAAGCTGTTTATTACATAGCACATGGACTTCGCTGTGTCAATCGTATTCAACTCGTGCCACAGTCCGATCTTGACGTATTCGACGGATAGCATGCTTCCCTGCCAAATGCCAGAGGACAAGCTCTTAAGAAAGGGTTCCAACCTCTCTACACACGTGAATAGCCCTGGTTTTGTGGTGGCTGTTTACTGAAGGGGCTGAAATAGTCAATATTGCTCGGTTCAGTGCCTTTTTATCAGAGCTCATGTCCCTTCTTCTGCTCGAAACGACCTCGTTAAACGTGGCATCAGGCCTCTTTGTTGAAATCAACCGACAGGAACCTTGACGAGAATAATTCAGTTTAGCCCACTCAAGCCCATTATCACAAAAAAAGAAAAAAAAAAGACAGACAGCCTTGTGTTTGCACCGGTTGGTAGTCCGTTTTGGTCCTGAAGGTCAGATCTCTAGGGTAGCAGATCACTAAAATCACAGGCCACAAAACCCATAATAAGCCACCTGTCACACTGGCCGAGGCCCAAGGGTCTGTCTGTCTGTCTGGTTGGGGGAAGCGAAGCTGTGTTGGACCAATTTCGAGAAGCTCTTCGAAAATTATGGACTTCATCTGCTCCTACTATACTGACTGATCTTTTTGCCCTGCCCAATTACCTCTGAAAAGCACATCCTGGCATCCACGCCAACCCAGGCCTTTGAAAACATAATTCTACCCTTTTCTTGAACTTTGAAACAACCCAGAACCCTTCTCGATTGGCATTTCACTCGGCATCCTGTACGCGTGCATAAACCATATCCCCTACGTCTAACCATCTCTTTCGTCAAAAGATGGCTGTCCCCAAGGAGCTGAAGCTCACTCACAGAAGTTCGAACCGCTCCCCACCGGGTCCCTTTGTTCTGCGTCGGGAATAATCCTTACTGATTCGCTTGCCATGCTTCAGCTCCCAAGAAACCCGTCAAGAACCTCCCTGCGAGCCTTTCCATCGGCCCAACAACCACAGTCGATGATGTCAAACGGGCCGTCGCCCAAGCCGCCCGCATCCGTGACCACCACCGCATCGGCGTCTATGACCCAACCACAAAGTCCACCCTCAAGAACCGCAATGAGCTCATTGCCAACATTCCCGGCGTTGTCTCCTCCGCCGAGGTTCTGATCAAGGACATGGGACCTCAGGTCGCCTGGCGCACTGTCTTTGTGCTCGAGTACCTTGGGCCCATCATCATCCACCCCCTCGTGCTCTTCGCCATGCCCTACGCGCTCGAGACCTTGGCCGGCATTCCCAAGGACCAGTACGTTCTCAACGCCACCCAGAAGCTCTCCTTCTACATGATCGTCGGCCACTTCATCAAGCGCGAGCTCGAGACGCTCTTCGTCCACCGATTCTCTGCTGCGACAATGCCCGCCGCCAACGTCTTCTGGAACTCTCTCCACTACTGGCTTCCCGCGGGTCTGCTCGCCTCCCTGGAGATCTACACACCCTGGGGCCTCGCCGCCCGACCCGTCATCCCCGCCATGAACTACGCTGGTCTGTTTCTCTACGTTCTCGGCCAGCTGTCCAACTTCCGCGTGCACCTGTATCTGAAGTCTCTGCGCAAGCCTGGCGAGACCGAGAGGCGTCTCCCCCAGGGCCATGGCTTCGAGCTGGTGACCTGCCCCAATTATATGTGGGAGGTGGTCGCTTGGCTTGGTGCCATCATTGTTAGCCGTAGCCTGTTCATCGTCTTGTACATGTGCATTGGCACCTATTACATGTACACTTGGGGTGTCGGTAAGGAGAAGGCTTACCGCCAGCAGTTCGGGGACAAGTACAAGAAGAAGCGCTACATCATGCTCCCCGGCTTCCTGTGAAGGATGGACGAGGCTTGGGTTGCGATGTGGTAGGATTGCAAGAAGCCTAGGATCTCAAAAGGACAAGGATGGAGGAGCCCTGCAGTTCCGCTGCGGAAAAAAAAAGACCAAGAATTGTATTTACTTAACACAAGATAGAAGCAACAGGCAAAGTACATGAAAGAACTAGAAAACTGTCATGATCCATATTTGTGCACCGTATCCCGGCCATGGCTTTTGGCCGTCCTATCTGCATCTTGCCTGGCTGGTCAAACTATTCAAGACAGCACAGTACTTGATCATTACGTCGTGGCACATTAATCTCTCTGCGTGATCCCTTGCATCTCCTCACGCCAGTGTAGAGATAGACGTACTCTCAGATCCCTTCGTCTGGGCCGTCCCCGTACCCGTTCCGGTACTCTCCTCTCCATCCATCAAACTCCTACTCGCCTCGGACCACCCACTCCCCTCCCCCATTACCACATCCTCATTCTCGTCCTTCTTTTTCTTCCTCCCTTCATCCTCATCCCCGCATTCACTACATGAACAACTGCCACTCCAGCTCCCGTTCCCACTCCTCCCATCCTCACTGCTCCTGCCATTCGCCAACCGCACAGTTTCCTCCAGCACCAGGAACTCTCTCTCCAGCACCTCCGCCCAGTTCTGCACGCTGCCAATCTCCCTCAGCGACCTCTCCGCCCTCGCCGCCTCCCTCTCCAGTTTCTCCCTTTCCCTGCGCAACCCGGCCGTTGCCTTCTCGACGTCCCGCTCCTGGGCAGACAGGGCTGCGGCGTTGGAGTGTAGGGTCGACGCGCGGGTCTGGAGCTTGCGATCGAGCATGTTGGAGAGGGAGGCGATCACGGCGGCCCGCGCCTCGGAAACGGAGTGGGAGGTGGGTAGGTTGGAGGAAGATGGGGGAGGGGAGGAGTGGGACGTTGAAGGCGCGGCTGAGGATGAGGATGGCGGAAGGGTATGAGTGGCTGTTGTTGTTGAAGCTGATGCTGAGACGGACGTAGTGGTGGTGGTGGGCGTGGCTAGTTGAGGAGGCGAGTGTGCCTTGGGCTGTGAGGATGACAGAGATGATGTAGACATGGTTTTTGATGGTTTTGAAGCGCACAGTCAATATGGATGCAATGCAGAGATAACGAACGATGAAGCTTAGGAAAAAAGCTACGAGATACAAATCGGAGGCCGGATGAGAATAGAAACGGCTCGCTCTGTCACGTTGCGTCCTGCAAGTCGTCACAGGGTTGCAGATGTCCTTGGTCATGTCACGAAGGTGGGGGCGACGGGCATCATCAACGACAACAATCCTACAATGGATGGGAGCGGGCGTATGGTATGATGAACCCGCAGACCCTTGAAATCAACACCATTTCTCATGACTATCCACCAAACAACAACGCTTCGAACAGAAAACAATCACTGGTTTCACATTATATCACACCCGCCTCTGCCTAGGTACTTCTACAATGTTCCTGTCCTCAACAATACGGCTTCCTGGTGTGTTATGCTATGTGCGCCTTGCGTTCCTCTGTCTCCCTGTGTGCATTGTGCCGACGACAGCCTGTTGTATATCAAACAAGTCCTCTCTTTTTACATCCGCCAGGGGAGTGAGAAAAAAAACAAGATCAGCCGATATTTTTATACGCCGTGGTTCCATCGCCCCGTCCAGAAATACCAAAAACAATGAGTGTCAAGTGGGTGGTACAGGGAGTAGACCAAGCCCGTCAAGAGATCATGGAAAGAAGACACTCCAGCCTGCTTGAGGGGTCCAAATAAACATCGGCAAGAAATGAGTGTACGGCGATCAATCCTTTCGCCACTGAAAGAAAAAGAAAGGAAAGAAAGGAGAGAAAGTCAAATGCTCCTCCATAACGCCAATGCTATGCCAAAAGAAACAGCAATAGTAAGTACTGCACCCTCGCCTCTTCATGCTGTCTCCTGTCCATCTGCACTCTTCTCTTCTTTCGTGTTATGGGTAGAATGTCCGTTTCTCGACTTGGCCCATTGCCCAGATCTTGCTTTTCAACTAAAAGGCAACTTTGCTACCATTGAGGCGGAGCGGCATCGGCCCAAATGATCCGTTCGGACTTGCCACCGATGATGGCCCGGTATTGCCATCTGATGACATGGAAGAAATGGATGAAAGTGAGTTAAACCCAGAGTGGCCTCTCGTCAATGTTCCACCTCTCGACATGGAGATACCTGGGTTCGCGATCAGGGCGTCAGCTCGGTCGAATACGTTGCCATGGAAAGCTGCGGCGAATGAGGCGCTTTGTGGAGTGCTGGGAACCGTGGCCTGCATGGCTGGGCCAAGCGCAGCGCTCTGCGGTGTGATCGGAGCTCCAGGAGACATGACGTGCTGGTCCATGTTCGTGTTGGTACCAGTCGAGCCTAATGTATGGTGCCATGGCGACTGGGCAATCACATTGCTCGTCTCTTTCATGCTCTGCTGTATTGGACGGAGTCGTATTCTCGTGTCCTGGGGCAACGGCACTCCGTCCTTCATGGTCTCCTTGACCTGTTCTGCAGTCTCGGTCCACGAGTGAATGAAATTGCTGCACAGATTCCAGAAGTTGGGCTGTGAGCGGACACCTGGCTCTTTGAGCTTGATCATCGAAAGTCTGTTCTTGAGAATTTCCGCCTGCTTTATTGTGCTCGCGCACATAGCCATCAGCGAGCTTACCCTTGGCCGCTGCGCTGCAGTCCGGACGCTACCCGAAAGCTGCCCACGAAAGTTGGGCAGGGTACGCTGAACAATATCGACGGAGCGTTGTAGAGAGAGGAAAATCCGTTCGAACTGAGCATCCTCCTCGGAGAAGTCAACACCGCCTGTACGGCTGGTTGCCGAGCTGAAGGATTCTCCAGATCGTGGTGTGGCGGAGCCCAACAGCGCGGTTGGTATGCCGCTGTTGAGCGAATTAGAGACAGGTACGTTGACAGCCACTCTGAGGTTGCCAGGGTTATGCATCATGGTGCCATTGCGACCCCGTGTCACAACGGGCCTGTCGCTAGCGAGCGAGGGCTGTCGAAGGTGTGGTCTCATGGTGTTGCCATTATCAAGATGTTCCTGGCCAATGGTTCTCTGCCGGTCATCCTCAGCACTGACAGACGAAAGCGTCACCCGAAGCTCCATTACACTGTTGTAGATCAGCATCAACAGAGATCTGATGTAACGAGCGTCACCGTTGTCGACGAACGTGTCGATATTGTCCGCAAGCAGCGTACAAACGTGACCATATGCATTGACCAGGGTGAGACAAGCCCTATGGACGTTTTCGTTTTCCCTGGGATAGTAGTGATCCCCTTCACTAATTGTCAGATCGTACTTCTGGATCTCCTGCTCCAGCTCTTCCACGTGAGAGTTGGTGTTGTAGAACACGATCTCTAAGCTTGAGCGCTTCACAGACCCGTCGCTCGTTAGGCCCATGAGCATTTGGATCATGGGGTGGATCTGGAAGACAGAGTAGAGAATGCCTTTAGCTGCTTCTACAACCGGATCGAAGATCTTCGATTCACGTCTCCGCTCAGGGAGAATGGACAGACGGCGAACATAAATTGGCCGCTGCAATGAAGGTTCTGTCGGGGTGTTGGGACTCTTTGCACCGATGGGTGTGCCCTGCATCGCGGAGCCATGACTTAAACCCCGGTAATGGCTGAAGCGATTGTTGGCTTCTGTTTCGTCGAGTGTACCAAGCTCGGATGTTTTGCGGCTCACGATACCCATCCTCCTGTTTCGACTTTCTGATCGATCTGACCGCATACCAGTTTCCGAATTGCTCCTCAGTCTTTCGCTTACGTTGCCGATGGTAAGAGGCATGACGCCTGGCCTCCTTATTGCTGTATTCTGCTGCGATAAGCCGCGATAATGAGACCTTGTAGGTATTGGTGGCGGTCGGCTGAGATTCGGTGACCGAATATCCGGCGGGTCAGCGCCGTTGACCTTGATTGGGAAGCGGCCAGATGTGACGCGCTTAAGCGGATACCTTGGTGTTTCGCCTGCCTCACTCGACTCATCGCCAGTGGTATCAGTATCTGTACGACCGACATGTGCATGCTGCCGTAAGTATTTCTTGATTTGGGTTGTAATGATGACTTCTGTCATCTCAGTGTCACGAGCCATTCCGTCGTTCGGAGGACTCGAAGATGGTACGCGAAGCGCATCTCTCGGTGGGAAGCTGATCGGGTTACCCTCGAATTTCAGAGATTGAAGGGATCCCATCTCAGCGAGGCAGACAGGCAGTTCTCTAATCTGATTACGCTGTACTGAAAGAACCTTCAGAGACGAAAGTCGAACAATGTCGGGCGGCAGAACGCGGAGTTGATTGCGTCCGAGGTCAAGGATTTCTAATGACCGTAGGTCGCAAAGCTGGTGGATTATTAGTATTGAGCTGTGAAACATCTGGTAGGAGCGCACATACGGGCATGGGAAATTCTCTGATCTGGTTGCCTCTGATGTTAAGGTAACGGAGCGACGTGCACTCCGAGAATCGTAAGGGAAGGGACGTGAGCTGGTTATGTGAAAGCGCCAGTCTGCCGACACATCTGTTAGCTGACATACTCATCCGTATCTCACGATGGATCCCTACCTTTGCAACTCGCTCTTCATCAAGTCCACGGCCTCTTCAGGGAGGTCTCGAATATTCTTCCTGCTCAAATCCACTGTAACTCCCGTTGTAATGCCAGTAGCTACAGCATTGGCTTCGGCGACTTGGGATTCCTCCTCAATAGCGCTGCGCATGGCTTCTTGAATTAGGCCCATGACCTGGGCTGGAGACATGACATTGTTGGCTGACAAACTGGACCCTGACGGAATACTTCGAAGGCCAGGAACTGGTGGCGGCGGAGGGGTTGGGCCATTTGAAGTGGCAGCGGAGTTTGGAACCGGCCGTCGACCCTGAGCTGGGTTATCTGGCAAACCTCTTGCCGGAGGCTGCTGAGGCGGAGGAAGGCGATCCATGATGATGGTGATTGTGATGAACAGTCACAGACACGCCCGCGCGGATAGCGCAGCGACGGTTGTTCTCTCGAGAACCAGCGACAGGAAGAACAAGTCAAGCTTCGACGAAGGTTGGTTCCGATCTAAAGACAGTTTCGGTTGGGTCGTGGTGGAGGTGGAGGCAATGAGTAGTGCCCGGCGTCGGAGGATTGAAATCGTTTCAGAACTGAGCAGGCTAGGGTGCTGCAGTTTGACAAGACAGGCGAGTAAGCGGTCAAGACTGTGACAGAAAGGCTGGGCAGGCCAGAGATCTCAGGCCGAGCGAGGCTGAGGGGGAGTGACACGCGAAACAATCGGGGTCATGGTGGGTTGTTTGGAAGCAGCGTGCAGCCGCGTATCGTCGGTAGGAGATATCGTCGTGATCGGGATTGAGGAATCTAGGGGTCCGTCTGGGCTTGGGCGATCGTTATCGAGACGCCAGGATGGAGGCAAGGACACAGACGCGGCTTTCAACCGCAGTGTTGAAGAAAATGGATGCCGTCGGCGAGAGAGGATTGCTGTCGAGGGAGGGATAGAAGGAAAAAGGACAGAAGGAAGAGGAAGACAAAGGCAGCTCCAGTTACGAAGCCAGAATAGGGACAGCCGTTGACACGGACAGGTGAAGACTAGCAAGCCTAGCAGCCTGTGGACGCAGATGCCCAATTGCCCAGGTCTTGGATGGATGGGAGGGCCTGCCTGCTGGCTCGTGCAGCAGGGCAGGGGATGAAGAATGGTTGGTTGACCGTTGGAAGCCCGAGGTGCGATTGGCCTTCGGGAGGGAGGGTGTCGTGGATGTTGTGCCTGGCGATTGGTGTGGTGGGACAGGGACCGACACACGCACACCGTTGGGGGGCAGAAGCTTGGAACGGGGGTTCGTAGGCGCCTAGGGGTGGGAGGACGGGGAGCACAGTGCGGGCTCAGATACGCGCGTGGATGCACAGGGGCCACATGGAAGGGGGGGAAAGCTCTGACACGAAGAAAGCTGTGACTAGTAGGTACCCATCACTGTGTTAAGAACGTGAGCCCTAGGAAGATGCGATGCGGGATCTCAGAAACATGATAGCAAATGTTGGATCGTTGATTCGTATAGAACTAAGAGCACGTGTTTCGTCCCTGACGATTGTTGATGCTGTATAGCTTTGTTGTCACGGCTGAAGTCCTCGCCAACAGTCTTGACAGTTCAACCTAGATAATAGCTGTAAAGAATCTACAGTGCGACCTTCTCCCATTACTGTATCGACACAGTGCCTTGCCGAACCCCCCCCTGTTCGACATGTTCTTCTCTGCTCTAAGCCCAGACCTTCATCACCACAGATCACATCACATCGCCAAATGCACTGGGCCAAAGTCAATGTTCAATCTGTCATTCACTTTCGCTGCGTACAAGATCGGAGGTATGCGATCAACAGCCCGATCAGCATATGTATGCTATTGATAACATGTCCACGTATGACAAGGCACTCGACGGACACATCGACGATCTTTTCCACCAGTCATCGTTTTGCCCTTTTAACCCTGGGATAAGGTACCATCTCATCCCATCTGACACGCATACCGTTCTTTGAATAGACTTGGTGCCTGGGCCCCTTCCGGGGCTTCCTTGGTGTGGCATACTCGCAGGAGCCGCTGTTCTTCTGCAAGGAACGCTGCATTGCTTCCCGCCACCCTCCACACCAGTTAGCCCACGCCAACCACTGGTTAGCAAGCCCGCCGATCGTCTCTGACTGGCTAAGATACAAAACGATTGATCCAGATGATCAGTTTCTTCAATTCAAATTGGTATGCATGTGAATTGTTGTCATTACGATACAGGCAAAGTCGCGATGACTTTCATCCCAGTCCTTGCCCAACAGCCCAGTCTTTTTTTTTGGTTCATCTATAGTTGGTCCCGGTTGCCACTCATCGAAGAAATCTTACTCCTTCGACCAGGATTAGAATGTTCTACTGCTTCAGAACCCCTGTTCTTCATCTTCCGGTTCACCGGGCCTTGCGATACCCCCAGCGACTCTTCGAGACAAAGCACCACTACGGAGTAGGTTGGTTTCCTAATCCCGGCTTCAGCGTGGCCTCGGCCAAGGGACCTGTTCTAGCGTCTCGCAAGATGTCCTTGGCCATGTCCTTGTTTCCTGAACTGTGGTTCGAGATAAACTTTGAGGTGTAAGCCACAGTGACACTAAAGCGCAAGCCCAGCAAGAGTGATCCTTTGGCGTAAGGAAGCCTTGGGCGATGGCCATATTTTAGATACTGTTGCGGAGAGACTCTCCTCATCTAGTCATTACAGATGTCATGAGGTCGTCTTCAACCTGTGTACTCAATTCGCCTGGATATCTTAGCCGGCTCTTCTACTACATGTCTGTCTTCTCCGTTTCGGTAAGCAAATAACGTTCTGGGTCTCTTGAAACGCGAGTAATTCCACCATGCCTAAAGATAAGTCCCAGAGTGTCGCAGCCAAACTGAAGTCTCTACTTAATTGAAATACATAGAAAGACGGAGACATCGCCCCACGGTATCTGTCAATACATACGGAGTAGTATCGTGTTTTGTTGCAACATTCTTTTACACCAGCGTTGCCGATCGCCCAGCAAATGAGCCGTAACTAACGAGTGGAATTTGGTCGCCAACGTATGACAGGGTAGGCAACAGCTACGGGCCTTGTCTTTAGTTGTAAGTCAGGCGAGATCTCAGAAAGCCTGGATGACCTTTATCAATCCCTAAATGTAATCTGTGCGCATTATTTTGCCCAAAAGTGACTTGTCTTGCTCGCGAACTATAAGCCACAGGCTATGTTCAGGTGGTTCGAAAACTGGGGCACTTAAGAAAATCAATCAAACTAGCACACCCCCAGGCCATCGCCCTTAACCCCTTCCCTTGATGGGATCTTCGTGCAACGACTGGCATCGATCTATTGCGTTTCTTTACTTTGTGTTCTCCGGAGTATATGATCATGTGAATCCTGCTTGATGGCATTTCTGCACCCATTTACACAGTCCGCAGAAAATTGGATGACATGCCCACCGTGCGCCAACAATGCCAGCCTTGCAGCGATCCAAATCCTGCACGGACGTAGGCTTCACTCTGCGGCAATCCTTTGGCAAAGAAGAATTCAGGTTAGCCTAAGGCGTCAACTGAAACACAAGTCTTTTTGCTGATGTACAATCTTCCGAAGACCATACCAACGCGAAATTATTGAAGCCGCACTCAACGGTCACGATGTCTACGTCCAGGCTGCCACCTCCTTTGGCAAAAGCCTTTGTTTCCAGTTGCCCGCCGTGATCGATTCCGGTAGTACGTGTTACTCCCCGGCATTTGACCTGATCCGAAACACGGCGGATCGTGCGTGCTGATACATGATCTTTAGTCACTATCGTAGTCTCGCCCTTGCTGAGCTTGATGGTCAGTAAATCCCTGTGATATCTGGATATTCGGTGCTGATGTCGCGTACAGATCAACCAAGTCGAGGCTCTGCAAGCTGCAGGCATAGAGGCTCGGGCACTCAATAGTTTGACGCCATACTCGGAGAAGCAAAAGATCCAACGCGATCTCGAAACAGGCCATCCCAGAACGCGTCTTCTCTACGTCACGCCAGAGCTCTGTTCAAGCGACAACTTCAGAAAGCGACTGCAGCTTGTGTACGAGCAGAAAGAGCTCGCCAGGATTGCCATCGATGAAGCCCACTGCATCTCAGAATGGGGACATGACTTCCGCAAGGACTTCAAGCGCTTATCATGGTTCCGGGAGACCTTCCAGGACGTGCCTATCATGTGCCTCACGGCAACTGCAAACCCACAAGTCCGAAATGATATCTTAGTCACGCTCAAGCTGGTACCAGAAAACACCAAGATGTTTCTCATGAGCGCCTCGAGAGGTAATTTGCATCTCGAAATCCGTTATACCCGGGACGAGGATGAGAATCGCCTCGACGAATTTTTGCGGTGGATCCATGGCGTGTATGCTCGCCGTAAAGAGGCTGCTCGCTCTTCAGAGCTCTCTTTAGTAGGCGAACGTGTCGACAATGTGCCTGGCATCATATACACCATCTCCCGAGACGAGTGCGAATCACTCGCAGCGTCACTCCGTGATGCTGGCGTCGGCGCTCGGCCTTTCCATGCAAAGCTAACTACGTCTGCGAAGGAGGAGACTCTATCACGCTGGATCAACAACGACCCTGGATACGATGTTATCGTAGCCACCACAGCTTTCGGCATGGGAATAGACAAGAACAACGTCCGGTTCGTCGTCCACTGGCGCATTCCAAAGTCCTTTGAAGGGTATTACCAGGAAGCCGGTCGCGCTGGGCGAGATGGCAATGCGAGTTACTGTTTCCTCTACTACAGCCGTGAGGATCTCGAGCGCGTCCTCCGTATGGTCCGCAGCAGCGCCAATGATTCGCGTGACGACTCCAACGGCGATGCTCGTCGGAGAAGTCTTCTGAAGCTCGCCGAGTACTGTGAGAACACGGAGGAGTGTAGGCACAAACTGATATGTCGGTACTTCGGGGAGACAGAGACTCCGGAGTGTGACTATGCATGTGACTGGCACAAGGATCCTGACGGGCTGGAGGAGCGGTCCAGGAGAGGGCTGGCTAGTGAGGAATGGGTGAGTACCCAGGCGATGCAAGGGACATACGACGATTACTATGATGACGGAATCTGATGGAAGCATCATTTTGATGATGCGACAAGAGTTGGGCTGTGTTGTCCATACATCTTCATCAAACATATCCTGACCTCATTGATGAAACTGGGTAGCCCCCTTTGATATTTCACATGTCCCCTCAACTTCTGCCCAAATTCATGATTGCAGATTGCAGCATTGCGACTTGCCAGCTCCGGCAGCCATTTCAGGGGACTTGGTGTATGTGCCAGGTCATTGCCTCACACGTCCGAAGCCCAATGGAGTCTCGATGGCCGTTAGTCGGGTGAACGAGCTAAGAAGCGATAACATACCTCCAATGCCGGCTTTCTAACAAAGCTCTCTGCTTCAGAGGCCACAGCTGTGAATCTGTTCTCTCATCAGGAACTTATAGAACCCTGCGTCCATCCTACTTCAAGTCCACGAGGCCGCCAGGGTGGCATCCCGCTGGACTTGAGCCAAGACGGCAGTCTTACTGGGCAGTGAAGCCGATGCGGGTGAAGAGGATGTTAGTGTGGCAGAGCTGGACATTCTTTCTTATGGCGATCACGGCCTGAAGACACTCAGAGAAGTGATGTTGAGAAAGGGGGAAGACGCCTTTTGGAAGGGGAGCGGCTGATGCTGTTCTTCTTGGGGCAAACCGTCAACTATATGAATCCATGATCACCACTCGGCCAGTCATTCCACTGTTGTTCACGAGAACTCTCCTGAGATAGCCATAACAGTCAGTGCCTAGACTTCTGTCTCGAACAATTACGCCTGACGCCCTAGGCTTACTTATATCGATCCTCAGTGAACCTGCGTGCGACAGCATACTACCCTTGCTTGTGGCGAAATTGCCGGGCTACCAGGGTATCATGCTTCAAACAAAGGACTATGTTTCATCATCGATACGCAATTGACAGAAAATGGGCTATGCCCGTGAAATGGGATAATCAAGTCGGTGAACGAAGCAGTGGCTGAGAGTTCACCGTGGCTTGCATGACATATGGTCGGCCACCCAGACACCTTCACGTGGGGTGGGGAGAGAGCTGCATGGTGAATGTAACATGACGCATCCCAGTTATTTACTTTACCGCGACACTCGCTCAACCCCCAAGCCCTCGTCCTTTGCTTCCTCCTCACATTCCTCCATTTTTCTCTTTGATGGAGTTCTCGTTGCAGTTGCACCAAAACTTTTCGCTCTCTGATTGTCTGAAGCTAGGAAGCAAACCCATTATTCTGGCATAAAAGACCAGGTACACAAAACAGCTGATGACAACAGGTTCGACATTATGATTAGCCCCGGACTCGTTTACCTTGTGGCATGAACCCCTCGAGATTATGCACTATCGTGGAAACACACTGACATGAGAATGTAGCTTACCGCCGTGCTCTTCGCCGTCGCGGTGTAAGTCCTGCTCTCGTCCGTAGCCTCGGAGCCCATCCCTGACAACATCCCGCAGCGTCACTCACTTCCACGCCAAAACTCTTTCCGTCCCCATCTCACCCTCAATAACAGTCCTTACTGCCATACTCCCTATAGTCGCACTCGTGAACGCCTACATTCGCCCCAACCTGCTTCTTTGGGCCCACCAGCACCCCCCACCGAGCCTCTACCGCCTTGTCCCAACCGCTCTGCAAACGCTCCAAGCGATCGCAGCGACAATACTGGCCATGCTACTCGTTCAGTCTGCCGGAGGTAGTCCGTTGTTCGTACGATGCGCGTTGGAGGACCGTTGGATGGCCATGTTCCGCTCAAAGGATGAGAAGCACATTCGGGCAATCCAAGATGTGCTGGACTGCTGTGGCTTCAATTCTGTGAGAGACAGAGCCTTTCCCTTCGGTCAGCCTAGTACCTGCGCAGTGACCTATGGGAGAGATCGGAGTTGCAGAGAGGCATGGAAAGCAACGATGCAAACGAGTGCAGGCGTCGATTTCGGAGTTGTTCTCGCCGTGGCGCTACTTCAGGTATTGCCACTGCCTTCCAGTGACGAAATCCCGTGGTCGATAGTTACTGACAATCGTTTCAGCTGATCGGGCTTCTCATGATGAAAGAGGGCGCAAGCTGGTGGACTGCTTGGCGTGTGTGGTGGCCTGGTCGTGGGAAGCGAGATATCACCGAGCAGCAGAGCAGACGTCCTCTCTTGGCTGCACCCGTTGCGCAAGATGAGGAAGAATCAGCTGGCACTGACCAAGATTCGCAGCGACAGTATGGTACCGAAGACCAAGGGCCAAGAATCGAACCACCATCAATGCACGTGGACCCAAATGCTTGGGAGTAGTTGACACAGGTCGAGCGCAAAATTGGGGAAAGTCAAAACATCAAAGACAGTGAGTGGAGTGAAGGGCGCCACTGTCCTACTGGATACTATTCATAACGTGCAGATCTCAGATGAGGGCATAACTTGATTAGCAAGTTAGGCATCTAGTCCCAACTGGATCAACATGCAGAACAAGAGCCGCTTAGAAGGCAGCTCGCAGTCAAGCAAATAACATCTCTCAACATTCCTTGCCGAAGCTCGGTGATGCACACAAATCTGTACAGCCTTTCATGAACATGCTATCGACATTGGTATCAAAACACGCTATCGTCGCAAAATGCCTGTTAAATGGAAGTCAGACCTCAGCCAAACAAATTTCTTTGTATTTCTAGCCAAGCTCCCATGACTCTCCCCAAATCTCGTTCAAATTCAGGCCTAGAAGCTCCAAACTTGGGTCCATATTGTAAGGATGGGCTTGGTCACCTGCCCCGAGAAGCCACGAATTTGTCACTGGCGCGTCCAGTGATGCGGGTGGACCGGCTGGGCCTATTGGGGCGGCGAAAGCAAATGGAGTGACAGCCTTGACGTGCTTGATTAGCGAATGACGGATCAAATGACATAGAATGGCGCGAACAAACCTTCGGATCTGAAATTCCCATACCCGCCGTGACTACCGGCAACCCTGATGCACCCAACACTTCCATGCTTGGCCCAACCTGCAACTGTTGCTCGCGGGTCTCTACCGACGGTTCCTGATTCGCGAGCAGCTTGTGGTGCAGGTTGACAAACCTCTCAGCGCTCGATGACTTGGCCGCTTCGGGAGACTTGGCGCCCAAATGAGCCTCAAGTAGGCCAAGCGCAGCACACATGATCGAGTATCCCCATGGCTCGTTATTGCCGCTCCTAAGCAGGCGATCTTCCTTCATGGCAAGGCATTTCTCGATAAGCTTGACGGTGTGCTGCGAGTTGATCATGATCATGTTGGTCGACCCACGCGGCTGAAGCATGGTGACACTGCATAGGTTGATGGCTGTGGTGAGGGCATCTTCGCGGAGGAAGTTGAGAGCACGAACGCCTTGCTCGTAAAGCTTGTCGTGAAGCAGGACGATATCGCGCGCGGCATTGTAGTAGATAATCTCGGAGTATTGATACTTGGAGTTGTGCTTGCGAAGTTTGAGATAAGGTTGATGAAGAGGAATTATGTATTGCCGTAGCTGAACATGCAACAGTGTATATGCGATGAGCGGGTTCTTCTTTCCTTTGATATTGTCCTGATTCAAGTCCCAGGAGGGCAGAGCGTCAATTTCCTGGGTCAAGTCGTTGGTGTATCGAATAACCTGGTCATAGTCGATCTCAGAGGTCGGCCCCGTCAGAAGCCTGCTCAGTTCGAGGCGCAATGGCAGACTTTGCCGCGCGAGATGCTGGAAGGACGAGAAAGTATATTCCTTGACTGGTTTAGAGTTGGGCAGGACGGTGGTGTTTTCATCAAAGTCTTCGTCGTCTAGGTTCCTTGGAGGATGGGTGTCGTAATGAAGCTGACTAACAAGTGTCGGTAAGCCATGGTCAAAGGACGCTTGCATGTCGAATTCTTGCACGGTAGCCCAAATGCGCCGCCTCATCTCCTGATTGTATATGGTGATCTTCCCAGCCATGTAGCTTGGCTCACGGTGCAATCCCACAGCGATACCATCCTGGATAAGCGCACCCGATCCAGTCCAGAAACGCTTCTTCTTGATAGTGTTGACCCGCTTGCCAAGATATAGAAGGCAGGCGACCTGGTAATGAATCAACCGGCGATGCTTCTGACTCTGTTTGGAGTACCACGCATCACACGCCGTGATCCACTGCTCAGCCCAATGGCGAGAGTTGGACATCATACCAATAAAGCTTAGGCTTTCGCGGGTATGGACACAGCTAGTTACTGCCATCATGGATAAAATGACAGCGGTGAACGCCGCATGACGGGTTGCGCCAACTGGTAGCCAGTATTGTTCATATTCCCTCTTGAAGGTCGGAATGTGAACGATGCGATGGACTTGCTCGAACTGATCCAAATAGATCGAGATAAGTGCATCACAGATTTCTTTTGCAGGCAGAAGCGCCTCAAGGTTGGCGTCTGGCTGCTGGAACTCGTGATCCCTCACCTCTTGACGCCTCTTTCGGTCCTTACGGTCATGAACAATGACAGGTCGGAGCCACTCATCGGACGTCTCCTTCATGAAGGGACAGAGACCTGTCAGCTCCACGAAAGCCATGCTTGCATTATGAGGACCAAAGTATCGCGTGCGGAATTCTTTACCCCTGAAGAAGCGCAGCTCGCCCTTTTCGCCGTTCATATTGGATGCAGCCATTGAGGCTTCCACCTCAGCCTTGGGATCAGTGACAGTTTCACCCACGATGCCATCCTGCGTGAGAGGCGAGTTGGTTGCGGCAATAGTGCTTCCATCATAAGATGCGCCGCCGATGCCAGCCCCGACACCATTTGATCTGGTGAGATGGCTCTTCAGCTGGGCAATTTCCAGCTCCAGCTTCCTGATGCGATCGTGATCATGCTCCCTTGCTGCATAGCTGTCAACGCCAATGCCGAACCGTCGCGAGTCGAGCTGAGCAAAGGGTGGTGGGATGCCGGAGGAGGCATTGACGACCTCGCCAGTGCGAGACTCATAGCTGCAACGATCAGGGGTGCCGCTTTTGATGCAGCGCTCGCAGGGGAAACCACGGTCACAAGAGAGCTTCCGGCGACGGCACTCAAGGCAGCTCAGCCTGACACGCTGTCTCTTACGAGCAGGCTGTTGCCCTTCATCACCACTACCGACGTCACGAGCGGAGCCATCATCATGACCCTGCTCGGAGTCCGGAGGCGTCTCGCTTCGGTGTCGAGCTGGTGCCATCGAGTAGCAGGTGTGGACACACCATCGGAGTTACGAGTGATTTTGGTGGCTGACGGGGCGATTTGGAATCGAGAGTCCCTGAGCCGCTTGATGTGATTGAATAAGACCCAAGTTCGAGGGCCGCTTCATAAGATCACTTGGCTGACAGCTCCCCAGACTTATCAATCTCATCTGTAGGCTGAAGCTGGGTGAAGAGATTTGAGAGGAGGCGGAGTTACGAGACTATGCCGAAGCAAGCGACGTTGGGCGCTTGAGTGGCCACGTGATTATGTAAGTTTCTACCAACAATACTCCATACTCGCAATGCAAAAGGTCCTCACCCTAACGTCCTCACCTCGCGACTCGGCATTTGAAGGGCAGAGTAACGACGTAGAGCCATCAAATGCTGGTGACCACGTTGACCTTCTAGACTTTGGGAGTCCCGGTTATAAAACAGAGAAGGAAAGTTTGCCGTGACGTCCAAGTAGAACTGACGGCTTGCTTATTGGGTTCTCTTGGCGCCTTAGATCAATACACTAGGTTAAGTTGAGGAATCACAGAATGCCTACAAAATCTACTAATACAAATATTGCGACTCAATTGAATATGTATTTGGAGTCGGTGTTCCAGAGAATTTGCGTTGTCAAGCCTTGCGCTTGTTCTTCGTGCTCCCAGTAGTACCACCTGCTTGCAAGCGGAGCAATAGTGGCACTTGGCTGGTGTCGAATGAAGTCCAAGCTATCGAAGCCTATTCACCAACCAACTAGGATGACGTAAAACTGTGAAGCGAATAAAGCCACGCCACGCTGTTCAGTATGGATATACGGAGTACTCGTGGTCTTCGTCCCTCAAATGCTGGCAAGTTGGGTTCAAGACTACTACTGCCTGCACCGCCCAAGCCCTCGTAGTTTGAGGCAAATATCCTTCAAATACCAAAGCCAAAAGGCAGAGGTGAGATAGAGGTAGATGATATCGATGTTTGAGTCCGCCAAAGGGGGTCTGGTTTCGCGAAGTCACTGGACTTGTCCACCTGGCAGCGCCGTTCACCTTATATGGTCACACAAGTCGAACGGGGCCTCAGGGTGGCCTAAAAGCGCCTCAAACGAAGAGACATTTTCTCTCCGATGATTTGCACCTGGATCCGCGTACGAGGGGACTAGTGAATATAAGACCCGCAAGTATATGTAAGATGGGAGCTTGAGAGCAAAAGCCACTGAACCACCAGTGGCTGCTTTTTTTTTTTTGGCGTGGCGTTTATCTGCTTGTCTTGAACCTCCGTCGCTCCTGAGATTTTGGCATTGTACGTTGCTTGGGGAGGAGAACGCATGCAGACAAGAATCATGTGTCAATCCGCGAATTAGATCGAATGACAAGGTGACACATGGGTATGTTCCTTTGCATTCAAGTGCATCCTGTTCACTGTCCATAATGGTTCATAGCTTGTAGCCTCAGATGTGATAAATGACCAGCCTCCATGGCAGCCTCTACATCATCACTCGACCATGGGCTCTCAGGCATCGGCCAAAGGTGCATGCATATGTATGACGTATCACAGGTGGAAGGCATGCCACGATGAGAGCGGCGTAATCATCATTTTCAATGGTTGTTGCTGCATTGCCATAACTGCATTCTTTTATTAAGGGACTTACTTACCTACCTATGCGATGCAGGCCCTCGTCTGATGTCCTTTCTGCACATGCACTCTCCACCCTGAGCTCATTCCTCACAAGTATTCCTCCTGATGGTACTGGCTTGGTCGTCAGCTCCACCGTCTCACCCGCCGCGACCTTTACCTCCATCGGCGTCTTGCATCGAAACCCATTCTCTTCGTATGTATTATCGAATTCCACGGGGGCTCCAAGCTCCACCTGGCTCTCGTTCCTGAGAGTGCCGCCGTCACCACGTTTGGAGTGCTTCGTCGCAGGACCCGTGACGAGTCCGCGAGAACCTGTTGACCGACTGCTGAGCTCCATTTCGTAGCCGCCGCTCTGTGTATTGCTCTTGGAGGCTGTACGTCTCGTTGACCGAATAGTGCGTCCGACATGCAGAATGAGGACGCGGAAAGCGGGCAGGCAGGCAACAATCACCGAGACCGCAACCTCGAGTCCGCTCCAAATCAGAGGTTCAACATAATCCCATGTCGGGTTCTGCGTGTGACCAAAAGCCAGGATGTACGAAAGCCGCGTACATGCAGTCGCCAACACGAAGATGCCCAAACTGAACATGAAAATCACCCCCATCTTCGTCTTGACATCGATTTTAAGCTTCAACAGCCACGGCATGGGCAGTATGATCATCACCAGATCCTGGGCAATGCTCAAACACCCCGCCACATACGCAATAAGGGTGATGTTGAGACAGCTGTCCTCCCATGTCTTTGACAGCCAACCGTCCCAGATGAGGTGGACAGGGGAACACTGAAAGATCTGTAGAAAGACGATCACAACGGTCGGAACGATGATGAAGCCCATGGCGAGGAAGTTGGCCCAGCGGAAGGCCCGAGTCGGGAAGATGCGAAGGTAGAAGCAGAGAACGGCGATCTTGGTGAGGCAAAGCATGACCAGGTACAATGGCTCATCAACGTAGAACAGCTACACTCAGCGGTCAGCACTACTTCGGCTTTCGTTCAGCGAACACAAAAGTCGCAGCACAACTCACTTTGAGTCCTTTTACCACAACGTCTGGCTCGACATACCAGATGTCTTCGCCTAACGCGAGCTGGCCGACTGATTCCCTTGTTAGTACAAAGTCCGACACAACGCGCCAGGCGGAAGGGGGCCACACCGTATACACCAATGATAAGGAAGGCTGTATACATGATCTTCACAATGAGGTTAGTAACACTTCCCACGACAGCCTCAGAATTGGCTGGGAAAGCATGGAGACTTACTCCGGCAGCCGTCATTAAATAATCGTCGAGTGAAAGCTTTCCCAGCAGCCACCAACTTGTGTACAGCCGAATCCATGGACAGAACCAAGCCGGGATATTGACAATCATAGGAATGAGCAGCAAATTCTTGCGATTTCGTCGTTCTACACCACAGCCCTCGCTAACGGCTCTGACGACCTCTACAATTGGAGTTAGTGGCAGCTCAAAAAAGCACCTCAGAAACTCTTCAGGGTGGGATTTACTGAGACTGTCGACAGTAGAGCATTGTGTGAAAATACAATCCTGTGCGGCTTTGAGGAAGGTTTTGTCGGTACACAGGCATGCAGTATCGAGCAGGTTGCATGTGGACACAGATACGGTCGCTGAGAAGCAAGTGATCTAGAGCAAGACGGTCAGTCAGTCATCATCTTTCCCTGCAGACCCCATTCCACCGCTCGATACCCATGGATTCATGGATTCGAGAACAAAAGGCATCACTCACTCCACAGGTCGGCAAAGACTTGACAGCATCCAATAAACGGTCATTTGTCATAGTAGCTGCCGCTGCGACCGGCGCCAGAAACGCCCATGTCAGCGCAAGCAGCCTGACGCCGTTGACCATCATGACCGCGTTTCGAGGCTCCCGATTCTAGTGACGTTGTCGACGAAAAGTCGAATCACGACCTCTTTGTTTTTTCTTGTTTCTCTTTACGGGAAGACAAGCGAGAACCAGGGTGCGCGAACCTCGTTTATCAACACAAATTGTATCACTTGGAGGAACCCCCCCCCCCCCAGAATAGTCGATCCATGTTAGCGGCGTTGCTAGTTGTAGTTAGGGGCCACACGACACACCTTGCTCCACGAAGATGCTAGCTAGATTCCCGACTCGCGAAAAGGCGCCCTCCGGCGTATGCTCCGGTTTGGATGACGGACAGCTTGTCCTTATTTCCTATGAAACAGAAAGTTCTCACGAGTATGTGTGTCCATTCCATGACGGCCTCTTCTTTGGGGCATCTCGGCTCTCTCCCAGTGAGCTGAAGGATACATTCACGAATCCGAAGCCTCGATTGTCTGTCGATCGTTTTTCTCCAGGAAGCTCTACAGTCCCCATGTGGCCTGGATGGCTTTTCTGGCAGGAATGCTGTCTTGCCCGATATGGCCGCTTAGACCTCCTACTAAACCTTGTTGGTCCCGAGTCAGACAAGCGACGGTTGCCAACTGAGGTTAGGTTTCCCTGGTTCACGCTCCCGAGTGATCAGTGGAGACATGACAGGGTTTGGACCGGGGTTGGACTACTAGCACATAGTGAAGCTGAGACGAAAAGGCTTTCTCCGCGCCTACTCGTACACTTCATGGATGATGCCTTTATGTACTGGCAGCCTTGTGAACAAAAGCAAAGCAGGCCCACACCTCCTGCCTCTGGGATCTTACAATTAGTAGCTGTACTAACTACCGGACCCTCAGTCATCCCGTCTGCTGGAATGCGCTTCTAAGTGTCAATCGATTGGATTTACTTGTATGCCGGTGCCGGGTTGTTTCCACTCTGCAACGGCGGGGGTTGTCTGCTGGGGCCAAGAAGCGCCTCAACTGGGTGGCCTTTGACCCCTTTGTTCCAATAATCCAGATGTCAGGGCATGTCCAAGCGCTGAGACGCATAGTTGTACATAGTACATAGTAGATAGGACTAGTGTGTGCCATGCTGACGGGAGGGTCGGGAATACGGGTGCCTGGCCCAGTTTGGCTGTACGAGCAGGGGAGAGAGCATGAGGCAGTGAAGAAGGGAGGGAGACCAGGACCTTGGACCTACTACCACTCACGTTTGAGAGAGACGATGGTGCAGATAGCCAACTTGTATTAAGTGGGCTTCTACGGCGATATGAAGCAATCTCTGTTGGGGGGTGTTGGTTTGGCCAGCAGTCTGGCGTGAGTCAGGTGAAGGGGTCTGACCGACGACCCACGATGTAACGACTAAGCAGAGCCATGGCTTGCGCACTCCATCTAGTTGTACATACACGACTAAGTACGGATAGTGGTAGTACGACTCGTACAGTATGTAGGACCCCCATGTGTACCTAGTCATTCATTCGTACAGGCCTTCTATTACAATAGGGTTGACTTGAATCATAAAGCCTTTGTCCCAACCCCCCCCTGCAGACGTGATACCCTCCCTATCGTCCATCTTCGAGCCTGGCTCATTTCAACCATCGTCTACGTGATTGAGTTGCTGGACATACCTTTGTGACGGTGCAATTGAGTTTCCTGGGGAAAAAGACGCAAGAGAGAAAAAACCGCCATCCCAAACGATTTACGTTGTCCGTTTAGCGCTCTCAATATTACTGCGCGACGGCCAATTAGGTATGGTGGTGCGATACCTATTAGTCCCGAGCTTAAGTCCACGTAACGAAAGACGTCTGTCGGGCCCCTCTATTTAACGATGAGCCGAAATCGGATGACGGTAGAGGGGGGAACAAAAGCGACAGAGGGAAAGCGAAAAAAAAAAGACAGAAGAAAGTTGACTTGCTGCACCAGGTGAGAGAATTATACAATCAAGGGAGAGAGTGAGGGAGAGAGGACGGATAAAAAAAGAAAAAAGCTATTTTTTGTCACACAAAAATAGGTGGCTCAGCAGCTTACATTTGCCACACCAGGCGGCCGACAAGTTCTTAGATGAGAGCAGGTTTGTGATCGTGGCTGCGAACCGGCGCCTCTATGGCGACTTTTGTCTTTTGTCTCTGTCGAATGCTTAAGTTTGATGTTGGACGAATAACAAAAAATTTTATGATCAAGATCCCTCCCTTTTTTCCCCCTATGTTTTCTTCTCCTGCCGCTGATGAAATGCAGTTATGCGGCAATTGTCACCCGTCCCATCCGTCACCTGAATGCTTTATCTGCGATTCTCTTCCTAGGGAGGAAGGGAGGGAGGGAACAACATTGAAAATAAACCAAATCAAGAGACTTGTTGCATCTAAGAACATGAGGAATTCTGTCCAATTCTCCAACTAAAAAACACAAGTGAACCTAATTCATTTGTTGTTGGCAAAGTGAACCCGCGCCACCTCCTTTCCCTGGCGGTACAGAGCCATCCACGACCCTCCCCTAGAAGGATACTTTGAACGCGTCTCCAGGGGCAAAGTCAAGGTGCCGATAGTAGTAAAAGTAATTCATCAGGAAAGCTTCCGCGGCAGGATTGCTGAGAGATGGATTTCCTGGTTTCGGGACCTTCTCATGCCGTGTAGCCGTTTTCCTCTGTTGCGTTGGCCCGGTGAGGGAGAATCCCCCCTTTGCAAGACCACATGAACGCAATAGAGTCTTGGAGGGCTTTAAGTCTGTCAATGCCGGCAATCATCGTCGTGGGATAGCGCCAGACGGGAGAAGGAGCCGTGATTGTGATTGTAAACAATGAGCAAGTTTACATAGCCTCACATCCTTCCCCGTCTCTCAAACTCAACATCACCATGGCATCCCATCAGTTTCCAGCCTAGCCACGATGTTTTTCTCATGAACGCGGGACTCAGTTTACTTGTTGTCAAACTGTATTGTAACGCGTTACCATTATACCTTCCCTTACACCACGGCTTAGACTCAGGAGATTACCTTAAACCCATGTCCTGACATCACTTATCGCTAGTTATTGACGTCTAGTAGCCATATTGCCTTTGTCCCAAAGCCTAGAATTAAGCATACTTATTGTTAAACTATATTATAACGCGCTATCGTTATGCTTTTCTAAACATCACGTCTCAGATCTATGACATGGCCTTCGTTATATGCGCAAGCCTTAACCTTTATTCCCTTGAGCGTACCTATATGAAAGGAGTGACCGCCCAGTTCGCGTCTTGGGTTTCCCTCTCCCTTCTAAGTCCTTCACATATGCTCATCTCTTATAGCATTGAGACATCGAGAACCACCGCAAATCACCTTAAGAGCAACTTGCCTCGATCACGACTTTATAAACAAACGAATCCGCCCCCTTTTCATCAAGACAATCAACAATGGATATGTCAGATTCCGCATACATTCTGTCTCGACAGTCTATCGAGTTCCAAGCCCTGCTAGCAAGACTCGTAGCCGACCCCATGGCTTTCACCCAACTCCCTATGGAAGAGACGGTCTTAAACGAAGATAATATGCCTGGGAATAACCTGGCTTTAGACAATTGTTTTCTTGATAATTTGTCTGAAGTTAAATCTTTTAGAGACAACGAGGTAATAAGTACCATCTTTTGGGAGCCTTCCGTTACCGAGGAATCCAGCACGGAATTCCTCATCACTTCTGAAGCTCCCAATGAGGAGCAACTGCCCTTGACTACGGGCTTTGAGACGGAAAATCATGTCACCAATATGATTATAGGTATGATCTCTTCTAAGAGGAAATGGTATTTATCCTAACTCCTTGCCAGAGCCTACCAACGAGCCTCAAGTCTTGGCTCCTCCAACACCAGACTTAACGCCCTTAACAACACCCTTCTCTTTGAACGCCGCCCCTATCGCTCTTCCTCTTTCTCCTCCCGCGACAGTAGTCTCTGTGGAGCAAGAAAACTCCAGCTCGAGCCAGGGTGAGGAATCCACAAAGGCTCGTCCGTCCCGCAGGGGCCAGAAGCTCGGGAGGAATTCCTGCGACAAATGCAGGAAGGACAAGAAGAGGTGCATTGTCATCGAGGGCAACAACACCTGCGAATACTGCTGGAAGAAAGGCGCCATCTGTCAGCGATCTGCTAGTGATAAGCGCCAAAAGACACATAGGCGCGCTGCCGCCCCTTGCGCCAGGGCCAGGTCTGTCGCCGTGGCCGTGTAAGCCCGTCTATAGCGCCTTGTCTGCAGGGATAATGTTGGGACTCGAGACTTGCTGTCGATGAGAACTCGGCTGGCAATATCTTTGGCTCGCCTGGCAGATCGCAAGATGACGATGATATACTACTTGGCTATTCGCCAGCGTCTTCACTCGCTCAGACAATGCATCAAGGACAGCGATTTCAATTACAGAGTCGGTCACCTCATTATTGTTTGGAATTAGGAAAGTGGCATCAGCGTATGATTTATTATTATGATATGGATACCCTTAGCATGGATGGCGTTTAGCATAGAACAATTCGTCTAGTAGAAACCAGTCTAAACGAAAACATGAATACATTTAATCACAGAAACCATTCCTCCCTTATCGCATTTATATCTTATATAATATGTAAACATATAAAAAGCTTCTTACACAGTCTCTCAAGTAAGCGTCGTGGCAGGTGGGAAAGTAAATAAATAATTAATAGTATATATCAGCATCTCTATTAACTAACTGATTCTATCTCTTGCATGCCTTCACGGGGCAATGCACAAGGACTCTACTTTATATAGGACGCAAAATCAAAACCTCAGTGTCCCTTGCTTGCCTTGTCCTTCTCCGCCCTCTTGGCCTCCACCACAGCCTTGGTCCTACCAAACGTTCCGAACCCCTCGATGAGGCAAGAAACCTGCCACATCCACCACAGCTTGGAGAACCTCGGCACGCCGTAGGGCTGCAGCCTCGTGAAGTCCAGCAGGACAGTCTCGAAGACGTGGATGCCGAAGACGGGCCAGAAGATGGACTTGACCAGCGCGCGGTAGGAGCTGGCACCGTTACGGGGCCAGAACTGGTCCAGCAGGGCGTGCACCCCGGAGCCCGGCGTGACGTAGGGGAGCGTCGCGTAGCAGACGATGTAGAGCGCCACGGCGGACAAGACGGCAACCTCGGTCAAGGTGCTGGGAGGCTTGTAGGTGTCGAGAGTGACGTCGCTGAGGCCGAGGTGTTTCCTCGCCTCGGTGTCCATGTCCGCAAGGCGGGTGCGCGCATCAGCCCAGGTACCTAGCGGCGGCTCAATGGGAACCGTGTAGGGAGTCCCGTCGCGGTCCGTGATGGTCATGGACCTGAGAGTGAGGGCCGTGAGAGTTGCTGGGGAAGCCCGCTTAGACGGGACGGAATGGTGATGGCGGAGGTAGTGAGAGAGCTCCAGCGAGTGCTGGGAGTTCATGTGAGTGATGATGCGGCTGGCGCGTTGTTCGTCAGTTTGGGCGGCCATGTTGGGCGGGTTTTCCAGGAGCGTAAGCAACCGTAAAGAAAAAAAAAGAGCCTCGTGTTCTTGGGTATGAGGGAGGTAAGTTGCAAGATTGTTGAGACTACGAGTAGAAAGTTTGAAACAATAAGTGAGGTTTAGACGGAGAGGGTCTTAATGACGAAGTTTGCCTCGGCATACGATGGACGATCTGATCTGCGGTTAGATGCCCGAGACAAGCATGGGTTAGGGTTAAGCATCTAATTGGGGACTGGCTTCCGAGACGATCCTTGTTTGATTTATTGCTGGGGGTTACGACAAGCACAGTATGCCACACCTAGAGAATTGTAGAAATTTGACATGTGCTCTGCTTCATTTATCCTAAAAGGGTATCGCTTTCTTACTATGTCTCTCTGTGATATTCTTTAATCACTTCTTGCTCTGGATAGCTTCCTTCCCAAGCTTCGCCAATGCCTTCTCATAGTCCCCAATCATTTCCTCAGTCATCTCCTCCAACCTCACCCTCTCGACCTTCTGCGCCCTCTCAATACCCTTGGCCTTTGCAATCTTGCCCCAGAACCAGCCGCTTTCCTCGTCGGCCACGAGAGTCCATGCCGCACCACGGCGCCCTGCACGAGCCGTTCTGCCCACTCTGTGGACGTAGCCCGCGACGCTGGCGGGGAGATCGTAGTTGATGACGTGATCGAGGTTCGCCATGTCTATACCGCGAGCGACGAGGTCGGATGCGACGATGAGGCGGAGAGGCGAGTTCGGGGAGGCGAAGTTTCGGAGGAGCTTGCGGCGCTGGGAGGTCGGTGTTGTGGAGGTGATTGTGGCGATGTGGGAGGTGAGCGCCGGTGAAAGGATAGTGAGAAGACGGGATAGACGAAGAGCGGCCTCATTGGATTTGGTGAAGATGAGGGATGTTGGAATATGTAAGCCGAGAGACTTGGAAGGGGGTGCTTTCGAGGGTGTCGCTGCAGCTTCTTCTGATGCCGAACTTGAATCTGAACTAGTGTCTGAGTCTGAGTCCGAATCTGAATCTGAACCCGAATCTGAGTCCGAGCTGCTTGTGGAGCTTCCATCTGAGGAAGTGTCATCGCTGTCCTCAATCTGGTCGATCTTCCTGGCTTGCGATGCCGGCACACTGTTGCCCGTCATGTGCCCCTCACTTATGAGATCCAGCAAGTATAACGGCTTGAGGTTCGTCTCGTGCACCCTAACAGCGTACTCTTTCAGCTGTGCCGGCAAAGAATGCTCAATCACCCGCGTGTCTTCGCTCGACTCCAGGACCACCAGTCTTGGCCTTCTCAGCGCCAGCTGATTCAAGAGACCGAGGTCGCGCGTCAAAGTTGCACTGAGCACAACTTTGCGCACTCCCGCGTAATCCATGTCCGGGAACTGCCGGGCGCCGTAGAGACGCGTTTCGAATTTCTCGAGGACAGTATCGAGCCAGCCTTGGAAGCTTTGTGACAGAAGTTTGTCGGCCTCGTCCACTACCAGCCAGCGAACATAGTCGAGGCTAAACCCGGGAGTTTGCTCAACATGTTCGACCAGGCGACCGGGTGTACAGATCAAGACGTCGACCTTTGAGGAAAAGGCAACAATATCGCCCTCCCATGTGCCGAGGCGAGGGTCTGTCTCCTCAAATTCTGCATCCAGAGCATCGTCATCTCCCTCCTCAAGGCCAAGCTCGGCAGCCCGCCGTGACCGCACCTCTTTTTGCAATCGGGCGTATTCTTTCGGGTCGAAGCGCATTTCCCGCTCGACAAGTGCGTCTTGCTCGTTCCGCAGAAGCTGCCCACCGAAAGACACGCCAATACGGACCCTCTTCCTTCCACCGCCCTGAAACGCTTTTGCGCACAGCTCGAATACATCCTGGGCCTGTCCAACCAGTTCTCGCGTCGGGAGGACAACTAATGCCCTCAACCTGGTGACAACCCCTGAGCTGAGATCTCTCACGACTGGCAATGCGTAGGCTAATGTCTTTCCAGAACCGGTGGCCGCAGAAATGAGCACGTCTCCGGGTTGTTGCTTGCTTGTAGGCATGAGAAGAGGTATCGCGGCGGTCTGGACCGCAAATGCGCTCTCAAACCCCTTCGCCTCGAGAAATTGTGCTGCTTTGGGGAGGACGTCGAGGTCCTTCCAAGCTGTCTTGTGATCCGGAGGAACTCGGATGGGCTGCGCCAGCCATGGGGGAAGGGTTTCGTAACCCGGCTGTGTGTTATCAAAGACAACAGGTTCAGGTTGGGGGAGAGGCTCAAGGTCGTGAACATCAGCAGGATCAATATCCGTCTCATCTGGCTCAGCATTTTCGGCCAACTTCTCGGCCAACTTTAAAGACTTCGTCTTTCTCTCCATAATTGACTTGTGCCTCTCAGCTTCAGCAAGTTTCTCTTCAAGCTCCTCATCGGGCTCGACATCCTGCTGTGCTGCTTTCCTCTCTAACGCTCGTTTTTCTTTGCGCTTTCTCCTCTCCTCTCTGCGCTGACGCTCTACAGCGTCGGTCTCCGTACTGTGTGGCTTCTTGATATCCATGGCCTCAGAATCCAGGCCAGGCTGAGCCCCTTGGTCTTCGTTGTGTTCATCAACGGGTTGTCCGTTCTTTGTTTCGGTGTCGCGCTTCTCCAAACGAGTCTCCTTGTTTCTTTCTTTCTTTGATTTTCGAGTTTTTTTGGATTCCTTCACACCGTTCATTTGACTTGTATCCTCGTTCGGGGCGACATCTTCCTTGACTTTCTTCACGGCCACGGGACTCTGCTCCCGAACCTCCTCTGTCGCTCTTCTCTTCTTCTTTGCTGCCAAGGGACTCGAGTGGTCCTGAATTTCGTCTATTCTTGCAATTGCGATCGGCGTGGGAGGGGCAGCCGAGGTCGAACCTGGAAGGTAACGAGCGTAAGTAAATCCTTCACCTCCAACCTGTGCCGGCAGGTCTATCGACGGCTCTTGAGGTGAACGTTCTGGAGAAGGTGCAGACACTTTGGGTGTAGAGTTGCTACCCGCAGCCGGAGGTATATACCGAGCATACATTGCGACGACTTGAAAGTGATTGAGGGACTTATCAAGCGCCGAATGGCTCGTGGTTCGTTCTCAAAGTATGTCGAATCTGGAGGGGTGCGGAAAGCACAGGCGCAACAGGCTCCCAAAATTTTGGCAGCTTCGTCGGTCTTATCGTTATCGCTTAAAACAGCCGCCGTCGCGATGTAGGTACGTGGAGACGCTCGGCTCCCATTAGGCGCCCTTCGGTGGTGTGGTGTGCCCCTTGTAACAACTCCTAAGAAGGGCGGAAGGCCACTGAAGACGCCCACTGTGAAGAGCCACCGGGGGGAGAGGGAGCCTGGCGGGCTGGGGTCACTTCGAACTTACGTCTGCCCTCTCACTTCATCCCAAAACTCATAAACCATTCGCAGCAGCCCTTGCACCAACATGTTCATCTCGAAATGAGGTCTTCGCAGCTGGCATTCCGCCGTTTGAAAACAGCGGCGATGTTCGACCAAATGTCATAACATCAGACTAGGAACAAAAACATTCATATACTTGTAGTTCCCTCCCAAGCCACTGTCACCATGGCGCGTCGCACATACAACATCGCTATGGTCAGCGACTTCTTCTTCCCTCAACCAGGTGGCATCGAATCGCACATATATCAACTCTCCTCCAAGCTGATAGACCGTGGACACAAGGTCATTATCATCACACACGCTCACGACGACCGCAAAGGGATCCGCTACCTCACCAACGGGCTCAAGGTCTACCACATCCCTTTCTTCGTCATCTACCGCCAATCCACCTTCCCAACCGTCTTCTCCTACTTTCCCATACTGAGAAATATCCTGATCCGAGAGGGCATTGAGATCGTACATGGCCATGGAAGTCTCAGCTCTCTGTGCCACGAAGGCATTCTGCACGCGAGGACAATGGGGTTGAGGACAGTGTTCACGGATCATTCTCTGTTTGGCTTCGCAGATGCAGCCAGTATTCTCACCAATAAGCTACTCAAATTCACTCTGAGTGATGTCGATCACAGCATTTGCGTCAGCCACACCTGGTGAGTTGAGCCTCCTGATCCAAACCACCCAGCATAGCTTTGCGTGCTGACCGGCAAATAGCAAAGAGAACACCGTCCTGAGAGCCTCCCTCGACCCTCTGATGGTCTCCGTCATACCAAATGCCGTTGTCGCTGAGAACTTCCGTCCCCGAGATTACCCTGCCTCTGGTCAGCCTCCCGGCATTGGTGGCGAACCTGTCCCTAGGCGTCTTGGCCCTCGAGATCCTATCGTCATTGTCGTCATATCCCGTCTGTTCTATAACAAAGGTACTGATCTGCTCACGGCTGCCATTCCCCGTATCCTCGAGGAACACCCAAACACTCGCTTCATCATCGCCGGTTCAGGTCCCAAGGCGATCGACCTTGAGCAAATGATCGAAACGAATATTCTCCAGGACCGCGTTGAGATACTCGGCCCTGTCCGTCACGAAGACGTTCGCGATGTCATGACCCGCGGACACATCTATCTTCACCCCTCCCTCACCGAAGCTTTCGGCACCGTCATTGTCGAAGCAGCGAGTTGCGGTCTGTACGTAGTGTGCACCCAAGTCGGCGGTATCCCCGAAGTCCTCCCATCCCACATGACCACCTTCGCCAAGCCTGAAGAAGACGACCTCGTCGCAGCAACGGGGAAAGCCATCGCCGCCATGCGCGCGGGCAAGATCCGAACAGAGAAGTTCCACGACCAGGTCAAGAAGATGTACTCCTGGGACAACGTCGCCATGCGCACAGAACGTGTTTACCGCGGCATCACAGGCGACATGCCCGAGTCAGAATTCTACGGTATAGACACGGGGGGTTACAATGGCAGCCGCGACAGGAATTTTGCCCTGATAGATCGTTTGAAGCGGTATTACGGCTGCGGCATATGGGCCGGCAAGCTCTTCTGTCTGTGCGTTGTCATAGACTACATCTTCTTCTTGTTCCTGGAGTGGTGGTTTCCAAGGGAGAACATCGACATATGCCCGGACTGGCCGAGGAAGATCTTGCCTGAGAGAAGGTCTCGTTCAGAGAGGGATGGATCTGGGAGCAGGGCAAGCCCCTCGGAGAAGATAGAGCCGCCAATATTGGAGTAAGGAAAAAAAGGCGGGAGCGGCATGGAAACGTTTCACCGGAGCAAGGCGTACCCCAAGGTGTACCCCAAGGCAACAGGAAGATCCTGGGATACACGTGAGCTCTGTGTTGTTCTCAGAAAGCGAGCTTGTTTTCCCATCAAAGTAATGATTAATATATTTATTTTCAACGCTTCTTCATGAACCTGAACGCTCCCTTGTCCTATGAGCAAAAACTCTCCCCACCGCCATTCCCTGCCTGAACCTAGAATCCATCATAATAACACCGTTGTCCGTCTACTCCGTTTACTTCCTGAAGTGGGGACCGTCCGAGCCCCTAGCCCCTAGTTGCCAATCGCCTCCTCTTGATCATACCCGAGGCCGAGGGCGGATCTGTATCACCTGCCAACTCATCTTCGTCGTCTGCTGTGTCATCTCCTGCAGGCGTAGCAGCGACACTGCTTCCCGGCCTCGTGGCAGTTGGTGGTGGTACCGCAACCCCACGACCGTTCTCTGCGCTTCTCAGTTCACCGAGGAGTTTCTCAACCTCAAGAAACATACTGCGCGTGTTCCGGACGACGCCGTTCTCGTCGAGCTGATAGCCGACAATCTCCTCGCCTTCGTCCTGAGAACGGCGAAGAAAGTGGGGACCGGGTCCTCGATTGGGATCTGGATTGTACATGATGGCGTTGCAGAACATGTGAACGAGCTCCCGCTCCAGCTGTGCGCTGTTGATGATGGCCTTCGGAGGGACGAGGTCATCAGCGATAGGCAGCCAGACGTTAGGGGTACCAGGGTCACCGCCGGGAAGCTGGCTCGCAGCGGTGCTGGCTGCTTTGTTGCCATTTTTGATAGCAGCCCGGATTGATGCAAAGTCTTGTGGCTGAAGAACAACCCCTCTGTAGTTGGGGGCATCACGCTCACCCAAGGGCTTCGCGAACATGTTAGCGTCACGGTGACTTGATATCCGGTCCAAGACGGAGGACGAGACTTTGGTGAAGCCTCGTGTCCACATGACGTGCGTTGGTTTGGCTGGCGGCTCTGGCGGCGTCTCTTGTCGCTTACGTTTATGGACCCTTGATGAGACACTGCTCGGCGTGCGTACACTATGTCGACGATCCTGAACGCTTTCGTCGGCAGTAGTATCTCCAGTTTCGTCCCGTGGGCGTGGCGTGATATCCTCATCTTTGATCGGCCTCTCTTGCTCAGAGTGGTCGATGGACATTTCGTCTGTATGTGACGCTACCGACATACTACGTCGGGTTCGCATATTTGAAACAGCCTTGGTCTTCGGAACAGGTCGACCTGCTCGAGCTTTGTTGACCTTTCCAGCAAGATCAGCAGGCAAGGTGAGCTTCATGGGCTCCTTGGGAGGCAAGACAGCTCCACGCGCCGGCGGACTAACCGGTTCATAAGCAGGGCTTTCTGGCTCTACAACAAGGGGACCAGGGGTGGAGGGCGTTGATTGGGGCGCCCATTTCGTGCCAAACCCTCTCGTGACCGAAGATGGGCTTTGAACTACCGGTGTTGATGGAGCAGCAGGCGGTCCTGCGCTTGCGCGTCTGGCAGAGTTGGGTGTTGCGGCATGACGAATCATGTGTTCTGGAATAGCAGGGCGTGGCGCCTGGGTGACTGCAGGTTTTGGCGTCACAGTGCCAGGTGTTGCTGTCGTAGACGCTTGAGCGCCAGTGTGCGGCGTCTGGCCCACTGGCCATTTCGAAGGAGGAACAGCAGCAGAGACTGCAGGCGGGGGTGTTGGAGACGCCGATGCCAGAGGCCGTGGGACTTGCACTTGGCTTTGATGTGGTTGGAGAGGTCTTGTTGGAGGGTGAACGGGTGTGGTGGAAGTAGGGCGGGCTTGTTGTTGAGCGAGTGGTGATGCCCCAGTCGGCCGAGCTGGTGCGGCCTGTAAAGGAGGTACAACCTGTCCGGCAAGCTGGGGATGACCAGGCGTTGCCTTTTGAGAGACTCTAGGTTGAACGGGAGGATGTGGACCTGGAGATGGCTGCAATCGTGGTTGCTGTTGCGGGTATTGCTGCGCTTGTCCAGCGGGTGTTGGCACAGGTTTGGGATATGGCGATGGAGAGGCGACAGAGCCTGGCTGGCCTCTTCCGACGCCTTCGGGGCGAGGTGAGATTGATGGTCGTGGAACATGAGGCGGCGCTTGCAATGATTGCGGCGTCGGCTGCTGGGCACCCGCGGGGGCTTGTAACACTGGACTTGCACCCGGTGGTAGTTGGGGAGAATGGGATGGCCGAATGGTCTGAGAGGGAGCGTTTGCCGAGACTTGAGCGTGTGCGGGAGCAATGCTGGCGGTTGGTGGTTTCGGCGGAAAGACTGGCGTAGTCGATGTCGGACGCTTTGGGGCTACGGCGACGGGGAGCTGCGTAGGTGTTCCAGCTGGCTTCGCAGTCTGATGGATTGGAGGAGATGCTGAAGCTGCCTTTTGCTGCTCAGCGAGATTGGCCAAGGCAGCCAGTCTTTGACGCTCATTCCGCTCAAGCAGAGTTACCTCGCGTTTCACTCTTGCGAACCGTTGCTCTTCATCACGCAACTCCTTGACGATCTGTACCCGATACCTCGCGTAAAGCTTTTCAACTAGACCAGGAAGTTTGTTAATATGCGCATAAGTGTCTCCGAGGGTTGGTAAGCTCTCGAGCTTGCGCTTCTTCGTGTTCGGGCTCATCGTGGGGTCATTGTTGACGGCGCGTTCAGTCTCGGGTTTGAGTTCCTCCTGCCATAGCACGAGGAACAGCTGTTGAAGCGCATCTGCCGAGAGCCTGGCCGGGTTGTAGGTTGCTTCGGCTCTTATCAGAGGGTGGTTCTTGAGGATCTCGGAGACACGTGTGAAGGCGGGAACGTCGACGCCTTGAGAGAGCAGCGACTGGAAGAGTAGTAGCGACTCGAGAGGCGTGTATGTCGAAGGCGACGACATGCCCCTTGGTCCACCTCGCCGGGGATCGAGGGGCCCGTCGCGCTTCGCAAGGAGATGTAAGGGCGCCACGGTCTAGAATGCGCTCCTGTGTTAGAAAGGTCTGACGGGGGGGGGGGGGGACGCGCCAGGTAAGGCAGAGGAGACGAACGGGCAGGGCTCAGACGAAGAGACTTGCGGTGCCGCCACCCATCTGAGGTCGACTTCTCTGAACACTGTATCGGACGGCGATGCAACTTGGTCGTGTTCGGAATTGGATGGAGCACGTAGATGGAGCAGATGGTGAAATACCGGAGTTCGTTGATCAAGCCCATGTTAAGGGCCCAGCGAAAATCGACGTTGGACTCACGTGACACGAGTCATTGAATATGCCCGATCTTGATGAACGAGAATCCAACACCAGGCAGGCACTTTTGGCAATTGTGATGCTCATTCAAACAATTTAGCCTGTCTCTTGTATTTCTCTTCCGTCGCCTTCACAGTTTATCCTTACATCATGACTTGGTCTCCTTACCGTTTTATCGTCCTAGACAAGGCTTAAACTGCAATGTAGTTACTGAGTATGGATGGCGTTGGTCAACTCAATTGCCTCAAGCCAGATGGTATTAGTGGGCCATAACCTCAGCCAGAAAGATCTTGATGGAACAAGATGCGTAGGACTTAGAGTGAACCGGCTAGGAGGAGACTCTTTTCTATCGGACCATACTTTCGTATTACTTCTCATCCAGTCATTGCGAATGGAAACCTGCCGCTGCAACTTTGTTGAAGACAATACATCCAACATCGGCGAAGATGTGTGTGGCAGGGTACTACACAATGCACTAACGTCACTGTAGAAGCCGAACCTACAGGGCCCCGCTAAGGCTCAGGCTTCAGTGGGTTCACGGGGGTTTCTTCGCACTAAACGTGGGTTTGGAGCCAGCATCAGGCTGCTCCACCACAGCTCCCGTCAAGGACCTCCTCCCCTTTTGCGATGACAGACACCACCATGACGTTGCGACTCTGGCTCATCACCAACCTCTTTCACCTGGAGCTCTCATCAGTCATGCTACGTGGAGATGCAGCGTCGTCTACCAAATAGCAGATATTTTGCTGCCCTCGTCCCTCATTGAGGGACTCCCGCCATCCGAATGGCACCGTCCGACGACGCGACCAACATCCGTGTCTTTGTCCACTGGCAAGACCAGACTGTCTTCTCAGGCGAGGAAGTCAAATGCACCATCACATTCAAGAATGTTGCACCTCTGCCTGGGCAGTCCAGGCAGGCCTCAGGTCAGCATCTACAATCACAATCCGAACGAACCCGATTCGGCGCTTCGCTGGCCGGAAGATCCAAAGCAGGCGCTGGTTTAACCCCACCGGCTTCAGCAACAACCGGTAGAGGGCATCGCAGGTCGGCTTTGTCCCTGAGCCTGCCGCCCTCGAGCTCCAGATCGCGGTCAGGATCCATACAATGGCCATCCTCTCAAACCGGAAGCGCTGAAACCAGGCCTGGATATGCACATAAAAAATCCGTCTCCATTGTTTCCATTGGTTCGGCGTCAACTGTTGATGGCCACCACCGTCGTGAGAGCCTGGGCGCTCCTCAGCCACCACCATCCTCTTCACATCGTCCAGGTCGTGGTCACAACAAAAGTGCAAGCTTACAGATAGTGCCCCGCGGGCCACACTCGCCAATGGCCGGGCCTCAGTCAGGTGTGTGCTTGCATTGCCATTGCCCTCGGCATCATTGATTGACTAACATTGCCATAGCCGGGCTGCCAGCTCGAACCACAAGCTCACCTCTCTTCAATGCTTCATACCCTCCCGATCGATCCAATCACATGCGTAATGCCTCGAGCATCGCGAACCCCTCCTTCATGGCCGATAAAAGACGCTCACCTCGAGTATCTCCTCGCACGTCACCAAATCCCATGCCTGAATTTCGATTTCCTGCGGCACCTCCGCCCGAAATCGAGAATCATCATAACGAACTTGCACGGTCACCCGACGAAAGCTTCCTGAGTCCGAATTCCGGAGCTACAGAGGCTGGGCATCTCTCTCCGAGGCATCGAGAACATGGGCAGCAGTCGATCACTGAGCGGCCAGCACCAGCAGCGAGGATTCTGGCGAGCACAAGCTTAGCAAGTGGAACGCCGAGAAGCAGCGGTGAATTCTACTCGGTCAGTAACAACTCTTCTGAAACGCTGGCCTCGGAATATGTCACAGCGCCAGCCAGGGGTCAGGGACGACCGCCACATTTTCGTCGAAGTTCTGGCTTCATGTCTCAGCAACCCCGCCCGCCGGAGTCCTTGATGATGGGCTACGCTCAGATCCAGGGTTCATTCTCCCTCGATGGCTCACTGGTCAGCCTCGCCCCTTTCGAACAGGTCAAGAAGAAAGCGGTGGTGGGCGGACGAGGAGGTGGTGTGGTTGGGCTGGAGCAGACCAGGCGGGATAGCGGTCTTCTACGTAGTTTCGGCTGGGGCAATATCAGCTCATCCCTGGGCGACCTGCTGGGCGGTGGTGAGCTAAGCACTATCAAGGAAATGCGTGGAGTAGCCAACTCCAAGTCCATTCCCCTTCTCACGACACCCCAGTCCATATTATTTGTCGACCTTCAACTCTCACCAGGAGAGACTCGAGTCTTCGAGTATTCATTCAAACTCCCGCGGGGCCTTCCGCCCACTCACAAGGGCAAGGCTATCAAGATATCGTACAGCCTTGTGATTGGCACCCAAAGAGCTGGTGGCGTCAAGGGACAACAAGTCAGATCAGTCGAAGCACCGTTCCGAGTCCTAGGCAGCGTCAACAGCAGTGGCGATATTCTTGGTCACGACATGATGAGCCCGTACGTGCTTTTACGAGACGAGGCCAAAGTTGTGCAGGTCGACAATGGCAGCCAGAAGCCACATGAGAGAGTGAATGGCAGTGTAGGGTCTACGTCAACCCTCAATGGATTCCTGAATTATGTGGACGAACTCATGAATCGTCCGAGGCAGGACTTTGGGGGTCTCTTATCACCTACAGCCGGGACCCCAACACGATCGAGAAGACCTTCGGCGTTGGAGGATGTAGGCTCGGCGAAGGAAGCTATCAACCTGGCCATCATGCGAAGCAACCTCACAGCGGAGGGGCAACAGAGCCCAAACCGATTTGAGATAGCTCGAAACGGAAAGAAAGTAGGAGTGGTGATGCTTACAAGGGCGGCATACAGGCTTGGTGAGGTGGTGACGATGGTCATTGATTTCGCAGGTGTGGACGTGCCATGCTATGCTGTGCACACGACTCTGGAGACGTCAGAGAAGGTGGATCATTCGTTGGCGATACGATCTGAAGCAAGCATACATCGCGTAACCCGGAAAGTATATGCGTCGTCGTCAGAAGCGACCTTGTATTCACGCCGCGTGGTTTTCACACCGACAATCCCGATCACGGCGTCGCCAGAGTTCGTGACGAGTGGTGTCAGCCTGGAGTGGAAGATTCGGGTGGAATTCGTGGTACCATGGTCAGGTGATGACACGCCGGCGAACATAGAGGACGAGGATGGCACGGCAACCCCGGGAGGTCACTCAGCAGGAAGCGGAGGGCATCCGCTACTAGAGCAGATCTCGCAGGATGAGAAGGGCGGGCTTGTGCTTGCGGCAGTGGAGAACATACGATGCGAGAGCTTCGACGTACCAGTGCCGCTGAGGGTGTACGGAGCAGTGGGTATGGGACTAGAGAAGTTGGAGAGGGACGAGGCGAGCGAAGAGGGGCTTACTGTCTAAATGGGACGTGGGCAGGAGGTGTAGATGCAGGCATGTATGTGTCTTGCGGGTGTTTCTGGCATGGCGAAACTTTGTTGGGCGGCTGAGCAGTATAGTATAGTGCAACTGGATAGACGAGAGATGGTGGCTCGCTTTTGCTTGGAGCGCTCCTTACATCTACTCACGCACATATACTTTGTATACCTGGTGTATATACATAAACATTAATAAACACAGGTTCTGTCCGCCAGTGGCGCATACGGCTGTACTGTACTGTATCCCGATCCCGTCACTTCAATCAGTGAAGTTACAGACGAGTCTTGGCCCTCTCACGGCCGCTGTGAAGCCCCATAACGACCAGCTAAGAAGACCATAGAGGACTAAGAAATGGAAACCACAAGGACAATGGAAAGGGGAGAGAATCATGAAAAGGAAAAGGAAAAGTCTCTGGAGGGCAGCCATTCAGTTCATGAGGCCCAGCTGCGTTCCAGCGAGGTCCACAGGCCTGAGTATTTGGCTACCACCAACATCCACGAGAAAGGAGTACCTCACCTGGCTGTCCAGCAACCCCCAAGACCGATTCTGAGGGCTTCAGCTCAGATACTTACTTCGTCGCCTGCCGTATTCTCATCTGGGTAGCTCCTCCACGACCCCCAAGACCAAGGAGGACCGCGATCCCGTGGTGGTTTTGAGTCCGGGTTGAGCGCCAAGAACCATATAGCGTTGCGGTGTGAGAGAAATACGTCCGAGATTTTGGGCATCGGTTGAGATGTCCGATAATGCCGATCAAAAAACCCCACAGCTCGAAGACTTTTCCTATACACTGTTACTTCCTGGTCGAGACCCCTCAGCTGCGAGGCCATCGTAGATCTCTCTGCCGGCCCTTGGTCAAGGTGAAATGCTCCTGATTCTTGTGTTTTTCAAGCTGGTGCCCCTTTCAAATCGCAGTAAGTGAGACGTGCCTCCTACAAAGGTAGAAGCCGTTCAAAATATCAATCTTAAATTACACCTGGTTCAGAGGGAGCACCCTTGTTGTTGATAATGCTTGCCAAGACCTCGAGGGTGACGGCTAACCTGGTTTCGCGATTGTTCCCGCCATATGGACTTGGTTGGGTTCTTAGCACATGGCTTCTGATATCATGGCCTTGCATTTCTCTATCAAACATTGGTACCTCATTCAGCAGCGGATGTTCCTGTCTGGCGGGATGTTGCTCGCTTGATTGGGTTCTAAGGGAAGCACCCGTCAACCAGCTGGTGCAGCTAATCCTACAATGTGGCTAAAATGACGCCATTAGGATGACTCTCTTCCGGAGGAGAGCGATCTTGGTGGGAAACGCTCGTTCCTTGAAAAGTCCTGGTTCACAGTTGAGTCCAGCGACGCTCACAGGGGTCGAACTTGAGCGTTTAAAGGGCTCCATGTGTTTCTATCTAGTTTCCGGGCTCGAGATCCTTATTCTCAGGGGGCAGACTCGCTGAGGTCGTGATTTCAAAAGTGCGGTGTGGCTCAGTAGAGAGTGACGTTTTATCGTGTCCTAGTTGGGTTGCTTGCAGAAAGCAGCTCGCCTGGTCTGGTTTGCCACAGCAGATAGAATAAACTTCGCTTTTGATATTTCACGTCGTGGTCCAAAAGTGTCAGGGATCGGCGTGTATATACACGAGCCTTCAAGGTGGCGTGCTTACGACACCCCAGAGCACGGCACGGTCGCCAATTCGATAGAGCGATGAGCAGGCTGCATATGAATCGGCCATCAGATGCTGTGAAGAGCTGAATACCTTAAAGTGCACTGAGACGGGGTGGCGTTCGCCTTGATATTGTGGCTTGCGCTCGTTACGGCTGAACATCTAAGATGGCGTTGAAGAACTTTGCGTCGCCGTACTGTCGGCCAAAGGCCCCATGCGATAAACGTTAAGAAATAAGCTTGATTGTCATTGGCACATGCTCGGCTTGACGTCTTTGTGCAGGGAGCTGTATGTGCCGCACTACGTCACCAAACAAGCCAAGCTTGATGAAGGGACTGCCCTCCTTGTTTGAGCATAGCTCATGTCCGTCGAACGGCATCGTGAGAACATTTTCACGGCTCAAGAAAGCCCATCACACCGAACCAAAATATGACGAGACGAGATGAGATTAAGCTGGAGTTACGAGCTTCCTGACGAGTGGTCCCCCATCTGTCCTCATGCAAGTCATCTCGCGCCGATGGTAGGATGACTCAAAGCCCTTTCAGCTGACCACCTCTGAACGCTACTCCTTGAGTGGGAGACGTAGCTGGTCTTCTTGGCTAGGAATCATCGGCGGAACGCTCGGAATATCCAACACTTTGAGTAGTGTTGGCCAAGCTTTCCATCAGCCTCATGATCGGAAATTGAGTACTCCGCCACATCACGGTGCTCCTTGGCCAGGCTTCTTCAGGATGATCGTCCCGGGGATCGAAATACGCTTAAAAGTCGCGCGTACTACTATGGAACCTGGTGACGCCACGGGGACGGGTCCGAACATGAGCGTGGGGGTACGGAATTTGACAAACGGAAGTCGAGGGGTGGACGGACAGTCGTGTTTGCCTGCATTAAGCGAGTCAGGGAAGACGAGACGAAACTTGCATCTTACTCTCTCCTCTGACGCCTTCTGGGGTGCGTGATCGCCCTCCGGCTTTGACTTCCGGGGATTAATTTGGATAATACTGACGCTGAAATCACTCCCGGGGAATGGGGAGTGAAGGATTGCCCGTGTCCGGCACGTTTTGTGCTCGCTCATTGGAAGTTATACTAGAGCGAAATAGAAGGCACGAGAAGAAATGAATAAGAACGTAGTGAGAACTATTCGAAGCCATGCCGCAGGGATCTCCTAGCGATCAACGCAGGAGTCATAGCGCAGCTGTCAAATACTTATCCGAGGCGAATACGACGCAGGAACCCCAGCCATGAATGGAACTGGTTTGGGGAAACATGGGAATGACCAAGGCCCTCCCGTGACGTCCCCGTCCGACCAATCCATGTTGCCGTGATCGAATCAGACTCACGGGAGACGAAGAGATGGGCACCATATAAGTTGGTAGGTTAATATAAAGGGAACATACTAGAATTACCGCTTTGGGACAACGGCACTTGTCACCCGAATTAGGATGAAGCTGCGCCGAGGGAGCGGCCGGCTGGACTCTTGCGATAAACACTTGGCGCGCTCCCAGCGGCACTCTTCTGCTTTTTTTCCTTGAGAGGATAGTGAGTATGTTTGTCTGGCTCTGTTCTGAATCGATGTTGAGGATTCGTTTGCCGAGGATCGCTGCTGCTTGTCACCGCTCGGCATTGTATTGGCTCTGTGTGAGCTGTACCTGGTCATATTCGTCGCAGTTTTCATAACAGAGCGCCATTTGATAGCACGCACGCCATGAAACTTCTCTCTGAACTTGTGGCTCCTCCCGCCCTAGCGTGTATATATGTTCGGCGGTACGAATTTCTCCGTACGTTGGACAATCATTGTTTGGGCATCATGTGCTACGCCCACCGTTCCCGCCCCCTGCGTCAGGTACCACACCAGCAGTGAATCGTCGACCAATGCTGACTCGGCCTGCCTCTTCAGGTGCAGAGGATCGGTTCAAGAAATAGGATTCACTCTTTTGCGGAATACGTTCCCGAAGTGCACTTGATACATCGTTATGACGCGCCCCAGAGCCAGGCCCAGAACCCTTCAACCAAGATCCGTCTGTCATTGTCTCTTGGCAACTTGTGCCTGGCTTGGCCTTGCCTGTCCACTTCGCTTACATCGAATACATGGATGGAGCCCATACGACGCGGAAACATTGTACTGAAGTTGGAACTAGCGCAACTGTTTGCCCGCCTTGTACTTTGTCACCCTTCGTCACGCAAAGAGACACTCTTCGGGTTGCTGGACCGAGAACGCGGGAAGAGCCCTGAGCTGGGGCCGCTCCTAATCGAGATTTGACACTCACCTCTTCCAGTGACTTGTTCCACCCTACTTGGTTGAGCCTTTTTCTTTTTGGTTTAATTTGTGCTTCCATAGAGAGGCACGGAAGGCAACATATGACGATGAGGTGGCCACCACCCGGTCTGCCGTCTGGATCCAGAGGCTGGCAATTCTGTATATATTGCTCAGCCCTGGGGTATAAGGAGCCGTCACTTTGAGGCTGATCTTCCTTTTACTACTTCACTTCCAATCCCATATCCGCTCAACCCTTACTTTAGGTTCAAGCTTGTCGAGGATCGTAAGCCGTACAGGGTTAGAGTTCTCGACAGGCGACTCCTTGAGAAGCGAGCATGGCGCCGTCATGGCGGAATGACCAACCAACCCTGCCCAGGAACGGACAAAACAGGGACATTGACGACGCAGAGAAAGGTCTCTACTCTAGTACTGAGACCTTGCCTGTCTTACCGCCACTGGCAGTCCTTGACAAGAAGTTGACATCTCCAAGGGTCCAGGCTTTGGCATCGCCAGGATCACCGGGGACACCAATCTCCCCTATCCATGAAGGCTTGACCCCTATCTCGAGCGTCCCGAGTTCGTCTCTATCGCTCGAAAAGCTCGGACAGCTTCCTTCGAAACAGGTGGCTTCTCACAATGTCACAACACCGCCTCGAGCACCTTCAACACCTCAGATAGCAGGAAAGTCATCATCCCCCAAGCGAAAGGTCAGCCGCTGGGTTTTGTTTCGGCTTTGGATGCACACTTATCGAAAGTTCTTCATTGTCGTGGTGTCCCTCAACCTGGTTGGGATCATCCTCGCCTGCCTAGACAGGTTTCCTTACGCTAAGGATCACTCAGGCGCTCTAGTCTTGGGAAACCTGCTCTGTGCCGTCCTGATGCGTAATGAACTCTTCTTGAGATTTCTGTACACGGTTGCAATCCATGGACTTAAGAGTGTAGGTGGCCATCAGTGAACTGGACCAAGAGTACCAAGGCTGACGTTTTGTTCAGTGGGCTCCTCTTTTCATGAAACTGTGGGCTACATCAGCTTTGCAGCATGTTGGAGGTATTCACTCCGGTTGTGCGTTGTCCGGCGCTGGGTTAGTGTCAAACTTCAGAAACAGCATCGTTGGGTACAAATGCTGATCCTTCTGAGCACAGCTGGCTGGTGTATAAGGTCATTGACATTATCCGACACCGTTCAGTGCAGCATAACGCTGTGATTGCAACGGGCATAGTGACATGCACCATGGTGATTATTTCAATCTTGAGTGCCTTCCCATGGGTTCGAAAGTCAGTCACACCCGTCGCATAATCAGAGCCTTGAGAAACTTTTGCTCACCGTTGACAGCAACCATCACAATACGTTCGAGAGCTATCACCGTTTCATCGGATGGCTTGGCTTGGCTGTGTGTATTTCTGTCCCGTTTGGGTTTCGAAGTAGACCTGACCAATGTAGGCAACCTGGGCGTTTGTAGTGCTCGGCAACGTCTTTGATGTCAAAACCGGGGAGTGGAGAACAGACGCGAACTCACTGCTGAGTGTCCAGGAGTTTTACTTCGCCATATTTTTAACTGTCTTGTATGTCTCTTCATCCTCAGTCCACAAAACGATCTTCTCACATGGAGTAGCGTTGCGATCCCTTGGATCACCCTCCGAGAGGTTCCAGTCGAGGTTGAAATTGTAAGTGAATGTCGGAAGCTATCACCGCCTTGCCAAAGCCAACTAAGACGATAATAGCCGTCACCAAAAGTTGCGATCCTACGTTTCAACCGCGGTATGCAGCAGGGCCTCTTAGGCCGTATCAGCCGCACCTCAGTGATGGAGTACCATGCTTTTGGCATCATCAGCGAGGGTCGTAAGGCTTCTTGTCACTACATGATATGTGGCGTCCAGGGTGACTTCACGAAGGCACTTGTGACAGACCCTCCGAAGATGGTATGGACACGAGAACTGAAGTTCGGTGAGTCTTGTACCTTCCACCTCTCGAGGACATATTGCTGAGTGGACTTGAAGCTGGCGTCGGACATGCTTCGGCGATGTTCAAGAGGGGCATCCGTATCTGCACAGGCACAGGTATTGGAGCTGCATTGTCGACCTGCATCCAGAGCAAGAATTGGTAGGACCTCGATCCCATCCGTTTTCAGTCTCGAGCCATGTTAACCCACGTTTTGAAGGTTCCTCATCTGGATCGGATCGGACCAAGAGAAGACTTTCGGGCCAACTATTACAGGACTGATCCATAAGCATATTGAGCCGGAACGGATGATCCTATGGGACTCGAGGGAACGTGGTGGCAGACCTGATACAGTGAAGCTTCTTCAGGACACCTGGAACAGCTTTGGAGCCGAGGTCATATTCATTACGTCCAACAAGGCAGGTAACGACGAGATGATGCAAGGATGTCGTGCTGGTACGTTCTAGTCTTAACGGTTTCACCCATGATGGCTTTCACTGACCGAAGTCTCGAACAGCTGGCATGCATGCGTTTGGAACGCTCTGGGACTTTTGAGGGGGAACCTGAAAAGAAGTTGTTGGGATATCGATGAGGTTGATTGCAGTGCACGGCAGCACTTAGTTGCTTCCTCGTGCGCTCTTTGCCCGGGTTGTTTCCACCATCTAGACCATGTAGAATGAAGGGCGAACAGGAGTTATATAGCATTGAGCGAGTGGTGTTTTGCTGTTATCATCTTGGCTCCTGTTAAGGCAGTTCCGTTGAAAAGCTTGTAGGGTACACAATCTCTCTCGAATCAAACTAGGCAGTCCATCTTGGGCACCTTGGTATTAGAGGCCGTTACGAAACAGGACAGGCCAACAGGAGAACCCTGTCACTCTGGCTGCATTTGGACTTACTGACCAGCATCTTGGAAACTTTTCAAGGCCAGCTTGCGGCTGGGATGGTAGGAAATCCTCATTTCGTCGATGTGCCTGGCCCGAGCGCTAAACCACTCTGGGCTGTGGTCCTGGTTGGTTTTTGGTGCGAGAGACTAAGGAAAGCCTGGGTTACCTCTCTGTTGAATGTGTCTGTAATGTGAAGGGAAATAAATAGACAGGGGAGGACGCGTCATAAGGTTGCACGATGGCACTGAATTGGTGGTAGGACTACGGCGCGGTGATGATGAGATGTTGGTGCTGTTGCTCGAAGCGCAAGGCATGTGACTGTTCATGTGATCTGTAGTATACATCGGGAAAGAAGACCTGGACAACATGAATATCTTGAACTCTAGTAACAAGCGCGACCAACTGTTTCGAACATTCAGCCTTCAACAAGTCCAGAGCATTGTCATCCCTGATCTATCTCGTGTCACGAATACCTTGTCATCCTAGTCGATCACTACCGTTCAATCTTTCGGGCGTGACCCTGGCAACCACTCACCGCGACCCAACACCTTAGCCCAGCAGGGGTTGCCAACCCTCGAGCCACTTACCGGGCCTGGCCTTTCCCCCTCTGTCAGCTCGGCGGCCACCGTCCCTCTCCACCAACAGAGTCTAACTCGCACGCCACAAATACCTGGCCCCTTGTCACTAGGCTGTGGAGCGGTCGGAACCGAAGCACAGACCTGGAGCTGCAGCTTGCCGCTGCCAAAACAAACCCCATCATTCATCCCGAGGACAAGAGGATTGACTTCGCTCGTCCGCCAATTCCCGACCTCGATCACTTCGACAATCTGCTGTTCGACGAAGCTGTCGACATCAACTCGTCCACTCTTGGGTAACCTCAATTGACCTTCGTGCAAGGTCGCTATGCTGCAAATTGCACTGACATTGTCAGTCTTCCTTTTCCTATTGTCTTGACCCTGCTGCTATGTCTTGCAATCTCAGCTAACAATTTGTCCCCCTACAGCTTTTGAACAACTTCTTGCTCACGATCGTCCGCAGGTCAGACATCGACTCACCTACCCGTACTTCCATCCTGCTTGCACCAGCGAGCTTGGTCAGCTTCTCCTGGTCCCTATCTTACCCAGACGCTGCACCCGAATATCTAAACCTCCTTAAGGAGAATCCCCAGTTAATTTCCCTCCTGTACGCCTCTACTTCGATGATACCCGAGCGTTTTTACAGCTCAAGAAACACTTCACATCCCACAATTCAATTCCCTAACGCGACACCGACGCTGCGTCAACACTGGAAAAAACGGTACCCACACGATTCGGGTCCATGGAGACGACATGGCTGCCACGCCCTCCAACAATCGACTGAAACTGACCCCTTCAAATTCTCCATTCTTCTCTCGCGCTTCTCGATCTCCCTTTCGTGGTCGGACTGGCCCTGAATCGCGCCTCTCCCTCAAGCGAGTGGTCGGAACCACCTGCTCATCCCCCACGGGGTTCGATACCACCAAATCATGTTTCGCCTACATTGCTGGCGCAGCTGTTGTGGTTGTTGATGTCGAGGGAGAGCACTATTCCCAGCGCTTCTATCGTGCAAGACCCACGGCTGTTCCGACTTACTCGGTGACAACTAACGGCCATCATGCGCCATCTACCCCAACTGGGACCCCAAAGGCGAATGACGCTCGGCGCATGGCCATGAGCTACAGAGACTCGCCACACAGCCCGATGGATAGTGATTCGCCTGGTTCAAGAACCTGGACAAGCAGGGAGCGCATCAAAGCGGCGACATGCCTCGCATTAAGCCGTGATGCCAAATACTTAGCAGTCGGCGAGACTGGTTATGCCCCACGCGTCCTTATCTTCAGCCTCCAGGATGCTTCATCTGATACGCCTCTTGTCTCTATTAGTGAGCATGCTTTTGGAGTGCGAGCCGTGGCATGGTCACCCGATGGCCGATTTCTAGCGTCTCTAGGCGAGGCCAATGATGGCTTTCTCTACGTGTGGAAGGTTGACACCCGCACGGGATCAGCCAAGCTGTTCCAACAGAACCGTTGTACTTCGTATGTTCGTGGTATGGTGTGGATGGGAAACAGCCTCATCACTCTCGGACTCCGCCACGTCAAGATGTGGAAAGTTGAGGACTCAGTCCCGACGTCCCCGACCAAGACACGATCCTTCAATGATACTATCTCTACCCCTTCCTCATCTACTCCGCAAAAGACCTTGCCAGGAAGAAATATCCTGCTTGGGCCCTTACTTGAAGCGACCTTCAGCACTGCAGCTGTTGATGGGAAGAAACTTATAGTCTGTACGGAAGCCGGCGATATATGCATTTTGGATGACGACGAGAAGCAACTCAGATTGGTCAAAGTCCTCAATCTTGGATTCCACATTACCACGATCACAATTAGAGGCAACGTGGCATACGTTGGTGGTATTGATGGCATGTTTGCCACTCTGGATGTCGCAGGGGTTATGGATGGCGAAGTGAATAGTATCATTGAGGCAACGCAGTCAACCGCGGGTCTACTCGCGCTTGGTTTCCTGACCGAGAAGCTCGTTACTATTGATGCAAGCCACTCAATCGATATCTGGACCATTGATTATGTTCCGGGCCAGACAGCCGCGGCCTTGGGTCACATCCCTATTCCCGGCCGGGGGGAAGCTGTCATTGGAGTTCAGGCAGTCGAGAAGCCAAATCGTATGGATGCTACGTTTGCTACTTGGTCAGCATCTGGTAATATATCATTCTGGGATAATGAAGGGCAGGTGAAACTGTCAGTAGATATTCCAGTGGACCAGACTGAGCCTGAGACAGAACACGACCCTGTCAATCAGCTTACTTATGCCAGTGTCACAAAATATGGGAGGCTGCTGGTCACTGCCGACCGCCAGGGTATTCTCAAAGTCACTGATACTTACAGTCGAGAGGGATTGTTGGATACTCGAGCGCACTCTTCTGACTGCTTATCTATCAGCATATACGAGGACGAATCCAGGTTCCTTATGGCGTCCTGTGGCAGAGACCGAACGACGCAGTTGTTTCACCGCACATCAACCGGAGGAATCGAGCATTTCCAGACGATCGAGTACGCTGCCAAAGTAGTGCAGGTCCTCATACCATCAGCAGATAGAGTGATCACGTGCTCTATGGACAGGACTATGCAGGTTCACGAGCTGGTCTCTCGTGACGACGAAGCCGACTCTATGGCAGCCATACCATTGAAGGTAATATCTTTGAAGGCATCGCCAGTGTCTATGGCAATGGGGGTAGACGGAAACACGATTTTCGTATCCTGCCTTGATCGGTCCCTCTGTCAATACGACCTGGGAAATGGGCGGCAGATCAACTGTTCCAAATGCTACGACGAGGGGGGTATTGAGTCTGCTGTATTGGACTCACTCTCAGTCGGGCGGTGGTATCCCAAAGACATGGACTTTGTGCTAGGCAATTCCAACACGGATAAAAGTATCCGTCTTTATGAGTGCAGTTCAGGCGCATTTTTGGACCGGGAATGGGGCCACACTGAGTCGATCAATGGAGTAACGCTGATAGACGATGAAGACGGAAGTCGGAAGGTGGTCAGTGTCGCTTCGGATGGGACCATCATGATCTGGACATTGGACCTTAATGATCCTTCGCCACGGTCGATGAGTAGGGACCCATCACCAGCAAAGGAACCCACGACTGGTCGCCCGACGCTCCGCAGGGTTTTATCGAAAGCCGAGCTGGCCGAGTTTCAGCGCCCCTCTTCTGCTGTAAGTTCAGCTGGGCGGCGGTCACCTCCACGAACCCTACAACGAAGGTCATCTCGTCTGGCCCTGAGCGCGAACACATTCAAAACCCCAACTGGTCCCCTACTTAGCAGCCCTGGCCACAACACCATTAACGAGGATACACCGTCTCGACGACCTTCAGAGGGCAGTCGGGCGAGTAGTCCTCCCCAAAGCCCTAAGTCACGGATCACACGACGACCATCCCTGCCAGCTCTGGGGATCACTGCGAAGAAACGCGCTTCGTCCTCAAATCTGCGTAGCACCAATGCTCTTAACACCTCAACAGAACAGACATGCCGTACCCTGCGTGCCTATCGCAAGAAACTCTCATCTGCAGAGCCCATGAGTCAAGAAATGCTGGCTGAACTTGACCAGGAACTCCGACTCACAGCTGCAGCTTTGGGAGACCGTGCCATTCGGAGCAAGGCCATGAACGAGACAGTCTTAAGTGGCCTTTTGGATCAGTACAGCGAAAGATTGGTAACATTACTGGATCAGAAGCTTAAATTGTCCGACCAACCTAGGGAAAGGGAGACTGGGAGCCCGGAGCAAGACAGACCAACAAGTCCATGCGCAGACTCCGGCTCAGGGCTGTCATCATCGCCATGAGATTTGAACGCCATCATTCCACACGTCATTACAGCATTCATTTGAGATTCTTCCGCCTTTTGTTCATGCTCGAGTGAGAACATGTTATCTTCATGCGGGTACACCAGTTACACCACCATTTTACTCCACGGCGTTTCATGGGCTTTCCTTTTGAGAAACGACAAGAGAAATTTCTTCCTTTCTTGAAGGAACGAAGGGAAAGAGAGAGAGAGAGGCCTATGTTCTTTTGGGCCCGACGTGGCTTTTTATTGATACCAGAGAATCGAGACTTGTTTGGGGATGGAGTCTTTGGCGCAATAGGTTACGGAGTCAACCATGTTCCACTTTCTAATCCAAATTCTTTGACGGCCAGAGCTGGATCTCAAGTTCTGCGCCTTTTCTAACCTCATTGATTCTCGAATCGTGGAAAGCGACTGTTTGGCTATTGCTTAATCCTTGCCCGCTGTTGTGCTTCAAGTAGGGTATACGTAGGCAGGTCATCCGATCATCCCGCTGTCCCTTCTCTTTGCCTTTTGCCTGATCGGTCATCGCCCGCCGTATCCTGAGAAGTTTTCCTTAACCTGTGCACGCGCCCACTATGCTATTGAAACGTAAAAAAGAAATTCCGAATCAAGTGGATGCTACCAAAAAACTCCTCGCCAGTACTGTCAGTTGCAGAAATGTAAAGGCAGTGGGAGTCTCCCAACGTCGTGGCTTCCGAGGCAGTTTCCTTTCCACCTTCGGTGATGATTCCTTTTGTAAGATGTTGAGCTAAGCTCCATGACCGACCGCGTGACAGGATGACATTTCCATGTGCCCGCATGGCTGGGCTTCTTCCTTGTTGCATTGAGCATGCTCTTTCTTTTGGAACAGGCTCGGAAGAGGTGAGCGCGTATATAGTCTGTTGTACTAGGGTGTACCCATCGGGATCCATATAGCAACTCGTTCCCAATGACCAAGGCGCACGGGGGTTGCTCCCCACAACTGGAAGAATGAGTCGGTTCAAAGGCCGCCTTCTGCTACTCTCCAAGGGGGCGCGGCAAGGCCTGCTGTTCCGTGGCAGCAGGCCGAACAGGAGTTGTGTATCTGGAAAGACCACAACTATCGTCGCGCCGTAGGGATTTCTGATGGGGATTCTGCCTCTACACGTGGGGTGTGTGTTGGCTTGATCAACCCTGGAAATCCGCTCTCTTAAAGGAGTATACCGTGTCCTGCTTAGGAGCGCTTTGATTCCTGGTGCACTCATGTGTTGCTCTCTTATAATGGCTCCGCGTGTTGTCAACCTCCATTCTCACTCAATGTAGGGTTTCTTCTGACCGCCAACCATACAGAGGCCCAGGGCTCTTAAAGAATCGCGATCGCTGGCAAGGACGATAGAGTGCGCGGGTAGCATGGGATTATTCGGATCGACATGGCTTGCGTCCTTGGCTGCTTGCTCGATGGCATCCATTTCCTCCTTGCAGCCCTGCTGATCCAGGGGACAGATGACAATCGGCTGACGGAGGCTGACGTCACGGGCACCGCTCAGCTGAACCTGACGGAGAATGTTAATTTGTGATCTCGCACAGCATCCACGCCAGGTAGGAAGGACTTACCTTGATGTTCAGATAGAAGTCGATCTTGTATAGAGTAGAGGTCGTGGTGAAGGACGTAACTTCGTACAGCGGAAAGGCAGGCTTTCCGCGCTTGATAATGCCATCAGGGTCGCGCAAGTCTTTCGAAGGGAAGACAAGGCCGATGTTGGTGGCATAACCAGCCTCAGGCATCTTAGTCTTGACGGTCTGAACCTGTTTGGAGAGTTTGTTGATCTTCTTGGTAGGCTCGTCACCCTCTGGGTTGAAGGTGATCTCCTCTTCTATTTGCAGGGTGATTTTATCGATGGTCACGCGCTTGGCCTTGCTAACCCAGTCTGGGTTCGGAGCCAGCTTGATGTACACAGTGATGGGATCATTAGGGCCGTAGCTCCAGCGAGGAAGGTTGATGCCCAGGGACACGACGTTGTCGGCGGTAACAAGTTTCGTTTCTGGCTTATTGTACATGCCAAAGGTGGAGAGGGTGTCGTAGCGTTGTAAAGGCATAGGGAAGCTGTATCGGAATTGGTGGCTGTGGCCTTGCTGGACAGTGACGACGAGTTCGTAGTATGTTTCTGCAGTTCTGCTGGGCAGTTGCAATGAGGCTGGAGGAATGCGCCGGTTGGTCTCCTCGCCCCCGCGCCCAAAGGGAATGAAGAGTACAAAGGGGAGATCCATTGCAACGACAGACTCGGAGTCCTTGCCGCTGGAACAGCGAAAGAGCAGGACCTCTTTTCCGACGACGTCCGTGGTGTCGCGCCGCGGGGTGCCGAGATGCCTCTTGGCAAGGTTGTCTGCATCCGGGTGTATGGTCTCACGACGTTGTAGACATATGCGGACAAGGGAGATGGGTACGGGCATAGAGTAGCCGGCACCAGGTCGTATTTCGACTTTGCCCTCTATGCGCGGCAGCGTGGCCGATATACCCGGATAGCCCACGAGGAAGCTGCTATTGGGAGGCCCCGAGACGCGCACGCTGGCTGGAGCCGCCATGGCGGAGGAGGACCGGAGCGCCAGTGTGACGGTTGTTCAGCTGGTCCCGAGGCCAGCGATGGGCAGTATCAGGCGACAAAGGTCGCATATAGTGCAGGAGCGAGCTCTGGCGGCGAGCAGAGCAGAACTCGAGGGCGGTAGTAGATGGGTATCTATAGCTATGGTTAGACAGTGATGCACTGGAGCTGGGATCAGGCAACTCGGTATACGGAAGCAGGCCCGGGCGGTCGATCGATCGGATCAAGAACTCCACGAAATCACAGTGAGTGAGTCGGGTAGACGGTTTCGAGGATTGAAAGAGTATCGTTTGATATGTCCCGTTGGCGAAGAGGGTTGAGGTCGAAGCTTGTAGCGGCTGGCAGTGATTGTAACGGTGATTGATGGACGACGATGGCTGTGGTGGAAGAGGAGGTGGGGTCGCAATAGCAACGGCGGCGTGTAGTGCGTATGATGGTGCAAAGCAAGCGTACTATACTACAAGTAAGTTGAAGTGAGATTCAGAGAGTCGTTCGGGTATTGTTGGTTGTTAGCAGCGGTGCTATACGGCCAGGATTCAGTGTTGAACCATGGTATGGCCGAAGAAACCAAGCCACCTGCGACGGCGATGGACAAGGAAGAGCTAATATATGTTGTTGTGTTGTTGTGCGGGCGGGCAAACGAAGAAAAAGAAGAGGAGCTGAAGTTGTGCTCTAGTCGATGCCTGCATCCTACTTGTACATAATACTACTAAGTAACTAACTTTACCACCTGTACAGGTACTACTTTGGGGGTTGAGCACGGCGCACGAGCTGAAGCCACAGCGGCACGGAATAGTGACTGCAGTAGGAGGGTCACGGTTTTAAAAAAGCACCATTGGCGCAGTGAGGGCACCAAAATAAGACAGGAGGACCAACGATTACTGCATTATGATACTCACATTAAGAATGGGTGAGGATCCAAGACAAAAACATGCTCCTCGATGCAACCCTGCCTTTGTTTAATCTTAGCTCCGATGGCGGGCAATACAGCAACACACATCCCATCCCTCAAGCGCCTAACATGGCATCATCTCTTGATCGACCTGTCTGTCAGTCAGTGCACCATCATCCACCTCTCGTGTCTACTGGGAGTCCTGCGTAGAGAGGCCGATGTTGTTGCCCAACACATTGATGTCGTGGGAGCATGAGGTTGGGCAGCGGCACCGAAGATCGAATATTCATACAAAGTCATGAATCGGAACGGAACGAAACAACGAACTATGATAAGCGAGGCCGTGCGAGGTCTAGTTTGGGGTCCACTGCACGCGACACCAATTGCGCATCACGGTCATCGCTGAGTCTAAAGTAAATGTACCGTACCGTATTTAGGACCCCCAGAAGCTGGAGCCCCCATACTGGCATCCATACTGGCATGGGCATGGGGTTGCCAGTGCCCTCACTGCGGATGGCTGAGCCACACATGCTGACTCCGATTCAGACTGAGATAGGACCCCACGAAGCAATCACACCATAAGACGCACACCGTACGCGGATGAACCGCGTTTTACCGGACTGCTGTGGAAGCATTTCGAGCGCCATCAGCAACCCTTTGTGTTTATGGTGAGACCGTCAGTGTGAACTCTGTTGACTGTTGACGGAAGAACAGCGCACTGTCTCGGTTGCTCATCCTCGATAACCCTAACCCGGGATCTGCTGACTCATCCTCTCATCTGCAACTCCTTTCGGCTTAGCATCTTCGTTCTTCCAAAAGCTTCACTCATTCATCAGTGTAGCTTCTCGTCAGTCAAGTTTCACGCTCAACTCCACAGCCATTTCAAACGGTGCCATCATTCATAATACCTCACCCAAAGTCCACAACTGAGAAAAGAACATGTCCGTCACACTTCATACGTCCCTCGGGGACATCAAGATCGAGGTCTTCTGCGAAAGCGTCCCCAAAGCTGCTGAGGTTCGATTCACATTCTCAGCTGTATACCTACCTGTTCATGTCCAGTTGCTAACTCGCCTCAAACAGAATTTCCTGGCCCACTGCGCGTCAGGATACTACGACGACTCACCCTTCCATCGCCTCATCCCCAAATTCATGGTCCAGACGGGCGCCCCTGCCAATCCTGCTCCTCCAGAGAACCCCAAGGGTGGGCGCTCCATTTGGGGGGAAGCTTTCGCTGATGAGATTCGTCCCATACTTAAGCACTCAGCGCGGGGGATCGTCTCCATGGCCAACAAGGGCCCCGGAACAAATGGCTCGCAATTCTTCATCTTGTTCGACAAGGCGCCCCATCTGGACGGCCTGAACACTGTCTTTGGCAAGGTCATTGGCGATGAAGGTTTGGCGACTTTGGCCAAGATGGAGGCCGTTGAAGTGGACAAGAAGAGCCGACCAAAGGAACCCTTCAGGATTGAGAAGATTACGATTCATGCCAACCCACTGGCCGGTTGAAAGGTTGGTCCTTGGTGACAGCGAATTCTTGGTTCACTGACGCTGGACCCTCATTCACACATGAAACGAGCGCGGATGCTGCTACAAAGGACAGACAGTATATTCGTGGCGCCAGAAAGAAGCGGTCACCTACCTGGATTCAGCACTTACCTCATGCTTCATTTCATGAGCTGTTTCGATCCTTCAAACTCCTTGAACTAAAATTGCGAGACCAGGGCCCGACCAGCAGACCCTCTCACCTCAGTATAACCTCATAGGCACCTCTCTCTAAGGACCAAACACCATCAAACCTTGATGGAAAATTCCCCTCTTGCTCCATGACCCAGATCATATCCTTCCATCCTCTCTCCTCCATCCTGAACATAACTTCCTTGAACTCCTTTGGGGTGCAGGCATTCAAGCTCCTCGCCTTGACCACATGGCAGACGACAGCCCTTCCCTCCGTTACATACTCCAACTCCAGAAGCAACGCTTGCAGCTCCGGAGTCCATTCGAAAAGCAGGTGACGTTTCTGGGGTGGCATAGACCTCCAGAGATGAGCGCGCATCCATTCTGCCGAAGAGCCAGGGATCATGTCTTCAGAAATTGGAGGATCCGCAGCATATGCTCTTCCATGAGCATGAGCATATGCCAGCGTTTCTTTACGGCTGATGAATTGTCGACGGTACATGCGGAAGTAACTCTTGAAAAGAGGAAAAGCATTGCCGTAATCGTGGTCGCGGGGAGCTATCAGGTCGCCCTCGAGGATTGCCAGGCTCCGCGCTCGCTGGAGCTTTACCTCTGGGTCTACCTGGGGCTCTTCCACCCCGGATGCGGCGCTCAGTACTGACAGCGATTGAAATTGCCGGACTATACCTGGACCTACCTCCACGTCGGTAGTGTGCTCATTCAGGGTGGTAGCTTCGGCGCAAAGTCGCTGGGCTTGCCATTCTTTGGCAGCCTCGATACACGAGTCTTCAAGAGCTGCGGCTGATAGAGACCCGTCACTCGAGAAACTATGCCAAGCGGGAGCAAAGGAACAAGAAGCAGAAGAGCGAGAGCTGTCACTCGACCGCTCAGCGAGCCCCGAATAACCCTCACTGCAACTTGGGTCGCTCCCCATCATTGCTGCCGACCAGTCTGTCTCTGCGGAAAGGGCCGCATGTCTGTACAAGCTGTCCACCTTTGACGCCTCCTCCTGGATCATCTCGTCCAGAGTCTGTGGCTCCCTCAAAGAAATTCGGAGGACAAACGGAACAATCTCCTCGTCATCGCCATACTTGCCTCTCTTGGTCTGAGACACCTCCTCTGTGAGGCCGACTGCCCGACGCATGGTGTTGTTGTCATGAGCGATGAAGTGTGTGTTGACCCGACCCAGCCGAGCGTGGGGAAGGTTGATTCGAAGCAAAGGCATTTCCGAAAGGCAGAGGATGTATGTGACTTACCTTGTCTTTCTCTTCTTCTGTTCAAACTTACCAGCGGCGAGATACGCTCCAACTGTCGCAGAGGGGCCAAAAGCCAAGACCAGCTTGCCGTGTGTAAAAGAAAGGCGGCGCTGTAGATAGAGGATAGATAGTGTAGATGGAAGAAACGAGAGAACCAACCCCGAACACTGTTCAAATCCTCGAGACTCAAACCAGTGACGAAGAAGATTCCTGTTTTCCGTGAAGTGAAGAAGAATACTCAAGCGTAGTCTGTTCACGGCTGGTTCACTCCATACAAGGGGATATATATACGTGCAACTGTGTGATTAACCAGTGTGGGAAGCATCTGTTTGACTACCTACGTATCCAAGGATGCTCTTTTTGAAGAGGGCTTCAGAAACAATGCCACACATAGGCAAGCTCTTTGTTCTCCAATTTTCAATACGATACAGTACAGTTCATAGGAGGAATCTTTGAAAGAGTTCAACTGGGATTGTTAGCAGGGCCGCGTAAGCGTGAGACGGATTTCCTTTGTGGTTGTGCACCTACATCAAAGGAAAAGGAAGGGAACGGAAGCGTGTGTTTTCCGTTTGAATGGAAACTTGGCTGGGCCAACTGCCGCTTTGAGTATGGGAAAACCTGAGACAAGTAGGGACCTTGGAGAGATGACAGCCAATGGATCATCCAATATCTCTCTTTTTCTAACTCTATGGATCAATAAGATATACGTCATCCTTCATCTACATGTCCATCGTCCCATTGTTCATTGAGTGACCTGAGCAAATGGCCCTGTACCGTGAGCATTATGATCTCGCATCTCACACGAAGGGAAAAAAAAGCCAGATCAAAGGAAAGTGTGACACGCCATAGTTGAGAAGTTATGTAATTACGAGCCTCTAGCGCTTGTATCATCATCATCTGTGTGAGACCATATGTTTCACCTGCTTGTCCTCTTCTCCCCATGAAAGTCAAAATCACGAGTTATTCTCGCAGAGAACAAAAGGCCTTAGCGCCGAAGAGGAAAACCGAGGATAGTAAAGTTGCAGATTGTAAAACGTTGAACCGCCTATGCCGGAAGCCATTTGTGGAAGAAAATCTTTTCATCCCACTCTCCGCCGCTTGTTGCCTCCACTGTTACCAGTCATCCCCATGCCGCTGCCGCCCATAAAGTCCGTCCTAGGAATCTCCTCTGTATTCGCTGGACTGGGGGTGTTATTCCTGCTGCCACTTCCAGTAGTGGTTGCTCCCACTACGGGGATCTCGAGTCCACCGCCCGCGGTCGTGACTGGTGGCATGCCAGTAGTAGGGTCATTAGTCCCGTCAAGATTGAAGTTGAAGTCGTTAGCATCCCCAAAGTTCTGATCATTCAAGAAAGCATTACTGTCAAAGAACTGATCAAAGTCCACTCCCCCGGAAGGATCGAAGTAAGTATCACCTCCCGGTACTGCAGAAGAATCACTACCCAGACCAGGGATTCTGCCAGATGGACTAAGAGGGCCAAGCAATTCGCTGAGCTCATTGATCCTAGCCGCTTGTTCGCTCTGTACTCTTTGAAGCTCGGCCAGGTCGTTAGCATTACTGCCGATGTGGTGGAGGGAAGGAGGAGGCATGGCCGGAGAGCGCATGATCGGGGAAAGGGATGGCGGTGAGGGTTGTGGAGATAGGGCGCTGTTTGGTAGATTCGGCGTTTCCGTTTTGATCGGTGTTGAGGCTGCAGCGGGCATGTTGGACATGTTCGCTCCTGCAGACTGGTTCGCCATGAGGCTGACAAGCTTCCTTCGCTGATCGCTGTCCAGAGAATTCGGAGCGTTGGCGACCAATTCCTCTGCTTCGGGTAGATCCATGCCCGAGGCGTTAGTAGCGTTATGATCGTTGATGATCTTCATCATCCGCTCTTGAGGATTCGACTCCAGCTCCTGCCGCAAGCTCGGTGGTGTCTCAGACGGCGAGGTCTCGAATAGCTCTGTAACATGTCCCATTTGCGGGTTATGGCCGCCGCCGCCGGTGTGATATTGCGATGGCGTTGCGGAAGAAGCTCTGCTCTGCGACGAAATCCGGCTCGCAGCCTCAGGGATTGGTGGCAACAGCCCTCTAGTCCTCTTTCCACCTACATACGAGGGATCGACCTGACTTTGGACAAAGTCTCCCAGATCCACAACGTTGCCCGTAGCTTGTTGACCGCCTTGACTGGACATGAGGCTAGAAATGATGTCGCCGACGTTCTGCGCATTACCTCCTTGGTCCTCGAGCGTCTTCCTGAAGACGTTAGCGAGGAAGCTGAGGATGGCGTTGATGGAGTTCTGGTGTCGGTCATGCTGTGTCTGAAACCGCATTGCTTGGTTGTACAGCTGGTCATTGTTGCGCTGTAGACGATTGAGGGCACCTGAAATGAAGCTTTGTTGTTCCCGCAGTTTCGCCAACTCTTCTCTTATGACCGTCAGCTCCTTCTTCTGAAGTGGTTGCTGTTCCCCAGATGGCAGGGCGCGGCCTGACTGGGCATCGTTGGAAACGGGGTTCTGCTGAGTCTGATTGCCGGCCGCTTCCTCGTCGCTATCGTTTTCCGCGTCGGCGCTCTTACCGCCTTTCTTCGGTTTGCTACCGCTTTTGGGCTTGTTGATGAGCCAGAGGAGATTCGGATGGCCCCTGCGGAAGTAGGGGTTAGAGTATTCGCTTGGGCTCTTGTTCTTTCGTTCGCTCGCCCGCATGGAGTTGTCCGATAAGCCCACGCGCTTGTGAAATCCATACATGTTGAGCTGTCGTACGAACGAGGCGTAGTTGTTGTGCTTGAAGAGTTCTGGAATGAGCGTCTTTGCGAATTCGTCCTCATCCAGTACGATAAAGGAGTCACCCTTTTCGGACCACCGAATGAGCTCCTCATTCTTACCCTCCTCCAGAAAACTGTACAAGTCCAGGTTAGCATGCAAGACCTAAATGAAACTAAGAAGTCATCATTCACGGCGTTCGTAGCTCTCACCTGCTCAGCTTCTGCACAAATGGGGGAATAGTCTTCCGCTTCCCTTGTGCTTCTCTCTTGGCCTTCTGCGCCTTCTCCTCCAAGACCTCAATGCTATCGGCCTCAGCATGATCATCCGGCAAGCCTCCGCCTTGTGGCACCAACGCACCATCATCCCCTAAGAACGAAGACCATTGCCCATTGGCATCATAGGCACCGGTGGTTGGCACTAATGCGTTAATCGGCCGCCTCGCCAGTGTGTTCGACGGTTGTTGCGGTGTGGCGGCGAATGATGTGAGATCGTAAGGATTAGCCGCAGGCACGCCGGCCCCATCAATATATCCGTTCACATCGCCATTAGCGTTCCACCTCATGAGCTGGTCGTTAGCCGCGTTAACGGGACCATATGTCTGCTGGGGAAAGGTCATTTGGTTGGAAGCACCCGGCGCGGCTCTCTTCCTAGGATTGGATCCTGACATGGGCTGAAATATGCCCACGCAGGTACAGGGATACGGGTTTTTTTTTTCAGGTGATGGCTGGTCGAGTTCCACAATGCCGTGAAAATCCGTGTTTGATGGAAAGAAACGACCGAAAACGAAAAGTCCTCGGGGTGGCCTGCGAATGGCAGCAATCCAGATTTGCCGTCAGGTCGCCACTGGTCTGGGAGTCGCGTTGCCAGGAACACCACAGCCTGGGTTGTCCAATTCAGATTTCCCAGCAAACAAGCGCCTTCAAATGAAACGCCTTTGGTCCTCCGTCAGCCCGAGTGACGGGCAGCGCGGTGTGTGGTGGTCTGATCCGCCAGGGCTAATATCTCTGTCGGTCGAGGAGATGCCACCTGCGACCACCGCCGATGTCTCAAGTTCGCCGGTTTCTTTGTGCCGCTGTCCAGAAATGCCCTTGAAAGCGTGATGTTAAGTGGTGAGAGGCTTAAATCCGCCTCAAGGCTACGATGTAGGCAGTGGCCGCCTCCGCCAATGGTTGCCTCGGGGGCTGCTGCTGATCTGATGCGTCGCACGTACCCAATGGCCAAGCTCAGTTGTCCCGATTGTTAAAGGAGCCTCGGCTCTAGTATGTATTGCGCACAGGGTCCCGTCGTCAATCGGTTGCTTCGCCGGGGTTGGATACTACAGGTGAGGTCTGCAGGTATGACAGTAAATGGTGGTGTCAAAAAAAAAAGTCGAATGTTTGTTGGTTTGCTGTATTTCTCGAAATGGGCTGCAACGCTTGCACATCTTTGCCTACCAAGTCGAACGTGGGCGGACTTTCCTGGCGGACCATTCGCGGCGGGACGACAAGTTTGAGCCCCACCTCGCTTCAATTCCGGAAGCCAATGAAAATCGCAGAAAGGGATATGACAGGCCCACTTCACGTGATGATAAGCTGCCGGATATAGCTTATCGCGGGATGCCGTCACTGATGCTGCTTTTCATGGGAAAATGCACGAAAGGCCATGTTCGGTAAATTCGATGGATGGATGCTCGATGCCCTCAAATCCCCAGAGCAGGATTGCCCACCATACTCCAGAAAGCAACAGCACCATCTGCGACATACGTATGAGCAGATTCAGCCTCGATCTCATTGTATCTCATGACTCCTAAACCAAGCTGGCGCATCAGGCCACATCTCCAGTTTCCCCACCAGATGACGATGTAAATCCGTCACTTGTTCACAATTATGAGAAGCGAAAAAAAAAAAAGCTCTAACTTCTTGCGCTATTATTCCAGACCCAACTGACTTAACTCCAGACTAGAACATAACGCATATCCACTTCTCACCACGTCGTCCAGACCGCTTGCGTAAAGCCAAATAAACAAGACAAGACACGGACTTTTTAACGCGCCCCTCTGCCGCCCAGCGATGCCGCTTTCGCAAGCTTCGCGTTCCTAGCCTGATCCCGCCCCTGATCCCATGCTCTTCCGGAGCTACCTCCGGCCCTGTCCGCCCGCCGTTCCTCCTTGATTGTTCTGGCTCTCTCCCTGGGGTCGATCACTACCAGTTCTTCCTCTGCCTTGCGACGGTTCGTCAGATCCTTGCCAAGACGATCAGCCGCGAAAGTGAGTGTGTGTGACATCCAGCCCTCGTCATCGCTTTCCTCTTCTTTCTCTTGCTTGTCCCAGGACGTGCAGCTTTGGCAGTTGGCGATGAAGTGAAGGTCGCATAATTCGGCCTCATCGTCCCCCGCTGCTGTCTTAGAGTTGGTTGTCAGATCACCCTCATCGTTAGTAGATCCGGCCGGATCTTCTTTGCCCTTAGATGGAGGTGCACGCTGAAGCCGTGACTGGAAGTCCTTAAGCAATTTCAAGGCCTCTTGCTCCTCCGCTGCTGTTGCATTGACATGACCTGGCCGCCTTTTGCGAGCTCGCATAGATGTCTCCGGTATCATTGACTCCAGCGCAGACTTCTTTGGCTCCTCCTTTTGTTGGTCCTTATGTACAGTTCGTCGCATCGACGCCTTTAGAGCCGCCAATTCCTCGTTGGCCTTTTCTAGAGCCGTCTTTTCCAGCTTTTTGGGCTCAGGCTCCGGTGATTCCTCCTCGTAGTTCGTCTTCTTCCGTGATGGTGATGCTGATGATGCTTGTGGTGCTGGCTCCGATGCCTCCCTTGTGGGCAGGCTTCTTGTTGGTGATTTCCTTTCTTTAACTTTTGCCTTGTCTGACTTGGGCTTTTGCGGTACTTGCTCTTCCGCCTCGTCCTCCATAACAATACGGGTATCAAACTTCTTCTTTTTCAGAACCGGCATATCATCATCCGCTTCTTCATCGCCAAAACTTAGCAGCTGCTTTCCACCTTTCCTCTTCTTTTTCTTTTCCTTTTCCTGTGCAACAACTCCTTTCGAGGAAGTATGCGTTGCTACTCTTTCCCTTTTCTTCATGTCTTCAAACGGGTTGATCAACACATCAATCTTTTCTACCTTTATTGGGTAGAGCGGCCGTTCCGCTGCAGCGTCCACATCGACTTCACCAATCTTGGCGAGATTGTAAATGGTATCGCCAGCGACGCGTCCAAACATTGTGTTCTTGCCATTGAGCTCTTCCGCCTTGTCGAGCGTGAAGAAAAACTGGCTGCCGTTGGAGTCTCTGTGCCCATCGTTTGCCATCCCGAGTAGACCACGGCGATTGAACTTTAGTCGCGAATGAAACTCATCCTTGAATCCGACACCTTGAGGTCCGGCATTGCGGCCTCTGCGCTCGTCCATAGGCCATGGATCAAGATCGCCGCTGAGAGCGCCGTTATCGAATATCGATTCGCCTCCATTGCCTGTGCCTGTTGGATCACCTCCCTGGAGAATGAAATTCGGCACCAAACGGTGGAAGATAGTTCCGTCGTAGTAGCCATCGAGCGCGAGCTGGAGGAAATTGCGACAGGTCAATGGTGTCTGCTTCGCGAAGAGTTCGACCGAGATCTCGCCCAAAGTCGTATGAATGATTGCAGACCCCGTGGGCTGGGGTTCGAGATTGTAAACCGACGACATCGCAATGATTGGCGTAGGCGTTGCTGACTGTTTGACTTCAGTCGCTGGTTGCTTCTTCGCAAACTTGCCTTAATGATGAGGCGGGTTTGAAGCAATAGGATAGTTCTTGAACATTGCCAATCGATAAGAGCTGTCTAACCCTAACCCTATAATTGTCATCAACTACCCTCTCTCCCAGGATGGCTTGATTCACGACAGGAATGAGAGGACTGGTAATTACGTTTTGCCTTGAGTTGCGCTACCCAGAATCGTGTTGTATACAATATAGAGCCAGAATCTCCTTTGTATCGTGAGATATACGCGGAAACCACAGCCATGTCGACCTTCAATCTGTCATTCCTCCTTTCTTTTAATACTCCTCGTTGAGAATCTTCTTCAACCCAGCCATCTCGGTTTCCAACTTCACGATATTCCTCTGGCTTCCCATGAGCTTGCCCAAAAGATGCCTTACTCGTTCACCGGTCTCTGCCGTTTGGTTTGGAAGCGACCCTAAGAGTGACAACTCCGTCTCTACTGCCTCAATACTTTTACCTTCCACCTTCGCCTGTTCCGAGAGAACTGCCAGATCCATCTTCGCGCGGAGTACACGATCATTCTGCAGCACTTTGAATGCAGCTTGATGGAGTGGCTTGCCGGCGCGGATAGTTTGTGGACGTCCTTGATAGTACGTAACTGAGATCAACTCGGCACTAGCGAGAGCCTCGATAGCTGCCTCGCCGTCGGTGGCGGACTTGGTAAGGGATGAGGAGAAAGTTGGTGACAGGAGAACCTGATTGTATCGGAGCGTTGGGTTGTGCGCGAGACTCTTGATGAGTTGCCAAGCCTGCTGCTTAGACCAGGTCTTTTCCGTCTCGCCAACCTTGCCAAGGAGGAACATCTTGACGATATCCGTAGCGCTCTCATCCACAATCTCGCTGACGGCCTCTTGAGGGCTCTGGCCAGTCTTCAGTCGGCGTGCCAAAAACTCCAAATCTGTTAAACGACCACCAAGCGTCTCGATGCCTTGATCTAGTCCAGCCAGATCAGGCATTTTGAAAGGCTTAGTCTCCTTCCCTTCCTCCTTCTCCTCCTTCTCGCTGTACTGTTGCTCCTCTTTGAGTCGGCTTAGGACGAAGTTTTTGGCAACTTCGGGGTCCAAGTCACCGAGAGAAAGTGACCTGAAAACACGGTCTGGCAAGGCCTTGGTTAAGGGCTTGAGTGAAGCATCGTTGGTGAGGAAGATGACATGTGCCACATTGTTTTGGACTATTGAAGCCGCCCACTCCGCGATTTTGTCGTTGATCAGTGCCTTGTCGTCGTTCTTGTGCATGAAGTTATCAATGACAACTACAGGCCGGCGTTCAGGGTGTGATTCTAGATAAGCATCTTCAGAGAGGTTGGCGTCGGCATCTTTCTTGCTTCGTCCCTCAAGCGCAACTTCTTTGAGCGCCGAGCCAGTTGTGTGCAGAATCTTGCTAAGCTGAGAGTCTAGTGTCTCGGAGAAGCCTGCCTTGACACCTGTCGTGCTCTGCACGGCCAGGTCGACCATGCTGCTTATGCTATTAGCCCAGGAGAAGACCGGCCTGTATCCAACTGCGGTGGCTAGTCTCCTTATCGTGCCCGCTTCGCCCCTGGCTTCGATGATGGGCTTGCAGTCAACCTGAAGCACGTTTCTGCGCCCGGCTAGCGCTTGCTCCATGACCATTTCGCTCTTGCCCGAGCCTTTAGGGCCGGTCACCACAATGAAGGTATCCGAGCTTTCTGCCACCCAATCCTGCAGCTGTTCGATCAGTTCACGCCGATGATTCCACACAGTCTCATCTCCTTGCTCCTTCTTCTTGGTGAAGGAGAAGTTGTCGGTCTGCGACTTGAACCACTTGTAAACTCGTGACTCGGTGAAGCGAAGGGAATGCTGGATGTGTAGCCTGATGAAGAACTGCCGGATCGGGTCGAAGATAACAACAGATATACCGGCGAGCAAAGCGGCAACGATAGGGATGACAATGCGGGGATGGTTTGAGATCCAGTTCCATATGCTGTGCGCCTTGACCCTCTTTTCGTACGATATGCGCAACCTGGTACCCGTCTTGCCGCCACCCATTGCCTCATCAACGATAAAGCCATGCATACAGTTTCGAGACATGATCGCGTCCCTAATTAGAGGGAACATAACCTGAGCGTACCGGGGAGTAACTTTGGAGTCGACAGGCTGCGGTATAATGTCCGCAATTTTGCCATACTTTCGGAAAAGCGAGTATAGCGTCTCTTCCGAGAGCTCTTCGGGGGTTTGTCCAGGCTCTGGAGGGACGAATTCGACCTTGATCAGGCTTGAGGGGAACCGATAAAGATCCTCAAGCCATGGTGTGCCTTGAACCAGGCGAGCACTGATGCCGCGGAAAGGGTTGAACCACGGCTTGAGTGGAGATTGTTTTAATCGCTCGAGAAGCTGACCTGCAAGCAAATGGTATTAGCATGAGGCATCACATCAGCTCATCAGTCGCTATGTCCATACTTTCAATAGCCGCCGGATCGACGTCGGCACTGTGGCGAAATTTGACGAATGCACCCCCATCTTTGAGTCTTGGTAGGATTTCTGTGACCTTCAGGGACATGTCATCCGGGATAGAGGTCTTGACCAGGCGGATGGGATCCATGACGCCCAGTGAGGAGTTCTCAAAGCGCCGGACAAGGTCGGTCAGATCGTAGTCGGTCCTCCATGGCCATGCCAGGATCGGGCTTAGTTTAAGCGGAAAGAGATCTATCGAGGACCATAATTAGAGCTGTGCAAATAACTTCGATCCCATTGGGGTTGAAACTCACTGTCGAAGAACAAAACAGACTCGTTGGAGTCAACAGCAATGTGACCGCTATCCTTCTCCTCCGGCAAGACCTGGATGGTGTTCGTTGCAACGCTCTCCCAAGCACGTTGCGTGGGAGACAGCGCAGTCCGGTGAAGCACGACGTGTCGGAAGTGCGGTTGGATCCTGGAAGCAGCCGATGGTGAAAGCAGGGCTAACGGTCGGCGCAGGGCCAAACTCGTTGAGTGTATTGGCAACATGTCAGACGCGACGATCTACACATGCCTCTGAGATGTCGGCCAAGTGATGGGGGGGAGGAGCAGCTCCAACGTTGTGTTCTAGGCTGTGAAGCTGTACGATTTGAAGGAACTATCATAGAGCTGAAGCTGTCCACGATCGAATGACGTGCATCGGTGGGCCTACAGTGCTGGGCAATGGACTTAGTGGATACCTTAGGTGCAAAGAAAAGCCAACCCCCTCCCCCGCTACGGGCCATTACTGTAGGCACTAGGCACATCCTGGCGTCGATTCACATCGCACGCCTTTCCCCTCCAACCTCCAACCAAGGTCCAACCAAGGTACGGTTCCTGCAAGGTTTATATGGGCTGTGCTGGATCATGATTATGTGCTAGTACTGCCGAGACCTGCAGAACGTCAGTTCGTACACACCATCTTTCTTTCTCCCTCTCGCTTGATCACTCCTTCATTGGAAGCAATTCTTGCGCGAGTTAGGCACTATAGTAACTGCGGAAACTCAGCCTTTATTACCTTCGTCCTGAGAGTGCGAATGCAAGAATGCCTAACGAAGGGTAGGGTCGTTCTACTTCAATGCAAGGGCGAACGAACGAACATACATGGACGGATAAGAGTATGACGGAATACTCCCTCCTCTTCAAGCGAGCAATGAGCTGATGGCACAGAGCCACGGGTACCTCCCGTTAAGGTTCAGCTTTGTCGCAAAGCACCAAGACCTCCCTCGTCTAAGATGCCGCCTAGAGCTCGGCCGGGCTTATGCGCCAGGTCTTCTTACGCAACCCATCTCACAATAGACTTCCAATTATACGCTTTAGCCATTGCCTCACAGGGCTCGTGTTTCCCTATGCTTCTGTTCTCCTTCGCCTTATCTTGCGCGTCCTCCTTCTTAACCCCCCTCCAGACCCCCTCCCTCATCCTTTTATCTCTCTTCACCCATTACTAACCATATTCAATTATGTGAATGCCCTCAAGTCCCTAACAATGGCACTATGCCAGTATCCGGCCAAGCCGGAAATGTATGGACTTGGCATTCGCATCTCCTTCTATATACAATGGGCTGGCCTCGTCATCCTCGACTACCTGTCGACAGAAGACCTCTACCCCATACGCCTACTGGCCATTCTTCTGTCTGCTTCCGTTGCTCTTGGTCTCATCATCCAGGTCGCTCAGAGTCAACTGTTCCCCGCTGAGATTTACATTGTCCTTCTTCTCGCGGTCGGAACGTACCTATTTCTTGTCCCGATCTACATTTGGCGTGCACTTACATTGTGCAATCCTTACTGGAACCCACGACGGTGGTCAAGAGAACGACCTGCGCCAATCTACAAGCTCCTCAATTTCCTGCTCGTTGTTCTCTTCGCTGGCGTCGGTATCTGGTTCTACACAACCTATCTTCCCGGCCTTTCCGATGGGTCGTGTTCGCAGTATGGCTTCTTCTTCGGCCGTGTGTCGCTCCGAAACACCGTGTACATCGCTTTCAATGCCATGCTATACATCATGATTGCGATCGTCTGTGTGGGCATCCTCCTGATGAATGCTGGCTGGAAGATTACCGTTTGGGCCAAGACTCGCCGGAAGCGCAAGACGCGGTAAGCAGAATCCCTCCTACAACACCAGAGGACGATCCTGTGGAAACTGAACGTGTATGGCCAGTTCATCGCATGTGTTCAATATGCACCTGCTGCGTAGTTTCTTCAATGCTGTCGTGCTTGGTACCCTCATCGCTGCAGTCGAGCTTACCGTCTCCTACAATGGCCTCAATGCCTCCAACAACGTCAACACCCTAGCACAGACGATTCCTCTTGTCCTCAGCGCAGGCATTGTAGGCCGTGCAATTATCAAACAGTTCATCCCAGAACCCGACGACAGCAGCGATGAAGGCAGCTTGAGTGATCGTTCTCATCGTTCCCATCATTCCCATCACCATCACCACAATCATCATCATCATCACCGGCGGCGGAGTGGCACAACCACCACAAGGACGAGAGTTACAAAAACCACCATCATAGACGAGGAGGCAGGAGGTCCACCGCCTCCTCCGCCCGTCGTGATGAAGTAATGAAGGATACAAGGCAGACACGAGGTAATGACTTTTTCTAGCTACGCGAGACGGATAATGTGCCATATGAATGTACGACTTCACGAAGGTGGACAAACTAATAAACCAAGTCCCCAAGGAGCGAAGATCGGGGTTTTATGTAATAGTCTAAGCTGCTTGATGTGTTAAATGAACGAATTTTGATTTGGCTTTCTCCAGGCTTATCATCATTACATGTCACTGACAAGTGTACTTGCTCGTCTGCCGTACTTAAAGTGCTTACAGGAACACCGCGTAAGACCCCAGCGGAGCCTGAACGCGCCCAGCCCATGAAATACCACCCCACTGAAACTTGAAGCTACTAACTTCCCAGCTTCCCCGCCAAAAGTAAACAATCTCCCAACTTTCAATCTCTCGACCACTGCAGTCAAACCCCCTCGTACCATTTCCACCTGACATCCGGGAACCCTCTCCCCAGACGACCGATTGTGACTGTTTACTTGATTTAACACTCCCCTACACTCGGCCGCACGCTCATCCGCCGACGCCATGTCCGAGAAACCTCCAGCGAAAGAGAAGGACAAGTCCAAAGTCCACAAGCTCTCTCTTAAGGGGAGCGCCAAGCTTGTTGCTGAATTTGTACGTGTCGACGCAGAAATCCAAGAATCCCCGAAGCTTTTGTGTCTCCTGGGCTGACACTCTGCAATAGTTTCAATACTCGATTCACACAATTCTGTACGATAGCGAAGGACGATGAAGGGGGTCGAGAAGAGGGGGGAAGTGGTCGGTCGTGCTGACCATGGATTTCATAGCTTCCAAAGAGGTGTATACCCAGCAGAAGACTTCACAGCGTATGTCTCCAACGAACCTCACGATCCCTTTTCCCTCCGAGATTTCGACTAATCATTGTGTCACAGCGTCAAGAAGTATGGACTCAACATGCTAGGTTCGCCTCCCCATCCTGCTCCTGCTCCTCCTTATTTCGAAACTCCCATACCAGACCGGGGTAGAAGCTAACAACCTCGGGGGTGACACAGTCTCGGCCGACGACCAGGTCAAAGCCTACATCAAGAGGATCATGTCCCAACTCGACAAATGGATGGTCGGCGGCAAGATCTCCAAGCTCGTCATCGTGATCACAGATAAGGACACGGGAGAACGTGTCGAAAGGTGGCAGTTTGATGTGCGTTTGCCCCAGCCCTCCCTCCCTTCTCCCTCGTTCTAGAGCTGTTGATCCGGAGTGGGTTCTAACCTTTCTTGCACCCCCTGCCTCAGGTCCAAATCTTCCAACCAGTCAAGAAATCAAAATCCTCAAAATCCTCATCCGCGCCTTCGACCGATCAAGAGAATGCCTCCACCCAATCGGGAGCAGCAGCCGCAAACACAGCCGACAAGACCGAAGCGGAGATTCAAGCCGAAATCGCTGCCATTTTTCGCCAGATTACGGCCTCTGTTACCTTCCTGCCCCAGCTGTCTGGCGACTGCACCTTTAATGTCTTGGTCTACGCCGATGCGGATTCAGATGTGCCAGTTGAATGGGGTGATTCTGATGCCAAGGAGATTGAAAATGGCGAGCGCGTTCAGTTGAGAGGCTTCAGTACGTCGAATCATAGGGTCGACACCTTGGTCAGTTATAGGTTGGGGGATTGAGACTCGCCTGACAGATCATAGAACGGTTTCGTGAGCATATGAGCCGAATTCGGCGTTCCAGGCGTTGACCAGCTGGTCATCACATTGCAAGGTCTCACGATCGAATCTAGAGCAATTGGATTGTTTGTTATTGCCTTTTCATGAACGCTGCTCCGATGAAAACCCTGGCTCCTTGTCTCATTCCACTTTCTAGTCATCTTCCCAACACCTTGTCATGCTCCAGGTTCTACTTTTTCTTCCTTTCATGCCCCTGCCCAATGCAACATCATTCATTCATGTGTCCTCGAAACCATAAAAAAACAAGCAAATGTTCTTCAAGTACGCTTAAAGAAGTACACGTAAGCGAACTTGCGCATCTCCTCAACGTCGTACGCTTCCACTACCTTCTCGTCATTAAACAGCACCCACTTCGGACCATCAGCGAGCTGCTTCCGAATGAACGCCACATAGTGACTGTGTATGTCAGCATGATATTTCAGGGGTGAGACATTGTAGGATGGACTCACCCAGCATGGATGCTTGTTCCTTTGTGACAAACGATTGACTGCAATTGGAAATTGGCAGGCAAATCAGCACTGCCGGCTGGCTCCTTGGCCTCGGCTGCAGTTGGAACAGACTGGCTTCCAGCAGCATCGTCATCAAAGAGACCTTGGTCGTCAGGGTGACTGAAGAGCCACTCTACAGCGCGCTCCACGTCACCCCCCGTCTCCTTGAGAGCCTTCTTCGCCTGTGGTGCTCCGAAGCCCATGGCACCAAGCATTTCGATTTTCTCAGGGTCAGCAGTGTTTCCACTGCCACCGCCTCCTCCAGTTGTGGTGCTAAAATCGAGCGGCTCGTCGATGTCTGGATCTTCCATGTGACTGAACAACCACTCCATTGCTGCGTTGGCGTCAGAGTTTCCAGTTGCGTGAAGAGCCCGGACAGAGCGGTTGTGGGTGCAGCCCATGGCCTGGAGCATCTCTAAGGCGGTCTCATTCGGGGTCCACACAGGTGCTGCTTGCTCCGGCTCGTCCGGCAGCAATTCCTCTGAAGGCTGATGCCCCTTGGACAAGTACGCATCAAGGGCAAAAGGTTCGTCGGGGACGATGACGGGAACGTCAACCTTGATTGGAACCCAGTTGACAACGGTCATCTTGCGTGCGTTCAGTACGAGAACCCCAGGGAATGTCTTAAACAACGACTGTTTCAAGTAGCCATCCTTGCTTCCGCAAGAGGAACAGGTCAGCTCAACTTTTTCAGCAGAGGTCAACGTGTCCAAGCATTCCTTCAGGGTGACAGCTTTGTAGACCTCGATCGGGTTACCCTCCGCATCTTGCCCTGGCTCCTTCTCCAATGGCACATCAATGAAAATGTTGTCCTGCTCATTGCTACTGTAGCGAACCTTTTTGCAACCCAAACATTGTAGACGCTGCTCTAGAACAAAACGGAATGGGTGTGTCGGGTCTCTCTTGCCTTGGGGGTGAGGTGACCTAGTAATGAGTTTGAAAAGGTGTTGAAGGAACTCTAGTGCATCCTGTTGTCGCATGGTTGAGAACTCCTCGTGTCCCCGTCCGATGAGATGCTTGAGCATTGCCGGCGCAAGTCCCTTCTGGTGTGTCACACCAGAGTCCTCAGAGACAACGTCAGGCACTGCATATCGTCCAGACCAAAGGCCATCAGCCATCTTCCTCATCTGTGTTTCGAGATCGGCGGCAGGTTCATCAACTATCGGTAGCTCCTCGGTAGGCAGGTAATAACGTTCTTTGAAGGACGGTATGTCGAAGAGACATTGGACAATGCTGGCAAGGTAACAGCTGTTACCAAGATTCTTGAGGCCAGTCAACCCCGGCCCCAGCAAGGGTTGAAGCGCCTTGCCATCCTCTGTGGTCATACTGAAGTCCCACTTCAGGTTTTGCTCGATCTGCATCTCCGTCAAACTCTTCTCCGTCTTCTGGCGTTCAGCCAACATGATTCCCCAATGTGCAAGGTGTTGGCCCAAGTTATCGTCGATGCGCTCCTCGTCACACTTGTAGCAGTAGACGTCAGCAGTGCCTTCAGGGGTAATGGACCCCAGTTTGACAGCCACGCCATGCCCCGATTCATCAGAGTGACCAAGAGCGTGGGAATTGCCATCAACACCACCCATCTGCCTGCGACCACAACCTAGGTTGCCACAATCCAGACAAAGCCACAGATTCTCCTTGAGGTCGCAAGCATAGCAGTGACCCAAATCGCCTTGCTCTATCCGCCTCGGCGCTTGCTGTTGCATCAACAGGATATGCTCGCAGCTGGTGAGTTCCTGCTCCCAAGCTTTCACCTCCTCTTTCCGAGAGAATGTGTTGGCTTTCATGATTCCATCGACGATCGGGGCCAACTTTGCGTTCGCAGCGTCGAGTTCCTTTTCACACTCAAGACACTTTACGGCAAGGGCTGTATCATATCGGTCCTCTTCAGTTTCGGCAGCGATGGCAAGCTTGGACATCTTGGCGGGCGGCTCGTCGCGAATGACCGTCTTTCGAGTCCGGCGAATGTTGAGGGTCAGAGGGTGGTTGCAAAGAGCACCATGGAGTTTGTTATGGTGCCTGTCGCCAGCGCAACCACCATTAAAACACTGAAGGCAGACATCGATGCCGTCCACATCGTCCTGGCAGCTCCATAGTCAGAAGGCATTCACAAGCTGCATTGTGGTAGTAGCAGGGTCCATGGTTCATGACTGACAAGGGAATCGAAGCACTGGGTACAGTCCTCTCTATACACCGACTGCGCTGGAGTTGGGGGGCTCAAAGCTGCTCCATATCAGCATGGTCTCACGGGAGAGCCTCGATGCCTCAGACCACAGATCTGGGAGCAACCCTGCGTATGGTGATCGCGGGGCACCGCGGGGCAAATATGACGTACAGACAGCCTCAAGATGTGGGCAAGTCATAGTTCTGACGATGACTTGCTGAAGACTCCGTTGCTCAACCTTGGCCCTAGCTTTCAAGTGTGATATCGGACAGGTAGAGCTTTGAAATGCAAATGTTGGAAGACGGTCGGTTGGTTGGCTAACGTAATGGCGGGGCAGGAGCTTTCTGAAAGCTGCTGTTTCCAGTGCAGTATTACCATCGAGGGCGCGGAACTCTAGGCAGCTGCCCCGCCACTCAAGACCACGTCACAGTGGATCAGCAGGCTACCGTGTATTACTGGGGATCCGTTCAAAACGGATCTCATGTTCTATGGCAGTACCCTACAGCTACGATTGTATATCGTAATATCACATATCGGTATCCTATCCTTCAGGGCCGATTACAGGGAAGTCAAGGAGAAAATTAGGGGTATCTCGTACTTTAATGTGACTTGTGTGTATATTGTCTTACTCGATTCCGAGCTGTTGGTATAATTTCTTGGAACCTCAAGTGAAAGAAAGTAAGCTCAGGCTTCACTATGGTATAGGGTATGCGGTGTTGTCGCTTGGGGACAATCCGCTCCCCCCCCCCCCCCCCCGAACAACATAAATAATTGTGGTAGTAACGGGATTTTACACAACATCACTATTGGAGAGTTTGAGGCTGACGTGGTATGACACTTTCCTACTTACTGACTGTGCTATTCTACCATAGTCACCAAGGTAGTCCATAGCAGTTTTGTTGGTATTGGACTAGAGTCTAGGTTGACGCAAAGCGGTCTCACGAAAGCCTCTTTCCCCCCCTGATATTCACATCTATCACAAGTCATGCTGGATCCTTTGGCCTAATGTCACCTTCATCAACATCAACATGAACCCGCTTTTAGTGTAGTCCTCGGCTGCCACCTTCTGCAGATTCTTTCGCTCAGTGAAACCCAGCCCAAAGGTTTCTACACAGTAGACAAAACCCCGTCGTTCTGTTCAGCTGGCGCTGGTCCAGTAGCACTCTCGTCACCCTTCGCCTGCTTGCGCTTTGCCCAGCCACGAAGACCCGGGACTCGCGAGGCAAGGTTGAGGATCTGGGGTCCCAATGGTAGGTGGCCAGTGCGCTCCTCATAGAACAGGCAGCTGATGGCGACGATGAGGGCCAACCAGTAGATGTTGTACGCAAGCACTGATCCGTAGGTGGCCGAGTTCTCCCATCCCAGCAGGGCATTGAAGACGTCCCATCCGTTATCCGTCTCCGCATTGCAGCAGTTCACGTGCCAGACGGATTCGCGAATGTCATAAGACCCTGGTCCACTGCCGACCTCAGCAACATCGCTGCCCACTTTGTTGGCAAACGCGTTGTACTGCAGATCCCACACAGCCTTCGAGAACATGCCTGCGGCTATCAGATACAGCACGCTGGTTGAGGCGATGAGGAAGAGTTGGATCGACAGCATGTTGCCGCCTCGGTAGAGAAAATAGCCGATCAAGATAGCGGCGATGGCTCCGCAGATGACAGGAAGCGGGAAGGCGCTGGCTGGCAAGCTCAAAGAAACACCGCCAATGAACACAACTGCCTCTACTCCTTCTCGCATGGTAGTGATGAAGGGTAGGATGAACATGACGTGACGTCGCGACCAGTCGCGAACCCAGGGACCAATGCCAAACAGATGCTTGCCGTCCTTTGCATGGAGGCTTCGAGTTTTCTCGGCGAGAGCCTCGGAAATTTTGACGCGCCACTTCTCCCTCATCTTGTTGAGGCGCAAGAGAGCCAAGCCCATGACAGAGATGATCACGGTTGCGATGAGGTAGAATATGCCCTCCCAGAGCTCTTCTGACGACGCCCAAATGTCTTTTCCCAGTCCATAGAAGACTCCGATGAAGGCACCGCCGATGACCAGGCAGATGAATATACCCGCAAAGGCACCGAGCCATACCTGCCGACGCAGTCTCTTATACACGACTTGGTCTTGATCCTTCTGACCCAGGCATTGCTTCAAGAAGGAGAAAAGAACGGAAAGGATAACGATAGCCTCGAGACATTCTCGAAACATGATGAAGAAGATCTGCACGGCGAAAACGTTGGCCATCTTGGGCAATGCTCAAGCCGGAGCGTTTCCTCGAGCGGAGTAGGGGTGCAAAGGCGAAGGTGCCTGGTCCAGAGCAAAAGTGAGGGGGGAAAGATGTGCCAATATTAAATGAAAAAAAAGGCGTAAAGGGAAGATCAAAGCGACAAAAGGCGAAGAAGTCCGGTTTAGGAGGATCTTTTCGCTTCCGAATGCCCTTGACTTTGACTTCCTCGGATGTGGAATGCCCAACTCAGGTCGAGGAAGAGGCTTCAGGGATCTGCGACATGACTAGCAAGTCAAAAGGTCTTCTTTAAAAAAAGAAAGAAAAATAAGTTAGCCGCACATTATCTCGCGGACAACAGACTGTCCCCAGTGCGCGAAATTTGCATCGATCACTCGGATCGCACGGCGAGGCCATGGCTCCACGCTTGACCATCAGCTTGGGTATGTGGTTGCATGGGCAAGACAACGGTGAGAAATTCTGATCCAGGACTTAGATTATCAGATCATCTATCAGGTGTCGCCAATCAGGAGAGTCTGCAACAGCATAGACGAATGGATAAGCCGAAACCGATGGAAGAAGATATCCACGTGCAGCAACGGCCTAGACGATGTCGGTTATATCGGCATCTTGGGGACCAGACGAAAAGGTCCTGGAGTGGAGGAGGATTTTGGGGACTCAGGATTCTTTTTCTCTTCTCAGGTGTGCTTCCATTCCTGCAACTTGGTGTGAAACTGAGTTTACAGGCATTATCAGATGGGGCCCCATGGATACAAGCCTTTGCCGGACTGTCTGCCATCGGATCAAACGGCATCTTGATGATCTGATAACACCAGTTACCCCCATCTTGGACCACCTCAGTAGGGTTTGGTTAGCACCAAAATTCCATCCAGCCGTTACTAGTTTCGTTTCTTTCTGAAAGGACTGGCCTCCGATTGATGCCGAGTTTCATTTTCTTTTTTTTGGACTCGGATGGCTGTTTGGCTGTTGAACAACAAAAACCCAGTCTCCCATCCGGGTCTGAAGTGTAATCGTCTTGGGAGAGAGAAAAAGAAAATCAGCTCCAGGGCGAATCTCTTGGGCTGGCTGCCGTTACCTGCAATGCTGCTCAACAGGATGAAATCAAGCATCGCCTCATGCGCGGTCCTCGCCGCCCTCTTGGGGGCGAAGCTCTGCGTGGCAAAGACGGTCACCTACAACTTCAACGTGTCGTGGGTGAATGCCAATCCGGATGGTTTATTCGACCGTAAGGTCGTAGGCATCAACGGCCAATGGCCTCTCCCGGTGATTGAGGTGGACAAAGGAGATCAACTTGTTGTTCACATGCAGAACAGCCTGGGCGACAAGAGCGCATCGATCCATTTTCACGGCATGTTCCAGAACGGCACAAATGAAATGGACGGCCCCTCGATGGTCACCCAGTGCCCTATTCCCCCCGGACAAAGCTTCACATACAACTTCACGGTCAACCAGAACGGCACGTACTGGTACCACTGTCATACGGACGCCTGCTACCCCGATGGCTACCGTCAGGCTCTGATCGTTCACGACAAGGATGCCTATTTCGCCAATGAGATTGAGGAGGAGTTTACCCTCACGCTTTCTGATTGGTATCACGACATGATGGAAGACATGATGGGCGACTTCATGTCGGTGTACAATCCCACCGGAGCTGAGCCCATCCCAGACTCGTTCTTGATGAACGACACGCAGCATCTCAGTGTCCCAGTGAAGCCCAACAAAACCTACATGCTTCGCCTGGTCAACATTGCCGCATTCGTCGGCCAGTACTTCTACATTGAAGACCATACCTTCAAGATCGTCGAGGTCGACGGTGTGTACACGGAGCCTACGGAGGCATCCCTCATCTACATCTCGGCTGCCCAGAGATATTCCATCCTCGTCACGACCAAGAACCAGACAGCCGAGAACTTTGCCATGGTGACAGTGGCAGACTCTACCTTGCTGGACACCATCCCGCCCGCTTTGGTTCTCAACAATACAAACTGGCTCGAATACAACCAGAGCGCAGCCCACAAGGAAGCTGTGGTCAGTGTGGATGACAGCACTGACCTCAATCCTATCGACGACATGACTTTGGTGCCTTACGACCAAATGCCTCTGTTGCCTGAACCGGATATTGAGATCAATGTCACCGTGTACATGCAGAATTTGATCACGGGGGACAATTATGCCTTTCTCAACGACATCACATACACGAAGCCGAAAGTTCCCACTCTTTACACTGTTCTCTCGTCTGGGAACGAGTCAAACAATGCAGCCATATATGGCCAAGACACCCATGCGGTTGTGCTCGGACACAACCAAGTGGTCCAGCTCGTCCTCAACAATGCCGACACTGGGAGTCACCCTTTCCATCTGCATGGCCATAATTTCCAAGTCATCACGCGGGCGCCGGCCTACGGCCCGGACTTTTACAGTTTTCAGGACGGCGACCCGGTCCCGTACGATCCAAGCAACCACACGGCATTCTCCCCTATCCCAATGAGACGCGACGTGGCTGTTCTGCCGCCCAACGGCTACTACGTTATCCGCTTCGTCGCCGATAACCCGGGAGTCTGGTTCTTCCACTGCCATATCGACTGGCATCTGGCCTCTGGTCTTGCCATGCTCATGATCGAAGCCCCGACGCAGATGCAGGAGCGCATGAACGTTCCGCAAGAGCATTACGACGTCTGCAAGGCCGCTGGCATACCGTATGAAGGGAACGCAGCCGGACGTACAGGGGCGCAGATCCTTGACCTCAGTGGTGTTCCAATGCAGCCCGACTGGATTCCGGCGGGTTTCACGTCTCGCGGTATTGTCGCCATGTGTTTCTCAGTCCTATCGGCTTTCCTCGGTATTGGGTTCATCATCGCGTATGGGTTATCGGGAATGCAACATCAAAAGAATGGCGAGGATCAGGCTAGCAAGGCCTCTCCTGCGAATGCGGTGACATCGGACATGATAACCGAGTTGGTGGTATCCCAGGCTGATAGGGAGAAGAGCTGAAGGACTTGCTCAGGCGAGAGGAGGGTGGATCGAGATATAATATCCTTGACTGAAAGCTGTGAAATAATATACTTGTTTCCTTTTGGTTTCTTGTAAATCCTGAGCCCTCCATGCCGCGATATTCCCAATCATCCCTCATCAGGCAGCTTGTGTTTTTTTTTGGGATTACTGCAGACCGACAGACCCGACGTCGAGTTCAGATGCTGGTTGGAACATACGATTCCAGAGACAATTCATTCGCAAGAATCCTACAGGGTTTCAAGAGATATGAGGCCAATATGCTGCCCATGGTCGAACTTCATAGACTGCCCGCGGCTGATGTGTCAGGGCTATGAATGACTCGATAAAGAGGAAGAACCGGGCGCCGCCATAGGTCATGATCGCGGTCATCATGACCAACCCTATGAGGAAGAAGAAGACGGCTTTGACAGGCTCAGTGAGCCACCACGGGGCGTTGCGTACAACCGCGCAACTCCCAACTCCAAGCAGACGAATGGTAACCAGGACCAGGACTCCCAGCCCTACGCACAGGGCCAGGAATATGAGAGTACCGGCGATGCCACAAGTCACCACGATCGAGGATGCCGCCCACAAAGTCTTCGCCCAGTCACTGCTAAAAGTGGCATTGAGACCCATGAAGTGTATGCCACCGTAGACCGCCGTGTAGGTGATCAATGAGGTCAGCGACACGATTTTCTGGCGGGTGTCACCGCTGAACACGAGGTTTGACATCTCGCTGAGCCTCTTTGACGTGATGAGCTTTTTCTCCGCCATCTGCAGGTGCTGCCACGCCGCCGCGAGCAGGTTCGCATCGATCGAGGCGATTTCCAGCACAGCCTCGCTGTTTGCCAGAAAGGCCCGGATATCACTACTGGGGGGATCGGCGTCCGGCTCCCTTGGTTCTCTCATGGCCCATTGGCTGTGGAAGATGTCGCTGGAGAAGCGCTTGCCGTCGACCTTGGCCGTTTTGAACATGTTTCTGACCTGAGGAACGATGGCATAGGCAACCAGAGGCAGGAAGAGCACGGTCGGCAGGGCTTGGAACCAGGGCCCGAGCCCAGCTGCACGTAGAAGCGCTATGGCGATCAGAGGGTACGCGAAGCAGAACACGAACGCTGTCACTTGTCCGGAGAATCGGACGGCTTCGGGCTGTCCTTGCGCAACAAGCGCCAGGTGCACCATGGGCCGGAACTTGTACGGGAAGCCTGGCAGGAAGACAGGCGAATCGCCCTTGAAACAAGTGCTCGGCACCGTCGCCAGGAGACGGAAGTCGGTCCCGGGAATTGGCTCTGCCCAGGAGACTCGCACCATCGCAGGACGGTCAGAGTCTGTCTCGCCCATGTCCCGGGTGCAGCAGAACCGAACAAAGGCGTCCGCATCCGCCTGCTCCGGTGTAGGCTGTGACTGCAGGAGATCGAAATCGCTGCTGGGCTTTCTCACGAAATGCTTCAAGTTAGCGGTGATTGGCCGGGTGGGCCAGGAGAGGAAGAGACGCCATTTCGCATAGATGTGGTAATGCGCCTGTTGATCGCTGAGGAATGCCTGGCTTGCTCCAGCCAAAGAAGAGTGATGGAAGATGTCGAGGAACGTAGCTGGATATCCGCTGCGGCAGGATGCAGGAATGGAGAGGTTATATACACTGGCTGCTCGACGTCGAATGGTTTGTTCTTCACCCTGGCTGTCAGTATACCTTACTTAACATGAATCCCAAAGAAAGACCAGGACAGAGAAGGAGTACGCACCCACCAGAAGGCGTACGTCAGTAAGACGCAGATGGCGTGAGCAAGAGTGTTGAGTTCCAGCAAGCTGATGGGCAAGTGATGGGCGATTCTGAGGACCGTCTGGCCGATGAACCAGATCGCCTGGCAGCAGACGATGAACTTGGCAAAGGCTGATGCCCGACTGAGAGCGTCAATCTCACCCACAGACATGTCCGGGATATCCTTGTGCGCCTCGGGGAACCTGGCAAGGAACTTCATGCCCTGGGGTGTGATCAGATACTTCGCTTCGACCGACTCACGGGGCAGAAAACGGACAAGATCCGGCAATGGTGGTATGCGCAGTCCGAAGCCGCCCATGCCTGCGAAGAAGCCATGCTTCAGCGTCCAAGAATGTTTGCGGCTCTCGTTGGAGGTAGGCGGTTGAGCATCACCTGTCGCCTGGCCGATCTCCTCGTCGAGCTCGTGCTCTGAGGCTTGGCTAGACGGCGTCGGCTTTCTCGCCAACTTCTGCCGCAGTGCTCGATACCTCGAACGAAACGCATATCGGAGGCGAGAAATCACACCAGGTGGATGAGGCAGTCCCAGCTCCGTATTCATATGCTTTGCCAGCGAGTTTGCGTGGTTGCGCTGCGCCCTGAGTTGTCGTTGCTGTTGTCAGCTTTTGTGCTTGAAGCTCTCGTGCTTGGAAAGCTGATATGTGAAGTCGCCTTTCTTCAGATCGACTAGTGTCAAGAAATCGAAGCCCTTGAAGGCTCCCTCCCACTTTGTACAAAAGAAGGGAAAAGAAAGAGACTTACAACGCAATCACAGCCACCACCTCTGGTGCAATCAAGCACAGCAGCAGCCAGAAGATCTTGGCCCAAAGCCTGGCGTACCATCCGTCATCACCAGCTACGTTGAGGTGCAGAGCGCTCCAGATGCAGAGAGACAGCGTGATTATACAGCTGGAGAGGATGTCTGCTGTGCCGCGAAACAGCGGGTTGGGTTGCCAGCCTACGATATCGGTGATGTTGCTGGGTTGCGAGCCGACGTATGCCATTTGGTGAGCCCTGTCTGATGAGGCCTGATGACTGCCTATCGGGGCTCTCTTCAAGAACTTTTCAATCGCAGAGAGAGAGAGAGTGAGAGAGAAACGTCAAATCTGCAGTAGGTTTGTGTGTCTGCAGTCTGTCTACCCAAGTGAACGATGATGAATCAGCTAACGACAAGTCAAGGTCGTCCATATAAAGACATCCACCAGCTCAATCTGCAAAAGGCATTTACATTTGGTCAGTCGCAGTTCCATGCCCGCATGCTGCTTGTCCTTTCTGCTCGATCGTTCTCAGCCGCACAGAACTGCCAAGGATGCATCTGGGCTGTGTCAAAGCGGGCAAGACGAGGGCCAATCGTGCGTACGGTAGCCGTCAGGCGCCTGATAAACAAAGCTCAGCCGCAATGCCATGTGAGCAGCCCGGGGAGGCTGTCAGCAAAAGTAAAGCTACCCAGTTGGGCTGAATCGAGACGCATTGAAGTCGGCAGTGCAGCAGTTTAGTCTGCGCAGTTTACTACTACTTGCGCACCTACATAGCCAGCAATACCTTACTTGTTAAACGTTCATTCGCCCTACACGGCCTTCGCGGTCTGGTAGCCATCAGCTGTTTCCGACGCAAACGGCCTGAGGCTGGAGAAGAGAGACATGGAAATGCACTTTGTTGGCGGCTGACATTGTGGCAATTTAGGCTGAGCAACTGACTCAGGGAAAACATCTCGAACTACCGGCCAGACCTATAGAGGGCCATCAAATGCAAGTTTCGAAATGAAAGGTACTGTGCCGCGGAGCCTTCGGTCTGCATGTCTTATACATTGCCTCTCCTGCTTGTCCCCCGTCTCACATCTCGCTGGACATGATATACTTGTACTTCATGACCGCCCTGTGTGTGAAGGGTTTTCCCATTGAGAGCAAACATATTTGGTACTTTTCTTTCCCCTTTTTTGCGCCGAAGCTCACTTGTATCAGGGACTGACTGACTCTACCTGAGGACATATTTGTTTATTCGGGGATATCACAGTCAAACCGATGGCCATATATAAACAGGCAGCCAAAGCCCATCGCTACCCTGTCCTTTCGAAGCTTTTGAGAAGGGCTGAAGGGTCAGGAGCGTGTCCGAGAAAGTTTGTCAGCATCTCTAAGGCATCTCTGCTGCCGCCTGGGAGGAGAATGCTGCGACGGTAGTCCTCCCACCGAGCAGGATCGCGTGGACTCTCCGCAAATGCGGTACTGTACAGGTCCGCTGCAAACACTTGAGCCCTATGATGATGATGATATCAGTGGCTTTTCCTTGTCTACTCTCTCTCTCTGGTATTTGCTGTTCCCAAGACTCACGCTAGGTACGAGTAGTATCCCGCATCGTAACCCGAAGTCAGGTGAGTGAAATCGGCGTGGGGATATCCGCGAAGATCAGGACAGGGATGATGTACAATGGTCAGTCGATCATATACATCCGAGAACATGGTCCCAAGGTCCATCTGTTTGCAAGCCTCATGGCTTGGTGGGTTGTGGACAGCTAGATCATACCGAGCGAGCGCGCTGCCCGAGAGAGTTAGAAACTCATGCAGCATCAGGGAGGGAGGGACTATGAGGGGATCAGACATCAGACGTACAGCTGCCGAGTGAACCAGAGGGCACGATTGACATTCCGGCTTTGGACAAGACTCTCGATCATAGCATCCGGGAGCAACTCTGGTGCAGCAGCACCCAGCTTCGTATGATGGCAGCTCATCTTCTTGAGCTCTTCCGGTAGCCAGCACCAATTCTCCAACATGATGCTCGGGCACTCGGCAAAGTCCGAAGGGACATTATAGCCATGGAAAGCCGTATACGGGGTTCTCGATACCAGATCGTGAATGCCATGGCCCAGTTCTGATCAACTACCGTCAGCCTGCAGCCTTACCAAGGGCCCAACGGTGATTGCTTATTGTGTCTCACCGTGGAACATTGTCACTAGCTGCTTGTGCTGCAGAAGCGGCGACGAGGCAATCTCTGGACAGGAGAAATTGCACATGAGGATCGTTGCAGGATAGACTCGAGATCCGTCATGCTTCAGGTAGCTCTGCTCAGACATATTGCTTTCTTGGTAAGAGAAGAATGTACGAACAGACTCGCAGTGCAAAGATAGAGGAGGAGGGAGGCTGGGACTCACGCTCTGCAGATTCACACATTGATTTCCCTTGTGCTTCCCTGGACGCCAAAGGACGTCCATGAACAGGTAACCGATGAACTCCCCCCTGGATGCGTCCCGATCATCCCAGACAGACCAGGCCTCCACGTCCGGGTGCCACTTCGTGTTGGCCACCAGTCCCGGAGGCGCCGTGACGAAGTTGAGCTGCAGAAAAGACCCGAAGATGTCCAGCATGGCGCGTTTGACGTGTTGGAGAGGGAAGAATTCGGCCGTCTTCTCTTCGTCGACCTGAACTCTCTCGGATGCGATGCGCGAGTAGAAGTGCACATCCCACGGGTTGAGCACGTCCTCAGAGCGATCCTCCTCCTCGTCTTCGAGACCACCGTGCTCTTGCAGATGTTCCATCTTCAACTCTCTGAGGGCATTCATTTCGAGGCGCGCCACAGGCATCAACGCCTCCTCGAGCTGGTCGAACAGGGTCTCAACCCACTCCACCGTCTTTGCGACGCGCTTCTCGAGCCTGAAAGCTGCATGGCTGTCATACCCAAGCAGCCGGGCGTTTTCGTCCCGCAGCACGACGATATCTTTGAAGATCCTGTCGTTTTCAGGGAACCGCAAGGCCTCGGCGATGAACAGCTTCTTCCGGGTGGCGGCCTTGGTGGCATATTTCATGACACTCATCGATCTTCCCTGAGAAATCGCACGAACCTCTTCTCCTCCTTCTTCTCGTCGTCGTCCTTCTCCTGTTCATGCTCGTGCTCCTCGCTATCGAAACGAGCCATGTCGTTGTCGGGCACCCCTGCGAGGTCTTTCACCGTGAACCAGACGCCTCCGTCTTCCTCTCGGACGTTGCGATTGAACTGCTGCTGGAGTTTCTCGATGTCATTCCTCCTCTGGGCATATTCATTGATCTGATCCGTGCCGAGGATCCCGTGGCCAGCTCGCTTGAAATCTTTGTATTCATTCTCCAGGTAGCGCCGCGCTTCGGGGTCCAGGTCTTGCTCGCCCTTCTCGGCCACGGCTTTCACGAGGAGGTACATGTCCTCCCTCGCGCGGTACTCGGCTGCGCTCTGCGTCATGAGCGCCACAGCCTCTTCCGAAGCCTTGCGTGCTTCGCTGCTGGGCGAAGCGTACTGCAGCATGGCTATGTAGGCCAAGCCACCGTGGGTTTCATTTTCCACGTCAATAAGCGGCTGGATGACGTTTCGAAAGCAAGCTGTTTCGGGCGTCACCGTCTGCGCAATGGTGTTTCGTACGGTTCTGTAACGGTTTATAAGATGATGGGTTTGTGGGATGATGTCCTCTGTAGCAATGTGCTGAGGTGGTGGCTGGGTTGGAGTGTAAGTCGACATCCTTGTGAGGCTCTTGAGCTTATTATGCCAGTTGATTGGATGATTGGTCTTTTTAAGTTGAGAAATTGATCCATCAGACTGTGAAGTACGAAGAACCAGTTCCTTACTCCTTGGAAAGAAATATGTATTTACATTTACTTCTCGAGACATGTCCCCGTGGATTGCCCGGATTGCCATGAGCCTCAGCAATTGCAGAGAGACAGGGGTTGCATTCCTCGTGACAATCACCTGCATATTTGACCAGACATTATTTCCCTCAGCATTCGAAAGGAAGCAATGGATGATATTCCTCGTGACGCAGATTATGCAGGTCACTGCAGCAGAATTGCCTCTCAGCATCCAGGTCCATCCACATCAAATGAGCGAATGCACATCAGGCTGGCGTCCATCTCCACCACCTGCTCAACCAACGACATGTTCATGCATGTCTTGAAGGGAACTTCATGCAAAGTTGAGGCACATCCATGTTTTAGTCCAAGAATAGACCCCACACAGGTGAAGGAGGCTAGTCACGTTATCAGCAAGAAAGGGGTCATGTGTAGACCTTTTGGAGGATGGGATCGACATGAGCCTAGGCTTGGTACCAAGGCACTACGAGAAGAGCCTCTTTTCGCATTCACCAAAAAGAGGTCTTGGGATTGACTCGGGCTGCATTGCAAAAAGTCAAAATGTGTTGCGATTGGTTTGTTTATATGAGGCTGAAAGGGGGCTTGGTTGTTGTATACGAACATACATCAAGGACAAACCACACTCTTGATTCATTCATTCGTCTCTTCGCCTCGGGGACAAGTCTAGAGACGTCATTTCTCAGGGAGAACATGTCATCTTCCATGCACTGCAGCGCTGCGATGGTTGTGATGAGGCTGGTCGCCCCGTTGAGGCACAGAATGTCTTGTGTTCGCTGGGATTGTTCACATTGAATGCGCTGATGCTGGTGTTCGTCATTGGTAAAGACTCAACGCTAGCAATTAGTAAAGCCGTTCTCTGTAGCGACTTGCTTGGTCCACAGTTCATGCTTCGGCGTGACAGAGCATTCCTCGTTGTCGTGCCGCAGCATAGCATCCCACTGCACCGTCTCGGCTTAGGACGTTGGTACGCTGGGCGCTCGGCCGGGTAATGCGGCAGGGTATTGTTCATTAGACATCTCACTTGCAAGACTCGAGTCGAAACCTATCCTTGACCAGTTCAGGATTCCCTAGAACTTCGGGTCAGGGTAAGATGACTATTCCCAGACTCGATCATTGGTGTTAGGAAACAATGTAGAGACTCCCAAGACATGCATCTCAAAAGCTGCAATGCCTAAAAAGAAACGATCCATATCACTCAAAGCGTGTTCTGTTGATGTTGATGTTGGTATTCAACTACCACTTACATGCAATCTGTGCACTTATCTGAACAAGCTTCCAACAGCGCCCTTTTCGCAGGCCATTGAGATACCCTTCTCGAGGCCGTAGCCTTGCGTTTGAACTTAGCCAAGATGCCCCCTGTTACTCTCCAACCTCCCTATCGATAGCCCAGCGTGCATACTTCATGAGCTTCCACTCGAGGGTTGCAACTCTGATCTTGTGACCCCAGATGAACAGCGGAAGCCAGAGGATCAAGATACCTCCGGAAATGGCGGCCATGATTCCGTATGCAGTTTGGTACCCTGCCTCGTTCACCCAAGGATTGGTATAGAAGGCGAGGAGGAAGCCAAATGCCGACTTGAAGGCAAGCTGAGTGACAACGGTCTCACCTGCAATCGGTCGATAGCAATCGATCGCGTAAACAACCGCAACGTTTGTGGCCTGCGTCACAAAGAAGTTGACTTGAATCTTCATTAGAAACACTGTGTATGCGCAAGATGGAGAGAGAGAGAAGATTACTTACCGAGACCAATACCCAGGGTCGGGACCATCCAGTGCATCTGATGCTCAATACCGGCACCATAGAGCACAAGTCCCAAAGGGCCACAGATGGCACTGAGCATGATGGCGGGAAGACGGAACTCTGGCTCGCGAATGCCTCCATTCCGCCGTGTGAACACGTCGGCAACCCAGTCAGAGAACTGACCACCCAGGAACATGCCGATGAAGGCGCCAATGACTGCAGAGAAGAACACCAAGCCGGACTGCCAAGCGGCAAACCCGTAAGCTTGAGCGAATGCGGGGGCCACGTTCGACGTGAGCGCGACGAGGAAGCCGACAGTCACGGACCAGACCAGGGTGGCCCAGAGAATGTTGGGTAGAGCGAGCAGCATGACGGGCCGGATCATCATCTTGAGCAGCGGCTCCTCTGTGAAGACGCCGTTGTAGAGCTTCAGGCCGCTCCAGAGGAACTCCGAGACCGACGGGGGGTTGGGCCTTGACGGTCCCTGGACCTCTGAATGCTCTGCCCTGGTCTTGGACATGGATTGGCTCTTCTCATCCTCGTCAGCATCTCCGTGAACAGGGCTGGCCTCAATGGCTCTGAAGTAGGAGGTCTCCGGGAAAGTGAGGTAGATCAAGAGTGTGGTGAAGCCAATAAGGGCAATGGCCGCGTAGTAAATATATCTCCACGGGTGATAACGGACAATGAAGCCGTCGATGATCGACCCCAAGGCTACACCGAGATTCAGGGAGGCAGTGTAGGCTCTGGAAGGAAAAAGGGTTAGCTACAAGTGGTCGAAAAATCATATATTAGGGACTTTATGAGAGCCTCGTAGACTGGGGGGTTTCTTCTTCGTTCAAAGGAAGGAGAAGAAGAGGGCACTCACGCCGTGTATGTTCCACGTTCGTGCAGGAAGAAGAGATCAGCAATGGTCACCGGTGCGAGGCATTCACCAGCACCAGCTGCGAAGCCCAAGACGATGCGGGCGACGAGGAAGTTGGCATACTCCTTGGCAACAGCACACCACACAGCAGTGATGACATAGAGAGTGAATGCGGCGACGTAGACTGGCCGTCGTCCGTACTTATTGATGAGCGGCATCCATACGAGGCTTCCAAGGCCCTGGAACAGAGCCGTGCAGCTGAAGAAGTAGGCAGTCTTGGAGATGGGGTCATTAAGACCAGTCTCCATCCATTCGGGGAAGAAATCTTGCGCGGTCTCCACGATGGCGAGAGTCGGACCGGCGGCGAGGAAGTTACACATGATCATGGCCAGGCATACTGCAAACGCCGTGTATATCTTGAACCACGTCGGCCTGTTCATTCATCATGCATGAGCAATGAGCGTTCTCCATATTCCAGCGTACAGCACACGGGGGCGGGGAGGAGAAGGACGAAAGACGAACCAGTTCAGAGGATCCTTGGGATCTGATGAAGGAGTGGGCACGAGGATGATTTCGTGGGTGTCGACATGGCGGAGACGCACATGACCTAGAGTGCCGACGTTGCCATCAACGCGCTTGATGTCCTCGTCTGTCGTCGACGGACGGTGCGGATAGACCGTGGCCTCATGAGCCATGACAAAGTAATCGAGTTGGGGACAGCGACCCCTTTGGTAATGGTAAAGTTGTAAAGAAGATCTAGAGAAGAGCACCGCTCGCTTGAGATGAACTAAGAACGGTGCGTCTGAAATGCTGCGTTCGCTCCACCGAGCTGACGCCCATGGGAGAGCGAAGCCATCTCCTTTTTACAGATCTGGACTCAGATGCTTATTGAGATTGATCATGTATGGCTGGCCTATGGCAGCAGGGTTAATCAGACTGTCACACTCGGCCCCTCAATCACGGAATGTGGGGGAATGCGGGGGAGAAGGGGGAGAAGGGGGAGAAATGGGGGAAGGCAAGCCAAAGCTGGCCCCTGTCTCTGTGGGGTAGACCCGGGGTAGTCTCCCATGCGTGTCCTCCGCGTATACCTCCCCTGCATTAAACCCCCACACCGAGCCGAACAACCCCCCCATAGTTCCGAACGGGCCAAGGTTTTCTGGAGAGACTGCTCTGATAGGGCAAAGTGGTTTCTTTGGGCTTGACTATGAGCTTGATCCTGGCTTCACTAACAGCAAGGATGATCACGTCGCGTCACAAAAACTTGATAGAAGCCACAAGCATGTTAGCCATTAAAAGTTTCTCAAGAAAGACCAAGTCCCTGCTGCTCGAGACACAAACCCGGCGATTTGGTCTTGGTGAGAATTATATTTAACTTGAACAGTTCAGTGCTGCCATCTCTTGTTTGAAATATCTGCTTCCTGTCTTCCCGAGTAGCTGAGGCCACGGTGGTCCCGAACCCTTTATTGATTGTTTGGAGAGAGAGAGAGACGAGTAATATAAGTATGTCGGCATACCACTTATTCTTCAGCCTCAACGCCACCTCGTGACCATTCTCATTCGGGAATGAGGAGCGTCAGCGGACAAGACTGGGCGTAAAAGGCATGTTTCTCGCCTGGTCGAGACCCCCTTGGGACCTGTCGCGACCTATCACATTCACTTTCGTTTCCTGTCGATACGGTCTCGTCTTCCGGATCTCTTATCTGGCTCTTCTCATGCCGTGTCTGCTTTCGCAAATGGAAAGACCGTCTTTCATCATCAGGCTTTCCAGTGACGAAAAGGGTACCTGATCTCAAACACTGGCACCAGCTCGGCCAAGGTTCGCAAGGAGCCGATGCAGGTTCTCGACCAAGGGAGGGACTGCTTCCCACCGGTCGAAGTTGCTGTTCAGTACCTCAAGCACGTACTCGACCACAGCTTGCTCCTGCAGGGCTGGGATCTGAACTCCCTTGGCTCCCGCCTTGGCCTTTGATTGAACTGCAGCCATTGCAGGTCTGCCATTGGCGAAGAATCTCTGCACTGCAGGTGTGTCTGGCCCGTTCAGACACACCAAAATATCTTCAGGCTTGTCTGGAATGCCGCCGTTGTCCCTGGCACCATTTATACGTGAAACGATAGCGTACGCCCACAGTACAAGGTTGGCTTGATAAACGCCAATTGTGAAGAAGTCTCGAAGATGGGCCGGCTCAAAACGCTCTGCGGCTCTGAGGACTTGTCCTGCATGCCATATCGCGCATCTCGACTCGTCACTCGCCGTCCAGTCCTTGAGCAAGGGTAGAGCTTGTCGCGCATCGGCTTGATCCCCCTTACCAGCGAAGAGCTCAACCTCATTGAACGGGACGTGCAGGCGCATCAGGATAAGCTCATGGAGTAGGTGCACCGTGGCATCCCAACGACTCGCTGTGCCGTCATCGTCTCCTTGATACTGAATGCGGAAGCGTTGCAGAGTCTTGAGGATCTGTTGGTGGCGTAGTGTCGACACCGCGTCTAGCTGTCGTGATTTGCCGAGCACCTCGCATTCCTCTTGCAGATTGCCAACCATGCCCCAGATGCCGCAGAGAACGATGAGGTGACAGAAACCCAGGTCGTAGTTGTCTTCGATCTCCGCACCGTTGCGTAAATAATCTGCCAGGCTGACAGTGGCCTGCTTGTGTGGTTTGAGCAAGCAGGCTGTCTTCCAGGCCTCAGCGTTGGGGGCAAGCCACAGGTCTTTGCTTTGAGGCATAGGAACCTTCATCTCGGAGAAGGATATCAACGAAGCTGTTGACATGGCGATCGAGAATTCTGCGTCGGCAATGAACGAATGATACGCAATACGTCTAAAGCTCTCTTCTTGTACCCAAGCGAGCCACTTCCCCTGCAAGGCGTCGCCTGTGTCGTTGGCAAGCGGCACGATCATTGGGCTTCTTCTCCTTGCAAATCTGCCACTCCGGCGAAGCATCTGGTTGGACATGATTTGTCAGTGGACAGCGTAGGTCGAGAAAAGAGAGAAGCGGTGCATCTGAGCCGCATTTCAACGTGAAAGGGGGACAAAGGCAAAAACATACAGTGAACACGATGAAACGGTGACTCTCTGCGATTTCCATCTTCCTCTTTATGCCGCTCCAGAGCCCTAGCTCAACATCAAGCAAGAAAGCTTGCGTTGCCCATATTGAGCGAGTTAAGGCGTTGTCAGCCTCGAACCTCTTGGGCAACGACACTCGAGCGACCTCATGCAAAGCAAATCCAACCGAGTGCAGCACCTTAGAGTCAGTATATGATGTTCCCATATTTGCAAGAGTCATTAAGAATTCGGGTTCTATCTGTTCGATCACAAAGGAAGGTTCATGTATGAATGAATCCGGTTGATCTCGATGCCAGGAGAAGAAAGTCTCGACAAATCTCGACAAGATCAGCGAGGAGGGAAATGCCTTTACTATGGCTGGCTTGTTCTCCGGTTTGCAGGCATCCAGCGCTAATATGAGCATTTGGTCTCTTTGGTAGGCTGCAACGACTCTGCTCCGATTGGAGGTGGCCGATTGCAGGCTTGACAAGGCAATCTGAGGATCGAGACTCTCCGCCAGGGCAGACAAGGGCTTGATGTTGGAAGCAATGTGGTCTCGAGACGATGGCTCCCACAAGCCCAAAGTCGATTCTCTGAAGGCGACATGGCCTGCGGTGAGTGACCTGCCCTCGGGTTCAGGCTCCGCTTGACCAAGCTGCTGAATGGCTGATGGTGATGCTCCCAAGTCTGACTGGATGCTTTCGTAATACTGGGAAGGGCTGATCGGCAAGTCCCATAATCCATTGGCCACGTCGTCAAAGCGCAGGTCGGCAGCTTTTGCGTAGTCAAGAAGACCTCGAGACTGCACGGGCTCCAGGGTGAGGTCAGCATTAGACCAGTCGATCTGGTCGATAGACTGTTTCCCTGCATCGCGTGAGGGCGTCATCACCCCACTGAGAAAGTCGGAAAAGGTAAGATCGAAGAAAGGGAGCGGCAAAGCTCGGTACTGATCAGTGGAAGCCACTGTGAATGGATCTTGGTCTGTGGAGGAAGAAGGAGAAGTAGAAAAGCGACTGGTCAGCTTCGCGGGCTAGAACAACTGATGTACCAAGACTGACTTTCTGCATGGCATCGCTCATCGGGAGGCGTCACCTGCAACACACGAGACGGCTCTGTGAACTCTGCGTTCCGTGCTTCCCTCTTGCAGACGAGACCCTTGGCCTCACAACGGCGACACGTCCCTCCTTCGTCGCACTTTAGCTTTGCCGCTGCGCATGTTTTGCAGGCCTGTGAGACACGAGGTGCCGATGATGTAGAACGTGCTGGTCGTTTACCTCGACTGCTCTCGTCTGGTTCGTGGCAAGTAGCATGGCGTTTCAGTAGATCCCTTTTTGGCGACACAGCGTTAGCAAGCCTTGGTCTGCACAAATTGTGAAGCCGCCGTCGTGACCACGATGGCAATCTTCCTCACCACAACACAGCAATAACAGAGAAGAGAAGAAACGTACTGCCGCCCGAAGGCTTTGCCGCACACCTTGCAACGGTATGGTCTGTCTTGCAAATCTACAGAGCCGATCAAGAAGTCAGTATGCGAATGCGAGGCGTCGAAACAGGGATTTTTGCTGTTAGAAAAGGAGGGAAGAAGAAGGAGGAGGAGGAGGAGGAGAAGAAGAAAACGCAGGGTGAGGACCTACGGGAGCGGATATGCCGTGTCAGATGGTCAGCGCGCCCAAAGGTGCGCTCGCAGTATGGACAGTTCAGTCGGCGAGGCTGCATCGGGGCTGACATCGCGACGGGCACTTGTTCAGCATGGCCTGCAAAGTCTCGCGACATTATGTCTCCAACTTCCTCAATGTTGTTTGTCGTCACATCAGAAAACGGGGAGCAAGCTTGCCGCGTGTTCAGCGCAGTCGCAGATGAGGAGAGTCAGGAAGGCAGAGACGGTAGGCAAAGACCTTGCAAACAATTGATGCTTACCACCAAAAAATCACGTCTCTCATAACCAGCCTGGCTGGCTGGAGGCCCCAGACCCCAGATCTCATCGTGTAGGACAGTAGGAGCGGGCTGGCGGGAGGGTCCATGGGTCAGAACCACACCCTTTGAAACTCATTGCTGTTTTAAGAAACCAAGGTAATTGATTACTCGGGGTACTGTTCCAAAAGCAATGAGCCGAGCTTTCCGACGACCAGGTATTAATTTGTCTCCAGTCTCCACAACCCTTTGCCTTGAACCTGAACAAATGCAGCAAGCTGTGAGTCTTGGACGCATGACAGGAGGAAGCTCATCAGCCAAGGCAGGGTATCACACAAGTTCCTCCTCCAGCTACCGAAACCAAATTGACTCGTAATTCGCCGTTCCTCGCAAAGCAAAGTAAGAGTCACCCATTTCACATCAACCGATGCTGGCTGGGTAAGTGTATGTATATGCACTGTAGGTAGGTGGTTGGCCAATTGCCACCGTGCAACGAAACAAAGATCATCCTCTTCTTGCTCCCGTACCTGCTCTTCTGATACATATGTACATGGAATCTTTCATAATTCATCGCTAGATGCGGATGACGCATGCTTATGTGGTCTCGGTCGCCATTTAGCTTCTTCAAGTGAAGCAGCGGTGTGCCAACAGAGCGTATCCGCCCCTGTTGCCGAAGGTCATGGGTGGGGGGAGCATTCGGCATGTGGGGGAACACTCGGACAGGACGCGTGGATGTTCTTGTTCGTATCTGCATTCAAGCTGTAGGATGAACAGAAATCAGGGTCTGTAGCTAGTAACCAGGTACTTATCCAGTGTGGACGGGCCAAGAGCAGCTCGGATCAATACGAGATGGTCCATGGGCCTAGGTAGACTCTTGAAGAAGCCTGATAGTCGGACCTATACCACACCTCCCCTTGTCTCTTGTAAGCGAGGACACCAAGTTGTTCCTGATCATTGCAAACTGCGATTGCCCGCCACTGGTCCAAAAGACTCAAAAACAAAACATACATCATGGCAGTCTCAAATAACATTGATATTCCAGAAGATGGCGCAGTCCTTGCTCTACCGAGTGACGCCCTCGCAAGCGTCGACTCAGGCTCAGGCAGTCTGCAGATTGTAATTGTAGGAGCCGGCATCGGTGGCCTCGCTGCAGCCATCTACCTGCGCCGGAATGGTCACCGTGTCACTCTTCTCGAGCAGTCGCGCTTTGCAAGTGAGGTTGGGGCAGCTGTCCATCTGGCACCAAACGCCAATGGGCTCCTGAGAAGGCTTGGCATCTCATCCGAGGCAATGGATGCCAATGTATTCGAGCGTGTGAGTCAAATAAACCTGTCCCTTTTCACGTGAGGACGGAGGATCCCGTCGATAGCCGTCCTGTGCTAAGTCTCACTGGCTTGGAAGATGACCGAGTATAATGTGAAAAACGAGAAAGTTCGAGACTTGGACCTGAAAGAGGCCAACAGCATCTGGCAGCATCCTTGGCACTTGGTACATCGGGGCAGGCTTCACGAGGAGCTCAAGAAGAAGGCGACTTCACCCGATGGGCCTGGAAAGCCGGTGATTCTAAAGACGTCCAGCCGTGTGTCGGATGTCGAGCCGGTTCGGGGCGTTGTGTACCTGGAGAACGGGGAGACATTCGAAGGCGATGTTATTATCGGTGCAGATGGTGTGCATGTAAGTCTCTTCTTCTTCATGCCCGTTGTTTGTTGTCCATCAAGAACTTCTACTGTTTCCTGGAAATCGAGCAGCTAGGCTAACTTCAAGCGTACCAAACGCACCCAGTCCAGGACCCGTGCTAAAATTGACGAGAGTATCAAGCCCCGTCCTTCCGGTCAATCAGCCTTCAGGTTTCTCGTTTCTCGTCAGGCAGCTCTGGATGATCCTAAGACGGCACCTTTCGCCCAGGTCAATGGTCAGCTCATCATGTGGTACGGCACAGACAGAAGGGTCGTCATGTATCCATGCGATAACAACAGGACATTGAACTTCGGCTGCATTCACCCTCGCGAAGAAAGCCAGATAGGCAAGGCTGAAGGTACGGAATCTCCGTACAGGTCACGAGAGAAGACTGTCGGCTGACCAGACATTCCATCGTTCGTCCAGACTGGAATAGCAGTGCCAACAAGTCTACCATGCTCAATGTCTTTAAGGACTTTGACCCAAACCTCCTCGCCCTTCTGGACAAGGCGGACGCAGCTTCTCTGAAGGTTTGGGAACTGCTGACTATGGATGAAATGCCAACCTGGACCTCACAGAGACTTGCTCTCATGGGTGATGCTGCTCACCCTTTCCTTCCTCGTAAGTCTTGTGTGCCAAGGCATCTCTTAAGAGACACAAAAGAGTTTTCTAATATGTAAGCTCCCGCTTCTTTTTAGACCAAGGCCAGGGCGCCGCGATGGCTATTGAGGATGCAGCCGCTCTGGGCGTAGTCCTGTCGTCAGGAACTAGTCCCGAGCAGGTTCCAGAGAGACTGCGCCTTTACGAGCAATTCCGACGCAAGAGGGCGACTACAATTCAACACTTCTCTAGGATAGCGGGAGGCGAGATCAAGGACGCTGGCTTTGACAGTGAGTGGGAAGCTTGACTCCGTCTCTTCACCCGCGAGCCGGATTGCTGACCTGTGACCCCGTGCAATGCAGTGATGTCATACACGAACTACAACTGTGGCCACGATGAATGGGACTCAGCAACCGACAAGTTCCGCAGGTGGCAATGGTCCCAGAAGCCGAATCTGTACTGGAGAATGCCAGTCTCGTTCGGTCCCTTCCCCGGGCCTCGACAGACCGTCGATGGAACGCCTCGTATTAGCTCCCATTCGACCTTTACAACAGCATCCCTGAAGTTCAAGACATCAAGGACTTTGTTGCAGAACCTCTTCCCCTCGGCGTCCTTCCGCTTCAAGAGCCCTGGCACCGTCGCCTACGCGAGCTTCTCGCAGACAACTCTGAACAAGATGGAATGGCTCGGGGGGTCGGGGTACCGCCACTTCGGGTTATACATCCACGGCGTCCAGTACGTTCAGAAGGACGGCATTGTGCGGAATGGCACGTTCATGCCACTGCTGTTCGAGAATCTGTCAGACCCGATTGTCAGCGGCCGCGAGGAGCTAGGCATGCCTAAACTTTACTGCGCCATCGATGTCTGGCGTCGTTCCACCAGCTACAGGATCCAGACTGGTTGGCAAGGAGTCCAATTCGGGTCCATGTCTTTGGAAGGCCTGGCCGAGTCGGCTCCAGGGGAGAGCAAGGGAACGATCGGAGGTGAAGATGACGAAGGCATTTTTTCGTACAAATACATCCCTAAGGTGGGTGAGCGCGGCCAGGCCGATGTTCAGCATGCCATATTCGTCCCTCACGCCGAGGAGGCCAAGGCGGTCCCAACCAAGGTGCAAAAGATTCTGACGGCCACGACTGGAAGCATCAACTTTGACCCGCTAGATTGGGAGAGTCTTCCGACGCTCCACCACGTCATTTCAAGATTGGCTGAGCTCCCAATCTACGAGGTCGTCAGTGGAAAGGTTGTTCAAGGGGTTGGAGTGCCCAATGTCTCGAGTGCTCATAGGATTGACTAGATAAATACAGGATGTATTATCAAGTCTTGCAGTTCGAACTTGATATGGCATCGCACTTGCCGGCTTCCGCCCCTAAGGATGAAATCCTGCACTGTCAATTGAGCACGCCTGGCAATGAATGAATCATCAAGCCAGGCAAACCTCATTCTTCGAAGCTTAGTCATCAACCCTAACCCTTAAGGTGCCGCCCTCAAGACCCGGTTTTCCCTCCCTCCACGCAGATACATGTGATCGGGAAGCAAGCTCCGCCTGCAGTGACCTCATTTCGGCTTCGGTAATCTGTCACCGGTTATCGTCCATGAACTGGCCTCGGCTCTATATTTCCAAAGGGAGACTGGAACTTCTACAACGTGTAAACCATATGTTGTCTGCTCCTTGGCTTTCTCTCTTGATGTTTCGTCCTTGCATGAAACTATTATCCTGAATAACCCCTTCTTTCATCTGCTCTTCTCTTTCCCTCTCTCGCTCTCTCTCTCCTCTCTCCCAAACATATTATCTCTTCTAAGCCGGGCCCTTTTCCAGCTGCAGATCCCTCCAAAAGCCTAACTTCATTCCTTCGACTCCACACGCTTGAACCTCTTTTCTCTCTATTCCAACCTCTCTCACTCTTACAGCTTTCAAGAGTAATAATTAACGACGATCAATCATGTCTGTCTCGAAGCCAGTCCTCCCTCAAAACGACAATGTGGCACACGCCCTCGCTGGCGCTGGCGGTGGCATCCTGTCAATGGTCCTCACGTACGCGCCACCGTCTCTCACGTCACTGCACGCTAGCGCTTGCCTACTGACCGAGTAATTCACATGCAGCTACCCTTTGATCACTCTGTCGACTCGCGCTCAGGTCGAGTCCAAGAAGGCAGAATCCAAGTTCATCGATGCCGTCCAGCGCATCATTGCCCGCGAAGGCGTCTCTGGCCTCTACTCGGGCATCAACTCCGCCCTTTTCGGAATCAGCGTCACTAACTTCGTCTACTACTACTGGTACGAATGGACCCGCGCATTCTTCGAGAAGGCCGCAATCAAGGCTGGTCGCGCCAGCAGCAAGCTCACCACGGTTGAGTCTATGATGGCTGGCGCGCTCGCTGGGTCTGCTACAGTCATCCTTACCAACCCTATCTGGGTCGTCAACACTCGCGTCACGACGCGCAAGCAGGACAGTGATAGAGCAGACGGAAAGCCGGCCAAGGCCCCCAGCACCATTGGCACTTTGATGGCCCTCCTCAAGAACGAGGGACCTCAGGCACTTTTTGCCGGTGTCATTCCCGCACTGGTCCTCGTCATCAACCCTATTCTTCAGTACACGCTCTTCGAGCAGATGAAGAACATGGTGGAGAAGCGCCGCAAGGTCACTCCAGGCGTTGCCTTTGTCCTTGGTGCCCTGGGCAAGCTGTTTGCGACCTCAGTGACGTACCCGTACATCACTGTCAAGAGCCAGATGCACGTCGCTAGCAACAAGGACAGGAAGGAGGGCATGGGCCAGGCTCTTAGCCGTGTCATTAGGGAAGAGGGCTACGCTGGCCTCTACAAGGGTGCGTATATCTGTGGAATGTGACGTATCGCCATAGGCTAACCTTACCGCTCAGGCATCGGCCCCAAGGTTACCCAGAGCGTTTTGACTGCAGCTTTCCTATTCGCGTTCAAGGATGTCTTGTACGAGCAGACAGTCAAGCTCAGGCTGGCGGCTGCTCGCAAGCGCGCTTAAGCCAATGTTCACACTTCGAGAACGATCAAAAATATGCGCCACACAATGAGCCAAGAAAAGAGGAAGCCTAGGGGTAATTTGCTCGGCTTTTGAGAGTCGTCAACATTCTATCAGCGATATAATGTTCGGTGGTCGTCAGGGAAGGAGTACGTTGGAGGGTAAGCTTGGATAAATGTGAGGACTCCAGGTGCTTCGTAACGGGATTGTTCATGTAAGATTGATGCAATATGATGAAGGCGCGCTGTTGATTACCTGTTATGCTAGTGTTGCGATACCAGATGATGACTTAGTGCCGCAAGGCTCAATGAACACAATACGGGTACACATCACAGTCAGGAATGTTCATGACCAGGATTATGTAAATCTATTGACGGCTCGGAGAGATCCTCGGCACGATCCACCATTCGTGGTAGGACTTGGCAGGGGTAGGAACCTCGGCCTGGAGCTTCAAAATGCTCCCCTGCCCCCCTTCGCGCACCGCTTTTTGCAGCGTCGAGAATGCTATGCCTGCAGCAATGCACGACTTCAGTCCGTTTTTCATTGATGCGACCCAGCGATCATGGGACCCCACAGAGAAAGACTCCTCGGGGGTGAGCCTGCCGAGTGCTTCGAAACCTCTTTTGGCGCCAGCCAGCGCCCGTTCACCATAGGCAAGCAACTCCTCCGAAGATATGTTGGCTTGCGTAATACCTTGCGTGAATTCTTGGAATGAAGGTAGGTCGGGTAGCCCGATGCTGACAAAAGGTTTCATGCGAAGTTCGTACCTGAGCTCGTCGCTGCTGTAAGGTCGTAGCGGAAGTTTCATCAGCTTATAGCGATGAATGATGGTGTAGAGGCATGACAAAGCATCCGATAGCTCCCAAGTCACCGCAGCATCTAACAGTGAGAGACGTGAGTATGACAAGGCTCTCTGAAGCTGCTTGTCGGCTGGAGAGTCTTCATCAAGGCCTTGCTTCTTAAGCTCCTCCACACGATACAGCAAGAATGATCGCATTCTTTCGGTGTGTTGCACCCGGCACTTAGCCAGGTAGTTGAGGTACCAGTACATGCCCAAGAGTTCATCAGGTTGATACACTTCAAGTTCGAAACCAAACTGCACGATCCATTCCATCTGACGGAGCTTGTAGAAGTACGTCCATGATGAAAGTGGCAGGGCATAGGAGCTGACAGCAATGCCATTCGCTCCAGGCAGTGGAACCGGCTCTTCTTTGCACCTGACTTGGAGTATTTGATCAATTTCCTCCGCATCAAATTGCAGGTTTTCCCAGTCCCGGATTATATGGCAAAGCGTCCTCCGGACACGGCATCGGTTCTGGCAAAATGTGCGAAGAATATCGAGGAAGGGTTGTGCTGCACGCTGACGGAATGATTCCATTTGCCCAGCCATGTCAAAGCGAGGATCCTGTGGCGCTTCGATCTCATCATTGGCACGGTCCAGCAATGGACTTGCCGCCAGATTGATTATCGAGAAATCATCGTCTAGGATCTGGCGGATGCTCATAGTACCAAGAAACTCCATTTCATTGAACAGCAAGGTCTGTAGCACGGTCCGCACATAAACAAGAGGCTGTGGCTTCTTCGCTTGGAAAGTTGAAACAAACATCTAAACAATCAGCTGAAGTTGCACGTCGAGGAGTTCGTGGTCCGTACCTGAAGACTTTGGGTATCATGGAAATTTAAGACGTCAATCATCTGTTCCCCATCTTGGAATAAACGAGTAAAGTGCGCAAGGGCATCATCATAGCTCAACCGAACGATTGGCCTCGGAGGCATGGTACTAGCCAGCTTTCTCTGCAGCTTCGCGCTGAACGCCTCCTCGACAGATTTCGCAAGTATGTGGCTTTGTCCAAGCCGCTCCAGGATCGGTTTACCGAGAGTCCACGGTCGTCTCGCCCTTGCCGGGTCGTTCCGATGCCTGGGCGTGTCCACAACATCCAAAAAGACTTGCCTGAGTTGGAGGCGATTATCCAATGCCTCAATGTACTCGGTTGAAATGGACGAATCTTTGAGAGATGCAAGCAGATCTCGCGCGTCCTGCAGAGTATCTCTAACACCAGAAGTTGCAACGTTTGCAAGAAGTGTCCTGTTATATGTGTTGGTGACGAAGTCTTCTTCCTAATGTGACTGTTAGCCAAAATGCCTAGATTTGTCTTATCCAATTTCAATTACCTCATAAAAGTGCTCGCCACGTATCCTCTCGTTGACGTATAAGCAGCCCTTCAGCATGCCTAAGCAGTACGCTCGCAAGACCTGGGACATTGGAGCCGTAGTGGACAAGTCATCTAACCCCCGAATGAAAGTCGCCTCTTGCAAATTATTGGGATCTGGCATGGACAGAGCTTCAACATAGACGCTGGTGAACAGGGTTTGGGACAGAGGATATCCCATATGCCACGACATCTAGTTATGGTGAGCATCACAATACCTCCATGGATTCATCTAGACGTACTTCATGACACAGCAGCTGATCAATGATGCCAATGACCTCTTCTGGTAGGAGAGATCGGGCAACATCATACGTTTCTTCGAATTCTTCTCCTGGATCAACGCAACCGCTGTCCATTTTCGGATCCATGATCTAGCATCTCCGTTAGTCAAGGTGTGCATACGAGTCCACAAATAAGTCAAGAAGGGGCATATACTTCAAGGGCCGCTACTGATTCGAAAAGAGTAAAAAACGGATCTTTGGCCAGCTCTCCTGGTGCAAGCGCTGCAAAACGATCAGCGTGCTTTCTGCAGCCTCTCAGAAAATATCTCATACTCTTCACAGCCTGCGCAAACTTGCGGGTGATATCCTCCGCAACGATGCCATCGGTGTCCATCTTGGGCGCTGGCGGAGGCCCCGGCTCTGTAGGCTGACCCAGCGACAACCTCGCGATATCTTGGAATTTGGGATCAGATCAGAGATTGGCGAGTCAGGGCAGGGATCAGCGTCTACCTTCAGGCACCCCATGCTCGGCCATGCTGACAAAAGCTGGGGTTTTGCAGATTTTTGAATTCACCTCATCAGATATTCGGTCCGATCGGAGCTATTAAGGACCTGTGCAGGCAGTGTGAGGCGAGGTTGGACATGGGCCGTGGAGAAATTCAGATGCTGAAAGTGAAGTCAGTCAACATGGCACTATCCTTCTAGGGTACGGATCAAGCCACGCCGCTTCCAGGGATCTCGCTGTGGCGCGCACTGGAGCCTCTGCACCTCGCGGCTTCAAGTTTTTAGCGGCCTAGCTCGCATACCCCACGAACTGCAGCTGCTAGGAGCTCCTCCACTCACGAGCTCTTGCCCACCACAACACCATACTTAGCCGTTGAGCAATACCACCGAGTGCTACCACCGAGCAAATAATAACACCGAAGCTACCTCCACGTTGTCGTCATAAACTCTGTCCCCTCATCATGACCTCCAGGTCCTTCAAGTCCCAGCCAACCAAGAACCCTGGTTCCATCTCAACTTGTCCCTATTCGGCAGCTGGTCGCTTGGATCCAGGACCCGAACCCATCCGTGAAGCTCATTGGGTCTAGCTAACAAAGCTCCAGGCATGGTGATCATCACCACAAACCAGCCTCTCCTGGATGTATAAAAAGCGACGTTATGGACGTTCTATTCGATTCAGGATCATCCCTGATCGCCAACACCTCTGTGTCTCTCATCTCGCCCATCATGCAGATCTCCTCCAGCTTCGTTTTCCTGGGCTCCGTTGCTCTCCAGAGCGTCTTTGCTCGCCCAGGGCTGCCAAACCTCGGTAGAGCCACGACCTCTGTCGATCAATTTGTTCAAACGGAAACCCCATTTGCGCTTCAGCAGATGCTGTGCAACATCGGTGCTGATGGATGCAATTCTGCCGGTGTGAAGGCTGGTCTAGTCATTGCATCGCCGTCGAAGGATACACCTCCGTGTAAGTCGTCAGGACCCATGCTGTCTTCTTTCCATACTGACTGAGTAGACTTTTACACGTGGACAAGAGATAGTGCTCTTGTTTTCAAGTGTATTGTGGATCGTTTCCTCAACAGCTATGATGCTGGCCTGCAGCGCCACATCATGGAGTACATCGCGTCCCAGGCACAGCTGCAAGGAGTAACTAATCCGTCAGGTGGCCTATCAGATGGTACTGGCTTGGGAGAGCCAAAGTTCAATGTTGATGGGAGTGCTTTCACTGGTAACTGGGGTCGCCCACAAAGAGATGGGCCTGCTCTGAGGGCTATTGCCATCATGTCATACGGAGAGTGGCTCATTGAGAACTCCTACGTTGACACAGCAAAGAACATTATCTGGCCTATTGTCAGAAACGATTTGGAATATGTTGCTCAGTATTGGTCAGTTCTACTGTCAATTTCTTATTGGTTCCATCTGACTTGTGGCGTAGGAATCGCACCGGTTACGATCTTTGGGAGGAAGTTCAAGGAAGCTCGTTCTTCACCGTTGCCAGTCAGCACAAGGGTAAGAAGTCGACCAGGCCTTTGTTGTGATGGCCACTGACTCGTCTCAAGCTCTCGTTCAAGGATACCAGTTTGCCAGTAAACTTGGTGTTCAAGGCGACAAGTACAAGTCTACAGCGCCATCTGTACTGTGCTTCCTACAAACATTCTGGAGTCAATCTGCGGGCTTCATCGATGCCAATAGTGAGTCGCCTTGAAAGCACAAGGTTCCCTGTTGCCTATTTCTGACAGCTGCCTAGTCAATGCCAACGACGGGAGGAAGGGATTGGATGCGAACACAGTCCTAGCCTCCATCCACACTTTCGACACGACACTTGGCTGTGATAGCACCACATTCCAGCCATGCAGTGACCGTGCCTTATCCAACTTGAAGCAGGTGGTCGACTCTTTCAGATTTTACAACATCAACAGTGGCATTCCTAAGGGAACAGCCATTGCAATCGGCAGATACGCTGAGGATGTGTACTACAACGGCAATCCTTGGTATCTCAACACCCTTGCCGTAGCGGAGCAGCTATATGACGCTGTATACGTCTGGTCGAAGCAAGGATCTGTCACAGTGACGGATACCTCACGTGCTTTCTTCGCAGACCTCGTTCCCAACGTGGCGAGTGGTACATATCAAAGTGGCAGCAGTACATTCAACAACATCATTCAAGCTGTGACGCAATACGCGGATGGCTTCGTCGGCGTTGTTGCGAAGTATGCCCAGGCCGACGGATCTCTCGATGAGCAATTCTCCAAGGATAATGGCACACCTCTCTCGGCCATCGATTTGACTTGGTCCTATGCCTCGTTTTTGACGGCAGCAGCTCGTCGTGCCGGCACCTTGCCGAAGCCTTGGGCAGGCGGTGTGTTGACTCTGCCTGGCACATGTTCTGCCATCTCATTCTCTGGATCGTACACATCTGCGACCAATACCATCTTCCCGCCATCCCAGACACCGATTACAGGAGGGCCAACAGGTTCAGTCACGGCTTCTGCCACAGCTTCGGCGACTAAAACCAGCCAACCCCCCACCACTACCACCGGCTGCGCGATTGCTCCGCAAGTGACTGTGTCATTCACAGTCAAAGTCGTCACCACCTTTGGTCAGACAATCAAGATTGTGGGCAACACCGATCAGCTCGGCGAATGGAACACCAACAACGCCATTGCCCTTAGTGCTTCAGACTACCAAGCAAACAACCCGGTGTGGAAGGGATCCGTCGTGTTGAACTCCGGACAAGCCATTCAGTATAAGTATATTAATGTCGCATCCAATGGAGCTGTCACATGGGAGAAGGATCCGAACCGCTCATATCAAGTTCCGCAGTCCTGCGCGACGACTGCACAGCGGTCCGATGTCTGGCAGGCGTAGATGGCGATGTGAGGCTTCGAGTTGTGACTCACCAGGAACGAACATAATCTTGCTACTGTTGCTATGCCAGTCTGTCAGATCGGTATCACGAGCAAAAATGAATAGCATCATCACCGCCCAGCATCCAGCTGATCTGCGTCATTGCCCATACTGTGTATAATCGATCGTCCAACAATATCATCCAAGTGCACAAGACAGTCAGTCCACTTTACTCCTTGGGAAGCCCACGCGCGCGCATCTTTTTGCAGCCATCATCCCAAGTTTTCTGCGTTCGGGCTCACGGCAACTTCCTTTCCTCTATGCAAACTCATCATCCGCCTCCTCGATGGAGTTCTTCACCCTGACCAAAATTGTAGTCTTCCACTTATCCAACTTGCTAATCTGGTCAAACTGGAACAGCTTGTCCGTGAACTGTTCCTGGCTCTTCGCCTCCACGGCCTCAACCAGATCTGACAACAGCATGTGCTCCCGCTGGGTGGCGAATTGAGGATCCATTTCACGGTAGCGCTCGAGGGCCCGCTGGGCGGCGACGAGGTCACCCGAGGCGAGGTGGCAGATGCCTGCTTTGAGAAGGTGTTCCTTGACAGAGTACTTCATGAGATTATTGTTGATGGACTGCTCGGCGACCTTTTCGTAATGCTCAATGGCCTTGTAGTAGTCACCTTCAAGAGCAGCCGTATCGGCTACTTTCAGCCAGAGCTTATTGGAGAGACTGGTAGGTCACCAGACCGAAGATGTTAGTCAAAACAAACCCAGCGTTTCTTTTCCCAACTTCTTGTGCGCCCTCATGGAGATGAGCACTCACGCGTTTGCGTTATCACCCTCATACCAACCAGCAGCCTGCTCGTACGCCTCGAGCGCACTCTTCACATCACCAAGCTCCTCCTCGTAGTGCGCGGCCAATTGCTCCTTCTGGCCTGCCGCTCTGCGAAAGTTTCCTTTTGCGCAGTAACGATCAATGGCGACGCTCAGGCATTTGGCGGCGGCAGCGGCATCGACCTTGCGGTAGGCCTTGAAGGCGTCGGTTAGGGTGTTGGCGGCATCGTCAGGCTCGTTGAGGTTCTTGGTCTGGATCTCGGCGGCTTTCTCGAACGCGCGGCCGGCTTCGAGCACTATTTGTTGTTGGTGTTCTTGTCAGATAACTACCCTCCGGGGAAAAAAAGACAAGGGCGAGACTCTGGTAGAGAAGGGGAATGGGACAGGCGACGACTAGACCGTACTTTGGTTCTGCATCTTGAAGGCATTGGCGGCCTCAGTAAAGGCATCTGCTGCATTTTGGTACTTCTCCTCACGGCCACCGAAGAAGCTGAAGCCTCCGCTTGCACCCTGAAGAGCCTTCTGGGCCTGGATTTGGAGGCAAAGCAAAGGGCATGTCAGTCTGTGAAGCTGTCGTTGACTGGCGGGGGAGGGGCAAGGTTAAGGTAAAGGGTACCTTCTGGAGCAGGGCTCGTGGATCTTGAGCCATGACTGGTGACAGTGAGAATCCGGGCGTCTATGAGGGCGTGATCTGGTCTCAAGTGTCGGGTATGGTTCCGCCTGTTAGAAGTGAGTCGCGGAGGAAACGTGGAAGTTGGAGAAGCGTCGTTATGAGTATGACGCTTCCGGGGGGGTGGCTCGGATGCCTGAGCCACCTGGGACGTCAGAAGGGTGGGGCTAATCTATACATCCATTACTACTGAATTTTGGTGGGTTTTCATGTACCTCTTGGCTCACCCATTTTTGGAGCTCTTGGAGCTCTAACTTACTCCCCTTCGAAAGTCACTCCCATCACCACCATCAGTCAAACTTGAGAGCCGCCATCGCAACACCCACCCAGTCACTTCTCTTCGTCCGGCAGGCAAGCCTTCGTATCGGCTCAATGGCTCTCTGCACACATTGTCGTCTCGTCATTAGGCAATCTCTCCAGCGTCGCCTCTCCGTTCGTCACAGTCAAGCAACATTCGCAACCAAGGCACACTCACCAAGCGACGCTCTCTCGAAGCCAAGCTGGTCCATCCGCACTCTGCTTTCCTCCTCCTCACCAACCGAAACCATCACGCCGTCTCAACTCCACCACCTCCTTCGTCTCTCCGCCCTGCCGCTGCCCAAGTCCGCCGAAGAAGAGCAGAGTATGATCGCCACTCTTCAGTCCCAGCTACGCTTCGTTCGCGCTATTCAAAAAGTTGACACCAAAGGGGTTGAACCTCTCCGTGCGATACGAGACGAGACGGACGAGGGCGTCAAGGAAGCGACTATTGGGCTGGAGGAACTGAAAGAGGTGCTGGACAGGGAAGAGAAAGTTGGGTATCGTAAGAGACCGAAACGGGTACGAGGCGAGCGCGTTGAAGATGACAGTGAGAAATGGGATGTGCTTGGGACAGCAAGTAAAAGAGCTGGCAAGTTCTTTGTTGTTGATGCCGGAAAGAAGGCCGAGGAGGGTTGAGATCGTCATCGAAGGGCAGAAGGTGGGTCGTTTGGGCTGGATGTTGGATGTATGTATGTATTTCTACTAAGATACCCTTGGCCTGTCAATTTTTAATCAGTCGCTGGTTCATGTCTCCTCTGATGAAGCCCATTTGGCAATGTAAAGACGAAATCGTGCTGTGAGAACGCTCCGTCTTCAGTGGTGATCAAATGCATAGGTCTTGTCCCGTCAAGACTCCCGTACGCCCAAATCCAGAAAATCACGTCAACCTGCTCAGAGGGACTTCACCCTGTCATTCCCTCCAACATCTTTTTCTTTTCCTTTGGAAGTCACCTTGGGGACCTTCTCGTACGCATTTGGACTCGGTTTCCTCTTCCCCTTGTCCCCTTTGCCCTTCCTTCTGCCCCTCATGGCATCCCTCGCTCGATCAGCGTCCATGGCTTTCCTCTTCCTGCCATCTTCTGACTCCGATCCTGACGAGGAGTCTGAATCAGAGTCAGAAGAAGACTCATCGCTCGACTCGCCGACAGCTTTGGGTTTGTGATAAATGCAGCACACTAATGTACCGCGAATCAGTATAGGCAGGCTCTGGGTGACAATGAGCACGGAGAGAGGGGTCTCACCTTTTGAGCTTTTGCGACCAAGGCCTTCATTGTCGATCACGTCCTCCGCCCACTGCACCGTCCTTCCATCAGGCTCATGCTGCCCTCTTAACCTCAATATACTCGGTGCTGCAGTTCTGGTTCCGGCGCTTGAGCTTCCCTGTCCGTTCGTTTGGGTGATCGTCTGCGAGGTCGCTGGAGCACGCCCAGTGGCGTCTGGTGGTGAATGTTGTGACATTTGCAGTTTTGGTTGTTCTGGAAGTCTAGATTAGGGGGGAGGCGATGAGCAGGATGGCCACTACCGTTATCTGATCCTTCGCACGTTGAAGAGTATGGTGTCAGAGAGGTGTTTGTAGGAGTGATGTTCTCCAGGTCGCGGTGCTGGTCATGGGAATGGTTGAGGGTGATGATGATGATGGTGGTGGCATGTCATATCCTAAACCGGTTGTTGGGCTGAGCCATGGCCCCGCCATCCGAGGCGGGGCAACGTCACTGACGCCAGGCACACGACAATTTGGCAAGCATGGGCAACACCGAAAGTCAGAGGTATATCTACCTATATAAGGTGGGTGTATATGCACCTGAGTGCCAGTTATAAGAAGAGACTCATTCAATTCATCGGTACAGTGCATACGAGTTGGATCCTGTCCTTCTTTTAAGCATTTCGCTTTTATTCTACATTAATTGTACAGTTCTGCTTTCCTACACATAGCCAGCTTACAAACCGCCTTTGAGACGCACACCCAAGAATAGAAGTTACTCGTCCGCTGCATGACTCCGTGCCATCACTTTCGCCATTTTCTTTTGTCCCTTCATGCTCCTTCTTGGCCTCTTCCTCTTGTGCTTATCCAGCACTCGCGGCTTGTTGGTGAGCCACCCAGCAATCGGCTGCCTGTAGTCGACAAACTTGCCTTCCGGGGTGAACACCTCCACAGCCGGCCACTCCGTCACGTTGTTGAGGCGTGCACGCCTCGCTTCTTCGTACTGTTTCTGCTTCTCCTTCTCTCGCGCGGCTTTACGGGCAGCAGGTGACTCGTCGATGCGATTATCAGCCAACGCTTGGAAAGGATCGTCGCTCATTCGTGGCTCGGAATCTGGAGCCGGGAGAGATGACTTTGCCTCAATCGCTGCAGAGCGAATGAGGAATTCTTCGTCGGCTTGGGCGGCTAGCAGGTCCTCCAAGTGCTTCGTCCGAACCTGCGCCACAAACTCTACGTAGCCGACCCCTTCGATCAATATATCCAACGAGAGCACCCTGAATGGAAGCTTCTCAACTGGGACACCCCCTCTGTGTTTCCTTGTCAGGGGTCCCGCCCTCGCCCTGGTCACATCATATCTCAGCTTGAACGTGCCAGCAGACTGTATTTTCTCCGCTGCCTCCTCCGTAGCAATGTTCTCCACGCCGGGCAGCACTCTCGTCTGCGCCTGGAACTCGACGGCCTTCTCTGTCGATGTGAGATGTTCCGAGAGTCTAGTGAAGTTGTAGGCTAGGAAATCTAGGCCTGGTGTCGTAGGCGTGATACGGATGAGTCCGCCGCCTAAAACGAGAGAGCGGCCGCGTTGAATTGTGATTTGCTCTGGGACGATACGGCTTCGCATAATCAAGCTGTCTCGGTGTTCGTGCTTGACGAAGTTCTCGAGATCGCTGCGTGCGAGACCAGGAAGGTCGATGAGCTCTCCCTTGTGATTACCAAAGGGGATCCGGATTGGCGAGGCGGTCGTGCCTGGGTGAGACGAAACGATCGGCATGCTGGGATACATTTCTAGAGGCCGTGCTGGCGGGAGCAGGTCACCAAAATCCTCCGTATCTCGATCGATTATACCGACGATGTCCTCCCCCGGCGTTGCAGTATCCAGTGGATCCGTGAGAGTTCCGTCTGATTTAGATTCATGCGTGACTTTTCCTTTTGGGAACACCTCTTGGAAGAGCTTGCTCTTGCCAACGTTCACCTTGCCAACGAACCATCCGGCTCCTCCACGTTTCCATATGTCCTGCTTCAGCTCTTTCGTCCACCAAGAACGCAAAGCACTCACGCAGTGGACGTTTCCCAACCTGACTCGATGGCCGACTCTTCCAAGAGCTTCTCTCAACACCTCCCTCAGCTTTGGCATCATCTTATCGACTTGTTCCTTCGTTGGTCCCAGGAGATCACCACGGGTGATGACGAAGCTGATTTCCATCTTACGATCCTTCATGTACTTGGCGCTGCGCGAGCGGCGGTTCCGGGTGCGCAGCGGTATATCGCCGAGCAGAACATTGAGGCGTGGGATGAGTGACATGGGGAAATCGGCAGCGTCGATAATGTGGTAGATGTGATTATTCTTATGGGGTGACTCTTCGATCGTCTCACGAAGCGAATCGACAGTTGGATGGAACATTTCAACCTTTTCGGGATTTCCGATCTCGTGAAGAAGGAGATGGCATCGACTGCAGACAGGTTCGGGGTCTAGCATCAGCCTACATTAGCACCTATCCGCTCCATAATGAGGTCACGCCACTTTGCTCACCTTGGATCTTGGCCGGTGTCTCTTGCACGATCAGTTGCTCCGTCTCTAAACCGAGCTCCTTGCGCATCGCCTCATCCAAGCCTGCAAGGGCAGACTCCACAACCTGATTCTCGCTGGCAACGACCTCTTTCACCGGCCCGCTGTTCCTCTTCGGATGGAGCCAACGGCGCACATACTTGCTTTCCAAATCAAAAAATCCAAGTTGGTTCCGGTCCGTCGTTTGCGCGAACGCACCACAGCCACTGCAGCTTAGAGGCAGCTCTCGTGCTGCTGGTGCAAGGTCTTCTCCATCGCGACTTGACTGTCCTTCGGGGGTCGCACCAGCAGATTCGAGGACGGCAGAAACGGTTTTGTCGCTGGAAGAAGGAACTTCGGTATGGTTCGATCGTCTTTGACAGATGAACTGTTGAGTCGTTCTCCAAGTGGCTGGTCTTGACGTAGGTTGCGGTGTGATCAAGCTCGACGTTGGCAGTCGAGCCAGAGCTGGGCAGAGGAACAATGGCACGCCAAATGTCGAAGGAAAAGGCTCAGCAGAGGCAAAGGTCCTAGATACTGACCTAGAAAGAAAGGCTCTGTACATCTTGGAAATGTAACAGCAAAATGAAATAACAAGAACTCAAGAAAACCAAAGCATCATTACAAAGTCGTCAAATGGCCGGAGTCCAACTCCATCCCATTAAAAAAAAGTTCAAGGAATACTTAGAACGGAGTCGCGCCGATTCGATACCCTGCAACTACGCAACTACACTACCGCGTCGCTCGTCTCCACCAATTTTTGGAGTCGGGCGAATCCCGGGCCGCCAATCAAAGCGAACCCCATGGCTGATTTTCCAGAAACCTCAAGCTTCAAACATCCAACCATCTGCGCGCGCGCCCGAATTACAACCCATTCCTCTCTGACCTGCCTTACTCTACAATAGAACCTTAACTACTGGTGGCTCCAAGCCGTGGGACTTTTCACAATGGTCCGCGCGGTTGGTGAGCGGGTGCATTTGCTCCGCAAGGTACGTCTCTACACATTCGGACCCCTTGGATGCTTTACTCTGGACATCTGGACTAACTGATTCGTTTTATAGAAAGTAAGACAGGCGATTCTCTCCGCATACGCCTAGGATCTAGGCTACGGTCATTTGAATGAAGCTCACGTATTTTCTTTCTCTAGCTCATCAAGCTCAAATGCGGCCCCGGCGCTGCCATCCTTCCACCAGAGGTCACGAGGATACACATGGATTTTGCCATGAAGATAGGCGGTGGCCACATGGGCCCAAGGTACTTCTCTCTCCTTCTATTCAAGGATGATTCCTTCACATTTTCATGGGTTTCTAACCCATGGTCTCAGAAAATTCATGCGCGAACAACTCCCCCGCCTCAAATACCACAACCCCTCCGTCCCCATGATCGTCAACCGTCACAACCTCAACTCCCGCCCGCCAACCATGACCATCTATTTCCGTAAACCCGACTCACCCTCTACATCCGAGCAGATCCCCTTCACCTCAGCCACCCAGCCGACCTCCTCCCGCAGCGACCTTTCCAAAGCTCAGCCTCCGACCGAGCACGAGCGCACCGTCACGATCGATATGAAGGACAAGCATTCGAGCCATATTCTTGATTACTTTATCGCCGAAACACGTGCTACTCCTGTTCAGCCTACGGAGGAGGATATCGCCGAGATGAAGGACTTGGAGGCCCTCAAGAAGCAGGCCAGCATGGATATGGAGAGGGTGAAGAGGGATAGGGAAGAGCTGAAGAAGGAGCAGGATATGTTGAAGAGGGCTAGAGAGGCCGCTGGCATGTCAGAGTCGGACGCCCTATAATCTTGGGGGCTGAGAGATGAATGTTCCTCAACGATGGCCTTTCCCATATTGTATGATATCGATCTGTACCATTACATCTTTGCCAGGCCCTGGCTCACGAATATAGTATAAAAGGTTTTCATATTCTTGCGTCATCGTTCCATTGGCCATAACCATTAGTTGCTCCGGGTTCTCCCCTTAAGTTTCCAGTCATTGGGAGAGCCCAGCAGTCAATATGTCATCCAAGGAATTGTTTCCCAAACTCCATAACTTGCCCACATTTTTGGAGCGGGCTTCTAAACAGTATTGATACACGTGGAAGTGTGCGCTCCGAGTACAACCGCCACTGCTTCTGGGATCTCTGTGGTGTCACTTCAATCCGAATCCTTCGCTCTCGTGAACCGCCCTCCAAAGCATTGCCTCCAGCTTCTCCTTTGTCTCGTACTTGAATAGCGATATTGAGTTGAAGCATGTCCTAGCAATTGGGTATCTCTCTGTCTCGTCCCCGAGACATGCAACGCGGATTGACAAGCTCGACGCTCCTGTCGCCGGGATCCTGTCACTGCCAGTGATAAAAGACAGCATGGCCCTCTGTTCCTCTGGAGGGGCACGCTCAAACGTGCTCCAGAACCACTCGACTACCGGTTCTGTTCCATCAGGCTTGGGCGCTCCCCAGTTATCATAAGTGGCTACTGCACGTAGCGATGGTATGTCAAGGGGTTGGTCCGACCCGCGGACTAGGAGCTCAATCTCTTCTGGCCTGAACAGTGAGAAGGCATTTCCACCACAGACTGTGTAGAATCCCCGTTTAAAAGGCTCAAATTGTCTTTTGACAGAGGTGTCCAGCATGTAAAGCACATAAAGATCAACATACTCGCGCCTGTTCGCGTTGGTCACAGTTTTTCGCTCTCCGCCGTAACACAGTGGAACATTCATGGTCGTACCGTACTTGTCGACGTCGATGGTGAAATCTAGTCCAAATGTAGACTGCACGTCGCCTTCGAAATCGAGCAGCTGCCTCAAACCCTTGGCCAGCCTGGGGCGATAGTCAGCGAGGTCATCAAGAGTATATTTCATCGATGGTTTTGGATGAGCGGCAGGACCCATCCCGTGCGCTGGTGCAGATGCAAGCAACTTCCTGAAAGCAAAAGGTGGCAACGCTACATCGAGAATCGTCGAATTATAGATAGCGAGACCGATGACAACCCCAACTAGGAAGAATTGATCCGATGTTTCAAATGAGTTGGGGTTGAAGTAGCAGAAGCGAGACTCATCGTCGTATGCGAACAATCCTAATCGATATCAGTAATCAAGGTATCAGAACTAGTGTCTCAATCTCCGCATGCTTACCATGGTCCGGATTGAAAACTTCCCTGATGAGCATCAGGAACCACTCCTTGCGCAAGCCACCGGCATCAATACCCTCTTCCCCTCGAAAAGAAATGCGGAGAGCTTTCTTGATATCTTCGCTCCCACTGCCAATGACTTCACTGACAGCTTTCAGACTATCATCGACGAGGCAGTCACGGCGAACATCGAGTGAGAAGTACTGATTCACGGCGCGACGACTCATGATGCTGTCAAAGAATGCATCTCTAGCCTTTGTCTGCATTTGCCTCCGAGCATCATGTTCCATGATCTCCGTTTTCGCCCGTATACTTAGCAAGAAAGGGTACTGGCAGAAGGCAAACTTGCTCCGCTTGCCCTCCCATGCCTCGAAATCGGCAACCAGGTCCGCGGAATAGTCAATGATGGAGATGTAGAAGTCGCTTGTAGGCAAAAGCTGACCATTGGCGTGTACGACGTTCTTGGTATGGCCATTATGCCAATCATCTTGGGTCAAAGAGGCACTATCATCCGCCCGCTTGGAATGTGGCAAGTTGTTTGCAGCGAAGAACAAGGCCAGGACACGAGCAGCAGCCTTAATCTGCCAGTCATCAGTGTAGCATGTTTTCCTCTCGTTTGGACCGCCGTTCTTCTTTGGCGCTCTTGCGCCTCCGATCTCATCATGAAGGTAAGCACCTGACCGCCCTGTTTGCATCTGGGGTATCAGCCCAGCGGTGATATCAAATGTATTCTCTTGTCTCTTCGAGTTGGCTCGCAGCATTCTGTACGTCAAGAATGTGGAGATCAGGTCTTTGTTCCTGATGAAGCGGCTGATCTGACTTCTTGAAAGCCAAGTGATCAAGGCCTCATGGCATTCTGCCTTTGAGTTGGATATCAAACCTACAACACGCTTGATAAGACCTGAATGTTGTCCCGAGAGTGGCCCCGAGGGTGACGAGCTTGAGCCAGCACCCTGATCCCATCGCTCGCCGTATGAATGTGACGCGTTCTGTAGCAAGCCAGAGAATGAGGTAGCCTTCGAATGAAGGGCTGGGTTTTCCAAGATGATCAAAAGGAACCTGATATCACTTTTATGAGCCAGTGGTCGACCCGGTCGCTTCAGGAGCATTTCAGTGGCCTTCATCAAATGCCTTTGCACATGTTCCTGCGCGTACAAAAGATCGCTCTCCAGATTCTTCAGATCGCGTTCCGTTGGGGAGATGAAAGTGGGCTCTTGGGTCAGCTCCTCATAAACGGAAAACCAGTCTTCGGCCACATTTACGACGGTGTGATACCACTTGGCAAGCTCTTCCCAGTGAATTTGAGGAGAGGTGGAGTGAGCCTGCGATTGCGAATGTGACCGTGATGCTCCATGTGAGGCACGTGTGTTTGCTGCCTTGGCTGCGCCACTCCGAGTGGCCGTCGGTTCTGGTGGTGGCCCAGTCCACCACGTCCCATTCTCACCGACGTCACCTAGAAGCAGTAATTTAGGGTCAAGCTCGGGAAGCATAGCATCACCCCCACTGTAGCTTCGCGATCTTCTTTGATTAGTTGGGTTTTGAAGGGGAGGATCGCGTGAGGGGACTGGTTTTCGTCGGATCGCTTCGCTGCCTCGTGTTGAACTAGGCGCTGGGGCAGGAACTGTGGTAGGGACTGGGGCTGGGGGTGAACGTCGTCTGGGGAAAGCCGTGTTTATACACTCGAAAGAGGCGAAGCACGTCGCAATATAGTCTTCCAAGGGCTTGAATATCATCTTTGCATCCTCCCCGAAACTTGCAGACCTGTGGCGTGGGCCATTCCGAGAGTAGTATACTGGCGGGGGAGGTTGTAGCGACGGAATTTCTGACTGTGGGCTTGAAACATCCCGGTGCTGCGGAACGTCACGACGCATCGCCCTACGATGCCCTCCAGGTGCTTCTTCGCGGTGTAGTGAAAGAGGGGCAATGCCTTCCGGTCGAGCCGGCGATCTGGAGGCTTTGCGAGGCAAGCGTTGGGGAGGACCATGCAGGCTCGGAGAATCCTGTAGAGCATCATTCGCTGGGTTCAGGAGAGGATCAGGGAGTAGTCGTCGGCAGAGGTAGGATCGGATGGACTGTCGTGCAAGACGCTTCGTGTGGTCCAGAGTCAATGACGGTAATGCTGAGCAGTTTTTAGCCTCTACCCTCCTAAAGCTCAGCTCAGCTTCATGGCATGTATCACTTACTCGATGGATCTCTTGGTGCAGGGGGTGTAATGAGATCATTAACCGTAGCGCAAAGAGTGCATTTGAACACTGTCAGCTCTTGGGGCCACCTCATGGTCCCTCCACAAGTCATGCAAGTACCGGCTATCATGTCTCTCGATCCTCGCCCTGATCCTCTCCTCTGCACAAGAACGCTCTGTCTCCGCATCTCGCCAGACCCATCGTCATCACTTCTCTCAAAAGTGTACGATCCTCTTTCGATAGAGTCCCGTCTAGAGCTCCCGCCCGTATCAGTATTGCGGTTTGCGAGAGGATTGGGGAAAGGTTGGCTTAGGGAACGTGTGTGATGCGGACGCTTCGTTTGAGGTCGATGGCGAGATGGATGGACGTCCTCGTCAGAGGAGCTCGAATCGGCATCAAGACCAGGATTTGAAACGTCGAAGATCCGAGGCAAGCCTGTGGAAGTGTCTAGGCTGGTAGCGTGGAGGCGAGTGATGAGATCGCCGGAGGCTGACTGGGTCCCGCGACGATGGCCGCGCTGGCCCCAGAGAGGCATGGTCAATGTAGGGGCGGCCCTGAAGGGTCGCTGCTGCCACCCGCCGGCCGGAAATGGCAGAGGGAAACGGGCCTGAGAAACGGACCTGAAGTTTTCTGGCCAGGCAAGAGAGAGGGCAAAAATTGGGATCTTCTGAGCGAGTGGAAGGCTAGACGCCGGGTGCTCGACGATCGCGATGCGTCGTCGTCATCTGTTCACCAGGGACCAGTGTGGTGCTGCACGCTCGGCAACTGAAGGTTTGACAGGGTCTAGTAGTACGTAGTGGGTGTTGTGCAAGGATGGATAGATAGCTGAACGAGGGACAATAGTGGCTCAACAGATACGAGGCGACAAATGAATCGAAAAGACGATAAGAACGACGGATGTAGTGAGGAGGGCGGATGAAACGGAGGTTGATGGCAGTGTAGTGCAATGTTCAATGTTCCGCCATGGTTGTGCTGCGCAACGGCTTGTTCCTTGTTGTGGCATTCAGGTCCAGATCCAGACCAGTAGAGCAACACGTCGGTGAACACGCGCCGGTGCACCCAATGGGCTGAGTTTTGGGTTGTGATTGAGATGTGTGTACTCCGTAAGATTAGGCGAGAACAAGTAACCAGTCAGTTCTCAGTCTGTCCAGAGTCTGCCTCCCTTTCCCGATCGCTGATTGATGGGACGACCCTGGCCAGCTACGGGTCTCCCAATAGTGCTAAGCTTCTTAGTAGAGGTGCAACTCAAAGTGCGACAGAGTCTAGTTCGTCAAGTGAGCTTATGTTCTTGGGCTGATGCAGCACATTCGGAAAATTCAGAATATGATAATAGCGCTAATTTCAGGTGTAAAGCTAGGCGTCAGGAACCAAATCCACGGATTTGGCGATGGTGGGAAAAGCTCCAGATCGACGGGGACCCTGGATGGGCGAGGCGTTTTGCCTTTGCCGGTTTCGGTGTCAGGGGAGACGTTCGTCTTGCTATCGCTGTGCCATAGCAGCAAGGATGCGGAACAAGCTATGAAAGTACAAGTAATTTCGAGTGCGACGATAAGACGAAAGATTCCCTCTGTTATAAACTTAGTCACCGACGCTGAATTTGCAAGACACGTCTCCATCAGACAGGCGATCAAGTTATCACGTGATCTGTCATTAAATGCCTTATTCTACCTCGAGGCAGATTTTAGCATGGTTATATATACGTATATCATGTCAAGCGTCCAATGCGATTTACAAGTCTTCTCTCATGTGTGTAGCTGGGGTTTGTATTGAACCATGTTGCTCGGCCAGTATGGCAGCGATCACCTATATTCCATAGAGCCTCGCTCAGGGGCCATCCCTCTACCATATCATGGGTTCCTACAATGACCTGCATCACCCATGACGAGACTTAGAATCCCACCCAAGACACCCCTCACCCGCTTCGGATTCTCCATCACACAAGTAAACACCACTGCCGTACTAGCAGCAAAAACCGCCTTCTCCTTCCACTGATTATCTGCAGTGTATGACCTGGGCACTACGGTTGCCAGCGCCCTCGGTGCCACAAACAGGGCCATGTCTTTCCTCCTGCCCACTGTTTCGATGAGCACGCTCCAGCCACAGAGTACACAGCCGGTGCGCACACAGATTCCGGCATCGATCCTTTGTGCGCTCGAAGTATCCTTGCCAATGATGTGGGGCCCGACACGGGTGCGAGCAAGACACACACCATAGTAGAAGAGGGCGATGAAGGTGCCGAGGAAGGCGGAGGATCGAGCTGCTGAGAGAACCGCAGCGTGGATGGGGCGTCTGGATGGGTTACGGAAGTGCAAGGCCAGAGCCAGGGGCAGGTATGTTGACATGGACCATTTCCATGCACGCACAAAACGGCTTAGTAAATGATACTCGCATGACGGACCACAGCCCATGTGGACCAATTCACATGGGAAAGGTACGGCGGTAGCAGGGTCACCCCAAGCTGGCGGCATCTTATATTCCTCGCACATGGGCTCCAGGAGATGTGCCTGACCAGTATCTTTGCCGTATACGAGCTTTCCGTTTCTGCAGCGACGTAAAGCCTCGATGAGGCGGCTATCCACTGCGGCAGCAGAGGTAATCCATTTGTTGTAGCTTGGGGGGAGAGCTTCAGGATGGAAGAACCACGACCACATAATTAGGGCAGATGATGCGGCGAAGATGGCCGGATCAGTGAGCGTTGAGACGAGGCTCTCAGACTATCATCGTGTCAGCTTTGTTATCAAAAGTTCCACTGCATGTGTAGCCTACCTTCGTCCACGACCCTGCCGCGCGCCGTCGGCTGCTTCGCTGGGACCACCACTCGCCAACGAGGACATCAAGAGCTCTTGTGATAGAGAAGAGAGTCAGATCCAAAGTTCGACCTCCAAGAAGAGTACTAGGGCTTGGTTTTGAGTCTTGGTGATCTGTTTCCGGATTCGAGATTGTTGCTTTTGGAGCGTTGTCACCCGAATGGAGGAGCTGCAAGCTTAACCACGCGGCGATGAAGGTTGATATCCATCTTGAGAGCCTGATCCATTTGTCAGTAAGGCCTGGTTAACTGACTGCCCTTCGAATTCAACATACCTCAGTCGGGAATTGGCCGTAAGATTAATGCCGGTTTCCTTGATGATAGTGCGTACGGGATCCTTTCGAGGAGATGTCAGCTTCATGCCCCTAGGCTCGGAAAAAGGGTTTGCACACCAGCAACAGGGAGGTACCGCCGACCAGAACAGCACAAAATGCAGGGAAACGATGAAGCTCCAGGCCGATCCTCAAGATCCTCACAGCCGACTCCAGGAACGTGCGTCTCTTCTCGTTGCTGTTTGAACGTTTCCTCTGCTGCCTTAACGTCCTGGACATGTGCTGCAGGATGAGAGTCAAAAGACGCGGACCGACGGCAGAAGCATAGCCAAGGAGGTAGGCTCTGGCTAGAGGACGCAGCGGTGTAGGAAGGGCACGGAATTGAAGTGCTTCCGGGGTAGGCGAGGCTGAAGCCATCGGCGGCAGTGGTGATGCAGTAGTCCCTACAAAGCGAGAGAAAGGCGGCGATGTTAAGAGGGCATGTTGGTACAGAAAAGTCAGGTATTATGGTATGCGATATGCACTGTAGATCCGACAAGAACCTGGAGCGTCGCGCGCGCCGGATCTCCGTTCTGATCCAGGGGCTATCCAAATGCGAACTGCTGAGTTACTTGCTGAGTGCCTCGAACGTTTGTAATTTAAAGAGGAAGCAATGATGCTATAATAGCACGTGCCAGATCGGGGTACCTATTCAAGATCCCACAGGACTCCGATCCGTTCATGCAACGCAGTTTCAAATGAAGGGAGTGGGTGGGACAGTCCATTATCACATGTCAAGGGGCAATGTAACTAAGTACATATGTACTAGTAATAAGGTACCTGAGCTGATGATGCCTTACGTGTCAAGCGCGTCGCTGCCAGTGGTTAGACGTGGGGGGCTCCGCACCCTTACTGTTTGTATGGAGAACAGGGAGAGATGATCACGAGAGGTGATGCTTCTTTGGTTAAGATGGAAATACCTGCATCTTTATCAAGTCCTTGCAGGCCGAAAGAGGGAGACATAAATGCAATGTAAGCGACATAACCTCTACTGTTCTTGAATGCTCTCATTTCTGTTTTCAAGACTGGCTACCCTAGATACAGCGTATCACAGGTGGTACTTGACCTATCCTATCCAAAGCGTCGATTCATCATCAATTTTCTCGGCAGTAACAATATTGAATATTGCATAGAGCTGTGAGACAACGATTTTGCATAAGCATCCAGGCATCAGCTCCAAGGTACCAACGGTCCCGATGGCAGTGTTCGATTATTCAGCTCAGTGCTACTCGAAGGATCTGTCGATCGTTGTCTGCCAAAGCTACTACATGATCAACGTACTGAATCGTATCGTTGCACCATGATTCCTGCTTTGTGCCTATACCCATCAGCCTCAGCTTCTTTGATTTAGTGACCTTGATTGCATCTGTGACTGTGCCTTTCAGATCCACGGTGAACATGCCTCTCAAGATCTGCAACGCGCCGAGCAGTTGAGCAACAACCTCTCCCTCCACTGTCCTCAGTTCAAATATCGTTGTTCCATTATCGATCTGTACAGGGCTGATGTTTTGAAAACTCACTCTCACCACCACATCATCACCCTCTTGGTTTTTGCTCACACCCTCTACGATAGCCTTCAGCCCACCCATTCCCCTCATCGGTACGTCCATACCGTATTTGCACCTTGCGCTCAACCCCAGGGTCGTTATCTGACAGTCTCCGTTGTCTAGGCGAAACGAAGTATCGTCATCGGTGATAATGCTGCGCACATAAGCTCGGTAGGTATCCATATTAGACACGTTCACTGTCTGCTCTAGAATGAGCACCGTTGTTCCCCAAGGGCTCGTGTGGATTGCCGGTAGTTGCATACGACCAAATATCGAGGAGTTGAAGCACAAATCTACCTCCATGGGGGCAATTGTGCTGCTGATCGGACCTGTGCCTGTGGCACGACACTCGATGGAGATGCTGAAGGCACTGAATGAACGTCGTCAGCTGCGCGACCGGGAAATTGAGGTAGAACTAAGCTGCTCGCTTACTCTCTCGTCGCATTCCTAATATTCACGGCGATGACCTCCAACTGTGACCTGTTCATCAGGTATTGCACCGTGTCGTCCAGTCCTCCTGCCAGTGAATTAGACAACGCACTCAACATGCCGCGTCCCTGCATATTCCTGAGAACTTGGCGGCTGGACTCCCGAAAAAGCCTCGAATCTCCAACCTGCATGTTGAGGAGGGGAAGAAAAAGATACACGGAACCAGATGCACCCTTAATACAAGAAAGGGCACGTTGTGCGCAGGCACAGCACTCCAGTGTGCCTCCCTATTGGGATGTCAAAGCGGATCTAGCCGGACTTGAGACTGCATCAATGACGCTTTCATCCAGGGCAGCATTATGAACCCGTATAATTGGCATAAAAAACGAGAAACGCTGTCTAATCAATACTTTGGGGATTAGCGCCCTTTATTCTTCCGTTTTCTGGTACATGCTTCCCACGTCTCGAGTCCTTGAGTGAAAAGGATGAGCTTAGCTTAAAAAGGAGCTATGCATGCTGACACGCCAAGTTTGTGATTGTTCGGATTTGCATGCAGAGCATAAGAAGTCTTCCCTCGTTGGAACGTCTGACCTCAGCTGGTACTGTGCCATGCAGTCAGATTGATGATTACCAACCTGCGGTACATATGATTGGTTGAGTCGGACCATTGTGATCTGATCCTACGCAACACACAAAATTATAAGCTATTTCTCTACAAGCGGCCGGTCGTCTCGATACTGATGCCGCAAAGTCACTTATTAAAACCTTGAGGTTGCAAAAATTAGTTAATTGGAAGCCATAACTTCTAATCAATCTGGGTGTTCAGCGAGCTGTACCCAAGATCATGTACTTTCGCACCGCAAAGTTCATTCGTGTACCTAGTCAAACACAATGGCGGCCTTAATGGCGCTCTTGTTCTTAATGGACTCGAGAGCCTCGCCGTACTGCTCAAGCTTGAAAGTCTTGTTCACGATACCCTCCGTCTTGACCTTGCCGGAGTCAAGGTAGTCAATAGTGGCAGCTACGTAATGTCAGCCCATCTGATGCAAGACAGCAATGCTATTACCACCAAAAGACTTACGGAACATGTAGGTTTCTGAGAAGGAGCCGAGGATGGTAATCTCATCGCCGAAGATCTTGCTTGGGGGCCATGAGACACGATCGGCGTTGGCGTAAACACTAAGCACGGGCAACACGTCAGTCTCATGCGCGGAGAGTGACCTCATATGATTTCGTCCATCACTTACCCGTAAACAACGAGGGTACCGCCACGGCGGACGTAGTTGATAGCATCCTCAAGAATCTTGACGGAGCCAGTGGCCTCGACAACTACTGGAAATTAGACAAGATCGGGTAGTCGAGTCACGCGGATCACATACCAACGTCAAACCCGTGAGGGTTGTCCTTCTTGAGTTGTTCAAACTGAACAGACGGATCGGACCGGGAGAGCTCGATATAGTGGTCGCCAGCATCAAGTTTCTTGGCCAGATCCATCTTCAGTCCACCAGGGGCAGCAATGGTGACCTTGCAACCACCGTTGTGGCGCATCAGCTGGGCAAGCATCTTTTCACGACTGTTAGCTGCCTCCAAATACTAGCCGCAAGGAAAGGGCCACGCACAAGACCAGTGGGACCAGCACCAAACATGAGAACATGTGAGCCAAGCTTAGGGCGAATCTTGTCGAGACCGTGGCAAGCGCAAGAAGCAGGCTCGAGAAGAGTGGCATCGGCCCAACCGAGGTTCTCAATCTTGAAGACCTTGCCGGCCGGGTAGGCGCAGTACTCTGCGAAGCCACCGTTGATGGTGACACCGTGGAAGTTGGCCTATGGGCGATGATGTGAGTCCTCACTCCCCAAGCATGCTGTACCTCGGCCATCTTACATTCTCGCACATAAGGAGCTCACCGCGACGGCAGAAGAAACACTGCTCGCAGAACTCGCTGTTATCAGCGGCGACACGGTCGCCAACCTTGAAGCCCTGAGCTTTCTGCTTATCGTTAATGATTTGACGCAAGAGAACAGACACCAGATAGACATACGGGGCCAACAGCGGCAATAACGCCGACGGTCTCGTGACCAGGAATCAGAGGGAACTTGGTGAGGAACTCGCCCTCATAGATGTGCTATACCAGAAAAACGTGTGAGTTGCTCTCGTCCAATTGGTGCTTTGCGAATAGCTTCCAGACTTACGAGATCTACAGTCCGAGTGAGTAAGTGAACCATGACGTCAAAGCTCTCGAGTCGTAGGAGACTTACCAGTGCCGCAAACACCACATGCCTTAACCTTGATCATGACATCGTGGTCGCGCAATTCTGGAAGAGGCACGGTCACAACCTCCCAATCCTCAGGCTTGTTCAGCCTGTATGCAACCAGAGTTAGCTAGGCCGTCCTCTATGCAATGTCTTAAAAGTCGATCGGTCGGGGATGTGGGGGATCCATGATCAGGGCAAGCAAGGCCTGAGGACCCTGATGGAGTGTGGATGGACCGCTGGGTATATAAGACAAACCCAATGCGCACCTAATGGCCTTCATTTCCTTGGGAAGGGACTCCATCTTTTCTTGAGGTCTGATGTGTTGCTATTCCATTGTCAGATCACAGCACATTGCGGCAAACAACCAAGGGCTCAGCTTATCGCCAGCTACGCATCGGTATCCAGAATCAGCTCCAGGAAGGTGAACAGGACATACCTCGAACGCCGAGAATTTGCTAAAGTATGCTGAGAAGGGTGATACAGGATGATACAGAATCGAGGAAGAAGGAAGCTATGGACGAGGAGAAAAGAGCTCAGGTGGGGATGCGAACAGGGCGTTTTAAGGAAAGCTTTGGGATGATAAGTAGGTACCTAAGGGAGCCGAGAGGAGCTTCACCGACAAACTACGGGACCAAGAGCTCACCAGGAGGCAGAGGAGGGGGCAGAGCGCAGGCATGCAGCGACAACAAAGCATCTAACCTCCACCAGCGAATGCTCATCAGCTCCACTCGCGTCTGGCGAGGCATCATCCCCGAGGCAAGACTGCTGTTCTATCCGGACAAGGACAAGGGGGGTGAAAGCTGAGAGCGCGACAGGACCCGCTGTGGTAGCGGGCGACAAGAAGATGAGGACGCTACTTGAGCGGCGGACTGGAGCCACATGACGACGTGGGAGCTTGGGCTGGATAAGCACCAGCAGGAAGGTGATTCAGGTGATTTACATGAGACTCTGGTATGGCTTCGGATGGTGCAGCGTTGAGAGGTAAATTGTTGGGCCTTGTGAGAAGACTTCCGTGGTTGAGATGATAGACCAAACGGGTGAGGAAACGAGGCTCACGTACATGAAGATTGCCAGGAAAGTTGGCAGCTCAAAAGTGTGTCCAACCAAACTGTGGCAAAGCACTAAGTACTCCAAAGTGACGACAACCTTGAGTGGTTTCTGCCCCTCCATTTCGGCAACAGACTTCAACCTCAGCAAACAACAAAGTGCTGTAATGTGCAGCACACACCTCAACCTCTACATCTCCACCATTTGATCTAGACGCACGGAAAAAGGAAAGAAAAACGACAACAGCAAAATTGCCACGTCCCTGCTTCTCGCTTGACGTGAATGCCATGACTAACAAACCAGATTCCCGATCCAAGGCTCGTGGTGCAAACCGTCAAAGCTCACCCAGCGCGGGGGAAGTTGCCCTGCCAGGACGTGGGGGAGGGGCAGGCCGATTTAGTAGCTCTTGAAGCTGTGGTGGTTCATTTTCTTGAACCTTCGCCACACAGAGTGGGAAGAAGCGGTGGGAAGCAAAGAAATAGGTAGGTTTTGATCTTCCAACACCACCTCCCTTACAACCCCAACAACGTTTATTAATTTGGTTACCTGTAACATGCAGTAGCATCGAGCCATACTGTTCCAATGGTCTCGAACCAGTGGGATCAGGAGGTGGTGGGCGTGTTCTAGTCCAATGTCAGATCCTGGTGAATAGTGAATCTTAGGTGCATAGGGCTAGCAAGGCAGACTCGAAAGTTAGAAACACCAACTTTGTTCATTGTCACAATTTGATGTGTAGCTATGTTATCTGATACGGCGGTACTGTGTTTTAGTGAAGGATTGGGCATATATTTTGCTCCAATCAGTCGAACATTTGGCTCACACGAGAGATAATTACTATGAGGTGCACAACTGAGGTCGCCATTTCTTCACCAATTTTGACTCAGTACCTTGCAGGGTGGTGTGCTGTTCTTCGTGTGCAGCTCTGGCATTAGCCAACCGACTTTTCGAGACACCGCTCTTTAACAACTGCCATGTGACTCGCTGCATTGAGACATCCGGGGATTGGTCGCCTTGAAATTTGCTCGGACCTGCAGATCCAGCATATTGCTTCTACAATGGGTATGGATGTGGCCCTCAGACCTGTTAGACGCTATGCATCAATGGTAAGGATGGTGGTCCATTATTGCCAACAGTAATGCTAGGAACAGAGTGGACCTATTTCTTGTAGCTCTGAGATGTTGATTCCAATCCGTACGGAGTAGTTGGTGACAGAACGGTGAGAACTCATCAGTCTTCGGTCGAGCTGATAGGAAACTGGGGTTCTGGGGGTAAGACAGTTATCGCTTCTTCGCCTTTGTTGTCGTGGCATTGGTGGATGGGGTTCCTGGGAACGCAACCTACGGTCATCATTGTGAAGCAAATCAAAATAATGGCTACCGCGGATCGAAGAACATCGAGTGTAGAAAAAACTTTTGAATAGCTTGTGAGGAGATATTGTGACAGACATTTGGGTGAGGCCGGTTTTGAATAGGCCACCGTTGGGTCCAACACATGATCAGCCACTACGTCACAGAACACAATTCGACCAAAGGCGCAAAGTTGATGCTCGACAGCTGTCATTGACCCTGATGCAAATAAAATTTCCGAGGATCTAACCTCCAAACTCCCACGTAAGGCCCTTTCAGGATATGACCTCATGTACGACCTCATGGCGAGCAGTCATTCCTCTCTCCATTTTAGAGTACATGCCGGTGCCTTTATTTCGCCATGCGTTCTCGAGATGTTGTAATGGTGAAACCAAAGAGAAAAACCCTAGTCCCATTTACGAAGGGGGAGCACCACGGCCACGGCCGAAACCGCCACGGCTATTAAAAAAATGTCAGTAAAAACTACGCATTCCCCCCCAACAATTGGTGCGGGACTCAGGAAGAAGAGGAAAGCCTTACAATTGAGGAGCGTACTCGCCCGGAGCACCACCCTCCTTACCCTCGCCAGCATCGCGCCTCCGGTATCCGCCCTCACGGTCACCACGGTCGCCGCCACGACCACGGCCGCCGAACGGCCGCCTCTCACGCTCGCCCTCGCCGAGCATGCCACGCGGGGGAGCGTGGGAGCGCTGCTGCTTGATGTGCGTCGCGGGAACGATCTCGGCGGGGAGGTGCAGCCACTCGCGGAGGTAGTCGAGACCCTCGGGGGTTAGGGTGTAGTAGTAGTACTGCCAGGAGAACTGGGTCTTGACATAGCCGCGAGAGGTGAGAGACTGGCAAGCCTTGATGACAAAGAGGTTCTTGGTGTCGATATCGGGGTGCTTGGGGAGGTTGAAGTCCTTCTGTGCGACGAGCACGCCCTCACGGAAGAGGTACTATATTAAGGCGGGATAAGTCAGTCTTCAAACTTCTTTTTGACTTGGCAAATGCGGGCAGCGCGGCCGACGGCGATTCTGGAAAAAAGAACGTCGTTCGGTCTCGTAGACTGATATTTACCTCGTGGATCTTCTTGCGGTCGGCCTTGGGAATCAGCATCGTGGCGGTTGTTGCGAGTCGGCTTGGTCGATGATGAGAAGGCTTCGTTTCCAGACGCGGACTTTGAATAATTTGTGTGGGCTTCGAATTCAACCCTAGGTGGTAAAAGGTGGCTAGTGCGAGTCACGTGCCGCAAGTTTCAGCCTCTTGTGGCGGTTCTGGTAAAGTGGATAATGCAGGCTGATGCGACCGACTGACTGGCAAGACCCATACTTGAAGTGCTTATCGACAGGTAGTTTGTTCTTCGATCAGTCAGAGCATCAGCCATAGCATTTTCAATCCTGGGTCCAACAGAGACGTCATCATGGCACCGAGAAATATTAACGTGCTGGTCACCAGCTTCTCAGGTCTTGGCCTGCCTCCTACTCTGGTTCTACCCGTCTCCCGATCAACTACCATCACAGCACTACGTGAGCGCATCGAAGAACGGCTGCCTGATACCGATGCACGTCTGATCTTAACTACTATCTCCAACAAACAACTCCCCCAGCGATCGGATGAGTCTCTCTCAAGATATCTATCATCATCCGACGATGACTTTCTATCCCTCCGCCTCGCCGTTCCCTTGTGCGGAGGCAAAGGTGGTTTCGGATCGCAACTTCGCGCTGCCGGCGGTCGCATGTCTTCGCGAAAGAAGAAGAGTCAAGAGGACCACGGTTCCAGCCGTAACTTGGATGGGCGTCGTCTGCGCACAGTGAACGAAGCAAAGGCACTTGCTGAATACCTGGCGATTAAGCCTGAGATGGAAAAGAAGGAGAAGGAGAGGCGTCGCGAGCGCTGGGAACAGATTGTTCAGGCCGCCGAGCAGAAAGAGGCGGAGATCAAGTCGGGTGGAAAGGGTCGTCTTGATGGCAAATGGGTTGAGGATAAAGAAGAAAGCAATGAACGGACGCGAGAGGCAGTGCTAGCTGCGATGAAGGCTGGTAACTACAAGGACAACCTCCTAGGAACCTCTCAAGGCTCATCGTCATCGGCAGAAAGTCATGCTCGGTCCGACTCTGAGGGTGAGGAGAAGAGAAGCTCCAAGGAATCGACTCCGCCGTCAGACGTAGGCAAGAAGGGCAAGGCTCCTGCAACACTACCGTCAAAGCCTGCTCCAAAGGGTTTCTTCGGATTTGACGAGGACGATGAGTTCATGAGCTCTGATGACGAGTCATGAAACTTCAGTCATGTCTTCGTCAAATCGTAGGCAATCGCAAGCACTTTCTTTTTCGTCAAACTTGGCCGTTACTGGGAGAAAATCAGAGCATTTCAATGGGGTGGCTGAACGGGCTTGATAGGATCATCATACAGCGACAGGCGTTTGGTAGCCATGCAATTTAAAATTGATTTGGGACTAGAATTTCACCTGTTTTAGTCCTTCCGGTCCACGTAGAGGGTACTTGCTATTTTAACCTACCAACACATAGCCTTCGACACACCGGGGAATGCGTTTGGCATCTACTTCTGACTCGAGAGTGTCGAACTTGGAAGTTACATTACCTTGTATCTGTTGGTCGCCTAATTAATTGGATTTGGATTGATCTAGACAGGGGCTGACTTCATGGTGAAAGCCGCAGAGCTTCAGTGGAGTGGGAGTTTTCCAATACTCTCAGTAAAGCTCATCTTGATGGCATATCCACTTGACTCAGTCACTCCAACAATGGTGTGGAAGCTATAAATATGGATAACCGCAACTTGTATTTATTTCTCTAGTGTTCACAAGTGATACAGTGCAGCATGACTGCGTCCCAACATCTCCCAGTATGTCCCCCTAGCGTACCTACACCCTTAAGCATCGAGCTTGACGGGGAAGTTGCCAGCCTCTGTAAAATACGGTTAGTGTTTTCGCCGTTCATGACTGTATTCGCGCAATATCATACCTCGTTGCTCATCCCAACGGTTGTACCAGCCGGAGGGGCAAAGTGATCGGTAGGCAAGCTGGAACTGTGTGACGATTAGCCTGACATCCTCCGGTATATTTCTAACTACTAGGCAGTCCGTACCTGGCGGCAAGGGGCGAAGTCCTCGCCCTTGGCGTTGATGCACTTGTGGTAGTCGACATAGTTCTGCCAGCAGTGCTTGGTCTGATTTTGGTTCGGAAAGCGGGCGTCAGTGCCTGTAGGCAAGTCCTAGTTAGCCAATTGCGCAGGACATTCGCTCGTCGGTATCGCTAGAGTGTATAGGGTGCGTCAGGGTCGTGGCAGAGGAGTCTTACCGGCTGTGAAAAGAGCTGTTAGCAACTATACAGGAGACAGAAGGGAATTGCCGAAGCGGGATTATCGTCCTTACCAGTCACAAACTTGAAGGGCTTGGTGACGTTCTCCTCGTCAGACATGTTGGCGGTACCTGGGAATTGATCCGGGAGAGTAAGAGGGGTGGAAGTTGGGGGTCGTGAGGGTTCAATGACGGTGCGCTTGTAGCTCGGTCAAGAAGTGAGGTTGCTGCGTCGATGTTTTGGCAGAGGCACCAAATCAGGTGGTTCGGTCCCGGCATCTGACGGTTTTTGCCTCAGGCGTCGACTCACCAATGGGCGCGCTGTGACAGGCACACAGACACACAGAACCGCAGGAAGAAAAGTGGACCGACCTTCGACTGCAACATCAGAGGTTCAGTCTCCGGCTACGTTCCTCAACCTGCAAACCGAACCACCTCGTCACGACAGCGACTCGTCCAGCAACAACCGCCTTTCCCACCGACAAGACCCATCTCCCCTCTTCGCCCACGATGCGTTCCACTGCTGTCATGCGGATGTTCCGCCAGACCCCTCGCATGATGCGACCGGTTCCCGTAAGTTCTCGTGACGACATGGGCGACCGGATATGACAATAGCTAACCTTGGATGTTTGAACAGAAGGAGGATCAGGCTGGTAAGTCTGAACAAGCTCCTGGGATTGAAAAAAGACATGCATTGGGGCTTCTGCATAGTTCGGGACTGAATTGACCATTTTGCAGGCCACACTATCTCTCAGCGCCTGAGGAAGCTTAGGCAGATCCCCCCCGAGCTGATTCCTCTCGGTAAAGCCTCTATTCCTTAAGGCTTCATGTAAGATACTAACGAATGGACTAGGTGTCGTCGTCGGCTTTGCCGTCATCGCTGCCGGTTACTCTAGCGCTCGCAAGTTCATGGTCGACAAGAACCTCCGGCTCGCTCGCACGGGTCCTACTGGCCGTGAGCACTAAACCTGCCATTGCCGTTCCGACACACGCTGCATCGCCAGAGTTCTTTTGTTATGGGAAGGGTACACTGTATATGTCAAGTTTAGAGAGAAGGAGCATCGAATGGGAAACCGGTGCAGCATTATCGAACTAAAAATGTGAACTTGGATTATCCCTCTCAAAACACCCCTTCATTTGTGATCAGACCGAACGCCTTCGCTATGCCAACCGTGACTTCCCCAGAACCATAAACAGATGACGGCCGACAAGCCCAGGTCATATGGGCTTCGGCCCAGCAACATCGAGTCCTTCCAGTCCTTGCATCGGGTCAGGACCCGTTGACTCTGGTGCCGCCTCCGCTTCGTCCTGATCCTCCTCTCCAGCATGCTGGGCAAGCCATCCCTCCTGTAACACGTTAGAAAAGAACTGTCCCTTCGTGTATCACGTGCGGTGCATCAATAAAGTACCTGTTCCCAAACAGCTTTCTTGCTACCAAGACCTTCATCAGCACTCTTCGGTGCTTTCGCAGGTGAGCATTTGATGACCTTTCCGAAAAACTCTGACTGATCCATGTTGTCGATGGCTTCTTTTGCATCTGCCTCGTCCTCATACTCAACATAAGCGAATCCTCGGTGAGGTTCTGTCGAGTTTGGCGCATCAGACTTGGGAATCTGAACCCCGACGATCTCGCCGAAGGGGATGAAGGCGTCGAGGACGTGGCTATTTGTCACGACAGGAGCCAAACCACCGACGTAGACCGTCGCTTTCCACCGTGACGAGTCGGTCATGTTGTGCAAATTTCCAAGGGCCGAGGAACAATAGGTTTGGCAGTGAGTTGAAATTCATAGCATCGAACTCAATGGATGGACTGAGTGATTGGCTGCAGACAGCCTACAGTAGCTGAGCGCCGAGATCACGTGATGCTGATGAGCTATCGTTGCGCAGCACTCAGTGGCAGGTCGAGCGGGTCATTTTGTGGAGTCGTAGCTCCTGAGGTGGGAGGGAGGATAGATGCCCTGCAATCTGGCATCATAATATCCCACTGCCCATCCCTCTGCCTTGTACTTCGTCCGGTAGTCTATCTCGCCACTTTGCGGCTCTCATTAGTCCCTCTTGCTGCCAAATCCTTTGGCAGCTTCCTTAATACTCAAAAACATATCGCATCACACTCATTGGTACTTTCTCGACCGAAAAGACGACGACCCCGCTGGCCAATTGTGGACATCTACAGTAGCCCCTCGCGATCATGGTCCGGCTTCGAGAGATCCCCCGGACGGCCACTTTCTCGTGGTCAGCTGGATCTGGGAAGCCTCTGCTGGTCACAGGCACTCGCGCTGGCGCTGTTGATGCGGACTTTTCCGACGAAAGCAAGCTTGAGATCTGGGAGCTATCTCTTGATGATCAGCAGCAAGGCCTCGAGCTTCAGCCTCTGGCCACCTTCACCACGGAAGCTAGGTACTTTGACGAAGATATCGAACATAATGTATTACGGCTAATATCGGAACAGGTTCTACGACATAGCTTGGGGCGCCGCCGATGAGGACCACCCACAGGGCATTATTGCCGGTGCGCTCGAGAACGGTTCGCTGGACCTCTGGGATGCTGAGAAGTTAATCTCTGGGAGCGCCGATGCACTGCTCTCGCAAACTGCCAAGCATACCGGTGCCATCAAGGCTGTTCAGTTCAACCCCCTGAAGCCTCAAATCCTTGCGACAGCTGGCGCCAAGGGCGAGCTCTTCATTTACGACGTGAACGACATTTCGAACCCCTTTCGGCTTGGCAATGCCGCTGCTCGCTCCGACGATATTGAGTGTCTTGCGTGGAACCGTAAAGTCTCACATATTCTCGCTACTGGCGGTTCAGGTGGTTTCGTGACGGTGTGGGACTTGAAGACGAAGAAGGCTTCCTTGACACTTAACAACAGTCGAAAGGCCGTCAGCGCCCTGGCTTGGGACCCAAACAATTCAACGAAGCTCCTAACAGCTACGCCTGATGACACTACACCCCTTATTTTCCTGTGGGATTTGCGAAACTCAAACGCGCCTGAGAAAACATTGCAGGGTCACGAGCAGGGTGTACTGTCTCTTTCCTGGTGTTCGCAAGACAGCGACTTGCTTCTGTCGTCAGGCAAGGACAATAAGACGATCGTTTGGAATCCTAAGACGGGCGAGAAGTACGGAGAGCTTCCAGAGGTGATGAATTGGACTTTCCAGACGCGCTTCAACCCTCACAACCCGAACCTTTCCGCAACTGCTAGCTTCGATGGCAAGATCACAATCCAGACCCTCCAGAACACGAACCCTGACACTTCTAAGACGGAAGCCGATAAGAATCTCGATGATGAGGACTTCTTCCGCGCTGCTCAGACTCAACCTCAGGGTGCCTCATGGACCTTGACCAAGGCCCCGCAATGGCTACAAAGACCCATTGGCGCTTCATTTGGGTTCGGTGGGAAAGTCGTAATTTTCAAAGCCGACCCTGCGCAAGCTGGGCAGAAGCGAACCTCCAAGATTGCAATTACCTCCTTCTCTGTTGATTCCGATGTTTCTTCTGCTACCGAGAAATTCCAAGAGGCGATTTCCGGCGGTAATATTGCCGCAATCTGCGAGGAGCGTGCCAAGGAGGCGAAGTCAGAAGAGGAGAGGGCGGACTGGAAGGTTATGGAGACTCTTGCTGGTGACGATACGCGTGGGAAGATCGTTCAATACCTCGGCCTAAAGGATGAAGACCTGACCAATGGCGATACAAAAGAGGAAGACGAGAAAGCAAGTGAGGCAACCAAGGGACTGGGCGAAGAGGAAAAGAAGGAGAACCGCCTCTCCAGCTTTTTCAAGGAAGGTGAAGGTGAAGGCGAGGCTGACGATTTCCTTTCGAATCTATCTGCTACCAAGGGTGCCAAGACGGACAATCCCTTCCACCTTCTCAGTGACAGCGATACCGGCGTCGAGAAATGTGTGACAAAAGCTCTCATGCTGGGAGACTTCGCCAAGGCTACTGAAATCTGCCTGAAGGAGGACAGGATGGCCGATGCTTTCCTCATCGCCAACTGCGGTGGACAAGAGTTAGTGGACAAGGTCCAGGCGGCATACTTGTCTCGCAAATGCGGTGTGCCAAGCTACATGAGGCTTCTGGGGTCTGTTATTGCCAAGAATCTTTGGGATATCGTCTACAATGCAGACCTCTCCAACTGGAAAGAGACCATGGCAGTTCTCTGCACATTCTCGGACCCCACCGAGTTTCCAGATCTCTGCGAGGCTCTCGGCGACCGTATCTACGAGCAGGGTGAGCGTAAGGATGCCTCTTTCTGTTACCTTGTCGGCTCCAAGCTTGAGAAGGTGGTTTCGATTTGGGTGGCCGAATTGGAGGAAGCTGAGGCTGCTGGCATGAAGGAGTCATCTGAAGACTCGACCTTCTCCGTCCATGCCAGGTCTCTTCAAAACTTCATCGAGAAGGTTACAGTTTTCCGTCATGTCACCCAGTACCGCGATACGGAGCAGGCCCTCGAATCTGGGTGGAAACTCTCTACGCTATACGACAAGTACACGGAGTACGCTGACATCCTCGCGGCTCACGGCCAGCTGGCTGTTGCTCAGAAGTACTTGGATCTCCTGCCTTCCAGCTACCCCGCTGCAGAGATCGCCAGGAATCGTGTAAAGTTTGCGACACAGAAACCTGCGACACAGAAGCCTGCTGCTGGTGCCGCTGCACGCCCTGCGGCCGCCGCTAGCAGGTCAACTTCACGAGTGCAGCCTCAGGTCATGGGTTACCAGCCGGCTGCTCCCTCAGTGCCCGCTCAGACCACGAACCCTTACGCCAGTTTTGGACATGCTCAGACCGCACCTCCTCAGCAACAGCCAGGCTACATGCCGTCCCCGAACCAGTTCCAGTCCCCCCAAGGATATCAACCTACTGGCTACCAACCCTCTCCTCAGCCAGCCTTCAGCAGTGCAACTGGACCACCACCCATGGGTGGTGGTCCGCCGCGCAACTCGACACCTTCTGTCCCTCCACCATCACAGGCGAAGAACATGCAGAACTGGAACGACGTGCCTTTGGTCGCCAAGGCACCACCTCGTCGCAGCACGCCCAGCATGGCCCCTATTACCTCTCCTTTTCCTGGACAGCCAAGCCCCTCTCATATGAACGCACCGCCGACCGGCCCGCCTCCGCCCGGTCAATATGCCCAGCGGACGGGCTCGACGCCTCCGCCTCCGCCCAAGGGACCGGCTCCTCCTCGTATGCAGTCACCCTTGAGCGGACCGCCCCCGATGGGTCAAGCTCCCCCTCGTCCGCCGTCGACAGTAGCCAGCCAGTATGCTCCTCCACCTCAGGCTGCCGCGCCTCCATCCCTGCCTAGTCCCATGGTGCCTCCCAGCGCATCGCCATACAACGCGCCGCCAACCGGGCCGCCGCCCTCGAACAGATATGCGCCGTCACCATCGGCACAGCAGCAGAGTCCCGCCCCTGTTCCTTCTATGCCACCTCCATCGTCTGGATTTGCCAGCCAGCCGCCGCCCGCCAACCCATACGCACCTCCTCCCCAGCAGCAGGCCTCCCAGGGCCAGTTTGCACCATCTCCGTACGCGCCCCATGGAGGTCCTACCGCTGGTTCTACTGCTGGGCCATCTCCCATGGGCCAGCCAGGTCCACCACCCGGTGGTGCACCAACGCCGACTCCTCCTCCGCCCAAGGCCGCTGCTCCCCCACCTAAACCCAGACATCCTGCGGGTGATCGGTCGCACATCCCAAGCAACGCGCAGGGCCTTGTCGAAATCCTCAGCGCTGACATGCAACGAGTGGCGGCGAAGGCCCCAGCAACATTTGCGCCACAGGTCAAGGATACACAGAAGCGTCTCAATCTACTGTTCGACCACCTCAATAATGAGGAGCTTGTGCAGCCGGCCACGATCGATGAGCTCTCAAAGCTGGCGCAGGCTATCCAAAACAAGGACTATGCGACCGCACAACAACTCCAAGTGTCCATTCAGACCAACAAGACAGAGGAATGTGGCAACTGGATGGTGAGCTTAATTTCCCAATAGTACGCATACTTTCCAAAGCTAACGATGATGTCAGGTCGGAATCAAGCGCTTGATCAGTATGAGCAAGGCCACTCCCTAAATTTAGCACGAGCAGATATACCTCACACTACGGATACGGAGCACAGAGCAAGAGTGTGAGAAGCCGCACTTGGTCCATTCTGACAGTGGCGGCAATTCGAAGGGCCGCGACCGTGGATTTTAGCGGGGAAAAAGTTGAAATGAGTAGATTTAGACAGCACAGGAATGAATTCCATGGAAAACAAGCGCCTCAAGTAGTTGGTCTCCTCATTCCAACGCTAGAGCCAGCCAACCCTTTCGGGACACCAAAGAGCCGCAACCGATCAAGTCACGGCAAAAGCTGCAGCCGGGTTCGTTGCTGACGAGGCCAACTAGATCCGGCCAGCTTCACTGGGACTAACTGGACCCTGCAGAGGTGTCACAGCGAATGGCGTTCCCTCTGGCTGGACGGGCAAGGGGATGCCGATGATGGGTTTCCCATTGCTCTTTAGCGGCTGACATGACCCTGTAGCAGCTTGCTTGGTAGACAGCTAGAGCATGGGAATGCCACATAGAAGCGCTCGCCGGTCACCAGGCATGTAACGTGGTTGGCCGTTTTGGTCTTGCGGGGAGACTATGTGCCCGACTCGCCCCGACGAGATTGGCCGCTGCCGGTTCGGGATGAGGCTTTCTGGATGCGATGGAGTGAGCACGATGACGGTGAAGTTGACAAGAACAAGGTTTGGCGGCCGCGCTCCAGGCAAATTGGCGTTTTGTCGTCGGTGTGCCTGGTTATATAACGAGGGTCCCGGCGATCTTGCAAGTACCTCGTGGCGTTGAAACATTCCACCAGTCGCACAACACTGTCTCAGATCTTTTGTGTATAAACAAAACCTTTTCTTGTAAGTTCACACGAAAGGATGTTTCTCATGACAACATGTACTATGTAAATGCTTTCAGACCTGACCCGAAGCCCTCACAGTCCCTGTCTCGACACAACACACACACACACCCAACTCATAGGTTCCTCAGCCTGCCATCATGTTGTACTCATCCATTCTCACGGCCGCAATCGGCTTGATCGCCTCTGCCACCGCGGCCAGTCTCCCCAGATCCTTCGCTGAGACAAAGGCATACGGCTTCCCAAAGCCGAACGATCAACAGCTCCTCCAGCTTTCCCAGACAGCTGGCGGCAAGCTCCCTGGAGGATCTCTGCCAACCGGCCTTGATGCGACTAGCATCACCACGCTCCAGCTGATTGCCTTCAACGAACTGTTCGAGGTTGCGTATTTTTCGTCGCTGGTGACCAACGTCACCGATGAGGTTCCTGGCTACGAGACGGATTACAAAGATGAAGACCTCCTGATCCTCGAGACCATCCGTGCAGTAAGTTCTACTTAAAATCGATTTGAGAATCCCAGTGAAGAATAGTTGCTGAGACATTTGGCCTTGCAGCAAGAGCAACTCCATGCTATTGGCGCCATTGCCACCCTGGAGGCGAACAACGCCTTTGCTCCCTCTAGCTGCCAGTACGCTGTCCCTGTTGACACCCTCGAGGATTCCATCTTCCTCGCCGAGACTTTCACTGCCGCAGTCCTTGGTGCGCTCCAAGGCGCCGCCCTCAACTTCGCAAAGGACACTTCTGCCGTGGGCCTCGTCGGCCTCGTTGCCTCCATCCTTGGCCAGGAGGGTGAACAGAACGGAGCGTATCGCCAGTTCCTCGCCCAGGTCCCCTCTGAGTCGCCGTTCCTGACTGCCGTGCCCGCGCCTTTCGCCTGGTCGGCCCTGCAGGGCTTTGTCGTGCCCGGCTCGTGCCCTTATCCTCTTAGCAACGTCGCCTTGCCCATCTTCCCGGGTCTGACCGTCAATGGCGGACCAATCGCTGCCCTAGCACCTGGCAACCAGGTCTTGTCGCTCTCAGCCGACCTCAGCTTCTTCGCCGACGCCGACGCCAAGCCCTTCATTGGTGGCAATGGCACCGGTCTCTTTGCCACCTTTGTTACCGGCCAGCAGCTCCCGTACAGTGTTCCTGTTCAGAACGTCCAGTGGTCTGGCAACGTTGTCACCCTCGACGCGACCTTCCCCTACGAGGAGCTCGTTGCTCATGGCTTCAGCCACGTCTCTCTGACCACTTCATCCAACTTCACCAGTGTCAATGACATCCCCAATGATACCCTCGCGGCCCCTGGTCTCATCCAGGTTCTCCGTGAATTCTAGAGAGCTGTGTGACGGTCTCTGAGAAGAGACCTTGCGTATGCGCGTGGCGAGGAGGAGGAGTAATGTCGAACTTGTAGTCTGAGTTTGCAAGTTTTGCACTGCTCAGTGTATTGTACATAGACCTTTAGATGTGTGATGGCTTTCTTGCAGATAATATGTTATTTTTCAATTTATGCCTTATCTTGTTAACACCCTAACCCTCACTTCGTATGTACTTCCTTTGCTCAGGGTATCGTAACTTGAATAGGCTTGCTTTTATACAGCCCACGGCCATTTGCTTCCCGCAAATAACATTCTTGGACAAACACATACCTTCATGACAGGTCGATGGCGATCTGGACATATCACTCGCGGGTGTACGCTCGAGGTCCAGAGTCTGATGAGGGTTTCCGACCGCTTGACCTGTCACTTGAGCCGCCCCGTTGAAGAATTCCGTTGCTTGAATCCACCCTATGAAGCGATTTCATATCGAATGATGACTTCCCGCCTAGGGTGTCACCATCGAACTCGTGAAAAGATGGTAGGCGTATGGCTCCACGAGTGCCTGCTGACCCTATCCTGCAAGTTCTGGACGGATCAAAAGTACGCTCGACCTTGTACTCTCTTGACATGGCGATTGCTCCCGGGACAATGGGGAGGTGTTTGCCATTGGTCTTTTCCGCCACAGATCTGGAGATGGTTCCAAAACCTAACTCTCGGTTGCCATCGGCTAGATCTTCCTTGGTGTTATCTCTATGGGTTCTACCGAGCGGTATGAAGGGAAAGACGCGAACAAGAAGACTGCGGAATGCGGGAAGGCAAGCGCAGATTATGGCCACGTTTATTTCGACGATGGACCAGACGGCAACCTCGAGCTTGACGTAGCTTTGGTTTGGAGAGTTCCAATCATGCTCCACGAGTAGCTGAAGACGGATGACGCTGATGACCGTGGACCTGGAGTGTAATTAGCCAATGCAGTGACTGGCACAAGCGGGTGAAAGGCAGCGACTTACAGAAGACCGACGCAAAACATGAGGCCGACGCCGAGCTTTTTCCTCCAATCCAGGTTCAGACCCTTCAGCTGGTAAAGGGGGATGCAAATCATCCAAAGGTCCAGAGTGATGCTTATGCCGGCATTGACCCACGCGATGACACTGGCATTCAAGCATTTCCCGGTATCCTGCCCTCGCCAGCGCTGCCAATAGTAGCGGATCGGCGTGCACTGGAATGTGTTCATGAAGAAGAAGAACATGCCGTATGCGACAACGAAGCCAGCTGTCGCCCAAAGAATGCCCCGGACTTTTGGCGAGGGAAAGACCCTCAGGAAGAACAGCAAGAAGACGAGCTTGCACACTGCAACATTGACAAAGTATATGGTCGACCAGATATACAGATAGTACAGGAAGTTCGAGATTTGGCCAGGCGAGAGCGTCCACATGTCTCTCCCGAGACCGTTGGCGGAGCCAGCCGCGACGGCGATGCCGGACAATGGCGCTTGGATCAGGGCGGCCAGCAGGGTCATCCAGTCGTCAAGACCGAGGAGAAGGTCTGGTGAGAAGATCTTGACTGCGAAGCGCTGGATAACGAAAATCCCAGAGAGGACTGAGAAGAGAATGGCAACGACATTGAGTTTGTAAGAGGCGTCGCGGACGGGAAAGCCGCACGTTGTTGTCGTCACGTTGCGAACCACTAAGCAGAAAGTATCAGTTTAATTGATGCGATCAAGGTCTTGTTGGGAAAAGGCGGTTCGGACTCAGAGTCTCTATAACGGTGCACTTTTGGCTGATGCAAGCTTGTGCTGTGGCTTGGAACTCTCCCGACGAGCAGAGGCATTCGGTCTCTTTCATGTCGCAGAGAGCATCGGGAGAGGCTATGAAGCCGGTTACATTGACGAGAGGTAGTAGGCAGCCAACCTGAAGAAGCTGATCAGCGATGCCGAACCATCTAGATGTTCGGTTTGAAGCCAGTGTACTAAGGGCAACTTACAGCACATTGTGGCATCACCTCGATGAGCTGGATGATATTTGCAAGTGCCTGTGCACTTCCATCTTGTATAGCCATAATTCTAGAACTCATCAAGGCAATTGCCATCCATAAAGAGACTGTTCCTCTCATGATTCGAGAATACCTCCCCGATGGAGTGGTCGAGATGTACGCCTCTTCCTCCGGAGCAAGTGGGTATATCGGTCAAACTCGACGAGAGGGTCCCGTCCCTCTTCTATCTGGATGGAAACACTGCAAGCTGCCCAACTGCCGAGCCGTGAATGGAAATAGTCTCCGATAGTTCAGTCCGCAGGGTTTCGACGGGGTGTAAGTCAAGGATAGAGTCGTAGTAGGAGAGGGGCACCCGGGGTATATGTGCTTTGACTTAACCCGCGATCAAACACCGCCTACATGTCAGGAACAAGGAAGTATATGTAGATCATAACACTGAGATGAAAAATCCCTTTGGTTTGCTTTTTCTCCGCAATCACATACATGTATTGTGTCCGTGTATGTAACGTAGCCAACTAACAAGCGACGCACCCACCAAGCGGCGCATAGGTCCCTTACCTGTTGGTAAGCGACGGGGAAGCGGTTGTGAGGCGAGAAACCAACACTCGCACACGGCAGCTAGGATAGCTGGTCAGTTCCGTCAATGGTTATAAATTATGCTACTCTTTTTTAGGTAACTTTACATTAAAGTATCTATTTTTTAGGGTGATCAGTTGAAGCCCAAGGCCTAGGTAGGAGGGCCTCGCTACTGGGGACAGCTAGTCGGATATGGAGAAGCTCTGCTCCGAGTCGAGGGAGGAAAGCGACGGATGAGCTGGACTTAAGATCAACTCCCCAATTTATTAGTCTTTGGATGCAACAAGATCTACCTTTCTACCTCACTACTGTTTGCCTTGTTACATTGCGCCGCTTGGTGGGTGCGTCGCTTGTTAGTTGGCTACGTTATTTGCTGGACTCAGTCCAGGGACTCGAACAGCGGGTTTTGTGCAGGAATCTGGTGTATTCGAAGGCAGCACGATGTAATTGAGAACTGGACATCGAATCCGTGGAGATGTTTCTGCCATAGTCCACAAGAAGGACCTTGAGGGGGGCATGAGATTTGGAGGGCATTGGTCCAGAACAGGTGCTCGAAGCACCACTACGTTGAATCCATTGCTGTCCATGCTCACGGTCTGCTCTCCCATGTGGCCGCCACAAGCGCGATACTGGGAACGCTCGGACAGTGGAGGGGTCTCCGTACAGGGGATGATGACTCGTGGGTTGGAGAGAAGCAGAGTGGTAATAGACCTACGGCTGTACGTAGCAATGAACCACAGAACTTCGCTGTCGTTCACCTGCTGTTGCAGCCTGTGCAGATAAGCGAAGGGGCGGGGAGAGTCTAGTTCAAGGAAGTTTGACAACAGGGGTTTGCCAAACGTTTGAAGATCGAGGCGACGCCCCTTTTGGTGGCGACGTCAATTAGACCGAAATCCCATCTCTCAGTTACATATTTCTTGTCACGGGTCAGTGGAGGGGCAGCGGCTTCTTTCAGGTACAGTTTATCGGTTGAAGGTGCATCAAGAATGACTTTTGAGAGCGGCCGACGAGACTAGGCTTGAGTGTGACGACCATAGGATGGCCATAGTTGTTGGATGTTCAGGTAGGTAATTCTGCAAGTCCTTCAAGTCGAGATAGCACTTCCATCAAGATGTGTGAAAAGCCCAGCAAGGATCAAAGGCTTTTGCTACGAGTAGTCGGAGGCTCAAGTTGCTTCTCTTCCGCGTGTGAAAAAGTAAGCTGTAAAAGTGAAGCAACAATAGATGTACACTGATAGACTTACAAGTGAAGACAGTACCAGGTAGTTGCGTACCATAGGGGCCAGCCAGTCTGCCCAGGATGAACGTCGCCCCTCTCAGGACTCTGAATCCTTGAGCATTATGGCACCGCAATTCCAGGAAGGAATGTCAGCTTGAAGACCCTTTTGGCCGGCTGATCACCTAAGAGTTACCTGTGTTTTCGGTGTAGGGCTCGACACTATTCGCTTACTATGTTGCCAATGACTCACTTCTGCTCTGCTGGAAGGAGAATGAACGTCATGGCGCAGCTTGAGGGATCACACAACTCCGGTGAGATCCTGCTCTTGATGTTGTGGATGAACCTGACATGGTCTGAGCAAGATGGAGATGTGCAAACTATGTTCAAGTGGCTAGCTTGCTTCTGACTGTGTAAATCTTCTGTAGTCACGTTTCATCTAAGATGCACGGCTACAAGTGCTTGCTCAACCAATCTGTTTTTCACTGCCTCGGATTTCGTTGCTGACCAGAAGAGGAATCCGAGAGGTAATAGCCATGCCTGCTTTTCGTGCCTTGTCTTTGAGTCAGACCTACACAGGTATTCGTCCTTCTAAACTCGGGACGAGGTCCGCATAGAGCTCCAGAGTGTACGCTTAGCTTCAACTTCATTGCGATGTCTGTTCTTTCAACTAGCTTCCAGACTCGGCCCATGACGAAATGGACTTGTCTGCGCCTGGGTGATACTACATGTCACAACGGCATTTCGGCTTAGCTAAAGCGTTATAGACACCTTGCGTGCGAGCGTGGCCCAGTCCATTAGCCTCGATCTTACCGAGACGAATGATCAACTACGTGAGATTCGCTACGTTCTGCATAGTGTCAACCGGTTCACACAGTAGGATGATGCAGCATTTGGAAGCAAAACGTCAGGAACTGCACAAGCGACAAGACGTGATGTTGCAACTAGCAAAGCAATGTCAGCAATGTCGACCAGGGTGCGAGCTAAGATAGCCCTAGCCATGAAAGTAGTGCCAGAGTCAGTAAGACTCTCCTAAGTGATTCGACTCAATCGATGATAAGCTGGATCCTCGGACGGGCACCAGGGCTAGAGGAGTCAGCTTTTGTAAGGCACAACTTTGGGGCCTCAATATCTTTTCCCTGTTGAAAGAGGTCTGGACCAAGATACTTGGTACTGGATGCCAAATGGTTGACCATCTCGGACCTGAGGAGGATCAGACATAGACGGGAGCGGATGTAACCATTACGCTCGTCCGAGATGGATAGCGAGGGTGCGGCTCTGTCAATCAGGAGACCTTGACAAGACATGTCCTTACGCGACGGGACATTTGCATCAGGATCCCAATGTTGGATGAAGCACCAGGGGGCAGATTCAATACGTCCAGATACATGTCTGGTATGATGGAGCAATCACTTTGACTTGCTTCTCATGAACCACATCTGGCAGCCACCTCAGTCGCGCAAGATGGCAGGCAGCGATCAATCCACAGCATAATCAAGAAACTGAAATAGAATATAAGGACACTTTGGCGCTGTGTTCTTCATGTTCGGATGCGTTGGAAGCTGGGGTTTGCATTTGGCTTGTACTGTCGTAACTGTAGGTTGTGGCCTCAACTCGAAATGTCTAAAGTGGAGTGGAGCTCCCAGTCCCGCCTTTCCACACAACCTCACGCCTCCAAGCTCCAAGCTTCAACAAGCAGGTTTCGGCACCTCTCGCACATCCCTTCTACCGAGGAGCGAAAGACTGGATTCTCTCCATCATCTGCATCTGAACGAGACACACGGCGAGGCCATGACGGAGAGCGTTTCCTCCTCCAGCGATGCGGCTGCCCAACGCGCCTCAGAGCAGGCTCGTCTTCGTAAGGAGCGACGAGAAGCGAAGATCAAGGCGGGTGGCTCTGCTCGTTTGAACAAGATCATGGGCACAAGTGGACGCCCAGAAATCGGTACATCTTCTCCCCCGTCTTCCATCTTACAAGCTCGCCACTTTGGTGTTGTAGAGATTCCAGCGCTGACAGAAGAAAACTACTAGATACCACAGATCCCGCGCCATCGAACTCAACCCCGACACCTCCAGCTCCAGCTCCAGCTCCAGCTACAGCTCCAGCATCGTCGACCGCTGCGGCTGCTGACGCAGACCCTGAAGAAGTAGATATATCGGAGCACTTCTACACGCCTTCGAATACGAACCGCATACCACGGGAGACACCGCAGCCAGCATTGGGAGATGAACAGCTAAGGCAGATGATGCTTGGCTTCGAGCGAGGCAATGCCAATGCTCCCCCCAACCCCATGGCCGGCATGCCGCCTGGCGCAGAGGAAGATCCCATCATGAAGATGATGGCTCAGATGATGGGTGGCGGAGGTGGTCCCGGTGGCTTCCCGGGAATGGCTGGCATGCCAGGGATGGGCAGTATGCCCGGTATGCCAGGCATGGCTCAACAACAGCAATCGGCTGCCGTCCCCGACCCATACACATCCCTCTGGAGGCTTCTTCACGCTCTCGTTGCTCTCGGTCTAGGTCTCTACATTGCGATCCTCACGCCTTTCACTGGCACCAAGCTCTCCCGTGAGCGCTCCGTCGAGGCGCACCTCTCCGGCGCCGATGATGAGGACATGCACCGAAAGAACCTCTTCTTCTGGGTCTTCGCCACCGCAGAGGCAGTGCTGCTGACGACGCGGTTCTTCCTAGATAAGAGCCGAGCGCCGCCGACAGGCATCCTGTGGACCGTGGCAGGGTTCTTGCCGGAGCCGCTGCAAGGTTATGTCACGGCGATACTCAGATACGGCCAGATCTTTGGGACGGTAAGATCAGATATCCTGGCTTGCATGTTCGTGCTGGGTGTTTGTCATTGGTGGAGGGCTTAAGTGCCATTGCAGAACTACAGTCTAGCGTGCTGTTCAATGATGACGGTATTAGTTGTTGGGGAACCATGTTCAATGTGCTGCCTCTCGTCCCGTGTTCCTCTAGCCAGAAAGTGAGAATCAGATCCTCGCTCACGGACTGTTCTCTTGCACTTCCGTCACGCATCATCTCCATCTACAGACGGGACGCGTCGGGACCAGTTGCTCTTGATAGTACGATCCTGTGATGGTCCTGATGTGCTGGCACCAGCGACATGCAGGTCACACGGCGAGAGCCAACAAATGCGATGGCAGGAAGTTCGCTGACCTCCTTTCACAGACGGACGGTCCGATCCAACACAACCATCCCACAGCAAAGACACATCAGGTGAACACCAGTTGATGTCACCCAGTTTTGTCCAACGCAACTGGCTAAACGCATCATCCTCCGGAGAGGCGCGGCACCCGCCGCCACGACTCACCAAGCAGGGATTCAATTATTAATCTCATTAACAAGTGACGGGAGACTTTCCCTTATCGTCACCGGCCTTCTCCGAGACTTCTGGAAGGCGACTTGAAGGGGGGAGGGAGTGCGCACGGAGGGCGCCACATTCAACAAACCACTTTTTGTATGCACGTAGATAACGTGTGGCAATAGTCACTGCCCACGTAAAGAGGTGCCTACATGTACATTTGTAGTTTGACCAGGAGTGAATTGTATAGTAATTAATACTATTTCTTTTTCGTTTCGTGGCCTCCTCCCCGATTCGGGACCCCGGAAATGAAGCAAACCGTGGGCGCATGAACCCGCTTTGGGGGGTGGCAGAACATCCAAGGATAAGTCGCATGAATGCGTGACCACAGACTGGAAATGAAGGATGCTGCAGGTGGAAACTATCAAACTAATGCTGCCGGGTCCTTTTGGGGGAGGGATATCAGGTAGTCAGTACGAGCTAGAGGAGATCCGACTAACTGCAATCTGCATCTCAATAATCCATATGCAAGCCATTACGAAAGAATGACAGCAAGTCGATCACGCTGGATGTTGTAAATGCACGGTGGTGGCATGTACATATAGTATGTACAGTAGTAGTGTACTCCGTACCCTGTGATGATCTGCCGCGTGTGCGGAGCCTGTTGAGGGTGTGTGCCTGGCCACCGTTCCCGCCCATGGTTGTCCTGAACTACTCCTGTGGGAGGAAAATAACAATGCACAAAGCAAAAGGAGTCAGAGTGCAGACTGTTATTTCGCATAATCGAATTTTGTCTACAAGAATACATCCACGCACTCAACCCTAACCACTGTGCAACTCGAGCTGCCTGGCGATGTTGTCAAGTTTTGGTGCCGGTGCCAGCAGCCAAGGCAGTGTCTGAGTCTCCTTGGCGGCGCTTCAGCAGTACAAGAAAGCATTTTGTGGGTGAAAATGGAAATGGCGCATATCATTCGGAGTCTACTCTATCAGGGGTCAATGGTGGCTAAGACATAAGCCGCCATCTCTTCACCGTAGTTGTGCCACATACCTATTTTGAGACGGAGTATGAGAACAGCACCAAGGAATTGTATCCTCAAGGCTGCCTGGTCTAACACTCTCCCAAGACCAGAGCCACAAGGTCATCAGTGCCCTCACACATCTTCAATGATGCTCTCTAACCCACGAATGCTCTTATTCCCAAAGGGCCGAGTTTGTATCAATCATCGGTTGGTGCCTTGGCAGGATCCTGCGCAGAAAGACTTGGTGTTTACGAACTGCCAGAAACAGGGAGCAGGACTGCCGTGCGACTCGTAGAAGAAACCATCGTTGAATATTGAAATTCGAGTCTTTGCAACTGCTTGGTCAGGTCCTGGGAGGAAGGAACAGGCAAACCGGTGGACTCGTAGAGATAGTTTTGGGCGATGATTCCCCTGTCACATAAAATCTACCTTGCCTCGATGCCAACTCACACTGGAACAGGAGCTTTGGTGGAGCAAGCAATTGACACTGCCTAATCATGCAAGTTTTCGTGTAGACCTCCGTGGTCTGATTGCTATCAATTCGGGCTTGCGGTCTGTACACGTCGCCGCTGGGGTCCGACTTGCTTGAGCAATCACGTTTTGTCAGTACGCCACTATCAGGCTCGGGTTATCTGAATTTGGGGCGAACCTGCAAGATCCGTGATGCACATGAAACTGAATTGAGTGCGATACAAGGGTTCTCCTCGTTGTCCTCCTTCTCCTTATATTGGTCAAGGGTCCTAACCCTTGTTGTTTGATCTCTCAAGCGCAGATCTTGTTTGGCGCTTCCGTTGATATGTGGGATGGAGAAGCATGGCTCTGCTTGGAACGGTATGAAAACTTCACAAGCAATCAAGCAAGCACATAACCAACCAAATAAGAAGCTTCGAGATACAGGTGGCAGAAAAAAAGGAGGAATATTTGCGTTACGAATTGTTACCCTGCTCGCCAATCTAGCATTCTTCTGGCATTCCAAGTTTTGTTGCAGTCACAAGGATGAAGGCCAACACTCACGAACGAGAGGATCGCGACGGACTGTGTCGAAACGGTGCCCCCAGCCAGTCCGAATCGAGGTGATGAATGCGAATCCATGGCTCGCCACAAACATGTTTCCGCTCTGGCACGGCGACTAGCTGATTAGTTGAATGGAGCTCATCTTTATACTAGCCACTGGGCGAGTTCCAGTAGGAGGAAACCAACTGTAAGACAGAAAGTTCTTCGTCTGGTGGTCAGATCAAGCAGCATGTGAAGCCCGCATAGATGCATGCAGAGCCCCCCATTCTCAACACGCACTTCCACCGATGTCAACAGTGCCCGCGTAAGTGCATAAATTGAATCCCTCTGCCTTGTCGCACTTGGCGCGGCGTGCATTAGCGGCCATTGGCGCCCATCCTCAGGTAGTACTTAAGTGCTGTAACTACGGAGTACTAGGACCTAACCTAACTGCTGGCGCCGCGTCGCGCCCCTCCCTGATCACTGAGCCAAGCTAAACTGCCTCCCCCCCCCCTCCCCCCAACATCCAAACGGCACTAATAGTAGCCATCCACGGTATCTGCGGCGTGAGTTCCACCGCCCTATACTACACCTGAGTTAACTCGCAAGCCACCGCTGCGGCCACTAGCAATGCGGCTGCTGCAGGTCTCGTGAGGTGCCTCCCCCCAACTCTGCCTGTGGGTGGCTGTGAGTGGAGGAACAGGGCACCGCTAACGGGGATGTCATAGGTGCTGATGGCGCACTATTGCTCCGTCACGCTAGCCCAACAGCTAACTGGTACAGCAATAAGCTCCCTGCAGTCCAAGCCCCCGTCCAATAGACACGGCTTCAGTTGCTTCATAGTCGTGGTTTTTTATTTCTTCTTATAGGGCCAGTGGATGAGCCTAAAGGCCTGCTCGCAGATGGGATTAACTTTCCAACTTGTGCCGCTTCGTCGGGGCCATCCACCCTCCTCGTCCCATATAGTTGAACTTCTACTGCCAGCAGTAGCCCCTAACTTCATCTCTGTCGTCATCGCCGATGTTCTGCATCTCCGCACCAGACTCATAGCCCTCTCCTCATCTCTGGTTTCTACTGCGCATCGATATCCCCGGCCCTCCCCGAGCATACGTTTGTGGTTGGTGGTTGGGCGTTTGTGCTTCAACATTAGTGCACAGTGCATGCAAGCATACGTCCAAAACTACCACCAATACGTTCCTATTGCCCTCTCTGTTTCAGCCACGACTGGTCTTTGCCAGCTTATTCTTCGAGACCTCCGTCATTTCCTACATGTAATAAGTCGTATTCATCGCCCTTATTCATTACCACACCTCAACTAGCCCTTTGCCCCCTCCCCCTGTCACCCGCCCATACCGTTTCCGCGACGCCTGCAATAAGCGACGACCCCAGCTTTGCTTGGCCCTCTTTCACCCCACACTTTGGCTCTGGCTTTGGCTTTGCCAACGCCAGCGCCAACGCCAGCCTCGACCTCCCACTCGCAAAGCCTCCGACCCTGCATCCTCACCTTTCGTCGGGTTGATTCCATCGACACCATCTCTCTTTGCTTGCCCTCGCTCTCTGCATCACCAAATCTGCCCTGTGGTTCGCCTCATACTTGTACTTCAATACGACGCAGTCCAACGACGAAGGACTTGAAAACTTCGATATTCTTGACTATCACAGCCTTGCTCGGACACTGCTTTCCAATCATCCCAAGTCCACTCGACACGGCATACTTCACGGCGCATAACCCTGGCAGGCGCTCTCGTTGGACGACCGTATTCTTCAAACTCGACTCTTCACAGCGCACTCATGCTTGCTGTCCGACAACGTCCCAGGATGGGTTCCTCGCAGCCCCCTACAAACGAGTCATTGCTCTTTGGCTGTCAGTTCGCTTCCTCGCCGTCCAAGTTGGCTCATGATGTCTTGCCATTTTGGTGCCTCGATGACTGACTTTTGCTTCCAGATGCCTTTAATCAAGCGCCCGAACCTCTTTCTGAGGCCCCCGACCCGGCTCCCGGTAATCCGCTTCTCTCCGAAACCGACAGCAAGTTACTGTCGTCTTTCTTTGACGACATGACGGCCGACCAATACAATATGCCCTCTTTCGGGGAGGGCTTGAACTTCAGCAGCGCCTGGTTCGACTTGCCACCTCAGTTCATGGGCTCATCCACTTCTCTTGGTGGACAGCCCGACCTTGCCGGCGTATCTCCTGCGGCCCTCTCATCGCCGAACGAGCATGCAACGCTGCAGAGACAGGTAATGATGTCGAGCATGATGCCTCCCCCGCCACCTCCGGCCACGCAGAGCCCGAACCAAAATCAACAACAGCAGTCCCAGTACCAGCAGCAACATTCGGAAGATGTTCTTCATGCGGCAGCGACGCTTCTCCAGAATGGTGTGACCTCAAGAGCCGACCCCCCATTAGACTTTACCCAGTCTCGAAGGGCTATGGGACCACCGGTGGGCCACCTTCGTCACCAACCCATGGACGAGTTCAAGGAGGAAGCAATGAGAGCTCACATGACTGAGTTCCCGGAAGACAACAACTTCATGGACTGGATGGGCACAGCCGCGCTGCAACCCCAGAGAAGCCATTCCCGCCTTTTGCCCCTTGCTGAGTACCAGTGGGGTTCCGATGCCAACTTCAACACTGCCAAGGGATACACCCCAGGCTCACATAAAGACACTGTAGAATCTCAGCACCGCCTGCAACTCGACGTACTCAACTGTCTGGAACCAAGCAAGAGCGCGAACAGCACGCGACCGAACAGCCCACATGCTGGCAGCGCAAAACTTGTTCCAAATGCATCCAGCAGTCTGACTCTCAAGCCCGTGGAGGATCCGGAAGCGCCACCGAGGAAACGCAGGAAGAGCAAGATCGCAAAGACCGAGTCAAATGCCGATGACGAGGAGGAAGCCGAGGAGACGAGCAGCTCCAAAGCCTCACGGAGACGAAAGCCAAAGTCGGAACAGTCGTCCTCGCCTCCCGCCGCGACAGAGGGGGGAAAGCGCCGCAAGTCCAACGCCAACGGTGGCAAGCCGACAAGGGAGAACTTGACGGAGGAGCAGAAGCGGGAGAACCACATCAAGAGCGAACAGAAACGTCGGACACTCATCAAGGAGGGCTTCGACGATCTGTGCGAGCTAATCCCCGGTTTGCAAAGCAGAGGTCTCAGCAAGAGCACCATGTTGACCATGGCAGCTGAGTATCTTGAGCAGTTACTAGAAGGAAACAAAGCGCTTGCCGACAAGTTGGCCACCTTAGAAGGGAGGTAGTCAAGGTTTTGTTGTACGGGGGGGCAAAGGCTGTGATGTGTGTGTATGATAATTCTCTGTTTTTTTTTCGAAAGGTTCAAGAACACCTGTCGGGGAAAGGGAGCGTCTGGGACGAGATGAGAGGGAAAAGGAAGAGGAATTCGAAGTATACCCCCGGGGAAACAAAAGGAGTAGTGATCTGGCAAGCGCTTAATGAAGGTTTGTCTTTTTTTTTTGGTTTCCGTCTCGGACTCTTTTTTTGTCTTGTCGTATCATTATAGGCGTCTAAAGTGGCTGGAACAAAATGAAGCATTCGTTTCTAGGAGAAGAACAAAATATTGAAATGTTCACCTGTGAAAAGAAAAAAAGAATAACTTAGGTAGGAAGCAAACGTCGTTTGTGTGTGTGTGTGCACATGTCCCTAGAGTACAAGAAAGGGGATGTAAGAGTGTAGTGTGTGATTTCGCAGGAGGCCAGGTGCAAACAAACGAAGCGAAGTCAGTCACATCACGAGCCAGAATCTTGGACGAGACGTTTCCCTGAGCGAATTTCCGTGAACCCGATCCGAACCAGACAGACAGACAGAAACCCAAACAGGGGTTGTTTATGAAATGACACGTAGGGGAGAACAAAAGGCACAAAAGTATATTCTAGGCCATAGCGCCAGTGATGTTACAAATCTTTCGTCGTCTGGGAGAGGAACGGGTGATTCGAAACCAAACACCATACTCGTTGCGAGGCGGGTGAAGCATATTTGCTCTCTTACCGCTGCTTCCCAGCTCCCCCCAGCCAGAAAATTTCCACCCGTAATTAAAACGCCAGCTAGAAAAACCCTCAGCCTGTCTCTGTGCGACCCGTCCCACACTCTTTTGTTTCTCTGCTTCCTTTTCGTCGGTCTACTTCATCCCTTGATAGCTCACATTCGACTGTTCAGCTAAGGTCCATGCCATCGCCTCCAGCGGTGGCAGTGGGGGCAGCAGGGGGTGCTGCGGTCGTTCCGTTTGTAGCGGTGAAGTTGACAACGCCGTCGTTGCCGATGAGACGCTGCTCTGATTCGGTGACGAACTTGACGCTACGGGCTGGATCGTAGAAGAGCTGGAAGCTGCGCTGGACGTCCTCGACACCGACCTGCTTCGCGCGACGCTTGGCGCTGACGAGTTGCGAGGTCGTGATGAGATTGCTGGCGTAGCGGAGGCCAGCTTCCTGACCAACCTTGGTGAGGAGCTCGAGAGCGTCGGCGGAGAGATCAACCTCCTCCTCTTGAGCGCGGATAGAGAGAATCTGCTTAATATTGTCTGGATTGTAAGGGTGGGTGTTGATGATGACGACGCGGTCGAGGAAGTCCAGGGGCAGGCCGTGGGGGCTACGATAGTCTGTTCCGCGGATGCGCGAGTTACCACGGTTGCTTGCCATGATGACAACGGGTGCGAGCTCATCCTCGAGGGCGCGGTTGATGTAGGAGAAGCACTCGATGTCGAGCATGTGAACCTCATCGATGAAGAGCACGCCCGGGACGATCTCGGCCTTGCCTTCCTCCTTCCATTCGCCGACCTTGGTATTGATCTGGTCGCGGATTTCGCTGCGAATCTCACCGGTGTCGCCGGAGAAGAGGGCGAGGAAGCCCTGTGTCCTGGAGTTGATGACGTCGATCTCGTGAAGGGTGACGGTGTGGACGACCTCCTTCCGCTTTTGAAGCTCACCATCGGGGCACTGCAGGAACTTGGTATCGGAACCCATGGCGTCGTAGTCGCGTGATCGGGCATAGGAACGGCCTAGCTTGGTGATTTTCCCGGAGGACTTGTCAATGGAAATGATGTCGCCAGCCATAACGCGCTCCTTGGTCATCGCATCAATCATCTTGCTGCCCATGTCGTAGACAGCCTCCATGTCGGTAGTTTTGATGGTAAGTTTGCCCTGTTTTGTGGTGCCGGTGACACTACGGTCGATCTGGATCTCGACAACCTCACCCTCCATGATCTCGCTCTCCTCCTTTATCCGAACGCCAATGGACTTGCGGAAAGCCTGAGTGAGTGCCTCGGTCTTGGACATTTCGAGGGAGAAGATTTCGGATGAAGCGAGGGATGTGAAGGGGACGTCAGGCCCGAGGGATTGAGCCATGCCCATTGCGATCGCCGTCTTTCCAGTGCTATCCGGGGTGTCAGCTCATCAATCCCAGGAAAACAAAATTGCGGATAGTTGACAATAGGCCCACTCGAGGGGAGGACGACTGACCTAGGAGGACCGGCGATGAGAACTGCGCGACCAGCAATCTTGCCATCCTTGATCATCTGGAGAATGACGGCAGCTGCTTTGCGCGCCTTCTCCTGGCCGACAAGGCCTTGAGAGGCTGCACGGGGCTCTAATGAAGTAGCATCGACACCGAGACCGCGAATGTGGGAGTGGGCAGCGATGAGGTTCAGGCCGCGAAGGTCCTTCGATTCGGACACGGTCATGACAGGCTAATTCGTCAAATCCTTTGGTTAGCATCTGCAAAAAGTTGTCGAGAACGCGAGGACGAGCGGCGTTTGACTCACGGCAGCCATGGTGCTGTGTGCTGGTTGCCTGGAGGGCTTCTTTCTTGTTCCTCTCTCTCTCGTGGTAGTGGTGGTTTGGGGAGGCGGTGTTGGGAAGTTTGAGGGTTCGATTGATTGAGGAAGAGAATACGGTAGCGCAAGGTCAGGCTACGAACGAGGCGCGAGAGAGAAAGTTAGAGGAGGCACTGAGCGTGCGAGGGGAGTGGATCCTCGCGGCTGCGCTTACGGCTACTGCGGCTGGTGAACGCGTCTGGCACTTCTTTATGCCTGGAGGAATGGAAGTTTGCAGAACAAAACTTTGAATAAATCATTTCAAGATACGTGAAAACAATTGATGTGGGAACAGCATCCGCAGGGAGTCGTCTCAAAAGGCTCATCTGGGCGCAGGAATCAATGATGCAGGGTTGTGCCTGGACCAGTCCTGCGTCCCAACTTCCATCTCAATCACATCTTCCCTCACTAAGGAATATACACCTCTTCCATGTCCTCGTCCTCACTGTCTGCTTGCTCTTCCTGGCGTTGACGTTGTTGTTGTCTTTCTCTCTCCTCGGCTTCCGCCAAGAGGCGACAGTTGTGGCACTGCGCAACTGAAACTTCATCCTCCAACTGCTCAACACCCTGGCATGGTTCGTCAGAGTTGGCATCCCACTCTGTCAACGGGCCACGGCCACGCTGGTGACATGGTATTACAGGACCATAGCGGCCGCAGCTTTGGCCGCCGCACTCGTCGCAGACTTCGACTGTCTTGGTCTGATAACACATCATTGTTGTCTTGAGGCTGTTGGTATTGGTTGCTTTGGATAATGGACAGGCCTGCAGAGGGTGCGTTGATTAAAGAGGCGCTCGTCAAAACGTAAAGGCACTCCAAGATTTGAGGAGACGTTGAGGAAAAAATTCAGGAATATCCTTGTCTCTGAGCCACTCTTCGCGTCTTGGAGACAAAAGCCTACCTTATATATTCATCGCTTTCCTAGAGTGAGGCGATTTACATCCAGCACACCAGGACACCCTTCTCATTCCACCTCACAGAAAATGCTGTCTGCAGTCACTTTTTATGTCGACCCAAAATACCGATCCAATCACGTATATCCATGGGAGGAAAACTGCACACTTGTGCAAAGCAGAAGTGCATTTTTCCCTCCTTCTGCAGCATTGTCAGCCGGAGCCAGATACTGATCCTCTTTCTAAGTGGAGTGGCTATGGCTAAGATAGGGACAACAAACGTCAAGGTTGGGTGTGATCCAGCAGCCTCACTAAATCTGAGGGTTGCCAGTAGCAACCCCTTCAAACAGGTTTCTCCCAATGCGCACCGACTTGCACTTAACGTAGTAAGTGTAGTAAGAGTAGGAGGAGTAGGAGGAGTTGCTGCTGTTTTCTCTCCCATGGGTTTGCAATAACCCGTTGCCAACGGTGTAAAATGCGCGCGGACCATAGAACTAGATCATCTGTCAGAGTCCATAATTGATGAGTTCCCAAACAGATATATGAGATGTGAATAGTGTTTCATTTTACCATGAACGGAGTACTCCGTAGTCATTTCTCACGCTAAAAAAATAACCTGTTACCCCTGGATATAACGTTACCCATTGGATTGACAGGGACCGCCCTGGTGCTGACCGTAGAGCTTACCTAGCTTAGGCCCAAAGCTACTATTGAGATCTGGGGTACTAGGTATTCCTTGTGTGCACCAACAAACAACTGTCCGGTTTGTCGTTATCGTTGTTGTTGTTTTTGGCTTGCGAATAGCTCTCACTCTGTCACTACTAGCTGCTAACATATGTACTAGCATTTAAACGTGCGTTGTAAGTTTTAGTTTATACTAGTCAAACTAACACATTGAACTGCATTTTAGTAAGTGACACTTCTTCACATCGTCGGTTCAGTTCACCTGTATTATGACCTTGTCACCCCAAGTCTGCACCTCAACATGGCACCCCCCTGTTCGTTGTCCCTGAGCCCCAAACCAGGCTCGCACTGTCCTACAATGGCGTCTTGATAACAAAGAAAGAGCAGGAGACCCGCCAGGAAATCCACCGTGAACCAGTGCGCCGAACACCGTGCGTGCGGTTTTGCTTTTTCCTCTCTCATCTTCTGTTTCGTTCATATATCGACCGCAATCTCGCTCACAAATGCTGGTTGGCTCTTCACGTGCAGCAATCCCCTCTCTCATCCTGCTTTCCCTCCTAACATTTCATTCGGCTTGTGCCTTCTTCTCGCTTTTATATTTCCTGTCGCCAGTGCCAGCGTCTTCTGTTCTCTGGCCCCCTTCCACCCCTTAAGTCTACAGCAACGAGCCCTGCAGAACGCGACCTTCCTGCGTCGTCTTAACCCCCCACAGTCTCACCCCAGCAGGTTCCAGGCTGCGCCGTGCCTACAGTCTCACCGCTTCACATAGGACCACTACACCACACCACCCTTTGGGCCTGACCAAGCCGCGCGAAACAACCACTACATGATCCTTCGGGGCACTTCGACTCATGTACTGTCTCTGACCCCAAAGCCATGTCCGGTTCTCACATGCCTTTCCGGTCTCGCTCACCTTCTCATCGAACACGCGATCGTGATGCTACCTCACGTGAGCGCTTCAGAAGAGATGACGATGATCCTTATCGTGGACGGCCCCGCAACCGTTACGAAACCCCTCCAAGACGGCCATTCGCGCTTGGAAAAGACGGTGGAGCTCCGCGCAGCAGAAGCTTCCGTCGCTCGCGATCGCCCGTGCGAAGAACGCACACCTACCCTCAGGCGCGAGAGGATCTTGAAGCCCGTGGTGGAAGAAATGAAGTTCCCGGATCGGTGTCGCCCTCCACTACCCGGCGCGAGTCGATACAGAGTTCGTAAAGTCAAGTCTTGAAGGAGTTCGTCCCACACTTTGCTGACACGCCCACAGCGGTTACATCTCCAAGTCACTTAGCAGACCAAACCTCAAAGGATGACAGCCTCAGTCAAGCTTTCGATAATTTAGCAAGGGCCCTGTCCGACACCAGTCACTGGTGGTCAGAGAGTTATAAGGCGACGAAGAGAGTTCAAAAGCTAAGGCAATCGATGCCCCAGGTCTCCTCAGACTATGGATCTCAGACCGATCTCTACAAAGCTCAGCTCAAGGATCAGCAGGCGCAGCAGAAGTCAGCGAGTGAACGACACACAAGAGCACAGAAGATAGCCCAAGAGAAATGCCTTGGCTTCTTGGGTCACCCAGAGGTTGGACAAATCATTGCTTCAGGAATGACTTCACTACCGCTCAGTTCGAGTGGGTTGGACTCGACGAAGCAGCATGATCTAGAGAACAGGATCGCTTCGTTGGAGAATGGGTACAACACCACTATCAACTCTCAGAGTCAGCAAATCGCCTTGCTCGAGGCCAAGGTCAAGATATACACTGACAGGGCCGAAAGTCAAATGCATAAGATGACAGAACAAGCGACTGAACTCTCAAGCCTAAGCAAGGCGCTGAAGAGTGCCGAGGCTGAGATAAAGCAGCTCAAGTCAGACTCTTGGGAGCTGCGGGCTGCTAATCAAAATGGTCCAGAAATTGCTCGTGCGGAGATCAGGGACTTACACGCCCTGAACAAGCAATACTCGCGTCAGATCAAAGATATCGAAGTCGAAACCAAGCGTCTCGGTCAGCAGCTTCGGGACCTAGCAGCTGCTAAGAGTCAGCCGACGCCTAGCCAGAGAGTGGTCACTAAAGATGACTTGCTGGCCTTCGCGAAAAGGGAGGATCTCGCGATGTTGGTTACGAAGGAAGATGCCAAAGGCTTCGCGTTGCAGCGAGACCTCGAGTCTTTGGCCAAAGCGGAGGATCTAAAGACTCTTGCGTCAACTATCAATGACCTAAACGAGACATATGCTACAAAGAAAGAGATGCAGAGTCTTGCCAGCAAGGATGAAGCTCAGCTTTTCGCAGCAAGAGAGGAAGTCGGGACGACAGTTGGTGCTTGCGAAAAGAAGATCTCGATCATGGGGAAGGACATCACAGCCCATGAAGAAACCATACACGAGATAGCGAACAATCTCGACCAGTTGCGCGCATCAACAGAAGACTTCCTCGGAGCCCGCGATTCTGAAAAGTCGCAAGATTTGTCTCCAAGGGTACTGGCATTGGAGAACATAGTTGATAAGAAGCTCAACAGTGTCGACTTCGATCATTTGAAGCTTTTGACACGCCGCGATTTCTCCACCGAGATCTCAGAACTAGTCAGTAAGCAGGTGTCGAAGGTGCCACAAGCAGAGCATACGCCTGCGCCCTCACCAGTGCCTGCACCATCGACCCTGAGCTCCGGATCCATCGTCGTGGAGGTAAAGAAACTCATACAAGAAGATCTCAAAGGAATCACTCGCTCATTGGGCCCTTTCATCGATGCCGAGCGGAAAGAACGTGATATCTTGGCAGAAAGACTGAGTAAGTTCGGCATGGACCTCACAGCGCTGGACACCCGCTTGACCGAAGAGTTGGGGAGATTGCGCACCGACAATATGAATGCCACCGAACAATTCAATGGCTCTATCCTTCAGGTGGCGGCGCTCACGGAGAGCGTCAGTGGTCTAGGCCAGCAGTACAGCCGCATGGCCGACCACATCAACAGCCTGTCTGAGCAGCACAATGCTATCATGCAGCTCACGGCTGACCAGTACAACCAGATCATCCACCAGCAGAATTCTCTTGCAGCCTGGCAGCAGCAGTTCAGTACAAAAGCAATATATGCAGAAATAGTGGCGACAATGCAGGAGCTGGTGCCGAATGGGACCATGGCTAGGATCAGGAGCGTCGAGGTCCGAGTTGAGAATGTAGAAAGGGCCTTGACGCTGAGCAGGACACAGTAGCGAAACAAGCTCCTTCACTGGGGACAAGTGAGCCTGGTCAACAGTCAACCATCTCTGCCCCCGGGTGATGAAATGCCCGGCGAACCTGGTTACTTTGGCGATTTCATGTTCGGACGATACCGCTTCTACAACTTGGTGGGTATCATTCACTTCTTAGCGGGCCTCGACCAGTATCAACCTTGGGCTTGTCCATGGGAACGCCAGTCCCTATTCACTGATATGCAACTCTCCTTTCTTTTGTTTTCCCCATATTTGGATGTTTGCACTTGGCCGTGTCAGAAACCTGCACGTTATGCAAGAGCATGACGAGTCTTTATTTTTTATGGTGTTTGTTCCCCTTTCTTCTGCATGAATGGACACGGCGAGGGCGTTGATATTCACCACCACGATACCCTTTCTTTCTACACATGATTAATGAACCCCCCTTCATCCCCTATCACACCACAACAATTGACACGGTCTTTTTGCTGGCTGGCGGAGGCTCACCTGGGACGAGAAAGTGCACTGCTGGATGGTCACATTTCAATTGGAGTCTGAGACTGCGAGAGGGCCACATGCCCAGCGGCGGAACAACTTACACCAAGCACGCATCATCTTCTTTTGCTTTTGGGGGTCGTGAGAGATTGAATTGACAGTTGCCGAGGCAGGCATGTACTAGCTGTCCAGCCCGTATCATATCTCGTGAATTTAATGAACCCTTTCACCGCAAGGGGCCTCCTAAACCTGTTCTGACGCCCAACTTTTGTTTCTTCTCTGCTAAAAAAAAAAGTTTTTACATCCTCTCAAGAGGGCTCAGACCAAGCAGCTTCATACCGTTGCAGAGCACGATCCTAGCCGCATCATACAGGGCCATGCGGGCCTTCTTAATCTCCTCCTCGGAGCCGACGACCTGAAGGACGTCGTAGCTGCTGCTGATGATGTGGGTCATGCGGAACAGGTAGGTGAGTACAGTGGTGGGCTCGAGGGTCTTCAAAGTGTTCTGGAAGACATCGGGCCACTGGGCAAGCATGCGGACAACGTTGATGGCGTGTGGCTCGGTGAGAAGGGAGAGGTCGGCAGAGGCGATGGCCTCGTCGGGGAGGTCGGCGCGGCGCTTGATGGAGCAGAGGCGGGCGTGGGCGTATTGGAGGTATGGGCCCGTGTCGCCCTCGAAGGAGGTCATGGCCTCCATGTCGAAGTTGTAGTTGTTGATGCTGATTAGCTCGTTAATCATCATGCCGGTGGCTATGCGGTACCATGTGAAGGGGCGAGAGGGGGGACTTACATTTTGCCACGCATATCCTGGACCATAACGGCGCTGATACCAAGAGTATCGGCGGTTGCCACGGGGTCCGCAACCTGGGCGTACTTATCTGCGTTCTTCTTCATGACGTTGTGCATGTGATCGGCGGCGTCGTTGAGAATGTCGTCAAGGCTAAGGAAAGAAGCAGTCAGCAAACGAGACCGGTAGAGTTGACGCGCCGCCAGTGACCAGTGACTTACAACTTGACAGTGCCTTTTCGGGTGCTCATGCCGAGGACCATGCCAAAGCTGATGTGCTGGCACTTCTTGGCGACATCCTTCTCACCGAGCAGCTCAATGATCTTGAACAATTGGCGAAGATGCAGTTCCTGTTGGCTGGCGACGACGTAGTAGAGCCTGTCGAAATTGTGCTTCTCTGCACGGTTCAGGAGCTCGCTGATGTCGCGGGTCAGGTAGAGGGCCGTGCCATCACGCTTTCGGACGACAGTCTTGCCAAGGCGCTTGCCCTCCTTTCCGGGGATGAGCTCCTCGAAGTCGACAAGCACGGTGCCCTTGTCCTCCTTGGAGATCTTCTTCTCCTCCATGATCTTGGCTGTCCTGGCCATGGACTCCTCTGAGACACCACTCTCACCGCTATAGCTGTCGAAGTATACATTGAGTCGGGCATAGGTCTGCTGGTACTTTTTGATGCTGACATCCCTGAAGTGTTGCCAGCGAGCGAGGACAGCCTCGTCGCCCTCGGTCTGTTCAGATTAGCTTCAGCTCTTTCAAGGGGGATAGGCTTTTCACCGACCATGCGCTTAAAGTACTGGCGAGCCAGCTCGTCCTTGCACTTCGCCTCGAGCTCCGTGGTGTCCTTGCCCTCCTTCTTATGAGCCTCGATCTCGGCGAGCTCATCCTCCTTCTCCCGGTTGATTCGGACGTAAAGCTGGAAAAGGTGGTCGATGGGATCCTTCTGAAGCTCCTCTTCATTACCATACAGCTCAAATGCGAGAGCAAGGAGACCGTACTGCTTGCCCCAGTCTCCCAGGTCTATGCTGAGTCAGTCTTGCGCGCGTACGATTGAAGGGCCTTTCCGGGGGTGCGAACAATTGATGCGGAAAACGTCCCAGCCAGCGGCATCGTAAAGGTTTGCAAGGAAACCGCCGATAATCGTGGATCGGAGATGACCAGCATGGAAGTTCTTGGCCACATTGGGGGAACTGAACTCGACGAGCTACAAACTGTGAGCGAGAGGCGCTTGGTATTGCCGTATTTGAAGAGTGGACTCACAATCTTCTTCTTGCCCTTGGATGCATCCTTCGGGTCCCTCAGACCGTCGTAAGTGTTGCGACCTATGCGTGGCAACGATCAGTCCCTCGTGGTTTTATTTTATCGACAGGGGAGGCACTAACCAAAGTTGTTGCCGAGGTTTCGAATTTGAGGAACCAACGTCTGGATCAGAGGGTTGGACTTGACGAAGAATGAAAGGAACGGGCCAGTCGGGTTGGGCTTCTCGAACAGCGGGTCGTCTGCCGGAAACTATAGAATCTTTGTGTCAAAAAAAAATCGATAAGCACGATGTCGTTGCTGGTTGTGTCAAACCTTTTCGGCCCATTCCTTTGCGAGCACATCGGGTTTCGTGCCCTTGATCCTGAAAGCAGGCACGGCAACCAAGAAGTCACCCTTATCTAGACCAGAAGTCCAGTTGATGGCAGGGTAAATGATGTTGGAGTCGACACCAGTGATGCCGTTCAAGACCTTTGCGAGGTGCGCCCGCCAGAAGTCGTAAGGATTGACATCAGCATGAGTTGCAGGGAATTCCGAGGAGACGCTCTGGAGGGACAGACCCGCAACATTCTGAGCCAGCTGGTCGACTGGGTTCGTTGTGGCCGCCATTGTTGCGATTTTGGAGTGGTGATGGCTTGTAGTTGAAGCGTAGCGCGGGGTGAAAGACGAAGACGAGGAATGTTTGCGGCGATGGAGGGGTCGTGGGTGTGGCGGCTGGAGGGTCCTCAGTGGCTGTGGTGGCGGTGATTGCAGGTTTCGCCCAGCAGTGCCAGTACGTGAGCTGGTGCTGGTTCTGGTGCTGATGCTCCTATAGTGGACACAGGTGCAATGTAGACAGCTGCGGCGGCTGGGTTTGGTGCTGCTGGTGCTGCTGGCTGTGCTGAGGAGCTTGGATGGGCTGGATAAAGCTGTCGACGGGAGCGATCGAAGCGCTGAGCGTGAGCAGAGGTTGAGATTCATGGGACGGGGAGCAGTGTAGCCTGCAACCCACAGACAATGGCATCCCAACTTAAAGGGATTCTGAGTGAGAGAAAAGGATAGGCGCGAGGCTGTGGACCGGTGCTGGGCCATGACTCGAAGCGGCGATCTGGGGATGCTGTTGGTGGTGGTCACGTGCGACATCGGAGAGCTGCAAGGAACATTAAGAGCTGGCGATGGTGACTGCGTTCTTTCTACAACCTAGGTATGCATAATAGATGTGACTCTTTTCAGGCATGACATGAACGAATCCCATCTATGAGTCAAGAAGAAACATTTCTACTTGATTTTCTTTTCTTCTCGAAGGAGCTTGCTGTGTCGTGAGGGATTGAGTCCTCCTCATCATTCTCTATGGTTAGGTGTTTTGGCATTGCCGAATCCATTCCATCATGCTTAGCTTGCCCGCCAGAGTACGCATGAAAGAGGACCTCAGGAGTCCGGCCAAACTCTCACGGAGCTTCTAGAGGCAGACTGATTTTTGTCTTCCTTGACTCGAACCTTTCTTGATCGCGGGAGCCTGGACAAGCATATAATTTCGTAGACATGCAGGGTAGGTACACGTAACTAATCTACCTATTGAGGGAGGGTGAAACGCTCCTGGAGGCTGCAAGAGACGACAACAATATCGATCAATTGAACGGACTGGAGCTGCATTGATGCATCTATTGTCTGAACTGTAATGGAATTTCGACCGCTGCACACTTACGCGACGTCTGGATCAAAGCTTGCACCATCTCGGCAATTGGTCTTAGCCACAGGATAATAGCATGGCATGCCTTTGGGGGCTGTCACTCACTGTCGCTAGCGCCGAAGAGTTACTTTAGTAGGTAGTAAGTATTACTAGTAAGTACAACTTACTGCTAATTAGTAGTAGTAGAACTCCGTAGTATCTGTAGTAACACTCACCCACGCACGCCACGCCGCTCCACGCTGCATCCTCTTTCTTACCAATTACCAACCAACTCTCTCTTCCACTCACTCACTCACTCACCCACTCTGTCACTCTCTCACCTTTTGCCTTATCGTTTTTCTGTTTTTGGCTGGCCTTGCCTTGCCTCCCTCACCTACCAATACCAAGTACAAGCGAGTACTACAAGCTACTCGCCCGACCTACAGCCATCACCTTCACACTCCCCCCCGTTCCCTGCCAAACTTTGTCCATCTCTACCACCCTCACTCACTGTTACCATTTCCCTGTCACTTATGGCTTCTTTTTTTCCTCTTCTTCTTCGATAGTCCTCCTCCACCATTCTCTGCTCTTCCTCAGCGTCATTGTCTTTCCGCCACGCAGGGCCCCGAGCTCTGCGTCGGCCTTTGCATCCGTCCATCCCCATCTGTCCAAAGTCACCCCATTCGCGCGCCGCGCTGGCTCTGTGTCGCTGCCCGCCTCAAACGCCCCACGTCGCTACACCCTCACGCGTCCTAACCCAACCCATCGCACTATACCGTCAAATCTCTTTCTTTCTTTGCGCGCAACCTCCCACAAAGACGCTTGCTCTCTTTGACAGTCGACCCCCACATTAATTCCCTTGGTCTGTCTTCTCTGCGTCGGCTCGGCTCGAAATCATCGACTCCCCTATCGTTGCGGAATGCGCTCTTCTCTGTCCTCAAACGATGGAAGCGGAGGCGAAGACGATCAATCGCCTTTCTCAGCGCCTGCTCCCAGAACAACCGCATCATCTCTCTATCCATCCCGACTGGCGCTATAACCCGTATGAAGACAGACGACCCGATCGACCCGAGGAATGGGGCAACGTACGCCTGCAGTACATGACATTGTTATCAGACGCTGATCGCGGTGTCCTTCTGACCCGCTCCTACTACGACATGCGCGAAGAAGCACAGAAGCCCGTGCCCAAGGAGGTCAGTTCTTTGGCAAAGGGTAGCGAGAAGAAGAAGCTCTCCCTCAGCGACTACAAGAACAAGAAGACCTCCGGCGCAACCTCTGCTTCACCACCAGAGCCCTCCCTTGCGAAGAAAAAAGATGCCGACGCCAGCACTGGCCCGTCGGCACCGCCCAACGGGCCCAGTCCCAAGCCCTCAGCTGATTCCCGATCCTCGAAACCGGTTAATGGATCTGACAGATCAATACACGTTGGCTCTGGATCCTCTGCCGAGGGAAGGTACGTCGCGAACTGAGCACTTGGAAGAATGAACAGCTACTAACTGCCAGCCTATAGGTTACCTCCGAAACCTTCCAAGCACCCTTTACCACCACGACCACCCACTCCGGATGCACGCAAGCGCGTTTCTGACCTCGACGATGATGCGAGACACCCAAAACGGCCGAGACCTGAGTCCGAGCGCATGAGCTTTGAGAAGGCAAGGAATCCGCGTGATGATGCCCTGCGAAGGAAGGAACCTGCGCATGACCGTACTCCGGCACGAGATGGCCGTGTGTCCTCGATGAGCTCAGCCCTCCCCAATGGGAGGAGCATCATCAGGGATCCAGCAGCCCCCGGACGTAACTCACCAGCTGCGCACTCCCACTCGCGCAACAGCTCGCTTAACGGCATTCGTCACAGCACTAGTGCGGCTGGCAGTATGCGCAACACCCCGACGAAAGCTGATATCACCCCCAAGGCATTCGTTCCCCCCCTCTTGTCACCACTGCATTTCGATGTCGACGATATCGAGGCCGACGTTGTAGGCAGACGCGAGAAGAAGATCCGAGATCGCGACCGTGACTACGAGCGTGAGCGTGACTATGATCGTGAGCGTGAGCGTGACCGGGATCGGAATCGAGAACGGGAACGGGAACGGGATCGCAACAGAGAGCACGAAAAGGATCGGGAACGAGAACGAGACCGAGACAGAGAGAAAGAGAAGGCAAGAGAGAGAGAGAGAGAAAGAGAGAGAAAGAGAGAGAAAGAGAGAGAGAAAGAGAGAGAGAAAGAGAAAGGGAACGAGAAAGGGAAAGGGAAAGAGAGAGAGAGAGAGAGAGAAAGAGCGGATAGAACGAGACCGCGACCGGACTCGAGAACGAGAGCGAGATCGTGACGACAGGCCTATCAAGCCCAAGAAGTCAGTTGATCCGCCTATGAAACGCGAGCGCTCTCCAGTCAAGCTACCGCCGCTCCTATCGCCGACTCTTCCTCCAGAGATTGAAGACGCGATGGAGAAGCTACGCAAGAAGCAACCCTCGAGCTCTTCCGATGACGGCGAGCCACTGAAAAAGGTGCCACCACTTCATCTTGCAGGCAAGAAACAGCTGCCAGGCGATTTGTCGGAAGATGAAGCCGAAACTAAACCGTCACCACGTAAACGCTTGATGGTCACCATACGCATCCCTAAGCGGCTGCGCAAAGACGTCAAATGGATCCTTAAGATGGTCGATCGAGACGCATCGAAACCCGAAAGACAAGACACTCCAGAAACAGGTTCAGCAGCAAGAAAACGACTTCCTGTGGGTGAGGATACGTTGGGCAACGATTCCTTTGCGTCCAAACGTCCGCGGACATCTGACGCCTCTACAATGCTTCCCAATCCGGCAACTCCAAGCAAGAAGACTAGCACAGCGATGTCACGAGTCAGCTCTACAAACTCCCAGGTTAATACACCGGGCGATCCGCTCTCTCATCATCGACCTTCCAGTGCCGATCCGCCCATTGCCAATGGCACTGCGCGACCTTTGCCCCCTATTAGCCCTGCTGACCAAGCACGCGCTGAACGCTTGAGGTCTCGCGAGACCGGGTATCTTTCTCTTGGAAAGCAGCTCAAGAAAGAAGGTGAATCTTTGATTCTTTTAGGGCGCAATCGCTCCGACTCCACCCGTGGGAAGGCAGATGTGAAACTCGGTTGCGTCAAATACCTCGAGGGACTGCTCGCTTTCGCACTGGCCTTCCAGACACAGTACACCCACCGTCAGTTGGTCCGGCAATATGTCTCCGCCGCGGCCTGGAGCTCCATACTGCCCGCCGTCGACGCCCTCCGCGCTGATATCCGCCGACTTGGATCAGCTGGTGCCTCTCCTGCGGCACTGGTCCTTCTGCTCCAGGCACGCGCTTTTGAAGAGATCCTCAAGTGCTATGGAACCTACCCAAGCCCCGAGGCAAGGGTGAGGCCGGAGGAGATCCTGCGCATAGTGAACCAACGTGCAAAGGCCCTCGGACAAGCTAGAGAGGTGCTCGCTGAAGGACCGACCGGTAGGGCCGGGGTTCTCAAGGGTGTTGAGGTCGGCGTATGGCTGACTGTCGAGGATATGTGTGAGGCCGCGGTGAGAGTGATGAAGAGATGGTGCGCAGAGGAAGAGGTGGAATGGACGCCCGAAGTGAACGCAAGCACAAGAGGAAGCTGAAGGGAGCCCCTACCAACCGGCGATTCGCGATTTATGCATCCCTAGGTCTCCTCGAAGACCCGAGCTCTGCATGAAGAGGCAGGAAAATAATCGCCAGCATTGTATCAACACTCAACAGGGAGGGCAGCTATGCTCACGATACCCTCGTCACTAAAGCTACAGGAAGAGGGCCGTCTAGGTTCTGGACCTGCCCATGATCTGAGGCAGAGAGACCCCCGTGAGGCTAATGGAAGCCACCTCCCTGAAACTATCCTTTGCTCTTCCCGCCATAACGATACCAACGACTTTGTTTCCTTCCCCTCAGGCGACCATGTTTATCCAGGAAGATCTTTTATTTTCCTATTCTCCTTTCTAATCATATTTCAATTGTGGCCTCGACGAAAGCTTCTTGCACCTTCTATTGTACCAATACTTTCTCCCCCCCCCCCCCCCCCCCACACACACACACACGAATACCTGCCCTCAAGTATTTGCTGTCTCTCTTTTCATTCTTCTGACACCCACCCCACCTTCTTTTCTCTCTCTGGAGGGGGGGAGGGTGGGGTTGACAAATTCGGACATGCTCTATTGCAGAGAAATGGTCCTGGCAAGATGACGAAGAAATTTGCAGAATGGAAAAAGTTATGTTGATCTCTCCTGTCTGCATATGGGCAGGAACGGAAAAAACGGAGGACGATGACACAAAGGGCAAAGCTGGCTGGCTGTATTAGTGGTGTATGCCTGGCATTGGATTCTAGGTTCGTGGTGATGATGGAAGGGGTTTTGAAAGGCCAGAGTAGGTGATGAGCGATGAGCCTTGGAGCGACCAAGGCTACCTACGCATAATGATACCAAGACACGATATGCTTTTTTTTTTGACACGTAGTGAACATGCGACAGTGCAAGCGTTACCATAATGAAGCGTGGTTACAATGGTATATCGGAGGCATGTCGGATCACAATGAGAGAAGAGAGCCAGTGAATATTTTCAGGTAGTCCGAGGTTGATTTGAGCTACAGCTACCATATCTAGGTCACGCTGACTTGTGTGATGCTTCCATTATTTGTTCTTTAAAGTTTTCACCCTTTTATTCATCCCATTCGTCAATTTCCTCACGTCTCTCCGCATAATTGTCGAGCGTGTGTGTATGTGTCTACCGCCACAGGTCGTAATTTACTTGGAGGCATCAACCTTGGCAATGTAGGCGAGGAGGTCGAGGACACGGCGGGAGTAACCCCACTCGTTGTCGTACCAAGAGACGAGCTTGACGAAGTTGTCGTTGAGGGAGATACCGGCCTTGGCATCGAAGATGGAGGAGTGAGTGTTGCCGTTCATATCGCTGGAGACAACGTCGTCCTCAGTGTAGGCAAGGATGCCCTTAAGGGGACCGTTGGCGGCCTCCTTGATGGCCTCCTTGATCTGATCGTAGGAGGCACCCTTCTCGATACGGGCAGTAAGATCGACAACGGAGACGTTGGCGGTGGGAACACGCATGGACATGCCAGTGAGCTTGCCGTTGAGGTCGGGGATAACCTTGCCGACAGCCTTGGCGGCACCAGTGCTGGAGGGGATGATGTTCTGGGCAGCGCCACGGCCACCACGCCAGTCCTTGCCGGAGGGACCATCAACGGTCTTCTGGGTGGCAGTGTAGGAGTGGACGGTGGTCATGAGACCCTCGACGATGGTGAACTTGTCGTGGATGACCTTGGCCAGGGGAGCAAGGCAGTTGGTGGTGCAAGAGGCGTTGGAGATGACGTCGGAGCTGCCGTCGTAGGTCTTCTCGTTGACACCCATAACGTACATGGGGGCATCAGCAGAGGGGGCAGAGATGACGACCTTCTTGGCGCCTCCCTTCAGGTGAGCAGCGGCCTTGTCCTTGGTGGTGAAGACACCGGTGGACTCGACGATGTACTCGGCTCCGGTCTCGCTCCAGGGAATGTTGGCGGGGTCACGCTCAGAGTAGAACTTGACCTTGGAGCCGTTGACGACCAGGTTGGACTCATCCTGGGAGATCTCGCCCTTGAAGACACCGTGAGAGGAGTCATACTTGAGCATGTAGGCCTAACCATTTTTCTTTGTCAGCACTGGAGCTTTATGAGGCTTAGATTGGTGATAAAAAAAAGAGTAGCGAGAGGATTTGGGTTGCGATGGAAGCAAGATCAGTGAGTGCCAAGAAATGCGATATGCACACATCGAACCATGGGAGCCGAGTGCTATCCTCACTCCTTTCCGCTGAAAGGTGTGATTGAGGCGACCGGCATGATATCATGGTATGATGGATGGAGGGGTAGTGACAGAAAAGTGGCGTGGGAGCGTGTGCAGGGATGGCTCGATCCAAGGGGCAAGGTGGTATGGCACAGTGGCCAGCGCGGGGCACATGGAGGGTCCCGCGTCGTAATTGCAGCTGGTCGCATGGAAACGAAGTGGGATTGTTCTCATGCGCCACAGCCCTCGAGCTCGCCCTGGTTTGCCGTCTCGGCGACTGGAAAACACAGAAAAGTTGTTGATACGCCCGAGACAGCGAAGATGGCGTGGTGCGAAGAAAGCAAGGTGGGAACAACAAGACATGTATGATTTATCGTTCGGAAGTGTAAAAAAACTTACAGCGTAGTGAGTCTCAATGAAAGGGTCGTTGACAGCGACGACCTCGATGTCGGGGTGCTCGACGGCGTTGCGGAAGACAATACGGCCAATGCGACCGAAGCCATTGATGCCAACCTTGATGGGAGCCATTGTGAATTATCTAGAAACGACAATTAGCAAAGTGGAGAGAGGTGATGGGTGGTGATGGTCAAGCTCCCGGAAGCTCTGGGACACATGCGGGATGAGGGGTGAAGGAGGGGTAGATGAGGACGACGGTGTTGATGATGTGGTTGGAGGGATGAAAGAGAATACTGACCTGATATGAGATGGAAGAAAGGATCTTAGAGGAGAAGAAGCTTTGAAAAGGATGGAGTTTTTTTTTCAGGAGAGAGTGTGATGGGGATGGGAGAATGGAGAGGAAAAGAGAAGAGGAGAGAAGGAGAAGAAGAGGAGAGGGAGCTGTGGTGGAGGGGCAGCAGCTCTAATATTAAATCATCGATGGAGCCAGACAACCAGAGAAACAGAGACTCTTCTCTTGTAACGAACGGGAACCGGACGCACACACCCAGCCAGCGCCCAGCAACCCACCTCAACACCCACTGCAGCATCCACAGCGCGAGCGTTGAGCTTGTTACTGCATCCACCCTGTGGCAGCCAGCCCTGGGAAGAGGCAAGACGCTAGCGTCTCAAGCGAAGAGGGAAAAATTGGTCCATTGGCAAGGTATTCCGGTACTGGCAGCCAGAGGCTATGAGACGAAACGAACGAACGATAATCACTGGCACGGACGGCCACGCAGAGACGGTCAAAAGCACCTTGACGGACTTGCCATTCCCGGACACACGCACGTACGCCCTGTGCCTCGTCTCGTCTCCTGCCTAAGGTAATCAACTAATGAGCAAAAGCACCTCAGTCACTCTTGGACCCGAGTTGGATACTCTGGAGATACCATCCCGTACCATACCCAGCGCAGTATCTCTAGCGGTGGCCACTACCAGTAGCCTGCCTCGATAAGGGCCGATGGCGAACTTGACAGAATGAATGGGTGGATGGATGGATGGATGGATGATTGCTGGATTACTAGACACCCCCAACAACCTAATGATGCCCCGTTCGTACCAGCTTACCCATCCCTCATGTCATCGTTTCTTTACCTAGCCCATTCCATCTTCCCATTCCAAGATACTGCGGACTGTCGTATCGTGAAGTCACCGATATTCTGTTTCTTAGGTAAAACAGTCAAGACCTTTACAACTTGAACCTCACCTTTACCATCTGCTACCCCTCTTGTGGGGCGGATCTTCCTTTCCCATGTATCCCAACGTCACCACCGACCGAGCTACCTACTACATGGGTCAGCCATGTTTACAACTATAATCTTATTCGCCTCACGTTTTGGTCACATGTACTCAGAGGGTGGAAAAAGCTCTTGCAAGAATAAGAAGAAGCAGAAGCCAGCTAGCTGAGAAAAGAACCAGATTCAAATCATGAATACTCACGCTAATGAATTATTCATCCTCCCTGACGACATACCATTCGCAGCCATTCCTGTCTGACTTGATCCTCCGGCAGCTCCATCTTGAGCCCATCCATCCGCCCACGTCGCAAACCTAATATGGCTCATAACAGAAACTCCGGAAATTTATGCATCATTCATACCTCTTCGTCAATCTTCTCAACCAAAAGGGGACCTTCCTCAGAGCCGGCAAACCACTACGGACTCCTTCGTCTGGATCTCAGCCACTCATAGTACATATCTGTGACACATGCCACTAACACCTACCTATCCCGCCGGAAAGATAGTACATGCATCTCAAAAGCAAAGCTCATCAATCAGAGAATGCGTGTTTTTTTAAAGAAAACCCAATTGTCCTGGAGATGACGACCCCCTCTTCAAGGATCGAGACCCTGCAGCTTTTTGTTTTTTCACTCGCCTCTCGCCGCTCGCCGGTCTCGCAAACAGTCACTGGTCTATGTCACCAGAGGCACCCAAAACCCTTTCGCAGCGACGGCTGGGGCGGCCCGTCTTCGCTCTGCTTAATCGCTCACTCTCAACAAAAAAACATCTCATAGCTGTGGCCACGTATTTGACTCACTCATCCTCTCAGGGAATCCCACGTGACTCCAGGCCACGAAAAACAGAACCCAAAAAATCACAGGAACATATACGCAGTCGAAATCACATCTCTCTCGATACCCTCACTTTCTATTCTTCGATTGACATATGCACTAAACTGCAATCGAGAAACAATGGGTTAGCTCCATCTCCCCGCGTCCGGAATCTGCCGACCCGGTACGTAACAATCCCGTATATACACGACCAAGGATTTGAGGGTCCCTCCCGCCGCGTCCCAAACATCAAGCGCCGGGAACACGCTCGGCTCGGAGCTTCACGGCTTCGCTCGGCACTGTGCATCTGTCCTCCGACCCTTACGACTCTTGCCGTCCCTCGGGAACCCCAGGAACAAGAGCCGCACTGTGCCCGTGTCAAACCACGACACCGCAAGCTGAGAAGAGTTGCCCACACTGGGAGCGAGACTACCCGAACCCATGGGGCGTCCCATCTACCATCTCATCCTATTGGGCTTGACGTAAAAGGAGGTACCCCGGCTATCTTTCATGCGTTCTGCGGCTTCCTGAGACCCCCGATCTGGGGTAGCCTGCAACAAAGACAAAAAAGTCTATGCCACTTTCCCCGACCTGCCCATGATTCGTCCGAGTAGCGCGTTGCACGGGTTGAGCCGGCAGCAAGTCGGTGGTCATTTTCTTAGGCCTTGGCCTTGCCCTTGTCCAAACGGCACAGTATACCCGGGTACCTGAAGTCGTGATCTGCATGTGTTTCTAGGCTGCTTGTTCACGCAAACGAGGCTGTCCCAGTCCATTCGCCGGCCCCATCACCGACTCTCCTGAACTCTACGCCCTCGCCAAAGTAGCCTGCCTCCTGCCAGGCTTTCATCATTTGTTCTTTGAATGGACCCTGTATTCCACCCTCATCTCTTCCATCTGTCCACCGAAACTCCCATTCGACTTCGTCTGAGGACGTACCGCCATCCTGAGCGGATTTCTGTGTCGCCTCTGGCTCCACCCACTCTTCACCTGTCTCTTTGCGATACTCCCGGACTAGCATCTCCCTCTCTTGATCGTAAACGTCTTCGTAGTCGCGACTCAGGAGCTTGTCTGCGGCGTCTGTAATGGTGTCGATAGCTTCCTTGATCTTCACCTGCTCAGGGTCTTGCTCAACCTCGTCTTTTTTCTCATCCACGTCCATCCCACCCTTTTTCTTGAGTTTCCACTTCGGGATCTTCTTAGTCTTCACTTGGCCCTTGCCGAGCCGCGCCAACGCCTCGAGAGGTGTCTCCGCTCTCTCGAGTCGTAGGATCAGCTGCCTCAGGAGCTCCGAGACCTGCACAGCGTCGTCTTCAAATCTTTGTTTCCTCGCCTCCGCTTCTCGTTTTTGGTGGGCCTCAGCGGCCTTCTTCATGTCTTTCTTGCTGACGCCCTCAAGCCAGCTGTCGTGAACGGCGTCAACGTCACCGGCCTTGCGTACGTAGTTCCCAGATTCGTCAAATTGTCCATCTTCCATCTCTTCTTTCAGATTGAAGGCTTCGACCTTGGGTGCATTGCGTTTCAGGCCTCCGGCGCCGACTTCTTCGTCAAGGCCTTCTTCTTGTATGGCAAGATCGATGTCGGCCTCATCGTCGCTGCTCTCTCGATCGTCCAGGCGTACCGTGCTGCCAGTCTTGCTATCGAATTCTTGTCCAGCAATATCCTTGACGTCTAGGAAATGTACATTCTTCTTCTTGCGACCGGACTTGTCGAACTCGCTGGGCTCATCATCGTCCTTTTCTCCATCTTCCTCGTCGTCAACACGAAACATGTCGTCATCGTCGTCGTCGTCGTCACCCTTTGCCGCCGGAAATCTATCGCCCTCCAGCCTTGTATCGTAGTTGTCTAATTTCTCCAATATATTCACATTGCCCTTCTTACGGCTGTTCGCGCGCGCGTTGATATTCTCGTTGTCCGAATCGCTGTCGTAGCCGTCGAGATTCACAGCGCCTCGCTTGGTAGCATTGCTACCACCAATAACGTCTGCATCAAGAATGGCGTCATCTTCTCGTGCATCCGCAGCGAGGGTAGAAGGATTGCGAACGTCGAACTTGACTCGCTTCGGGTCGGTGTTGTCAGAGTCATGATGATGGGTTCTGGCAAAGTTCTCGCCTTCGCGCTTCGGGCGCGCGGCCGAGTGTCGTGAGGCCATGCTGACGACTATGTGAGAATTCGGTGATCAGATCGAATGAAGGCACCTCGAGGGCAAGAAAACGCGATCCAAGTGCTGCAGGAGTCCAGTCGTCTATCTTGCCTCACGAACTTGCATTGGGTCGTTCTGGAAGGCTGCCACCCCACCTCATAGAGCTTCTGCAAATTAGAGGTCCAAGCTCCTGATCCAGGTGGCAACCCTAACCCGCATAGATGAATCACTGCTGCGTCATCTATGGCGGGCCTTGCGTCTCACTACATCCAGCCCCACGCATGTTCAGTCAACGCTCTCTGATGCTTGAACATGACCAAGCTGCCCGATAGACTCCAGACTCTGGCATGCGACCGACCCCAGCTTTTGACCTACCTTGATGGCCATTTGAAATCTTCTACAGCTTCTCAAAGCCTGCAAATCTTGTCCAGCTGGCCTCCGTCTACCACATTTCATTGACCGCCATTCCCGTCGAATCGCTGGCACAGTTGCCATCATGGTCCGTCCATCAGCCATCAGCTTCCTACCACAGGGCCAAGCTCCGCTAACCATATATGCAGGCGTCTTTCCCAGGTGGATTTGATCCGACCAATCCAGAACACCTCTTTAACATGGCTCGCCATGGCCGACGTCCGATCATCCAGCGCTTCGATGAATATTACCGTTGCTACCCGCTGATCATGGCTCCTGGGTCTGAGCGTCCGGAGCTCAACTACGGCTCCAAGATCATCCTTCCCCCTTCTGCACTCGACAAGGTGTCGAAGCTACATGTCCAGTGGCCCCTGCTGATGGAGATGATCAACGGCGAGAAGGGGAAACAATCGCATGCAGGCGTACTCGAGTTCATCGCAGAGGAGGGACGGGCATACATCCCGCAGTGGGTACGTCTATCGGGCTGGTCTTGGTTGGTCGAAAGAAGAGAACAGGATAAAGCTGATTCGAATTAGATGATGATAACCCTGGGCATGGACGTCGGCGACATGATTCAAATTCGCACCACCTCTCTTGAGCTTGCAAAGATGGTCAAGCTTCAACCTCAGTCGGTCAACTTTTTGGAGATTAGCGACCCCAAAGCCGTTCTGGAGAAAGCCTTCCGAAATTTTGCCACGCTCACCAAGGGTGATGTCTTCAACTTTGAATATAACGACGAGGTTTACGACGTGGCTGTGCTCGATGTCAAGCCTGAGACTGACAAAATGGGGGTCTGCATGATCGAGACCGACGTCTCTGTCGAGTTCGCACCACCTATTGGGTACGTTGAGCCAGAAAAGAAGAGCGGTACAAGTACGCCAAGGAGTACAAAGGGTGGTCTCCCTGCAGGTGGCGTGTTGCACAGCCAAGGAAGCATGGCCCAATCCATCAACTACTCAGCGATTGCCCCCTCGGTCACCAGCACACCGACAAATTTCCTTGGGGAAGGACAGAAGCTTGCAAAGAAGGGAAGCAAGAACCCAACTCCCAAGCCCGCTACACCAGTTCCATCTGTGAATACGACAGTGAAGACCTCCCGTAGAGACGGTGCACCAGCTCCCCTACGCATCGGCCCCAACAAGCTGTTCTTCGGCTATGAATATAAACCTCTCAAGACGAAGGATGAAAAAGAGAAGGAGGCTGCTGCGACGGAGAAACCACACTTTGCTGGACAGGGTCAAAGCCTTAGAGGGGCTATCAAGAGGAAGGGTGAGGAAGAAGCAAAAGCCCCAGAGAAGAAAGGGACAGGGGAAGGTAACAAATTGGATGGTCGCCGGTTGCCAAGGTAAAAATCGGCAGTGAAGATGGCTCTTTCGTTGCATCATGGATTGTGAACTCGGACTAGGCGTTTGCGACATAGATTAGTATCACACCTGGACATAATTACCAACAGGTCTTTGAGGGGCTGCTGCAAAGTTCGCCCTCGGCGCTTTTGAATTCGTGTCTACCTGACGACAACCCCCGTCAACTAGCAAACATGTTCGTCACATCATCGAAGTTGCTTGAGCCTCCAGGCCACCCCCCCCGTATCGCATTTACCACTGATTGATCGAGCGTAGGACGCGTGCCTCCTTACGAAAGAGTTCGTTGTGATCTTCGATGATCGTCCAACGCCAGACAAGACACCTAAACGTCGTCGACCAGTGACTCCGTAATGGTGCAAATCCCATTCAGTTTTCCTGAGCGAACTGATCCCAACCAAGTGGCTGGTCGTTCTTATACTCCGCAGGCGAGAATAAGCTTTCAAACAGAATCAGCCTCCCCGGCTCCACGCATTTCACGTATTTCATCCTAGAGCACGAACCTTGCATCAGGCTCAAGTTTCAACCTCTTCGAAGGCGTGTCGACGCTCATAGCCGTGCCACACTTGACAGAAAAGTCGGCGTCCTCTTCGTGGGAGGACTCCTGACCTTTGAGATCCTCCAGGGGAGCATTGAAGGCTGTGAAACCGGTTGCCCTTTTGCGCTTCGAGCTGCTGCCATCGGCAACAGAAGCCTTCTTCTTCCGGGGTGTGGACACGTTGTTGGACCCAGATGGTCCGCCGGCGGAGAAGCGGACGATACAGTCTTCGCCAAATCTTTTCCGGAAGTCCTTGATGATCCCCTTGCTCCATTTCTGGCTGGCAGGTGGTTCAGGAATGTTAGCCCTCTGATAAAGACATGTAGGCGGGAGGGATGGGATGGAAGTTGATGTGAATGAATGGTGTATCGGATGGATGGAATGATATGTGAAGAAATCAAGACATACCTCATCGCACTCTCACTGAAGTCGTAGCCCATTTGCTTCATTGAAGCAGCCACAACAACCCAGTTCACTTTGATGCTTCCACCAGTACTGTTGGCGCACAGCATGGCAATGAGGAGGTCACGCTCCACAAACTCGTTCCACTTCTTCTCGGGCCCCTTGGCGTCCTGGGAAGCCATGGTGATTTCAACCGGTAGTGTTTTGGAAGCGAAGTTTGGAAATAGAAAACGGCTTCACTCTCGCTGGGAGTATTGAATCGATGAAGCGCTAGGTCAGACGATGATGTAGCAGCTCTGAAGATAGACAGAAGAGGAGAAGTAAATGGATCGAGAGGGTGTAGAAGGGAAGCTGTAAGAGGAGAAGTTGGAAAGCAGAGTCGAGTGATGGAAAGGAGAAGAAGTACTCCTTGCAAGCTGCACGAGCTTTTTGGTCAAGAGAAAGTCAACTAAGCAGCGGTGAACTATCTTAGAGAGATCATCATCCTTGGACGGCTGTCATGCACTGAGCCTGAACAGCTGCTGGCATTTTCTCCGATCGGCCTGAGTGGAGCGTAGGCGGTGGTCATTCTCTGATGATATTGTTTGCAAGGCCGGATTCACGGGACCGGGAGTGTGAATGCTTAAGGCTCCCCAGCTTGTAGCAATCATGTAGCTTTGTTGAGCCGCAACATTTCTCCACCTGCGGAAACTACAGTAAGAGAATCCCAAATACAGCCAGAACTTCAACTCGTGCTCATCAGATTTACAATTTGAGAGTACTGATGCATGTTAAACTACTGCTAAGCGCGATCTTCTGAGATCACCTTCCTCCTCCGCCTGCCCTTATGATACACTATGCAATGATGTAGAACGATATGCTCCGAAAACCCTATGCTCTTCTCATGCAATGAGACTACCGATCGGCACATTACTCTTGGGCCTGCAGGGAAGAAACCGGAGCTTCACATGGAGCCATCAAGGTTGGGAAGATGAAAGTCAGCAATGGAGCAGAAAGACGTCCAAGTGTTGTTTTACTTACAAATCTTCGGTCTTGGCGCGCTTCATAGGAGTGCTGAGGTAGAACTGATCATCTTCTTCTTTGTACTCGTTCTTCAAGTCGAGGTCGCTATCCGCATCTTGGATATCCGCTTTTTTGCGGCGACTACCAGGAGTTCCGCGCTTCGCGGGAGTTTTCTTGGGGTTGGCCTTGCTTGGAGTCGCAGGCACAGAGCCCGGAGCATTGCTTTCGCGACTCTTGTGAAGCTTGGCGATGTGCTGGCTGAAACGGAAGTTAGTAAGTCTGTCTTCGGGGATAGCTCGAACAGAAAGGATGGCAAAGGAATTAGGTAAGGTACTTGATGGCATCATATGAATATGTCCAACCCTTCGACTTCATGCGTTCCGTCAAAGCAGTGATGTTCGCCTTGTCAGGCTTGTATTGTTCAAGAATACACTTGAGAAGATCTTCGTGAGACTTCTCACTCCAGCCACGAATAGGCTTGGATCCATCGCTCGTTGACTTGGTGGGCATGTTGGTGATATTTGGTAGTAATGATGGAAATAGAAGACCGATACGACAAGGACAAAATGATGTTGAAGGTGTGACAAGGTCTGAACCCTCGAGTGAAGTAAGATGGAGACCGTGAGGGAAGGGGTATGTTGCCACGAGGGGAGGGGAATGTGGAGGTGATGAATGTGACAGAACGTAAGTAGTGAAGCAAGATAGGTAGAATTTGCATCCTCAGCACTGCCAACCAGCTGCTGCTAACGATTTCCAAAACGTACCGCAGCGCATTCTCGATGAAGGAGTAACTCTGGCCTTGCAGAACGCTCATGATGGCGCTCCACTGCTCCCTTTTGAAGGGAACAGCTTCAATGATAGCAATCAGAAGATCCTCGTGAACCTTTTCATCCCACTTTTGTCCAGGTGCCATGGCGACTCACGTGGTGTAGAAAGTGGTTGAAGCGCAGCGTGCCTGCTTGGGGACCGAGATCCGAACTTCAATTCCCTTTTCATGGAGATGATGCCGAGCAATGGGCTAGGACTTGATGAAGCTTGAATGAGGAAAGGTGGGAGGAGGGGAGGTAAGCTAGCAGGATGGAAGAAATGCGTGCTCTTGTGGTTCCTTGTTTGCAGTTGATGCAGGCCGTTGCACAGTTTGAAACACGGGAATGTGCAGAAGAGAGCAAATCAAATGACATCGTCGTCAAAACTGTAGCGCGAGAAATCTATGGCTGAGCTTACCGAAGCGCATTCCAAGTCATGGCGAAATCACTGGCTTTGAGGATTTCAACAACATGAGCCTTCTTCTGTGGATCGAGGCCGCCAGCTTCGGCCGCGATGTCGTGAAAGGCAAGGACCAGTTCACAAAGAAAAGCAGGGTTCTCCCAGAGCGCACTGCCTCTTCCAGACATTGTGAGAGGAGCTTGATGGCGACAATTTTATGGTAGGTTGTTCTTCTTATAGCCTGTTGTGATGAACTTGAGTTGATTGGGTTCGGTTGCATTCGGATGAGGATTAAGGACGGAAATGATGAGGTGAGGCCCCAAGTGAATCTCACTAGCGATGCGTAAAAGGAAGTTGGAGAATGATTACTGGCAGCTGCTGGCAGCTGCATAGGACTGATCCTCGCTTCCATCACTCAGCTATCCTACTAATCACTACCTAGGTATCTTAGGTAGACGGGAATACCAGGTCAATAATAATGTTCAATATACGCTCGTAATGCATATTCGAAGCCGTTTTGATAAACATCTCACAACTAATTGGAAGACAGTGTGATCCAGAAAAAAACGCCTAGTCGCTGATCATATTTCCAAAAGCACGCCCGCGAAAAGAGGAACACAAATGTGAATCCTCGAATGCAACTGAGGGTCGATTATCGTGGGGAATCATGCCTCGCCATATGAGAAACTGGGGTGAAAGTTGTCAGTCACTCAGGCCTCCAGGAGGTAAAAGAACCAGGTCAGCTTCTTACTCAGGATGATAGTGCTCACTCTGTCCGTTGTCAGAATGTGCTGCAAGTTGCAAGACCGCCTCGTCATCGAGAGGTTGATGCTGCGTCTCGGCTGGCGCATCCATCCTTCTTCTCTTGGCCATAGGCTCACCCGTATCCTCTTCCCCATCAGCGTCAGCCTCACCTTCAGCGTCGGCTTCCTCTTCTTGAGCCTCAACCTTGAGGCCCACTGTTGCAGGATCGAGTGCACTGTCAACGGCTGACGAGGCTTGTTCACGACTTGCTGCAGCAGATTCTCTATATCTGTTTAGAAGGTCTCCTGCGCGACCCAGCTCGTCAAGTGCCGCTAGTTGCTGCTGATACGGAATCATCCTAGGAGATGTGGCAGGATCCATAGGGGCTCGAGGCATTTGACATGGGGGACGCTGAATTAGAGTTGCGTTGGCACTGAGCGCAGGGTCGGTAGTTTGTATAATAGGACTGGCGGTGGAAATAGAATCCGTGGGCTGACTGGACAAAGCATCAGCAGAAGCCGCAGATGCATCTCCAGCCAGCTGTTTCTTTGGCCGACCTCGGCCGGGACCAGGACGGCGGGTGATGGGATTCATGGCTGGGTCAACCCTTTGGGTGCTCTCTATTACATTGCCGTTGGACTCGGCTTTATGTTGAGCTCGGCGCAAGCCTTGGAAATGTTGACTGTGAAAGAAGATTTAGATAGGTGCTTCATGGGAGATGAGGTTAGGATTGTACGAAGTAGTCCAGCGCGATGAAGCCAGATGAGTTAGACTGGGATGGGGCACGTTGGCCATGCCCAGTCTTATAGCCACGACCGTAGGTTGCAATGAATAAAGCAAGGGCATGTTATCGAGGTGGGTGTTCATCGAAATAAAGCAAAAGTAAAGGTGTAGAAGTATACGTACCGACATCCTTCATTGGTGAAGCCATAGCCGAGTGACCTCATGTGTCCGCCTATAGTGGTCCATTCTGCACCACTAATGACACCAATGTTCTTTACAGACAGAATGGTGAAGAACAAATCTTTGTCTGCTCTGTCATTCCAATTCTTACTGTTCATCGTCACGAATGGTGGTTGTGGGTCAGGCGAGTCCAGTGTAAGTGAGCTCCTGAGGCAAGGGCGTTGTGACGATAGTGTGCGTGGCCAGGAGGAGGATAGAAGATGTTAGGACAAGGGGCGAAAGGCGACGAAAATTGGTAGTGGCCACTGTGCGGCACGGTAAGACGAGACACGAAGGGGGCGGGACTACACCAAGAGAGGGTGGGCTATACGGATTCGGCTCGGGGGGGGGGGCGGTCACGGTTGATCCGGGCTGTTGTATGGTGTGAACGCAGGAAGCCAACAGTAAGAGCAAGTTGGTGTTATCGAGTCCAGAAAAGAGCCATGTCCTCCTCGGAGAGTTTCCAATAAACAGATAGCCTCGAATGCGATAGCAAGAGAATTGAAGGTCATGAACCGAGAGCTGGGAAGAAGCAAGATGGCCCAGGATAGTACGTATTAGACGACGTTTAGCCGTCTTGTTATTCCCTTCGAAAAGAATGGAAAGCGCAAGTAGTGGGAGTGATGCCTGGCAAGTTGCGGCCTCAGGCCAAAATGAACCATTTCGCATTGGGAAGTCTCACGTGATATCGCGAATAGTTGGCGCCCCCCTTGGCTGGGTCGCCCACCCGCAAAAGTTCGCGTCGTCGCGTCCACCATCTCAACCTCATGTCCCCCCTTCACCGCCAGTCCTCCCAGCTCCAAGCATGCACACCTGACCATACATGACTATAGAATGGCTGCCAATGGCTCTTACGTACCTTGTTTGATAATTGCGCAACTTTCCGCGCATTCAGGCGACCTCTGAAGTTGATTCTGGTGATTCTTGACGACTTGCGGCTGAGGACTCGATTGTGAAGTTGCGACGTCAGTGAGGCCTGCTCCCCCTCCCTCCCTTCGCAAGTTAGCGTGGGACAAGGCAACTAGCGCTGAGACCAAGCCGAGTTTTACGGGGACATTTCGCGGATGGAGGGACTAGTTGAAAGAGAATTTTGACACAGGAACATGTCCAGGCGCAATGATGCAACCGAGGCGGCGTGACGACAGCATCGTCGCAGGCAATTCGTGTACCTCTGCGTCATTCACGGCAGCCATCGCAGCGCTGCATATTGCGAAGCCCCTGGAGGTCAGCAGGACAATAGCTCTACGATAGCTCTAGTTCATGCTGCTTGCGGTACAAGTACAATGCCAGGCGACGTTGATTGCGAAGTGAGAAGTCAGCTTTCATCGCAGTGCATCTCATGGCTTCAAATGACACCCCTCCCCTGCTCCTTCATTACTAGTAATATAGCTATCTCCGGACTGAAAAAAAGCAAAGAAAAGGTGCTAGCTAAAGTGGCTGCATCCCCAGGCCAGCCGCTGTGACTCACACAACTGTTTCGACTGGCATCTTTGGCCTTGACGGAACACTTGTGGCCCTGGCAACCACTTTACACGGTTATCGCGCCCTCCTGTCACGGATTGGCGGCGTTTGATGGCGGGGTCTATTGGTGGTACAGAGCCCCCATTTAGCGCAACATTTTAGAGCATTCACAGCGGGTGGACTCGTTGACAACGGAGAGTTCCAGGTACTACTATTAGCGTCCTGCGGCGTCCTGCGAGCTCTTCCACACCCCCTCCATCTCATCTCCTCCCGATTAGATGTATTCACTCTCTCAACACCACCCCGTCATTTTGTTTGTCACCCCTCTCTTCTGCCTGCTACCACTTTGCACCTTACGTTCCTGACTCTCATCCTAAGCTCTTTTATCGGTAGTTCAGATAGGACGTCAGGCAGCCATCGCCATAACTGGCTCCACTATCCCCAACATGGTCGCTGCTGAGCATACGACTAAGATGTACTATGCATATCATCGCCTCGCATCCACCATAACAGGCGTTCCTGAATCCCTCCATGCACTCCCCTACCTCCCATCTAGGGGAGCCAGAGGAACCCAAATAGTGACGACGGCCTCGTTTATAATGCGCCTGTCCCCCCTTTCGTGCTCGTCCTAGCAGTCTCCTTCTTTTCATCCTTAGACCTGCACTTGTTGCTTCACCTTCGTACTCATCTTCATCACCTAACCACGAGCTATCGAATGACAATCCAAGTGTCTCGATTCTTTCACAATACGTCGTCGACATTCTGGTCACTGTCACCTTGCTTCTCACTTTCCATCGTTCACTGTCCTCGACCTCCCCTCAAGTGTCCCGCCACCCTGCGTAGACAGAGCTCTCAGCATCGAGGCACTTAAGCCACCATCCATTACTCCGAAACAATACTGGTCCACGTGTCTCAGATCTTCGACCTCCACCGACGTAGTCGAAATTCACGGTCCAATTTGTACGGCGGCCACGACCCAGGCTGATCACGCCGAGACGCTCTTCGACAAGTCCCAAACTCCTCTGCTCACATTATCTTGATCCTGCTATAACATCATCCTCGATTCGGCAATCCTGTGTACGTATAAGCCAAAATGGCCAACAGTGTCGATAATGCTCTTGCTCGTTTTCTCTACGCTATTCTCAAGCAGAAGAATCTTAAGGATGTGAGTAACTCTGCCATCAACGCTTGAAGTCTTTGGCGAAAGCACCAAACTAAATTGGGAACACTGCAGATCGACTGGAATCAGGTTGCTCAAGATGAAGCACTCCTTGACCCGTGCCCTAACGGCCATGCCGCTCGTATGAGGTACTCAAGATATCGGTCTACCATCGAGAAAGCCCTTGAAAATGGAGATTCCCACAGGAGGGGACGAACCTCAGACAAGGGTGCCGTTACAAAACCCAAGAAGGGGTCGTCTAGCCGGAAAGGCAGCATTGTCAAGTCTGAGCCGGGACTCAACTTGACTTCTCTTGCCGAGGTGAGGAAGCTGCATTCTGGCATCAACAGCTCGAACTGACATTTTTGAAGTTCTCACCTGCTTCGATGGCGTCATCTGCCTTCACTAGCGAGTGCCACGATGGTGTTCTTTCGGCTCGGTTCCTCACACCATGCAGCGATGACATGGCTCCTGGGATTCCCACGCAAGCAGACAACGCCCCGGCTGATTACCCACCTCCTGGCTCCCAATTCCTCGACGCTGCTTCTCATGATCCTACCAGCCCAAGTTACTCGGCTTTCAATGCTGCCTTTGACCTGAGCAACTTAGACAGTGGATCTGACGCTTTGCGTACCTCCCACTCCCTCGATCTGGGCGGGAACCAGAGCCTTGGAGGACACGATTGGAGTGATCGCTTCCATGATCATACCACTTTCTGATACCCGCAGCGAAGACCTGCACAACGCAGCCTTGCATATGGCTATCAGAGATACTTTCCCTCCAAGATCGCGAACCTAGCAGAGTTTGGGAGTTTGTTTCTGCGTTTTGATGACTTGATGACCTTAATAATATACTCCGAGAGTGGATACCAAAGACTTGGTAAAGAAAATTGGAGGTGAAAGTAAGTTAGGGATTGGATCCTCAGGAGTTCAGGAGACGACGATTTGGCTTCGAAGTGTGGCTTGGAAGATATTGTACCATTATCCTATATTTAGCTTCTTGCTCGGTTCCTTGCGTTTATACGGCCAAGAAGAGGCGTTAAGTGCCTGACAAAAAAGCCCCTATCAAAGAATGATTCCAATGTCAATGCATGTCTTCGATGTTATTGGTCTCAGAGTTGTCTCCCAGTCTCACCATAGTAGGCAATAACTGGTATAAGATTCGCCACGACAGTCAAAGGGCAGTCTTGCAAACTACTTCTAATACCATATTGACATTTTAGGAGTGGATATGCATTGGCTAAGTATGGCTCGCTTCGTTTTCACTTTGGACACATGGAGATGCCTATTCATTGTTACATCGCAGATAAGACGCCAATCTCCCATAAACTGTTGGGTCTGAGGGCAGATGTCCCTCGTCAGTCCTGTCACCTGTCGCTGACACACCTGGCCATCTGACAGACATGCAAAGCTACCGGTCAATCGGTGCACATTATTGAACGAAACCAAGCAAATAAAAGCCGGAATATATTATTCACTCGGCCACATCTCATGCCTTAAATTACCAGTAGTGGGTGTTCTGACTACTGAAGCTTCCCACCAGACCATTCGTCCGAGCACAGAAACACTCGTCCACTACGGAATCCTTCCCCAGAACCTCAAGTTTATCGCTCACAAGATTGCCTTCTTCCATATTTTGGTTCAGATTGACCATTCATTTCCCAAAGATCTACTCACATCCAAGCCAACCATGTCTGCCACAACACCCAAGAAAGAACCAACTGCTTCTGAGGCCATGTTCTTCTTCGCCATTGTCAAGCACACAAAGAACAAAGCCGACATCGATTGGTCGGCCGTTGCAAACGAACAAGGCTTCAAAAGTGCCGAAGTAGCAAAGGTATGTGCCTCTCCCCCAATATTGCGTGCCTTCCAAGCCATATTCGAACCTTGGCGGCGTACTGGGAATCTGTGGCTGAGTAGGCTTTAACCCTGCTTCAGGTGCGCTTCGGCCAAGTGAAGCGCAAGCTCGGGATCAACGACAGCTCTGCTATCCCTAAGTCCACCACGGCGAACTCTGGTGTTGCCTCTGGCCGAGTCGCAAAGACTCCCACAAAGCGTGGAGGCGCTCGAAGCAAGAAAGCCAAGGCTGAGGATATGGATGATGACGAGCTTAGCGCCGATTCGAAGCCCGTGAAGACTGAGGAGGAATATCCTGCTGCAGAGGAATTTGATGACCTGTGAAGGGCATTCGTCACAATGGAGGCTGGAGTTGAGCTACGCAATCTTACCGCATGAAGAAGATCGGGACCATGAGATGAGGGAGGACTGTGACTTGGCTAGGACTGGCCGTTTTCTTGAGTGATATGGCATCTGAAGGCTACACACCCTATTCTGCAAGAGAATGTAGAGAATAAGGGACGCTCTATTTCTAGTCTGAAGTCATAAGCGACGCCTGAAGTTTGTGACTGCTTCAGATCATCTGATTCACACAATGTCCCCAAGAGTGGGCTGTAGTTCTTCTACCAGCCTGTACCTCGTAGATCGAAAAAGAGTATATCAGGCTCGTAGAAACAGTGCAAACTCAACATCCTGCCGACACTCCTTGGCCTGAATTCAGCACGTCGATTCACTTGGACCGTCTCATACGCCAATTGACAACAGCTGATCGTTTAGCTTGTTCAGAACTCAGGCGAGAAGAGCCCCAATTCAAGAGCCTTACGTCTGTCCAATTGTTATTTAAGAATTAATTCATATGTTCAAAGGTTCTATAGGGTGACTGGCCAGAATCCTGCTCACCTGCCTTCATTTCCCTTTCCACGACAGCCCTTTCAGGAACTCTCACTTAACACCCTGCCACAACCTTCCACCAGTCTTTTGCTACAGGCACAGTGCTCAGAAGGCAAGTAAGATGTTCGAGCCAAGTGAACTATTCTAACTTACTGCAATCTTTTATTACATGTTAGCCTAACGACTTGTTCTTCAGTTGACTACCAAAAGCTTCAGATCGGTTTCGTCATAGCTCTCAAGAAGGACAGCAATTTCGTCCACAGATTCACAAGGTATATTTGAATACAGCTCATACAAGCTCAAAATCTATGTTAGTAATGACGTTACTGACACAGAACAGTCAACATGCCCCCGAGAAAGGTCGCCGATGCAGATGGTACTTGCGCTGGTCTTACTCCCGCTGAAAACAAGCTCATCAAGACCATGTTCGACAACATGAAGACTCGACCCGACGCCGACTGGGACAAAGTCGCTGAACAAATGGGTCTTAAGGATTCAAAGTGTGCCAAGGAGCGCTTCCGTCAAATCGCACAGCGACATGGCTGGAACAGCAAATCTGACGCCAGCCCCAGCAAGGGTAAGGTGGCCAAGAAGGCCCCTACCTCCCGTGCTCGGAAGACCACTTCTTCCGTGAAGAAGCACGAAAGCGAAGTAGATGATGATGAGATGAACAGTGGAGAGTTGAAGTTGCCCACGAAGAAGGAGACAGCTACGAAGAGAAACTCCGTCAAGTCCGAAGACAGCAGCACCGAGGAGGACAATGTCAAGGCTGAAGACGAAAAGATGGGCTGCGGGATCTGATTCACATGCTCCCGCGTTTTCGAAACCTCAGATGACGTCTTCATCCCAATGGGAGCTCGGTGTGGAGATGAGAATGCGTGGTTTGAGGCTAGCATTTGGAGGGCTGAAGCTGGACAGGAACATCGGGTAGCAATTCTGAGATACTTTGCACTTTGGGGCTCAGAATACATCGTGATGGTATTGAAGGTCTCTGAAACCTATGATAAACCCTGATTTGACTGATCGCGCCGCCAGTTGATGTCAGCGAAGGCGGATTATCTCGGCCACGTGGACAGCTTCACGGATGCGTGCAGATGAGCACCCACAGTTTGGGGCTCGTCTTTTTCTCGTTGGGCAACCTGAGAACCTGTGACAAGTCGACCTTGAGTGAAGGCCAAAGTGCTTAGCAGATCCGAGCCTCGACATTGTAGGTTTGCCCAGTTGTTGGAGACCAACTCCACGACGACGAGTCACTTCAAGCCCCCTTTTCCTCTCCTTCACCCAAATTCCATGGGCCACCACATTCACAAACGGCACAACTCAACCCCAAAAGCCCGCCAACTTCATTCACAGCTGGCGTGGCTGGGCATCTAGAGCTTGAGCGACACAAGCGGTGACGTTTGTCACTTTCAGCCTCTAGAGATACTCATATTGTTGCTCGTCAGCTGCCGCCAACTGATATCACTAGCTGCCCGTAACGGACCGTCAGCTTAGCCATTCATGCATAGCCGCCTGAATATTCACAATTGACCCTTGCAAACATTGTTCGGGTACAATATTGGTTCTCAGTCGCCTTCCATCGGCCACAGACTCCCACTTCTCTTCCATCGTGACATCGGACGAAATCTTGAGGCTATAAGAGTTCACACCCTTTCGTCTTGCACCTCTCCTCCTTGACCGCATCGCTCCTACAAAACAATCTCCCTATTGCCGAAAGAAAAACCCCGACATTTCGCTTCCATCTTGCGTGTGAGTATCTCGAGTGCCTGCGGCTTTGGACATCAGCCTGGATCAGTGTGCTCACTTCTACCGCTACAGACTTGCAAGTCACATCACTTCGATAAAGTGAGTCCCTGGTCTGACGATTTCGATCCCGCCGCACTCGGAAAACCATCCACCTATCTGACCATCGACTGCCTGCCTCGGATCCTGCTGACTCGATAAAGCCGAAACAGCCCGCCGTTCTCACCGTTCACCGTAACACCATCACAATGTCTAAGCAAGATCCCAACGATCAGGTCAAATTCCTGGTGGCTTGCATTGGGCACGCCTCCGGCGGCCGAGTAAGTTAGATCACTGGCCGTTTGAGATCCTGTGCTCCCACTGACCACTTCTCAGCCTGACTTTCAGGCCGTCGCCAATGATCTTGGCATCGTTTCTAAAGCTGCTGCGTAAGTGATCATCTCCCCTCTCATATGGCCAGGCTAACCACTCTAACAGCCAGAAACGGTATGAGCGCATGCTCAAGGCCAATGGTGTATCCGCTCGACCTAATGCCAACAGCAGCGGTGGCGACGATAAGATCACGCCCAAATCGTCCCCCTCCAAGCGTAAAGCCAACGGGGAGTCGAAGGCCAAGAAGGCACCGGCCAAAAAGGTCAAAGCAGAGCCAGATAGCCCTGCTCGGTCCGAGACCCCAGTGAAGTCCGAATCTGAGCTCAAAAAAGAAGCAGAAGATGACCAGTCTGTCATTGCTGGTAAGTATTATCATCGCATTTGTGCATGTGTCCCGATTGCTGTATCATGGGAGGGTTCATTTTTCTTGTGCCAGCCCACCAGTCATACGCCGACCTCTCGAACGTTAAGCTAACATTTCTCTTTGGCTGCACAGACACTGTTAAGCATGACAGTGGCGACGATGCCAAATGATACACATTGGAATGAGTACCGGGCTGTGCCTCAGACTGGTTCGATCCCAGTTCGCCGTGCTCAATATCATCACGAGGGACGTGCCTACTTCACATTTTGATGATGGAGCCGCTTAAAAGCAGAGTACTTTACATGTTTTGGGGAAAAAATCTTGAAATCGAGAATCTCCGCCCCCGGTGCGTGAGGGCGACACTGGATTTCCTTTCCGACTCATTTGGCAGAGATCAGGACACATGACGCATGGCGATTCGTATCAAGGACCTTTTTCTTTTACAATTCTTCACATGACAAATATTTGCTGCCCTTGGCATAAAGAACGATTGGGATGACAAACATGGAACCATTTGATGAGAGCAGACCATAGCTAGAGAAGCATGCCAGCCCTAGAGTCTTGGTAGGGAGAGCTAGCAGAGCTGATGAATACTATCACACGCAAAACTTGACATTATTCCACCTTCATTGACGTTCTGATGTCAATTGTAACTCAATCGTGGGCGTACTTGAAGAAGTAGAAACGTGGTCTTCAACATTGATCGAAGAACTTGATCATGGAGGTCGTCCATTAGACATATAGGTTCGTAAAGTGATCGAATGGGAAGAGTTTCAATGAATCATGAATCAATATCAACTGGAGGCATTGTAGGATTCGAAGTCTCCCATTCAAATCTTTTCTTCATGTGCTATTGATAAGTGGTTTCATTCAACGTCCTGCATCAGGATCCACTCCTTCGTCGAGGCACCTTATTGTTCACACACGACAATGGTCTTCAATGAAGAATATGCATCCATACGTGGAGAGCAAGGCGAGATGAATATGCTTGTTGTATCTTCTTCTTCTTGTGGTATCTTTCACTTGTTCAACATGATGTTCCTCGTTCCCGTCCTGAAAAGACTTGTCTCAGTTTCGATTCCGAGTAACCACCATTCAAAGACCACCATGTCCAACACGTCCTTCAGTCAAGATGGTGTCCTTGAGACTCCCCAAAGCTGGCTTGGGACCTCAACACCAATCCCTGACCTTTTTGAAGTCATGGCAGAGAAGCTGGCCCAAGCGCGAGCGAACAAATCCTTTCCCCATACCATTGCGCCTAGTACAGACGTCCAGGCTACTGCTCATGACTATGAGCTGCTTCTCCAGCTGCAGGATGCCCGCGATCCGCGGAACTGTGTGAGCTCAACGACATATAATCATCTCCTTGTTGAGGTGGCTCGTCGCATTCGTGATCGGGACGATGCATACAATGACGAAGCGACCAGGGACGAGGCTGTTCGTCGAGTTGAGTCCTATCTCCGCTCTGTCGAGCACGAAAGAGCGTACTTTGAGAGTGTTCGAGCTCCTTCATCAACCCTTTCCACCCCGCCCACCCCAATATCCGCAAAGTCTCAATGTGGAGGAGTTTGCCCCGGTGCAGAAGTCAATGAAGATATCCTGTCGATATACGAGCAAGCTGCAGAGCAGACATTGGGTGATGTTGCGAAACCCTTGATGGAAGGGGTTGAGTGCTATGGGAAGTTGCACCAAGAGCAGCGAGGATTAAGCAATGAACAAAAGGCACTGCACCACCAACAGGTTGCCCTCGCCGATTCTCAGTCCGCCATCCTCGACCGACTCCAGGACCACTCCAGTCGTCAAGATATTGTCACTATGGGCGTCAGTCGTGCTGCCGAACATCTTCATACAATCACCAGTGACTCAAGTCAGAACTTAGTCGCTCTCCAGAACACTCTTCATGTCGCTATAGCTGCAACAAACCACCTGTCGCAGACAGTAGCGAATCTACCCGAGGCGATACAGCAGATTGTGGACGTTGCCGTTCAGCAGCAGACCAGAATTGCAATCGCAAATATTGCCAACACATACCAAGCTGCCATCAATGAGATGGAAGACCGAAAGTTGCAATACTTTCGCAGTTTCGCCGATATGAGAGGTGAAGTTGGCTGCTATCCTAACCACACGAGCGTGGCAAGCGATCGGGAGGAGTGCCGCCGACTTAAGGGGTTTTCGAAACGGTCGAGGGAAACTACAAGGTCTGCTTCGAGCACGAAGAAGCTCAAGGTTGCTGCGAAACGGGTACTTAGAATGTCAGAAAGTTTCTGAAAGCACATTGAGGCGAACCTCGCGATGTTGTTGGGGTAATAAAGTTTGCAATTCTAGCGAGTTTCTTCATATATCCAATAGAAACGGGACTTCTATTAAGCCTCACCAGCATCATGCTCTTCTATTCCGGTGATCTATGTCGATGTCGTAGAGGTCGAATATATCGCAGACAGATACACAGTATCCCCAGCCAAGTCTGTCGTTAATGACCGGCATAACTATCAGGCCAGCACACGGCCCAGTCAGCCAGAATGAGGTAATCTCTTTTTCTTAAGTGAGAAGGTGTCTTCAGGCTGCATGATTTATGAAGGCAGAGGCACCTGGAACTGGCGGTGTTATGACAATCGGTCCCGGCCGTGGAATTCACGGCGACTCGACTTGGCAAATGAGTAGTACACCGGTTGACTGCCTGCCCGTTGAGGTTCAAACGGGCCGTCGCCAGCTGTCAGTTGCCAACGGCAGTTGAAAATCAGCATCATCCGCCTGCTCTACATTCTGCATGGCTTGCAGCTTGCTCATAAAGCCTTCCCTGGTTAGCCTCTGGACGAATTCTTTGACATTCTCTTGCTTTCAAGAGACCACCTGGTTCTACCTGCCTACCTTCATAGTAGACGTCGACTTCGGGCCCCCCTATGTTGACTCGTCAAGCACCTCGAGTTTCGTCCGGTACGATATTTTCAACAGCAAGATCTTCTTGTCCACGATTAGCCTCGCTTCATGTTTCTTTTGCTGTAAGCATATCAGGCTCTTGGATCCTCTATTATATTTTACGACAGTTCAGAGAGACCTTTATCGCTTGGATCTCATCCACTCCCTTCACAGCTCGCCCCAAAAGTCCGCTGTGACACTTGGCCCTTCTATGAAGCATTAAACCACCACAAAAGCCCTGGCGTTCACACACTGAAGTCTTGACTATATCTCTACAACGATAAAACCATGGCACCTGGACGCAAGGGTCAGAAGCGGACGAAGCCTGAGCGAAGTGGTAAACAGGAACCAGCAGTTCACAAGGCCCCGAAAAAGACGGCAACGACGGCAACGGGCACCAGAAAAGGGCCAGATAGTCTCAATCAACCTCTTCCAGTGACTTTTCAACATCCGGGAGAAGATGATTTGTCTAATCAATTCTTTGGCCCCGTATTACCGGTTCAAGAACCCGCAACGTTCCCTGCGTCTACTGCTATGCCGGCTCAGACCAACATGTCAGTCTTGGCTGATCAAGGAGTAGACTGTACACTCCTTAATCCTAATCCAGGAGGCGACATCATCAATCTCCTGAGTGCCTTCAACAGTAAGCATATGGCCTATACCTGCCCGCATAACTCCTCACTAACCGTGTAGGGGACCAGCAGCTCTCGAGGCTTCTCGCTCACCTTGTATACGAGTGCAAGAGACATAAGATATGTCTCCCCTGGGACGACGTTGCCCGCAGAATGGGAACAAGCAAGTCTGGAACTTTCATTGAGGGCATGCTCTCGAACCTTGCCCAGGCCCTCCTTCAAGCCGGCTACGTGGTACCTCCTCCTTCTCGGCATGCGACTAATGACAACCCTGGCCTTAGGGGTTACTTTTTGGATACCCTCATCGACAACGGCCCTCGTCCAGTCTTCTTCTCTCAAACTGATCCCGTTCCCTCTATACGCCTTCCGATGCCAAACGACGCTCTTTTTACAATGGCGCACGTTGGTGGGAGTCGAACACCTCCCGAAACGAGACTTGTTGAACCCCTGGATCCCGGCTTACGTCAAGAGGTTTTTGCTCACCTGCCACATGCGCAGGAAAGGCTGTGTAAGGTTATGGCAGCTCAAGTAATGCCTGCCAACCCGATACCAGGCTTCTCAGGCACAGTTCCTACTCCACTCCCACCGACGCTCCAAACTGGAGCTTGCCAGTGTCGCCAACAATCCGTATCGAGTTTGATGGCGGAGGATGCTCTGGGAAGTGGATCCGGTAACCAGCAGGTACTCTCCGTAGACAATGCCGGTTTGCCCCCGCAAACTTTCGACCCGTCTCAAGACTCAAATCGCTTTGATTCATCTGTCATTCTGCCTGCACAGCACCAACACCAAGGATTGATGGATGCAAACTCATTACCTGGTCGGTTCATGTTGGACCCTATGAGCCCATCTCAAGTCTTCACTCAGGACTACACTCTCTCTCCTACTCCTGTCCCGATCTTGCAGCAAGCCAGTTTTGCCGAGTTAATAGAAAGGGCTGGTAATTTGGCTGATGTGCAGATGCAAGGGGCAGAGGATAGTGAAGAGGCAAGTTCTTAGGAGGAATAGTTTTGAGCTTGAGATGATTACCAGAACCGTTGGTGAAAAGAATTTGGGGGCTTTGGGTTGGGGTTGAGGCTTGGGGATGCTCAGGTCCATATAGTTCCGTAATGACATAAGTTCACAAGCTTGGGGTTTCGTGACACAAGTTTTGCCTCACTTAAGGGGCTGTACGTATCAACTTGCGATGGTGATATGGTGTAGGCGATGATTCTCCCAGCTCATCGCCTATCCTGGAGCTATGTCGAGCCACATCATGCTCGAGTGATCGGGATTGACTCAACCTCATATTTGGCAGCTCTTGACTTTCCGCGCAGCTTTGGTTGAAGGATCAAACTTGTACCATGCTGTGGAAGGACAATGGCCGTGATCGAGTGTACCTATACAGCCTGTAGCCATTCAGTCTCATCTACATCAACCACCTTGCTGGCAACACGTTTCCATCCAATCGCTTTCCCCAGATTCATCAGCTTTCGGCTACTTGAAGCTCCTAGCTTCCTGTCAGCGCAGACAGACGCCGTTGGAAAGGAGTAGAAAATCGTAGTGGAGGCGGCACTTGGCCGCGACCAGGTCTAGCGGCTTCCCGCCGCCGAGGCGTCTGCTCCTATTGGTTGTACTCCTCCCCGGCACAATATTTTTTCTGGGGCCTCTCTGGTGCTTCTCGTCGCTGGCCGCAAAAGCTTCTCGGGACTTCTTCTCTCCCCTTCTTGCATCTCTTCCTCCACGATCTACAAACTTCTTCCCATCCTCCTTCGCCCTTATCCTCAGTCTCTTCACGGTGCTGCCGTCTGCGTTCTCTCGAACCTGTGTACTTCTATTATCTTACTTTCTCCTTCTCGCCGTATACCCTCTCCTAATTTCTCTCACAATCGCAATCATGCAACGCGCGTTGAGCTCTCGGGCCAGGGCTACCGCTCTGGCTTCGGCCGCCTCCAAGTACCGTACCGGTGCTCTCGGTCAGCAGGTCCGCTTCGCTCACAAGGTAGGCAATACGACCAGATTGGCCATTGTACTGTGCATGATGCTAATTCCACTTGCAGGAGCTCAAGTTCGGTGTCGAGGGCCGGGCTGCTCTTCTTGCCGGTGTCGATACTCTTGCGAAGGCCGTTGCTACGACCCTTGGTCCCAAGGGCCGCAACGTCCTGATTGAGTCCAGCTTTGGTTCTCCCAAGATCACCAAGGGTGAGTTCTCGCCCCTCGCTTCTAGCTTCGTTGTGCAACCTCAGCTAACGTGAGTATGCAGATGGTGTCACCGTCGCAAAGTCAATCACCCTCAAGGACAAGTTCGAGAACCTCGGTGCCAAATTATTACAGGACGTCGCTTCCAAGACCAACGAGGTTGCTGGTGACGGTACCACTACTGCTACCGTTCTTGCCCGTGCCATCTTCTCCGAGACCGTCAAGAACGTTGCTGCTGGCTGCAACCCCATGGACCTCCGCCGTGGTATCCAGGCTGCCGTTGACTCAGTTGTCGATTTCCTCCAGAAGAACAAGCGCGACATCACAACCAGCTCCGAGGTTGCTCAGGTTGCTACCATCAGTGCCAACGGCGACCACCATGTCGGCAAGATGATCGCCAATGCCATGGAGAAGGTTGGCAAGGAAGGTGTCATCACTGTCAAGGAGGGCAAGACTATGCAGGATGAGCTCGAGGTTACCGAGGGTATGCGCTTCGACCGTGGCTACGTCTCTCCCTACTTCATTACCGATACCAAGGCCCAGAAGGTCGAGTTTGAGAATCCTCTGATCCTTCTCTCCGAGAAGAAGATCTCAGCCGTTCAGGACATCATCCCCTCTCTGGAGGCGTCTACTCAGCAGCGCCGCCCTCTCGTCATCATTGCTGAGGACATCGAGGGCGAGGCTCTTGCTGTCTGCATTCTCAACAAGCTCCGTGGTCAGCTCCAGGTCGCCGCTGTCAAGGCTCCTGGATTTGGTGACAACCGCAAGTCCATCCTCGGCGATCTCGGTGTCCTGACCAACGCCACTGTCTTCAGCGATGAGCTTGACATCAAGCTGGAGAAGGCTACCCCAGACATGCTCGGCTCCACTGGCTCAATCACGATTACGAAGGAGGACACCATCATTCTCAACGGTGATGGCTCCAAGGACGCCATTGCCCAGCGCTGCGAGCAGATCCGAGGCGTTGCTGCTGACCCAACCACCTCCGAGTACGAGAAGGAGAAGCTCCAGGAGCGTCTTGCTAAGCTGTCCGGTGGTGTCGCTGTCATCAAGGTTGGTGGCTCCTCTGAAGTCGAGGTCGGTGAGAAGAAGGACCGCTTCGTTGATGCTCTCAACGCCACCCGCGCTGCTGTGGAGGAGGGTATCCTCCCCGGTGGTGGTACCGCCCTGATCAAGGCCTCCAGCAATGCGCTGAACAACATCAAGACCGCCAACTTCGACCAGCAGCTCGGTGTTAACATTATCAAGAGCGCCATCACCCGCCCTGCCCGCACCATCATCGAGAACGCCGGCATGGAGGGCTCAGTCGTCATTGGCAAGCTCACCGACGAGCACGGTGCTGACTTCAACAAGGGCTTCGACAGCTCCAAGGGCGAGTACGTCGACATGATTGCTGCTGGTATCCTTGACCCCCTCAAGGTCGTCCGTACTGGTCTCATTGATGCCAGCGGTGTCGCCTCTCTTCTTGGTACCACCGAGGTCGCTATTGTTGAGGCTCCCGAGGAGAAGGGCCCTGCCGCTGGTGGCATGGGCGGCATGGGTGGAATGGGCGGTATGGGTGGCATGGGCGGCATGATGTAAAACGCCACACACTATTCGACAACGAACATTGACACCCGGCAATGAGCGAGATGTAACAACAAAAACACAAGCAGGTAATCTGGTTGGGGAGGGGCAAAAGCATGGCTCTGGTGTTGATGGAGAGCCGGGGGCTAAAAAGCTGCACTATCTTGGGCGTCTGTATTATCTGGTTTTCTCCTGACATCTCCCTCTCCGCTCCGGCGCGCGTGCAACTCGGAGGGTTGCCATTTCATACCCCTTACACCTGAAGATGTGAGTCTTATCATATTGTCGCAACTTCATTGGGCAGCCTCCGAGGAGCAATTTCATGTACACTACCATCTTGCCTTTCTCAACGTAAGCACAGAGTCTGGCTTTGTAGAACTACAGGTTTGAATCAAGTAAGCTACAAAAAAATTCGGCCCTTTGAACGCGTCGCCATGTGCATGTCTAAAGACCTGGCTGATGCTGCTGCCTCGCAGGCATCTGGCTGATGGAGTGATGGGGTCGAGGCTCTGGGTCCAGGGATGACGAATACAAGTGGCACTGAAAAGTAGTGTGCTATTTCTAGATACGGATGGCTACTGAGGATCGAACGATACAAGAAAAGCAGATACTTGCCTCTCCTCTGTCCTACTTCAATCCTCTGATACTATGAGAGAAGAAATATTTTCTGTTTTCTAACTATACTGTCGTTGAATATGTCCACAATGTACTTACTTAGTCACGTGTGCTTGACGTTGTGTTCCTCTGGAAGATCCAGTTCAGTTCCAGCCAGCAAGGCACAGGCACAGGCACCCAAGCGTAGAGACCCCACCATTCGTTGCATTGGCGAGCAACATCCGCAGCGCAAGTAACTGCTTTTCTCACCAACAGGCAGACGCAGAGCCGCTGTTACAAGGGTCTACTGAACTGGCTGGCCTGGTAACGACATCTGGCCCTGGCTTCAGAAGCCCCCATGCACAAACTTGAAAGAAAACAATGAGGCCCTCGTCATAGCGGTACGTACCTCCTTCCCGCGCCCATTTTCGACCCCCCCTTCTCCCCCTCCCCCTCTCCTAGTCTCTGTCTCCCCTCCATCCCTGTTCACCAGCTCACATTCCATCCCACTATTCATCCATCAGACAGTACACCAACCCAACCCCGACTCTTCCTCATCCTCACCACATCTCATCAGACACACAGCCTGCCGGCCCTATCGCCACTTTCGTCAAGTGATTTTATTCCGGTCAGTGGAGGCTCCCTTGTATTCTTTTTTAAACTGCTGCCTTGGGGAGTGTGATACCCTTGGCCTGCTCACGACTAGTTGTGCGCGATGTCGCCTGGAACATGGAGTTGTTGACGAGCTCTTTATTTAGGCCCGCCCATCCCACCCGCGAACCCCCTCGTCTTTCCCTCGTCACCCCTCACACAAACACCAACCGCAGCCATGGTAAGTCGCCCACCAAAATCACATCCTAGGAGCGTCCCGAGTTTAAGAGATACTGACTCTTTACTTTTCTAGTCTCAATCCGGGTATGTTCTTTTCTTTCCTCAATCCTTCGCCTCCTCTCTCCCGCGTGCGTCAGGGTCCCACATCAGCCTGTCTGGCATCTTGCTTGAAAGATGAACTTCGACACGGCTGTTCAACGATCGGTTTGCGATTCCAGCCCTCAGGTGTGACGGGGAAGAACAAAAGACTACCAACTTGATGGCTACATTCGTCGCCAGATCAGACCGCTGACGTTTCACCCACCTATACAGAGCTACCGTCGCCCAAGATGCTATCCAGGCCTACAACGACCTGAAGCTTAACAAGAAGTACAAGTTCATTATCTACAAGCTCTCCGACGATTACAAGGAGATTATTGTCGAGGAGGCTTCTGACAACAAGGACTGGGAGGCTTTCCGTGAGAAGCTCATCAACGCCACCTCCAAGAGCAAATCTGTACGGTGCTTCCTCGGTCGCATCACGCGGCCTGATATTGCGAGAACCTGATGCTTTGGGTTGCTAACACACAGGCCTTATCTAGGGTGCCGTTGGCAAAGGTCCCCGCTACGCTATTTACGACTTCGAGTACAACCTTGCCTCTGGCGATGGTATCCGGTACGCTACTAGACGACCAGCTAAACCCTATTGGCTGTGCTGACGATACAATAGCAACAAGCTTACCTTCATCTACTGGTCCCCTGATGATGCTGGCATCCAGGTAAGATTGTGAATCTGGCTCGTTTCGTGACGGCTTGCTTACCCAAGAATGCAGCCCAAGATGATCTACGCTTCCTCCAAGGAGGCTCTCAAGCGCTCCCTCACCGGTATTGCTGCTGAGCTCCAGGCCAATGACCAGGATGATATCGAGTGGGATTCCGTCATCAAGACTGTCAGCAAGGGTCTTGCTGCCTAGTCCGGGTCGTTCTGCTTCCGCACTCGTAAACGAGACGACATGCTCGGCATTTCCGGTACACAGCGATCAATGCAAAAGCGGGGTGCTTTTTGGAGAGACTGAGCATGGTGGAGGAACGCTGCTGAGACACATACACCCTGATGTGTTGGGAAGCTAGGAGAAGCAGTCATGATCAAGGTTGGAGGAACGGGACCCAAGATGAGATGATAAAAAAACGACAACAATCATGGTGGCCAGATGTTCCCCACGGGGCGCAAAAAGTTGGTCGAGTTGAATTTCTTGCCTGGTGTGGGATTCTTAGTTTCGAGATTTCTACCGGCCCCTGGTGATATATCCGCATCGAGGAACAATAGAGTCACGCGTGGACCCCACGAAGTGCATCACGACATAGTACGGGCCATTCGTTGGAAGCTCGGTCACAGGATAGGTGATATGTGCAGGTGCTAGTTATCCGTCAAGGTGACTCACGTTGTGAGTAATGAAGACTATGGCTATGACCGACTAGATTGGTAACTGGACTTGAAGATTTTGGACAGTTCTTCAGCCTGCTTCTCGTCCTTTAAGCGCTGCATCAGGAATCCTCTGAGATCGCTCCAGAATGCCTCAGTTTCCAGTGGGGCCTCCTGTGTAGCGTCGGTAGCCTTCTGCTCCTCAGGTAGAATAGCCGCCGCGCCACCCATGACCATTACCGAGAACTCAAGACTGCTGGCAGAGGTATCATCCCCAATGAGGTCCTTGAGAACCTTTGTATCCGAGACCGGGCGCTTGTTGTGCAACAGCTTCATCTTATCAATGGGTATACGGGTCTGGCGCTGAACTTGGGTCTTGATATCGAGGACGGAGGTGGCGAGAGGCTGCGAAGTGAGCTTCAGGTCGAGGGGGGGATTACGGAGTGATTTCAGGTGCAGAGTGATGCTGCGCTCCTGACCAGGGGCGGAGGTGGAGGCGGTGGCTTTGCTCATGGGCTTGGGCATCCGGGGGAGGATGTACTATTGGAAAGCTGTTGGTCAGTTGGCATCACCCAAGTTGATGAGGTCTTGAGTTTCGAAGACGTACGGGTGGCCGAGCCGGGAAGTTCCGCGCATCCTCAACATGATCGGCAGAGAGCTTAACAGGGCGGGAGGAAAGGGTCGAGAGGAAGTTGACGGCGAAAACCGATTCTGCCATGCTGGCTGGCAAGAAGAGTGGATGAACGGAGAGGGGGGGGCGGTGACGTTTATGACCAAGTCAACCGAACCGGGTTTCGCAGTGTTTCTTCGTTGCGAGGTAGGTAAGATTGTGAGGGCCAAGGAAAAGATAGATGTGCTTGAGAATTTCCTACGAAGGCCAAGATGCACGTTGATGATGTCGCTGCTGTGTGAAGCTCATGAATGTCAAGCTCTCTAGAGTGAGTGTCAATGGACAACAGCGGGGAGCATCATCACGTGGCTGGAGTTCTTATCGGATCCAAGCTAAGCGGCTGGATTTCTTTATCGGACCCTTACAAGCTGCTCGTCTGCAGAAAAAAGTTTTGGCGGGGCCTTGTATCGCTTCTGTTCCCAGCCATTCAACCCCGGGATAATTTCCTTGCGAATTTCAAAAGCAGGAAAATTCGTTGTTTTTTTTCAATAACAGATAGAAACATCCATCGCAAGGGGATTGATCCACGGCAATCATGGGTGTTGGTCGTCGCATGAAGAAGCAGGGTCCGCCTGAGGCCCTGTCAGAGGAACACTTTGCAAAGCTGAAGAGGAAGGCTGGTCTTCCCGTCGACACACCGTCAACTGAGGTTCGAGACAAGAAGAAGAGGAAGACTGCCCCTGCGCATAAGAAGGACGTCGCCCCCCCAGCCAAGAAGTCTACGCTGAAGAAAACGAACGGAGCATCGAGACCCGAGAAGCCGGCAGCGACACCCGCTAAAGCCAATGGCAAGACCAATGGCAAGACCAAGACCAAGAAGCCCATTCAGGCACTTGAGGATCTCTCCGATGATGAGATGGGCGATGAGTTCGACGTGGAGGACCTCGATGTCGTCGATGATGTGGCTGTACCGACTCTTGGCGACGACTTCCTGGGTTCAGACTCCGATTCAGATGTCTACGACTCCGATGAGGGTGCTGGTGACAGGAAGGCCATGTTCTCTGAGGATGAAGACGATTCCGATGCTGAAGAGAAACTCACAGCCGCCAACATGGAGGGTCTCTCAAGAAAGCTGGACCGCCAGCTTGCCGAGCAGGCGGCCGAGGCAGAAGCTGAGTTGAAGGAGAGTCAACTGCAGACGAACATCCACGGCGACAAGCCCAGGATTGTCGAGGATGGCGACAGCGACGACGAGCTCGCCGACAAGACCAACGCGCTCCTCGCGCCTGACTTGCAGCTCCTACGAAACCGCATCACGGAGAACATTCGTGTCCTCGACGACTTCAGCAAGCTTGCCGAGGAGGGTCGATCCCGCGCTGAGTACACGGCACAGCTCCTCAAGGATGTGTGCGCCTACTACGGATACTCCGAATACCTGGCCGAGAAGCTCTACAGCCTCTTCACTCCTCGTGAGGCATTCGCCTTCTTCGAGGCCAACGAGACAGCCAGGCCCGTCGTCATCCGCACAAACACACTCCGCACACACCGTCGTGATCTCGCACAGGCGCTCATCAACCGCGGAGTCACCCTCGAGCCCGTCGGCAAGTGGTCCAAGGTCGGCCTCCAGGTGTTCGAGAGCAACGTGCCCCTCGGTGCTACCCCCGAGTATCTCGCCGGACACTACATTCTCCAGGCCGCCAGCTCCTTTCTCCCGTGCATGGCGCTCGATCCGCAGGAGAACGAGCGTGTGCTGGATATGGCCGCCGCTCCCGGTGGTAAGACTACGTTCATGGCTGCGATGATGAAGAACACTGGCTTCATCATGGCCAACGACCCGAACCGCGCTCGTGCCAAGGGTCTGATCGGTAACATCCACCGTCTCGGCTGCCGCAACGTCATCGTCTCCAACCACGATGCCCGTGACTTCCCCAATCCCATGGGTGGTTTCGACCGCGTGCTCCTCGATGCTCCTTGCTCCGGTACCGGCGTCATCGCCAAAGATCCCTCCGTCAAGACCAACAAGACCGAGCTCGACTTCATGCAACTCCCCCACATCCAGAAGCAGCTCCTCCTCGCCGCCATCGACTCTGTCAACCACGCCAGCAAGACCGGCGGCTACATCGTCTATTCCACCTGCTCCGTCACCGTCGAGGAGAACGAGCAAGTCGTCCAGTACGCCCTCAGCCGTCGGCCCAACGTCCGCCTCGTCGACACAGGCCTCACCTTTGGCAAGGAAGGCTTCACGAGCTTCATGGGCAAGAAGTTCAGCCCCAAGATGAAGCTGACCCGCCGCTACTACCCGCACGCCTACAACGTCGACGGTTTCTTCGTCGCCAAGTTCCAGAAGATCGGTCCCACTCCGGAGAAGGCCGTGTCCACCGATAAGGAGGCCGCCGGTCGTGAGAAGGCCGAGGCTGAGGCTGAGATCGTCGACAAGGCACCCATTCTCAACGAGGAGCAGGAGCAGGAGAAGAAGAAACAGGATGATGACTTTGGCGGATGGGACGAAGAGGAGGATCAGGAGTACATGGAGAAGGCTAAGAGGAACGCCATGCGCAGGAGGGGTCTTGACCCGAAGAGCAACAAGAAGGCGGCGAAGAAGGTCGATTCATAAGGAAGCTGAAGTTGAGCACAACGAAATGGCATCTTGTCTCCTGATTGTATGTAGTTTTCTTGGGGTTAGTTGGCTGGTCCGCGATGATGAGGCCACTGAGAGAGGGGGGGGCATGTACTGGAGTATTGGAGTCTATACAAGGGTCCTTCTTTTTCTTTTGCCATGGATAGGAAAGAAAAGTCGTTTTTTTGGAATGGCATCCCTCACACATTCATGTTGTACATACATTACATTGCCATAGTGTCCCTCACCCATCTTCATCGTGGACTGGGACGATCATCTTCATCTGAAACAATACGAGTCGTTTTCAAGGGCCGAGGCATCGTGAAAGTACAATCATGCAGGAATGCTTTTTATCATATCATGAGCAAATAACATGATTAGTCTTCCCCTATGCTCCCTTCCCAGTTCCTTCTATCTCATCTTGGACGCAGGGAACACAGAACCCATGGAGTTTCCTCTTCGAAATGGAAACCAGGCACCATACCACGTTTCTCAGTCGCCCCCTAACTCCTTCAAAAATCTTCCACTCTTGCTCTCTCCAACTCTCTCCTCCGTGAGAACTAAGCCATGCAAGAAATAGACAATACAGGGGTCATAAGCCGTCGTAAAAAGAAATCAAGTCATTCCCCTCGTGACAACTACAGCAGTTCGTCCCTTATCAACTTCTTGATGGTTCGAATCGAAATCACTGCCTTCAGGGTCTTGTGCAAGGGTGGTACTGCCTTCTATATCCTGGCGGCGTTTTTTATGCAGTCGCTATTGGTCGTAATCATAAGAGTATTACATGTTTGTCCATGTTTGTATGTCGAAGGGGGTGGTAAAGGTAACATCGTAGGATGTGTCATGCAAGCGGCGATCTTTGCATCGCGTGGGTCAGGGATGTTTTTACATGCCGGTGAGATCATCGAATTGGGAAACCAGCTCTCGGATGGTCCATCGCCAGGCTTCATGGTCTCTCGGCGTACGGCTCGTCCACTTCTCGCACTTCTTGCGCCAACGGTCCTCTTCCTCGCGCTGTCTCCTGACGAATTCTGGTCCAACATCGAACTCCTCACCGACGAGCCACTCATCCTTAATGTCACTGACTCTGCCGTGGCCGCCATCATCGTGGGCACCAGCGGCATCATCAAGATCAGGTATATCTTTGAAGACATCTTCCTCATCATCAAATGCGTTGAAGCCATCCAAAGGATCACTCATATCGGAGGTACCGGCATTGCTTTGAGGGCCCAGTTTCAGCCAGCACATGGCTTGGGGGTCGAATACCATGCCGCCGACAACTTGCACACCCTTAGTGGCACTAATATTGGTGATCAATGCTGGGCGAGGAGTCTGTATTTCCTTGTTTTGAGCGATATGTGCTGGGACTGAAGCTGTTGATGGGGTTGAAGCAGCCTCGAACGCAGTCAGGGCATTCTCATTGCCTTCCCATCGGAAGGTGTCTGCATTGTAGAACATGCCATTGACGACCTTCGACTCTTTTCCGGCGTTGAGGTTAGAGATAAGGTGAGGCTTCAGCTGAGGAGGACGTTTGCCAGACTTCCTCGAGCGAATTGACCCTTGTGGGAGTTGCGGCGAGGGTGTGGCAACGTTGGCCCTCGAGGATATCTGACTATTTCGCTGAGCAGTGACTTGAGCCAATGGACCAGCTGTAGGGCCCCGATTCGCTAGTGAAGTCTCACGCGCCCGGCGGCTCGCGGCCGTATCACGAGCGAAATGAGGCGTGTAGCTCATCTTGGCTGGTGAGGCAGGTGTAGAGGGCGTGGGTGTGTTTGTCCGATCAGGCAACACGTTCTGGTACAATTTATTCCGAAGAGCAGTTTTAGGCCCGCTGGTAATGGGCTGCTTCAAGAAGCGAGTTTCGGTCTCCCGAGACGTTGGAAGGTCATCGAAACCATCGAGCTCGTGGCCATCTCCGAATTGTTTGCGTGTCCGGGGCTTGCTCAAGCGCTCCCATGTATCGGCAGTGGCACGCGATTTTCCAGGGCTAGGCGATCGCATGGTTGACCTGGAATAAGTACGAGAGGTAGGTCGAAGGTCGATAGAGTTGTCCGAATCGTGTCGCCGGAAGTGACGGAGTGTACGTGGTGGATTGGTTGTCGACACTCCAGCTGGTGTGAAAGTGGTCCGCTTGCCATAGGGACTCTCGCCGATAGCTGTCGAGCGCTGCCGTTCTACCGGGGTTCGCGGACGCATGGCAGACGGAGGGCGGTCGGCGTCACCGCTTGACCCAGGTCTGCCACTTGACGTCGGACGGCCACTTGACCCAGGGCGTGTCGCCCTCTGGAAAGACTTGGCCGGTGGGTTCAGGGCTCGGATTGCTGGTAAGGATCGTTTCTGCTTAAGAAGCTGCGCACTTGTTGTGGTAGGCTCGCTGCGCAACGAGGTTGTCGAGGTCTTGGTTCCAACTTCCCTCCTGCGGGGAGTAGAGGAGGCAAAGGAGGATGTTGAGGACGGCGTCGTAGGGGTTGGGATGCTTGTGACAGATGAATGAGCTGAGTGTCCGAGACGTGACGCTGGGCGTCGCGCGCGTTGCACAATCGGCCCGCCGCTTTCAGAGACTGGCTCCAGGGATGTGGAATGGGAGCGCTCATGGCTCAGGCGAGGTATTCTGGTGTTTGCTGAGGTCTTATTGGTAAAAGTCAGGGAAACGGCAGTTTTTGGCCGAGCTGGGCTTGCTGGACGGGTTTCTTTAACCTTGATGTTGCGATGCAGAGTGAGCTTGCTGGCGTCGAAGGCCTCTCCATCGCCGATATCAAGGCCATCCAAGAAATCAGGACTGTCCGCTTCGGTAGGAGACTTCTTTGGTTGAGAAGGAGCTTGCATGTTTGGCTGTGAGGTTGGTTGGGAGGTTGGCTCAATTCGCCTCTCAGGGGATTTGCTAGACCTGCGCTGTTGCAATCTCTCGCGGAAATTAACAGGTCCAGCTGGCAGCACCAGGCCATCAAAGGTCTCGTCCTCGCTCTCAGCCGTAAGAGTACTTGAGACGCTAGGGCTCAGAGCTGAGGCGGACGAGCTTCTCTTAGATCTGCCGTCACGCCAAGTGCCGCCATATCGGGTGCCCAAACTGCCCTCGCCCCAGTCTAGGTCATCGGAATGCGAGGACGGTGTCTTAGGGATATCACGCTTCGTGGAGAGCTTGAGCTTGCCATCAGAAGGCAGCTCCAGGTCGTTCTCGAAATCCTCCTCGGTAGGTGTGACAGCCTTGCTCTTCTCAACCTTCTGAGGCGTAGGAGGTGTGATAAAGGATACAGGCTGAATAGTACGCTTCGTTGGGGCTTTTATAGTGCCAGCGCCATCACCAAAGAAATCGTCGTCATCATCATCTTTGAATTTATCCAGATTGATCGCAGAGGCGAGGGTACTGGTGGAAGATTGAGTTGAGGCTCTAAGGTCTTCCTGAATAATGACTGGAGATTTCATGGTTTTGGCAGGGCTGCCTTGAACTGATGATCCAGCACTGACTTGACGGAGACTCTCGGGAAACGTTGGCATGTCCTGTGTCTTGAATTTCAAGCCGTGGACCCCTTCGGGCAGTTCGAGATCATTCTCCCAATCGTCTTGAATAATCTTGCGCACTTTGCGTCCTCCAAGACGCTTGATTGTACCGCCCATCAGTGCTGATGATGGGATATTTGCTGGCAACGGAATGCCAGCGGTCTGCGCTGCGGCGATGGCGTTCATCGTTGACTCCTCGTCATCTCCAGGAAGGTGGTACTGTTGTTCATTCTCCTCGTTCCACGATTCCAATTCCGATCTTAATGACAAGTGAGAAGATGTGGAGTCGCGTCGCCCAGAGGGCCCATTCGTAGCACTAGTTGCCGTCGAAGCTCGACGGAAGTCCAGGTCGTCGCCTTCAACAAGGAAGTCTTCATCATCCCAGTTCTCAACCTCCTCCTCCACGGGCTCCCGTGTTTTCAGGCACAACGCTTGCATGATGAAACTAGTGAGTCGTGTGTTGCGCCGCTCTCACTCTTGTTGCTTAGTATTCGACGCAGAGGAACTCCAGCAAGTTGTGGAGTGTGGTGACGAGGCAAAGCTCAGTTGGTCGGGGTCATCGTCGATACGTAGCTATCTTTGATTGCAGAGGCATAGCCAAAGATGTTCACCTCTGAAAGCCGCTTGAAACAATCAATAAAGATAGTAGTAGCAACACCAACTGTCTGTCAACCTGGTGAGATGATAGGGCAGGCGAAGCCAAGAGCAAGCAGCTCCGTCGAAGGCGTCTGGAAATGAGTCTAGGAAAGTCGTTCGAACTGCTCGGAAAGGGCGAAGTAGCGTTGTATCTTGCGATATCGAAAGTCGCTCTGGCGCAAGAAAGTGACGTGGTATGCGCAGTCAGGGTTTATCGAGTAGTAGGGCAGGCGGCCGAGAAAAGCGGTCGGCGTTGAAGGATTTTGGTTGATGGAGGCGGGATGTAGATGGTTGGTGAGGTGGTGCGGAGTCTCAGACGATGGAATGGAAAGGCTGGGGGTGGGTAAGAAAGCAGCATTGTGAGCAAAGGTGGCTGGCAAGAGGTGCCGGGGTGTGACAGGGTGCTGGAAATGTGTCACAGCGTGTTCACAGGTGATCAAACAGCACTAAAAGGCGCTGCGACCACCTCATTCTGTGGCAGACAAGGGGACGTGTGGGAGGGGGGTTGGTGTATCACGTGATATGGCTCTTAGTCTTTCATTGGCTCGAATTCGCGAAGAAGCGGGTCTCTCACCTCAACGCGACATTTTCGCGTCACGGTCAGGGATCATGCTTCAAGTCCCAAGCACAAGTTGTGACAAGATGTCAATGAGAAAATCAAGATTTTTGTGCAAGAATTGGCTCGTCCTGCAGATGATATTGGAGTACATCAGACTTCGTTTGAATCTTCATGCTTCCTGATGCGTCTACGACCTTCTAACTCCAGGGTCTGCCGTATCCAATAGGCGCGTCGAGCCAGATGCTTTCGTGCCGCTAACTGCCACACACGCAAATGGCCAGCCTGCCCTGTTTAACGCTACTGAGTCGTGGTATTCAACGCTAGTAGCGGGAAGCTGTCACCACGAAGATCAGCATTCATCGTTGCCTGGCTCTTTGTTTGAGGCCGCAGGTTTCTACCTGAAGTACGAATTTAATACCCGAGTGGGTGCCTAGTCGCCACATGATGTTCCTGTAATTGAGATCATTGTTCAAGATAGGAGATTTGTAAGGTCTACAGAAGAATTCAAGTGCTTCTTTTAGCTCATCCCTAGTACTGTTACCGTGGTCAAACCCGAACTTCCATTCCAGCTGCGACCAAACGGCCCACCTTGCCCAGTGCAACAATCTACTTGCATAGCTTCGCTGGTCTTTTCCGAACCTGAGCCACCGGCATTGAGAACCGAGATCTTCTCGAATTAGATCCAGTTATAATCGAATCTTGGATAATCTTTCAACTATACCCCACTCCAGACCGGCCCGCGCGACCAGCGTGGTCTGAGTCGGCTACAGCCACAAACAACATTGATGACTGTTTCACTTTGACAGTCACTTGCCCCGTAGCGTCAATAGCACGCACAAGATGACAGCCTCCTCCAAGGTTCTGAGTTTTCCGTGCACCGATGGGAGTCAGGTGCTGATCCAAGCAACTTCTAAAGGAAGCAATCCTCTTGATCTGAAGATTGTGGGCACTGAAGGCAATGCAGCTTATCGCGTAACGTGTGAGCCACCTTTCACAACCATCTATTATGAAGGGAGCCAGGCTGATGGATCGACTTCCGTAATCAGTGAAGCAGGACCGCGTGTCATCACTGCGGGTGAAGAACTGTCCAGTCTCTGAGGATGAATGGGAGGAGATCCTCCAAGCCTTGTTTCAGCTTCGCCCACCATCCGATATCCAAGCAACTGCTTCGGTTGAGCCTGAGATATCGATTTCTCTCACAGTCCGTAAGATCATTCAAGGCACAACAGTATGTTCCCCGCCCCTGCTCCCATTGCCAGCGACGGATATTGATATGACCAGCATCGTCTGGGATCCATCACTCTGAACTACACTGAAAGCGAGGAGATTGGCCTGTTCGACTGGTGTGTCACCGCGGTCGATGCCTCATTAGAAGGAAGAAAGGCTCTGTCGGATGTTGAGAGCCAGAAAGATGCCCTTGAAGCGGATATCAAGGATTACAAGCGCCAGCTTGATGAGCTGATCAAGGCCAAGGACGAAGATGAAACAGTGCTGCTGCAGAAGTTCCGGGATTTGCTAAACGAGAAAAAGCTCAAGATCCGAGAGCAGCAAAAGATTATTTCTGCAGCCTCTTTTACAAATCCTGCTTCGTCGTCTCCGGAGCCACAGGGAAACACAAAGCTGGCGCGAAAGCCGGCAGCTTCACGGGCCGGTAAGAGAAAGGCTACTGCCAAGGATGCAGAGGATGGCGACGACACCCCGAGTGCTGAAGACATGGAGGTCGATAACCCGATCAAGGTCGAGGAAGAGGAGACCGACCCCGGAAACACTACCGAGGGCACAGCATCTACGGCTGGTGATTCTGATAGCGACGAGGGAAAGATGGCAAACCCAACATCTGCACGTGCGGCATCACCACCGCCTCCACCTTCCACGAAAAAGCTGGACGATCCGCCGCCGCCTAGGAGTCTGCCTTTCAACCAAAAGAAGGCAGCTGCAAGGTCGGCACCGAAACCGCAGAGTGAGACCGACTCGGATGATGATGAGCTATGATATGATCTTCATCATTTTCACTACCAGAATCTACTCCAGTAATGCATATCTACCTCGTGTCATCCTTCGCAAACTTGTCATTCCAGAAAGCCCGATAGTGTTTCTCCCTGCCCAGTTTCGCGATGTCCTCTACCTCCTTGGGCGTCAACTTGAACTTCGGGACCTTGTTCAAGAATCCTTGCATCCGAAGCTCGTTAGAACTTGTTGTGATGGCCACCAAACCCTGATCGATGCACCACCTCAGTCCGATCTCACCCTCGGACACGGCGTATTTCGTGGCAAGCTCCTTCCAAATGGCATCCACTGGTCCACCCTTTGCCCTGATGATCGGCGTCAGTGGGCCGTAGCAAGACACAGCAATCTCGTGCTTGCGATGGAAATCGAGCAGATCCCCATGCTGAAGGTAAGGGTGGAACTCGATCTGGTTAATAGCAGGCTTGATCTTCGCGGTCTTGAGAATCACTTCGAGATCTGACTGGAGGAAGTTGGAGACGCCGATGGACTTCGCCTTGCCGGATTCCTTGATGGCCTCCATATCGGCCCATTTCTGCTGCAGCTCTTCGGGGCTATCCGCGAAGTACGGGGCGTGGATGAGGTAGAGGTCAACGTAGTCCAGGCCAAGTTTCTCAAGTGAAACCTCCAGAGACTTGAGAGTGTCTTTCTTAGCTGTGCCACTGCACTTAGTGACGACGTAGAGCTGATCTCGAGGCACCTTGGAGTTTTTAATGGCAACGCCAAGCTCCTTCTCGTTTCCGTACACTATGTCACATGTGAGTCTTCTTGGAGATTGCTAAACAGGCGTCTATACATACTTTCAGCACCATCGAGGTGCCTGAAGCCTACGTTGATCGCTTGCTCGGCAACTTTGACGAGTTTCTCATCATATGAGCCCTGATTATAATTGGCGGTACCCATACCCCATGCCAGCTGGCAAGGCATTAACATGGTCGCGGTCAACTACTGTGGCTTTGCGAACTCACCATTGGAATCTCATTTCCGTCATTCAGCTTAAGGCTAGGAAGGTAAGGTGCTTGCTTTGGGCTCTGCCCTGAGGCATCAGGCTTGAAGGAGGCTGCGATGGAATGCATGTCTTTTGCTGTCGTCTCGACGTACGTGCCTTGAGGCTCTAGATGCTCCGTTGTTGATAATGTTGATAGGAATTCGGACGAAGACGATGTTAAGGGCAAGGAAGCAAGAGATGAAGATGCCACGCAGGTCCCCAATTACCGGAGAGCCATATATACCCGCGATCTAGTAGGCTGGTTGGTACTGAGAGGTCGGGCGGGTACTTAGCCGCCTCAGACAACGGCATGGCAATTTCGTCATAGTCAGCCCCTCCCATGCATGCTCTTTTGTTTTTGGGGCATCCGTAGGTAGGTTGAATTCAGCTTACAAATGCAAAATCCGCCAACCCAGTACAACATATCATGAAACTTTATGAAGTTCAAAGCTATCACCGGAAAAACTACGTGTACCTGGGTATCCAAAGTCTGATTGCATTACGTGTGCGTGAATTTGACCAAGGCCCCCGCTTCCCTCGTGATGGTAAGGAGTTCTTGCGGCTATGGTCCCAGGGCGATAAGACTCCGAGTTCCGCCGTCATTCTTTGTCAGTGGACATATTGCAGTGTGTGAGGAGGGTTCCTCGGCAACGGAATCTTGGGAAATTCGAGTGCATAATTTGTATATGTAGGTTCGTTGTACATTCTGCAGCTTACATGGAGTAATCGTCGGCTTTGTCCGGCTAAGATCGATCCTAGTGCTGACACACCGAGCAGGAGTCACTTTGTCCTTCGAGGCGCCCAGGTATCATACGAATATACATGATCTCTCCGAGGCCTTATCAAGCTTGTACTATAGCTGTATGAACGCTAATGTACGAAGAAGAAGGGAAGAAAAACATCGGAAGCGGCTGGCGTGAGTCTAGGGTAGCTACTTTCTAGCACAACACAAGGCGTTTGAGCTCCTGTACATCACACTCAAGTTTGGCTAAGTGGCGGGTGAATGTACATGATGAAGTACGCCTTTCCCCTCAACACTGAGGCAGATTCCAAGGTTCATTGTTACTCGGCATGGGCTCGGTCCTTGTACTCCGGTTGGAGGGGTTCGGCGGCTGAGTGTGACTGCTGTTGGAGATTTGTGGGACCTCGACTTGACGTCAAATTAGTAGTAGCCAATAAGCTAGATACCTCATCATCAAGAACACAACACACCAGGTATGGCAATGTTTGCTTCTTTCATCATCTCTTGAAAGTGACTCTGATATGATAAGCCGTCTGGCAGTGCGAACAACTGGCATGCCACTGCGAGCATCAATCATGAACATGTCAACCGCAACACGGTCATTCAATCACGCAGCTGTGGACGTCGCCTCGGACACAGGGGTCTCACTCAAGGAGCTGCCGAAGTCATGGCACTTCACGGAATCTTTACCGGCAGATAAACTGTTTCCAACGCCAGCAGCATCCCACCAGACTGCTCGAGGAGATATTCGTCCGCGTCAGGTTCGCGATGCAGTCTTCACGTGGGTTCGTCCGGAGGAGCAGAAGGATCCCGAACTACTGGCAGTCAGTCCAGCAGCGCTTCGTGACATCGGCATCAAAGCAAGTGAGGCGACCACCGAGGAATTCAAGCAGTTTGTAGCTGGTAACAAGCTCTACGGATGGGATGAGGAGAAGCTTGAAGGAGGCTACCCTTGGGCGCAGTGCTACGGTGGGTTTCAATTCGGGCAATGGGCAGGACAGCTGGGAGACGGGCGAGCTATTTCCCTTTTCGAGTCTAAGAACCCGGAAACTGGAAAGCAGTATGAACTGCAACTAAAAGGCGCCGGCCTTACCCCTTACTCCCGCTTTGCTGACGGCAAGGCTGTTCTACGCTCCAGCATCCGCGAGTTCGTCGTCTCAGAAGCTTTGAACGCTCTTGGCATACCGACAACGCGAGCCCTTTCGCTCACGCTCTTACCTCACTCCAAAGTGATTAGAGAAAGACTAGAACCTGGCGCCATAGTCCTTCGATTTGCCGAATCCTGGATTCGTCTTGGAAGCTTCGATATTCTCCGGGCAAGAGGTGATCGAAGACTGCTGAGGCAACTGGCCACCTACGTCGCTGAGGATGTATTCGGGGGTTGGGACAAGCTGCCAGCCAGATTGGAAAACCCCGACGAGCCGACAAAATCACCTGCTCCGGGCAGAGGTGTTGCAGCGTCGACTATCGAGGGGTCTGAGGATGCCGCAGAGAATCGGTTTACCAGGCTCTATCGAGAGATAGTTCGACGTAATGCCACGACAGTGGCAAAATGGCAGGCATACGGCTTCATGAATGGTGTCTTAGTAAGTCTGGATTCTCCCAAGCATACACTGCGCCGTTTGCTGACACCTGAGAAGAACACTGATAATACCTCGATTTACGGATTATCAATAGATTATGGTCCCTTTGCCTTCATGGACAATTTCGACCCAGCCTATACCCCAAACCATGACGACCATATGCTCCGATACAGTTACAAAAATCAGCCAACGATAATTTGGTGGAATCTGGTGCGCCTGGGCGAAGCCTTTGGTGAGGTGATGGGTATGGGTCCCGACGTTGACGATGCTGCCTTCATCGCGGAAGGCATCAAAGAGGAACAGGGGGAAACTGTTGTAAAGCGTGCTGAGAAGCTCATCATGCAAGCTGGCGAGGAGTATAAAGCAACCTTCTTGGCAGAATACAAGCGGCTGATGACTGCTCGCCTGGGGCTCAAAAACTTCAAAGAGTCGGACTTCGAGTACCTATTCAGCGACTGTTTGGACTCGATGGAGAAGCTCGAGCTTGACTTTCACCACTTTTTCAGGCGACTCAGTACCTTACGTGCGAACGACCTTACTTCTCCAGAGGCGAGGAAGGAAAAGGCCGGACTCTTTTTGCATAAGGAGGGCCCGCCAAAGACAATAGGGGAGGAAGAAGCCAAGGAAACCTTGGCTAAGTGGCTTGACAAGTGGCGCCTTCGCGTGCTTGAGGACTGGAACAACGGGGAGGGGGTTATCCCGGATGAACAGGAGCAGGAACGCATCACAGCGATGAAGAAAGTCAATCCAAACTTCATTCCACGAGGATGGATCCTTGACGAGGTCATTCGCAGGGTTGAGAAAGAAGGTGAACGGGAAGTCCTGGACAGGGTTATACATATGGCGCTGCACCCCTTTGAGGATCAGTGGACTGGAGAGAAATGGAAAGGTGACCCCGAGGAGGAGCAGCGCTGGACTGACGATCCTCCCAAGTTTGAACGAGCCTTGCAGTGCAGCTGCAGCTCGTGAGCGAGTTCTTCGGAGGCAATGCGATTAAAACAAAGTACGATCGATATGTCTAGTCCACACTGCTAAGTGGGTAGTAATGTCACGACCGGCGGTAAGAGGCAATCCTCATGGAATAAGATCTCGAATGCTTCCATAAACGGCGTGAATAATTAATCTGGAGCACAAGATAGAGGAAGACTCGACAGAAGCAGTCGAGGCCTGATGGCCAAATCCTGCTCAAGCTCACCTACAATAAAATGTGCCCGTGTACAATTAATGAAGAAAAGAGAAGAAGAAGAGGAAGAGAAGAGAAAATACCAAGGCCAGTGGATATGGTCGTGGCCACCACAGTCTGAGAGCCAGAAAAAACTTGTCGGCCTAAGGCAGCGAAGCAACCAGTCCACACCCAGCTTGGGCCAATCACCACTCGCGTAATCAGACAGCCCACTGGCACCTTCAAAACCCGGTGCATCAATGCAAAGGCGAGGTCCTTTTCGACGTCAACGACCTCCCACAGACGACGCCTCGACGCCCCTCCTCCCCGCTCCCTCCTCTCTGCAACTCGTCGAATCTACGTCTCCGTCAGGGCGATACGATGCTTCGACAATCTCTGGCTCGGTCGGCTTGGCGGACCGGCAGGCGGGCTGCCCAGGTCTCGCGCACCTTCGCGACTACCCAGCACCGCCCGGCCGAGGTTGAACTGACAATTGGTGAGCGGGACAACTGCAATTGGTCTTTGGGATTTTCTTGCTGACGAACTGTACAGATGGGAAGAAGGTTTCTATTGAAGGTGTGCCGCTATTGGGCTAGATGCTTCTTTCACAGGGCGAGGAAATTGACAACATCATAGCTGGTTCCGCCCTTATTCAAGCTTGCGAGAAGGCAGGCGTTACAGTCCCCAGGTGGGTTCCAGACCTCGACTGAGACTCAAAAAGACAATTATTGACAATGCTTCACAGATACTGCTACCATGAGTGCGAACCGAGACTATGCCGAACTATGCCGTTGCAAAGACTGACGAATATAACAGGAAGCTCATGATTGCCGGCAACTGCCGAATGTGCCTCGTCGAGGTCGAGAAGGCTCCCAAGCCTGTTGCATCATGTGCCTGGCCGGTCCAGCCTGGCATGGTTGTCAAAACCAACTCCCCACTTACGCACAAGGCTCGCGAGGGCGTCATGGAATTCCTTCTTGCGAACCACCCTCTCGACTGCCCCGTTTGCGACCAGGGAGGCGAATGCGATCTCCAGGACCAGTCAATGCGATACGGTGCCGACCGTGGACGTTTCCACGAGATTGGTGGCAAGCGTGCCGTCGAGGACAAGAACATTGGCCCTCTGATTAAGACGTCCATGAACCGTTGCATTCACTGCACTCGTTGCGTCCGATTCGCCAACGATATCGCCGGTGCCCCCGAGATGGGTTCTTTCGGCCGTGGCAACGATATTCAGATTGGCACCTACCTCGAACAGAATCTTGATTCGGAGCTCTCTGGCAACGTCATCGACCTTTGCCCCGTGGGTGCCCTCACCTCCAAGCCCTACGCTTTCCGTGCCCGTCCTTGGGAGCTCAAGCACACCGAGTCCATTGATGTCCTCGACGGTCTGGGCTCTAATGTTCGCATTGACTCCCGTGGCCTAGAGGTCATGCGTGTACTTCCCCGCCTGAACGACGACGTCAATGAGGAGTGGATTAACGATAAGTCCCGCTTCGCTTGTGATGGCCTCAAGACCCAGCGTCTGACCATGCCCTTGGTTCGCCGTGATGGAAAGTTCGAGCCCGCAGACTGGGAGGAAGCCCTCACTGAGGTTGCTCGTGCTTACCAGATCAAGAACCCTCAGGGCAACGAGTTCAAGGTCATCTCCGGTGCCTTAACCGAGGTGGAGTCTCTTGTTGTGGCCAAGGACCTTGCCAACAAGCTTGGATCGGAAAACCTCGCACTCGATACTCCCACTGGCAGCCAGCCAATCGCTCATGGTGTCGACGTTCGTTCTAACTACCTCTTCAACTCCAGGATCTGGGGCATCGAGGAGGCCGATGCTATTCTTATCGTTGGCAGCAACCCTCGTCACGAGGCTGCTGTGCTCAATGCTCGCATCCGCAAGCAGTGGCTTCGATCTGACCTTGAGATCGGAGTTGTTGGCGAGACTTGGGACTCTACTTTCGACTTCGAGCACCTTGGCACCGATCACGCCGCTCTCAAGAAGGCCCTTACTGGACCCTTCGGCAAGAAGCTCCAGGCTGCTAAGAAGCCCATGATCATTGTTGGCTCTGGCGTCACTGACCACCCTGATGCTAAGGCTTTCTATGAGACCGTAGGCGCTTTTGTCGAGAAGAATGCTGCCAACTTTAATACTCCCGAATGGGATGGCTATAATGTCCTGCAGCGCGAGGCCTCAAGAGCCGGTGCATTCGAAGTCGGCTTTACCACTCCTTCACAGGCTGTCGCCGAGACCAAGCCCAAGTTTGTCTGGCTTCTTGGTGCTGATGAGTTCAATGAGGCCGATATTCCTAAGGATGCCTTCGTTGTCTATCAGGGCCACCACGGTGACCGTGGCGCACAGATCGCTGACATTATCCTCCCCGGTGCCGCTTACACCGAGAAGGCTGGTACCTACATCAACACTGAAGGTCGCGTCCAGATGACTCGCGCTGCCACATCCCTCCCCGGTGCTACCCGTACCGACTGGAAAATTCTCCGGGCGGCTGGTGAATTCCTTGGTGTTTCTTTGCCTTATGACGATGTCGCCGCTGTCCGTGACCGCATGACCGAGATCAGCCCTGCTCTTGCTGCCTACGATATTGTCGAGCCGGTTTCACTGCGCCAGTTGAGCAAGGTTCAGCTTGTGGATCAGAACAAGGGATCAAAGACCACTGGTGAACCGCTAAAGAAGGTTATCGAGAACTTTTACTTCACAGACGTTATTTCCAGAAGGTGAGTACCCTTCGTCGATGATGAGATCCCCCCCCCCCCCCCCCCCCCCCCCCCCTGCTCTTTACATACTGACAACCGGCAGCTCACCAACTATGGCACGTTGCTCAGCTGCGAAGGCAACTGGTGACCCTCGAACAAATTTCATGGCCCCCGGTATCGAGGAAGAGAGGCCTATGGGACAGATCGAGTACGGTGCATGAATAGGCAAGACGAGTTGTTGGGATGTACAACAGTTTAAGACAATGGCTGTCGTTTAGAGTTAGCGTGCCGTGGAGTGTACATATATAGCACGGTTCTTCAGCGGACGAAGATGAGAGGGTGGTGTAGAAGCAGAAAGAAGTAAATAACCCTCAAGAGCAATGTTTCTTTGTCATGCCCGGGAGACGTGCATAGAATGTCATTGCGGCCGCTACTTCTAATAGTCTCCCAAAATTTTGTTGTAAAGCCTCAGAACTGATACCTGCAGCCGACTTGGCATTCATTCAAACCGAACAGTCTTCTTCGGCCGAGGACTTTTGCCCGAACGAGGAGATGCCTGATCGACACTTTGCCCACCCTTGTCCTTTGATCCTTTCTCTTGGTCGATCTTCACCCTCTTCCACACTCGCGGAGGCTTCAACGACGATGGCATGGAGCCTGAGGCATCCTTCTAAGAGGCCTCTCGATCCCTGGCCTGGTTTCGTTCGGTTTTGAGTTTCTCCAACTTCGCATTCGCGTGCTTCCTGTACCCTTCAAGGTCTGTTATGGCTTGCGCGAGCTGGCGCATCTCCCGTGTCGGTAGCCTCTCGGGCTTCGGCCAGGGGATTGCTGCCTGGTCGAGTCTGTAGTCGCGGTTCAGATTGTGCGGCGTGTCGAGGTTCTTCACAAGCTGGGCACGTTCCTGATCCGAAAGACCACCCTGGTTCGACGGCACTGCGAGGGGGGGATCCGGAGAAGATCTGTCGAGGGATTGGCGGAAAATCTCACGGCGATGGTAGTTGACGATGTTGGCCTGGACCGCCTTGCAGTGGCTCACGTGTCGGTTGATGGCGGTTTCTAAATGCACGGTTGTAGATGATGGAACGGCAGGCAGCGGGGCAGTGAGGTCCTCCGTGAGGGGGACGAAGATGGATGGCGCGATGGAACGAAGCACGGGGAGCGACTCTGGTGAGATGGCACCCTTGTCCTTGGCTCCAGAGGAGTTCGGCGAACCTGGCTGCGTTGTCATGGTCCCTTGTCGGATGGACGGCAAGTTTGCTGATATCTTGATCGAAGTGAACTGAACCTCCCACTGCTTCGGGGGCTGTAGCCACACGGATCAACAAAACGCTAATGATGTGGGCTAGCCAGGATGCCCTCGAGATGAAGTTGGGATACTGAATAGAAGTGGTCACCAGATTGGGCCGTATTTGACCCTGTTGGTCGGCAACATTATCACGTGGCTCCAACAGGACTGCAGACAACAAAACCGTGAGCAAGTTTGTGAATAAAACATATCTAAATTCATTATAGCATTGCAAATCATCAAATGCTCGCTTGCGCCAAGGCATCTATCTTACAATGCTATCAAACACAACCTGGGGCGTTTTCCGCCAGCCTGACACCTCTTGAAAAACACTATATGTATGCTTCCACCCTCTTGTTCAGATGAGATTTCCCACTCGTGTTCCAGATTCTGAATAAGCAGATATATTTCGCACCTTGCTGCTGTTCAGGTACTTTTGCCTGTCCTGCTGTCCCTTTTTCTTTTCTTCATACGAAGCCGAGGATGGTCTTGGCCTGCCATAGCAGACCCAGCGAACCTCCGGAAAGCTGAAGCTTCTTTAGTGATGCCTGGTGCTGAGGGAAATGCCATGGACAGTCGAGGCATTGTATCCTCACCGATGCCCTTGCCGGGGAACCCGGTCAGTTTTGGCAGTGTCATTGATCACCGCGACGGCAGGACCTTTCTCGCATATTCTCGAATTAGCTTCAGACCAGCTCGCACGAGGTCTTCCAGCCGTCGATCTTTTCTTCTCCTCATCCAGAGCAAAACTAGTGCCAGGAGCAGAGAGTCGGCGATAATGTGCTTCAGCACTAGCAATGCTATTCGGCCAATCCAAGCCGCCCAGCTCCTCTCGACTTTGGAACGCCACTCACGGCCAGACGATATCTGCTCTCGCAATGCCGCTATCTCAGCCGACAAACTTGTGATTGCACGCTCAACCTTGCGTTGCCATCTCGTGTTGCTGAGAGCATCACTTCCCCTGCCGATACCGGCCGCTTCGTCATCCTCATCGTCTTCGAGGTCCATCTGCCGTTGGGACCGGAGTTCAGCCTCATCTTGCTCAGACATGGGGCTAAGGACCTTCATTGGGCCGTCAGTTCCCGAAGCCGGCTGTTGGAACCGCCGTGACGGGGGGCTGTTCCGCGAGAAAGATGCGCTTGATGAGGGGGAATTGTTGCGGATCTGGTTCCAGACGAACTCAAGCTCCGAGACAAGCTCCTCGGCGTCGCTATTCCTCGTAGCTGTGTCAGCCCATCCTCGTCACTGCTATTACTGGGGAGTGCCTCGGGGGATACATACGGTGTTGTTGCATAGCGATGCATTGTGTCAATCAAAGCCTCGATATACCGTTTTTTTGCTTCAGTGCGTGTCAGGCCCTTCTGCGAGTTCCATGCATCCCACTTGTCGCGCTCGCGCTGTATCTCTTCACTCGTCAATGTGCCAGAAGAGGAGGCGGCTGACGGGCGGGCCATGACGCCGTCCACGTCGCCCTCCATTGCTTGTTTGTAGAGGCCATAGAGCCGAAGTCGGTCGGAAGGAGGAGGTCTCGAGGCGCCAGTCTTCGGGATCTTCTTTACAGTGTTGAGGGCATGGACGAAGACTCGATCTATAGCAAAAGTGTGAGACAAGGCAAAGGCCTAGCTTGGAGACGATGGCATTGCATACCTACCGAGTCCGCCATTGTTGGACAGACTAGGTGAAGGCGTCAGGCGCCCTCTGAAGATTCGAGGAGGATGGTCGGGCGTAGGAAGGGGAGGAAGGGGATCGTTGAAGCCGTATCTGGTCTCGTGAATAACTGGTGGTAATGGAGGGATGAGTAAAGCCGGTAGGTCGATGTAAGGGTAGCTAATAGTGGTGGTGGTGGTTGAAGGCAACCCCACTAGCACCAAGCTTTGCGGAACACGGGTGAGGTGAGGCGAGCCGAGGCGCAAGCAAGCAGCAGCCAGCCGACAGAACACGGGGAGCTCACCACGAACTCGTTGCTTTTGTCTGCGATCGCGTACCGCTCGACACCGTAAGTGCAGACGAGGAAGAGTGAACTCTGAAGAAATATTAGGTGGAAAGTCGCGCTGTGACAGGTGATGACGCATGAATCTGGGAGATGATGGAGAGCGATGCCGGAATCGCGCCGGCTCCTCATGGCCTATCTTGCCTCGGCGAAGAGGCGTGGCCTTTAGTGTGACCATACGCGACAGCCACAGGCCAAGTAAGGCGGATTACTTCAAGCTTAAAGAATTGCTTAGGTATTCCGCGTCGTAGACCTGGTCATTTGAAGATCCAGAAAATGAAATATAATCATTGAAAGCCCCAAGCACTTTCCGGGGGTCTCAATTATTACTCGATGATCTACACTTGTCACGTCACATGAAGGAAGGCCGGGTATTAGTGTGTTGCAGCTACTACACCATTCGGGCTCTTTGAAGATCCGAACTGCCATGCTTCACATTATCTTGTGTATCGAACAATCGAGATCGTTGAAATGAGGAAGCCTCGCAGCGCAGCGCAGATCTAGTGACACCAGAATCACTCTTGCAGCTCTCCAGTGACTCCGGCCCTCATGCCCGCGCATCTGCTCTATCGCACTGCTCAAACATAACCAAACGGACGTAAGAGCCCTGCTCTCATCTTGGGGCAAGGAAAGCTTCGCCTAGAATGGAAATTTGTTATACAAGCTCTTGCATACACAACTTCAACCACCTCAAGGTCACTGGCCTCCTCCAGCTGCTTCTCTTGCCCTCAAAAACGCCTGCTTCTTCTCACTGTACTTCTTAATAAGCTTCTTGTTCTTCAATGCCTCTTCTGCTGCAACGGCACCGGCCTCGGACTTCTTCAGTGCCGTCCCAATAGCCAGCAGCTCATCTTTCGCGCCCCAGCCGCTGAAATAGACACCCACTGCGAACAGATTGTGGCCCATCTTGTCCGCTTTGGCTTTCCCAGGCATGTCCCTGTAGTCCAAAGTCACGCCCCGGCAGACAAGGGCCTGGCTGAGTCGAACCTTTGGACTGAGTGTAGGTGGTTCTGAGGGGTTTGCCTTCTGATTTGCCGTCGTTGATGCAAGTGTGGATTTGATGGTTGACGCTGTTTGTGTGTTCTTGTCCCGGCCGTACTTCTTGATTTCGTCTCCAATTTCTCGACTCCAGAGCTTCTTCAACCAGTCTGTTACAATTCTCTCGCCATTTTCGCGATCCGATTGCAGAATGGCGCCGACGTAAGCCTCAAATACGTCTCCGTGGATCTTCTCCAAAGTGGTCAGGGGGTCCTTAGCCCTCCTCTTCTCCTTCGCCGGGGGTTCTCGGGATGATTCAAGAATCTCACTAGATATGTGGATTCTCTTCTCGAGACCGTACTCTCGCAGAAACGATCCGAGCGTCTTGTTGCAAACCAGGAGCTCTCTCAGTTGCGAAAGCCGACCGGTCTTGAGCGAGCCCTGAAATGTCTCATAGATGAGCTGAGTGGAGATGGCCTGTATCCAACCATCGCCAGCCCACTCAAGATCTTCATAATTTTGGTTGCTGTTGAGGCTGATGTGTGCAAAGGCCAGCTTCTCCAGCTCGGGGTCGGCGGGCTTCGGAAGTGGAGGAAGTGCGGATGCAATGTCTGATTGGCTCCATCCTGGGCACTTTAGGAGATTGGGGAGTGAAGAAAGTGAATCGAGTTGCTGGCGTTTGGGACAAGGCGTGTCATCTTCATCATTTGGGCGCTTGGCCGCCATTGATGTGTTGTTGATGACAGTGACAGGGGCGCGATGATGTTGCTGGTTTTGCCGCTCAAAGCGTCCGTGGATGATAGGAAAAGCCGTTGATCGAGGCCGAAGTGAGAGGTCAAGGGAAGTAGGGATCTGCCGCGTGGCCGAGGTTTTTGAGCTGGTTTTGTGAATGTAGAAAGGGCGTACCAGATACTCAGTCGTCTGGAGGTGAAGGTTTTTGCTGTACACAATGTAGAACGACTCGCTGAATGCACAGCTTGGTGAATTAGCGTGGCATATAGCACCCCGTTTCGGATTTCAAGGCTTGACCTGACACAAGAGGGAATATGCTCTTTAGAGCCAGGATGACGAACATGAGGAGAGAAAAAGCAATCGCATGAGGATTAAAAAAATCACACGGTGAATGATGCAAATCGACAAGTCCCGTGACAGCTGTTAGTCCTGAAGTCGCAGCGACTTTGGCGAATCTCATAACACTCAACCCTCCGCAAGCATATGCCGTTCAGATAGCACAAGCCAATGCGATTATCTTTCTCAAAAAGATATTTCAGCTGATAACACATATGCAAATATAACTATTAGTACCAAAGGTCCAACCATGAATCTCACGCCAGGTACTATTCTCACACCTTGAGGACTGGGCCCACAAAACACAGGGTGACCAATTACAGGCCTTTCCTCTAACGTCGAATCGGAAGTCCCAAAAAGATGAACGACCATTCGCAGTGACTAGCCACTTCTCCAATACATCAACCACGGGTCATGTCAAGATGAGTGTCCCACGAGCACGGGTCGTTGACCTGATGAAGGTGAGTTGCGAACTTGAACAGCTAACTTCAAGCTCTGACTGAAATTATCGGTTTAGGCGCGATGCCAGGTCTTTGCGACGACCTTCAACCCCGATGGTGTCCGCATGGGCACCAAGATCCTGCGCCAGCGCCTTAAAGGCCCTTCGGTCGCAGCATACTACCCGAGGAAGACCGCAACAATTAGGGATGTCAAGCGCGCGTTCGGTCCTCATTTGACCACCTGGGACAATGCTGAGGAGGATCGCCTGGAATACATTGAAGAGTATGTGATGTTCTGGTTAGGGTGTCTAGACGCGGGTGGACGAGTGCTAATACATGGCTCACAGGCTGAAAGCACGTGGCAAGAGTGCACCGAAGAAGAAGACTGGACCTCCTGGTAAGTCCATCGGGGCCAATGCGTGAGAGTGGCAATGGCTGAGACAGCGGGCTACAGATCCGAAGGCGAAGAAGCGATGATCGGCGAAGATGCAGTGATACCACGAGGACGAAGCGGAATCAGAGCACAGATGGCAAGGATATGATAGACAGCACATATTGCTGGACTGCCTTCGATCCATATTCACGATCCATGTATCACTTTGTATAATCTTGTATATAATAGACACCAGCAAGACTTCAAGTTCAATCACTGGTGCCTTACCTTCCAATATCTCCTGGTGCCGAGCGCTGGAGCGAACGAGATTTTTTGACAACCTAGGGCTGCCATATGTCACATAATTGCCCTGGTAAGAACAGAAGGCGGCATAGTTCTGTTGATGGATGGCCTCACATTAAATTTGTAGGGATGAGTCGGTCCTACGCCCTCACCGCCACGGCAGAGCAGCTGTTCGTACCGGCTGCTGGTGAAGCCAGCATCGAGGCAACAGGGAATAGGGCTTTGCATCGGTTCATAGCTCTATTAACCGATAACAAAAGATTCCCCTACAGTCTCGTCATCAAGGTTTCTGTTCATTTAGTGCGGCAAGTATAACTCAGTTGGCGGCGGTGATGTATGGAGAGCATGCAGAAACCGACAAAACATAGCACATGCCCCAAATTCAAAGAGAGAAGCAGGTCTCTCAGTGCTATCTGCATTGAGGCCCCAAGTAAGATAGCCCTCACAACCTTGAACTCTTCTCACCCGACGGACATATCAAAAAGTCCATCATCGGACTGCAGCCTCTTTTCCTCGACAACAGCAATTAGCCGCACCTCCTGCCACTTGCATAGCGTCTGGTGCCTTCAGCTCAGCAGAAATTGCTGCGCATGGTGCCACCTTCCGAAGCTTCACATAAGCAGGTGCTGGATCCTTCAGGAAACACTGCCAATCTCGCGCCTACGACAGCTTCTGCCTTCTTTCCCCCTTCGGACCAGACCACACCTTCGCGCTCGTTTCCCCTTCAGACTCTCTTTCTCTTCCCTCGGTTGACCTTTACCGAACTCCGACGCTGTCTTCTCGTTTTCCTTCTTTCGATTCTGGTCCACCCTCCCTGCACTCCTTCGTCCCTCGGTCGTTGGAACTCGAGCCATTCAATGTACTGATCTGACTGATCCTCTTGGTATGGGATCTTGACCATCTTACTCACTGCCTTGACTAATTCCATCAGGTTCTGGGCAACTCTCCCTCCTCCCTGCTGCTTGATACCGAGCATTCTCCAACGATCTCTTGTACAAGGGCCTCCAACCATGCCTGCACCCGAAACGGTCAAGCCAGCTCCTCAGAGAGCAACCTCGGAGCCTACAGAGAACCATCCCGAGGTAAACAAGCAGGAAAACACCAAGATCACTGGCAACCTTGACTCTGTGTCCAGTCCGCTTGTCCAGCAGGTACACGGAAAATTCGGCTCCGAGATGACGGAAGCCTCGTGCTCGTCAGCGGAACTTTGTGGCTTGCTGGATAAAGTTACATGTGCCTCGGATCAGAATGATTCCAGTTACTTCTATCAGAAAGAGAGGAAGCCTCAGTTTGATCAGCCTGCCAATGTGTCCGCACTTTCAACATCAAAGCTGGCAAATCAGTCTACACTCCGGGTGAGCCACTTCCTACGCGGTAGAACATGACACGAGGCGCACACTGACGCTTGAATCATAGCCTTCACTTCGCATCAACCAGTCTATGGTCCGAACTGATGCTGAAGCCATGGACAGGCTTCTGGCCAAATTGACAGAGCAGCAAGCTATATTAGATCAACAAAACGAGAACCTCCGGGGAGGCAGTGGCCAAGTTACTTTTCACCGAAGCTTGGAGAATGGATCTTCTAGCAATTCACTTCCAATCACGCCTGCAACAGAAGCATTTCAAGCCACGGCACCAACTACTCGCCCTGCAAGTGCCACTGAAAGCCAGGAACAAGACGAGGTTCTTCAACTCAAACTCCAGCTTGCTGAGGCTCAAACCCGTATCACGAAACTGTCGGAAATGGCCCAGAGCCGTGCGGGATCTGCTGAAATGCATTCGCGACCTTACCAAAGCATGCCTCCGGTGTCTAGCTTCGCGCGTGATAACTCCTCCTGGAACCCGCAGGATGAGACCACCTCTGAGTCCAGTGACCCTGGTCCTATCCCAAGCATTGGTCATGCTCGCGGTATATGGAGCGGTTTCAAGAACCCTTCTTCGATTAACCTGGCTTCTTCGGCACGCTCTTTTAACCATGATGCTTCCGGCATGGACTGGCCTCGCTCATCTCCTTTTCCACCTGGTCCATCCTGCTCAGATCAGCAAGATGACTATCCCCCTACGGAGACTTACCGCGGTGGTAGGCTGACTCCGGATTTGGACTTCCTCATCCGAAGACCCATGCCTCGCGGCACAAGCAAATTTGAGGCTCGTAACAATGCTGCCCAGGGCCTAAACCTTGGATATCCGACTACCTTCCCAGGGCCGACCCCACAGTACGATCCTATTGCAAGTATTCAGGCACCTGGAGCGCAAATGACACCTGCTTCAGGCTATAGCTCCATGGCTCTGAATCCTTACAGTGGCATTCCACCAGGTCTTGGAACATCTTTGTCGCCCTATGCCTCCGAATTTACCTCCAAGGGGAGTTGGAAGGGAGAGGTAAGTGATTGCTGTGACGGCGCGGCGCACTCTGCTGACAAAGTGACAGATGGTCTCCATGGATGGTGCCCCAACGTACCTTCCACCTACCGAGCCCCTGAACTACCGTCGTTTACTTGACCGCAACGTAAACTGTAACTGGAAGTATATCGTTGACAAAATTGTCTGCAACAATGATCAGCAGGCTTCCATCTTTCTTCAGCAAAAGCTCAAGGTTGGCACCCCTGAGCAGAAGTACGAGATAGTTGAGGCTATTGTGGCGCAAGCATACCCGTTGATGGTGAACAGGTTCGGAAACTTCCTGGTCCAGCGTTGTTTCGAGCATGGTACCCCTGAACAGGTGATCAAAATCGCTGAGGCTATTCGTGGAAACACTCTGAACCTTTCCATGGACCCATTTGGCTGCCATGTCGTGCAAAAGGCTTTCGACTCAGTCCCAGAGGACTACAAGGCTATTATGGTCAATGAGCTGCTTCGGCGCATTCCTGAGACGGTCATTCACCGGTACGCTTGCCATGTTTGGCAAAAGCTATTTGAGCTCCGATGGACAGAGTCTCCTCCTCAAATCATGAAATATGTCAATGAAGCCCTTCAGGGAATGTGGCATGAAGTCGCACTTGGGGAGACTGGCAGCTTGGTAGTGCAGAATATCTTCGAGAACTGTCTCGAAGAGGACAAGGTATAACTCCGCCTCCATAATATGCGGTGTTGCACGACTAACGGTGAAGAGTAGCGCCCCTGCATCGAAGAAGTTCTTGCCAACATCGACATCGTTGCGCACGGCCAATTCGGCAATTGGTGCATCCAACATGTCTGTGAACACGGTGGCCCTCCAGACCGAAGCCGTGCTATCGACCATGTGATTCGGTACGCTGCAGAGTATAGTACGGATCAATTCGCGTCCAAGGTGGTAGAGAAGTGTCTCAAGATTGGCGGAAGTGATTTCCTAGGCAGATACCTCGACCGCGTCTGTGAAGGACGTCGGGACCGAACCCGAATTCCTCTTATCGATATTGCCAGTGATCAATACGGCAATTACCTGGTCCAGTGGATTCTCAACAATGCAAACCCTCAACACAGAGAGACAGTGGCTGCTCATATTCGAAAGCATATGGTCTCTCTCCGTGGATCAAAGTTTGGATCTCGGGTTGGGATGCTCTGCACCAACCATGCAGTTACCACTCGACCTGGTCCAGGTATTGGCCCTGGTGTGGGAAGCAGAATGGGCCCCGGTCCACGCTACACCGGTGGACATTATCGCTGAAAACGCCAAGGCTTTATTTCAGACTTGGGGAGCTCACACGGGCCATATATTACGGCGTGTTCCCATCTCTCGTTGGTCCTTTCTGAGCCCGAAAGACGCCATTGGATGATGAGATACATGTGGTCTCATCATTCACCTGAGTGTCCATAGAGCTCAGAAGAATATGTGGATTTTTCTTAACATCATCTTCGAACACCAAATAATCTACGGATCACAGGTCATCCTACACTCGACAGGCTACTGTCTGCCGGAGTGCATTGGTCTATTCATGGTTATGATTTTGCAATAGGAGCGCATAGTGACGATGGCTTACCCCAGACTGTGGTCTGATCCTCTTTCACTAGGGAGTGTCTAGTTGTTGGCTTCTCGAATACCCTCCTATCTCATCTCTCAATCAGCAAGGATCAAAGCAGAAAAGTTGGCGTATCAAGACCATGTTTGGGGACGGAACAGGCGCCCGCGAGAATCAAGACATCATAGTTGCCGCCTAACAGCATTGTAATGAAGCCCTGGCTTCCTTGGTTCAGAAAAAGGAAGCACTCAAGTCCTCATCTCAGAGGAAGTATTTGTAGAATTAGATGTACCGTACGAGGAGAAGAGAAGAAATACTTGCTTTTCAATAATGATGCCAGAGAGAAAAGCCTTGCTGACTGACGTCCTGACGCCCCAAACGCCCACCATGCCTCAATATCATTGCGGTGATGTTAATGACCCGTGTGGTTGGCCGTTGCTGGAGTTTACTTTGCACCATCTACCCCGGTATCGACTGGTGGGAATTCGGCGTCGAGGGCATTGGCAAAATCCAACTGAGGTGCCTCAACAGGCACATCTTTCTCCCAAGGCTTTCTTGGCGCTGGCTTACCGCTGACAGGTTTGGTCGTCTAGATGGAGCGGAGATCAGATCTTGGGTTCGAATGCGTGCAATAATGATGATAAGAATGGAACCTACTGGAGCCCGTGCAATTGTGTTTGGAATCTCTCGGATGCCTGGAATAGGCTTGCCTTCCTGCAAAAGCTTAATCATCTCGGCAAAGGCCATGGGGTATGATGGTTCGTCAACGGAGCTTGCGCCGCCAGAGCCGCCCGTCGATGGTGAAGGTTCAGGCTTCTGTGCGTTCTTGTCGACGTACAAAGCAGCCTTGGGGGCGGCTTGCTGCCACGGTAAGAGACCAGCGTCGGAGGACGAGTCGGTTGCCGCGCGATACTCTTCCGGGAGGATATCCGGTGGTGTATGCTCAGGATGACGCACGAGCCAAGAGTTGTAGGCGGAGAAGTCTATGGTGGTGCCTATCCGTTGAGTGTAGTAGAAGATGCGGGCATGAGTAGCCATGTCAACGGGCGAGCCTTGCGATGTGCCGGGAGCGCCGAGGATGGCGTTGAGACCAGACTGTGGGATCCCCCCGCGTCAGCTGTATTCTGCAATTCCCATCCCTAGAGGCAATGTCGACACAGCGGTAGGGGAGCGGTACCATGAACATGGGATCCTTTTTCCAGGGGTACGAGTCGAAGGCCTGAAAGACGGCGTCTTCATCCTGGAGGGAGCGGATGCGGTCTGCCCCGACGAGGGGTTGTTGCTGAGGGGTCGACTCCATAGGTTGAAGAAAATGGGGGAGGACAAAAAAAAGAAATATATACACGATCAGGATTCCGTCTCGGTCTCAACTGGGCGGCGTCTGCCAAATATATGGGGGAGAACGGGCAATAGAAGTGGTGAAGCTTGGCTTCTTCGTATGTTAGAAGTGATTAGTGAGTGAGTGAGTGAGTGAGGCACGAGAGCATTGGCCCATGTGGGGGAGCCTTGTCGCCTCGGTATATGCACATTAGAGAAAACCAAGGAGATGGATGGATGATGGATCATGTGCTCTTATTCAAATGAATTTCTGGGGTTGGGCGAGTTGCATTAGGCAAACTTCAAAAATAGTTTTTTTCTTGGAAAAAAAAAAGAGAGAGATAAATATATAAATCAACCACGAAACTCGTCTCGAAGTTACCCAACAATGCGAGAAGCCTGACAAGCTGGTAGGCATATACAAGTAGGTACATGCTTTGATGGCGAAGTCTGGCGGCGTAGAAGCAGGCAATAAAGTACATTTGTACGGGAGGCATATAGTAGGTAAGTTAGTAGGCACTTGGGCAGGGAACTTAAACTGTACCTACAAGATAAGGTCACGGTACTAATAGTGTCTACTACTACTGTACTCCGTAGTAGTAAGTACCTACCAGTAGTACTAATCGCCGCCGTTGATGGAGACCCTCCCTTAACCAACGCCACTTAGTGTGTCTCTATCATCTCCATCCTTCCTCCACCTCCACATGCCAACCAGCCTCCATATCTATCTCCATCTCCATCTGCATCTGCAAACCCCCCCTCCCTTCGCTGCTCGTTGATATACCTACCTAGCAACCCTGAATTCGCTCGACCCGACCGCACGGAGCTGCACACTCGCGCTCGCATTCATAGCGATCGCCGCCGACCGTATCACCCATGCATCGTGCAGCGGTTCGAGCCTTCAGGACAACATACCATACCACGGTCCGGAGCTTCTCTCTCACCTCTGCCGCTCGTCGTCGTGCTGGACTCTTCTCGTTTCTTGCCCACCCGCCTCGCCACACCGCCGCCAATGAGCCACTAAAGTCTTCCATGTACCTCCGCCGACTGCCCGTTGCTCTGATGTCCAGCCTCGTCGTTGGTTACGGCGCGTGGTACTCCTACAACGGCAACGGAACGAGCCCCGTGCAGGTTGTGAGCAGGCAGAGCTTCACGAGCACAGCCTCGGATTCCATGCCCACGAGACACGTTCTGGTTGTCGGTGCGGATGAACTTCGGCAGGGCACCATCGTCGGCGAGGGTCCAATCTCGAAGCACACTACAGGCGACGGCAGGAGAATCGTCGAGATGCTCACCCCTGAGCAGGCTACCCAGAAGCTGCGCACCATGGAGCAATCATTCTACGTTCACAGAGGCCAGGGTGTCACACGATACGACCTCGTCCAGTTGCCGAGTAACGACCCGATCGAGGATGACCATGCCGAGAAGATCGTCGAGGTTCCCGACAGGTCAGGTGCCGGTGCCAACAATGACTGGATGTTCTGGGGAGTGTTCGATGGCCACTCCGGCTGGACAACTTCTGCCACACTGCGCGAGAGCCTGATCAACTACGTGGCTCGGGAGCTGAACGACACCTACAAGGCTACCCCCGAGGTTGCCCCCACACCCGAGTCCATCGAATCCGCCATCAAGACCGGCTTCAACCGTCTCGATCACGAGATTGTGCACAAGAGCGTCGAGAAAGTGATGAAGTCTAGCTCCAAGAACGTCGCCGCTGAGCTGCTTCAGCCTGCTCTTTCCGGCTCTTGCGCCCTCCTCTCCTTCTACGATAGTCGCACGAAGCTGTTGCGAGTTGCCTGCACGGGTGACTCCCGAGCTGTCCTCGGTCGACGTTCTGACTCGGGCAAATGGGTTGCTACGGCACTCTCGGAAGATCAGACTGGTGGAAATGAGAAAGAGGCGGCGCGCATGCGAGCCGAGCACCCTGGCGAGGACGGTGTGGTGAGGAACGGCCGTGTTCTTGGTGGCTTGGAGCCCACCAGGGCCTTTGGTGACGCAGTCTACAAGTGGAGCCGCGAGACGGCAATGAAGCTCCGCGAGAGCTTCTTCGGCAGGACTCCCTCACCGCAGCTGAAGACGCCTCCATACGTCACGGCGGAGCCCGTCGTGACCACAACCAAGATCCAGCCCGAAAAGGGTGACTTCCTTGTCCTCGCTACCGATGGCCTTTGGGAAATGCTGACCAACGAGGAGGTTGTCGGCCTTGTCGGACAATGGATCGAGAAGGAGGGTGCTATTGGCAACTCGCCGTCACAGTTCGAGAATGCCTGGTCCAAGATATTCGGCTCATCCAAGAGCCCACTGCCGGTCGAGGAGGGCCAGAAGCCCGCCAATAGCGCCAAGGATGGCCAGAAAACACCCATCCGCCAGCAGCAGTGGGGAATTGACCCGTCTGCGAAAGATCGCTTCGTGGTCAAAGATCGAAACGTTGCTACCCATCTAGTGAGGAATGCCCTTGGTGGCACCAATGACGAGCAAGTCTGCGCGCTTCTCACCCTTCCCGCCCCCTTCTCGAGGAGGTACCGGTAAGTGACCATGCTGCCATGTTTGCAGAAACTCTACTGATACAAAGCATCAGCGACGACCTCACGGTTCAGGTCATTTTCTTCGGTCAAGCGGACAAGACTGGCGAAGTCACCATGAATATGGCTGCTAGCGCTGAGGGTCAGACCCCGAAGCCCAAACTTTAGGAAGCTCTCGGGCCACGAGGATGTTGACTGTTCCATGGCGACTTGTTTTTGCTTTTTTTTTAACTGCGGCGAACTTGGCGTTTTGAGCTATGCGACGAAGCGTTGTTACAAGCGAACATCATTTGACCCCTCTCCTCTGGGCTTCCTTGGACTTTGACTATGTTCTGACGGAATAACCCCTTGGAGGCTACGTCCCTAAGCAAGGCGCAGTTGGGCTAGAATGAGCAAAGCGGGTACGGGTTTACAGGCGGCATATACACTAGGTCTATTGCAATAACATTAAACGGCCATGTTCACTCGATCAAGGACATCGTAGGATGTAGGGCGCGCAACATGTGCAAGTTCGCTATGTAAATGCTGGGTATCTATAAGTCACATGCAACAAAATTAGAAGGGCGCTCAGCTGTCGCTCAGCTGTCGTCTTTGGGCCACAGGAGCTTCTTCGTTCGCAGGCAATTAAGCATAGTGACGAAAACCAAGAGCCACACGACGAGGAGACAGGCAGTCATGACGCTGCCGCAAAGCTGAACCCCCTTGTTCTGGAAAATGCGGCCCATTGTCTCGGTAGCCGTGACCTGCCCCGGCTCAGCAATATTCGTTAGCCCTTCAGATGATCCCCTTTCTGACGTGAGAGGCCGTGTGCGCTTTTTTTTCTTCTCCCTCCATGTATATAGGAGAGAAGATGAAAAGGGAAAACGACAAGAAGACCAAGAACGTTGAAGAGACATGGAAAAGAAAAAATGGAGGAACTCACCAATGCGGTGTTGGGAAACACAAAACTCCACCATGTCATCTGGAAGGGCATGCTGTGTCCTCCACGGACGTACTTCCAGAGAGATCCGACGGAGACAAGGAAGAACCACATGGAAAGGCCCCAGAGCCACAGGGAGACGAGGAGGCAGACGACCTTGATGATGGAGGGGGAGCCGGGGACGTCGAGGAAGTTCTCGGGGAGGAGGATGTCTGCTTGGCTGCCGAGCTTGGCTGGGGGCGGGAGAGGGAGTGGTTAGTTGATAAGCCCGTGTGAAAGATAGGGAGGGGGGAATGTACCTATACCGGCCGCTGTGAAGCCAAAGGGACCTATGGAGATGAACTGGAGAGATTCGTCAGTGACCTTTGCAAAATAGAGAAAGTGTGGTTTGCGGTCGAAGGTGGGGTTTTCCGTGGAGAAAAACAAGAGGGTCGGATGGCAATAGCAAAAACTCACCACACCAGGTCTCTGCATATCCCTTGGCAGCTTCTGCGTCATGAGCCTGTACATGAATGCCGCCGAGATCATGAATGCAATCAGACACCCGGTGCCCTGCGTCGTGGCCGCGCCAAACGCCAAAGCTGCATGATCAGTCGTGAGTTCCTGCCCCGACCTGCGTGCCGAGTCGATGAGGCTGCTGGCTAAGGGGGCCGTGAGAAGGAGAGGGTAGGCGGGGAACACCCAAGTCGGCGTCATCATGTGGACGGGGAAGATACTGAGGTGTGTGAAGGTCAGTGAGAAGAGGGACGAAAGAAGGCAAAACGGGGGAGGAGTAAAACGAACAGGGTTGACCAGAGGATTAGGTATAGGCCTGCGCTGGAGGCGACAGCTAAGCCAACGTAGATCCAGAAGAGGACTTGCATTGTACGGAGGAGCCAGACGCCGGTTTGAGGGATCCCGTACTCGCATATGTTGATGAGGATGATGCCGATCCTGGAAGGTTAGACGGGGTCAATCAAAAGGAGGCGATGCTATGTGTTGGAGGTCTTGGTGTTGTTTCTCATGCAATTAGGGAGGGGTGTCCACTCACGAGACGAACTATATGTATCGAAAGAAGAAGAAAGGTCAGTCAAAGGCTGTCTTCCTATTCTAACTGAACGAGTCTTTTGAGGGTTGACAAGGAAAAGAAAACGTACAAAAGCTGGGATGAACAGAGACTCGACCTGGTCAGTGAAGGACTGAGTGAAGCTTCCTGGTCGAATGTAGAAGCGTGCGGAGAGCATGATGCAGTTTGTGAGGAAGAGGGTGATGTTGAGGATACAGAAGAATATGCCAATGTTCCGGATCCAGCTTGGACTGTATTCGACTAGAACAATACAAGGCGGGTTAGTATTGGGTTCCACGATCATCAATTCAGTACGTAGGTGTGATGTCGATGTGAAGGGAGAAAGGACAACGCGTACGAGAGTGCAGCACGTTGGCCATGCCGCCGGTTGCCATGGTCTGTATCACGTTATTAGCAGACGAGCCAGAATCCCTTGCGCCGTTGGCTGTTCATTTTCCACACATACCATGGTGAAGAAGGTCCATCGGTAACATGCTATGCGGTCCTTGATGGTGACAGAGCCATCCGGCCTCCCCTCCGATTTACTAACAGCCTGCCCTAGACTAGCCAGGGTATCAGCCCGCCGACGGCGTCTCGTGCTCCTGGTCTGTTGCCTCTCCAGCTGGGCAGCATCCGAGCCCGGTAGGGCACCATTCAAAGCCGGTCGTTGCGTTGCTGCTGCAACCGCCACCGCCTCCGATTGTGTCTCCTCCAAACAGGCAACATCTTGGGCCGCCGAGGGTGCTGAACGGACTTGCCGTATAGCAGGGAGACCGAGGTGCATGGACGAGGAAGACTGGTCGTCGAAGACGTTGGCGAAGAAGGGGATCTCGCGCTCTTCCATGGGCGTCCGGTAACCGCTGCCCTCCACGATATGGTGATGCCGCTCTGTGAAGCCATGGGAGCTTTCGTCACTCTCTGAGGTTTCTGAGCTTGTGCTGTCGTCTGCGATGCTGCCCATGCTTAGCCTCCCGGATTCATCATGGCGAACCAGGGCTGGGACGCTTGGAAGGGGTGCTTCTGCTGCGTTGGTGGCGGCGGGATGTTCTTCTGCTGTAGCCATTCTCTTATGGCAGGAAGCCCTTGCAATGAGAGAGTAAATTTCCCCTTACCACGCTAGGCTTACCGGTCGGTAGGGAAGGATTTATTCAGGATATATGGAAAAGCCGGTGATGAGGGTTCGACATTGGGAATAACTGAGGTGAGGGGAGGTTGAAGGTCCCAAGATAAGGTGGCGTCGGTGATGAAAGCCACTTGGCGAAAGCGGTGCAAAAGTTATCCAAACACAACCCAACCAGGGAAGATAGATTCTCCCATTTAGAAGAGCCAAAGAAGTGAGATTGTCGTGAGGAAAAAAGCAAGAAAAAAAAGAGATTAAGAAAAAAAGTCGATAGCCCGGTTACTGAAGTTCTCCAAGCCCGGGGACGGCACACGGCACGGCCTTGCCGGAATAGCTTCTGGTCCCCATTCACACCCACGATGAGGTCCACGGCTCCGGTCCAAACCTTGTTTCTGTGGCTGGTGCTTCTTTTTTCCAACTTTCGAAGACGCATCAAAACGCGCAGGTGTTTTTGAAGCAGGCGTAAGAAGATAAACGTTGAAAAGCCGCGGGGGGGGGGGGGGGGGGGGGATCCTGGGAGGATATTTAGTAATAATGCACCCGATCCTCGCTATGGGCGGCCGTTCAGGCGTTCAACGGTAACTACTACTACTACACTACGGGGCTTGGGGCTGCATCCGGTTGTGGGGGTGACGTCTGCCAGTGTGTCCGATACGGCATGGATGCCCAAAGCCAAGAAAGGGCAGGCAATTTTGTTTTCCTTTTGTAAATCTTCCTCAGTTGGACTGACTGTGGTTGAGGCTACATGTGTCTTTGGTCGCCCCTTGAGGTGATGCGCTCTCATTACTGGATACTTCTCCTGATGTTGAGGATCGACGTCATAGTAGATTGGTGGCTTACCTAGCCTGTGCCTGTGCCTGTGCTGGGGTCGAGTTTCTTAAGTATCTGAATCTACGGTCTACATATGCTTAGGTATTCACAGTAGGAAAGCACATTTGGCTACACGATATTGTAAGAACAACTCCTCGTTCCCTCCGAAGGATGCATCTTTAATTGGTTAAAAGCGAACCTGAAAGCAACACTACGGGATCATAGTTGTAGGAATCATGGCTGTTGCCACGCATAAGTTTGACTACAACTACACACATTCGCGTCCACCGTATGGCACGGCAACCCCGCCGTCTCCCACATATACCACGGCCACACGTGACGGTGATCACCGTTTTCCCCAACCGTTTCTATCCGTTCGCTAATGAGCACTGGCAGCGGACGCAACCTTGAAGTTGCCAGCTCACCCACCGTGGTTCACCCCGAAGAAAACATCACTAATTAACTTCCAACGGAGTCCGTTACTTTGCTACGCCTCGACTTGGACTTGCAATTCTGTATCTCCTGGCTCGGTCCGTAGAACCTGAACACCACCCACTGCCAACTATCCTGCAGGCCCCGGCTTCTACCGGCGCTCGTTCCCTCAAAGCATGTTCTCATAGCTCCAGCTACATATATATACCTTGGGCCAAACGACGTCGTCTTCCACCATCCCAGACTCCCCTTCGGCAGTACCCAAATCGCCATGTCCTTCACCAACGCGCCGGTCACCCGCTTCCTCGTCCTCGGCCTTGTCGCAGGCTCGATAGTCGCCAGCCTCCTCGACATCAAGCACTACTTCTACATCATCATCGACACCCATATATGGCGCTACCGTCAGTTTTGGAGGCTTCTTGCCTATCAACTCTGCTACACAAATTCGACCGAGGTGCTGTTTGCCGCAATGTCCCTGTATAACCTCCGCATCGTTGAGAGGATGTGGGGGCCAAGGAAATACGCTGTACGTGATTGACCGGTCTGGACGGTGGACAAGCTCTCCTTCTCAGCTGCGCTCACGAGCTAACATGCACCGTGCTTAGTCCTTCATTCTCGTTGCCTTCATCTTGACAGCAATCATCCCACCGATCATCATGATCGTCTTACGCCCGTTGACAGCGGGCATCTTTAATTACATGCCCGCCGGTCCGACCCCCATTGTCTTCGCCGTCCTCGCTCAGTACCACGCCGTTGTTCCTCACATGTACAAGTATCGCATCGCAACCTCGCCCGCGCCACCCACCAGCACTCCATTCTCTGGCATCACTTTTTCCGACAAATCCTACAAGTACGCCATCGCCGTGCACCTCGCTCTGCTGCAGTGGCCTGGATCACTGATTGGCGCCGTCGTGGGATGGGCCGTCGGCCAGTCCTGGAGGGAAGGCCTCGTGCCGTTGCAAGTTGTCAGATGGAGGCTGCCGAGCTGGATGGTCGGGGCCAAGCCACAGAGGAGGAGCGCCGAGTTCGAAAATATGAGGCGAAGACTGGAAGGAGAGGGAACGGCGGCGCAGGGTGTTGCATCTGGGGTGGAAGCTGCAGGAGAGGGACAGGCAGAGAGACGGAGGACGATGGGACAGCAGATCGTGGATCAATTTCGTGAAGCACTCTAAGAATAGAAGAACGATGGGAGTCACGCCTAATATAACTTGAGACTTAGATCGATGACTGGAATCTGCATAGGATGGGTTGCAAATCGCTCGGCTGGAATAGATCTGACCAGATCTCTCCCGTCCTGCAAACACCGCCGATGAGAGTCCCTGGATCCTTGAGATATTTTAGGGCATGGTATCTCTGCTGTCATCACCTCACATTATCGCTATCCCGTCGACGGCACAGGTAGTATGTAATTCTGGTGCCCAACATCAACCACGAGTGCGGCTTACATCCATGCATAGCCATGTGTTCATGTATGTGCCCTGAAAATAGCCTTGTGCAGGTTGTCGGAGGAGGGGGGTGTCGTGTGTGGTCAGCATACCGTGCCACTCGGTTCCGAGACAAGATGCAACCAAAAATAAAGCCAAGATCTGCCAGTAAACCCATCCGTAGTGTTATGAGATTTGCAGCAAGACGGTTGAAGAGGAACAAAAGTCGATTGCCCTGTTTGATGATGACCGGACATTCACGTTGTAAGGAGCAATATTTTTTACCTTTTACGCTAGAAAGAGTGACAGAGAAGCCCAGCCGAAGAGCTTTGACAAAAATTAAGATGAAAAGTCAAAGTTACGTTCGGGATATGAGACCGCCATGACATTCAGACCAACCAGTGAGATAGTTTTCGATAGTTTCGTGTCTCCTTGAGTCTTGTGTCTTGCTTTTTCGTTCCTCTCTTTTCACTCATGGTCTTGACGGGCACCTGGATTACCTACGCGATTAGTGCCTTTCTTTTTTAGCGTCCGTCACCCTACGTGTCAGCACCACCTTGTTCGTACTAGTGGGTGGCAGGCGTTCCTTGGAGGGGGGGACCATGCGGTCTGACCTCCCTAGCTGTAGGTGCTGCAGGGGGGGAGGGGGGCCACGAGTGGGGTTTACTGAGCGGACGGGTATCTCTGAACCCCTGAATAGTACCCGTTGTCATCCCGATAGGTCCTGAGTCGTGGCACAGCTCGCTGTTACTACGCCTGGACGGCCTGGCTGTTGGATGAGTGAGTTGCGCAGTAATACTGTTACACTGCCCACTGGAACTCGCTGGAGAATAGTCGCTGTACGCCACACAAATCCCGACCTCCTTTTCGCATGCCCACACCACAACCACCAGTGCACCACCCATTATGACAGGCTCAGCCCAGATGAAGTGAGGTGAGGTGAGGTGTCAACCCCCGCCAGCCTCCTCAGCTTCGCCGGAGACATGTATCCAGCTCCATCCCAGCCCGTCTCGAGCATCTCATCTTTAAGCACCTCGTGTCTCGCTCAACCGCAACACGCATCCATCGTCGTTCTCATCCTCTTCTCTCATCAATCAACACAACCCACCACGATGCCCACAGCGATGCCATTGGTTTCCATCGACTAATAGATCAAACTTTCGTCACGTCGCCCTTGCTTTGCTCTACTCGTCAAAGACCAGGCTTCATACCTAAGTACCTACACTACCACACACCAAAAGCCCACCACCAGCAACACCAGCACCCCCTATCCTCTTTAAGTCTGCGAGATCGACGCGCCAGATTACAATCGGATCCATATTTTCCACCCAAGCACGGTCCCCACGCCCAGCCGCTCACACACGCCCGTCTCTGCCACATGGGATTCCGTGCCTGGCAAGCTGTTTAATTCTTTTCTCCTCTTGGCCATCTGCATTTGTTGTCAGAGCTCGACTTCTTTTACTCTTTTTCCATTTTCCTCCTTGGTTCTTTCCTTTGTGCTCAGGCTGTCCCCGGGAAGAACATTACTAAAGCAAACGGTGATGAGCTTATGACCTAGTCGCTCGAGCCACCTGGACGACTGTAACCGCAACCGACTCGACCCGCATAGATGGCGGCCATGTTGGGATACTCCAACCCTCACGATTCCATGAGCCAGTATGGCGACAGAGGATCTCCCCCCAGTGGTTATGGCAAGGCAGCCATGGAAGGCTACCGCAAGGATATTCTCAATAGCTTCGAGAAGGATTCTCCAAGGCTCAACCCCGTACGTGGCACATTGAATCTCCTTTCCGCCTTTGGCGAACTCAAGTCCTAATGCGATCATGCATAGTTGAATCCCGAACGCCCTGAAAGCTCAGCTCTTGTCGACCTCAAAGATCCCATCCAAGTCCACCTTCTCACCGAATCCGCCCTCGCAGACAGCAGAAGATATACCATTCTCTCACAAGAAGAGGTTGACGACCTCAAGAAGCAATGCCAGTACATCAGCCAGCGAATAGACTCTGTCCGCCAGAACCTCGCCATCCAATCCAAATACCGCGATGCCGCCATCTCCATGGCCAGACTCTACAACTCAAGCCGCTCCGGGAGCCCTGGCAAGCGCCGCAGTATGCGCAGCAATCGCTCCAGCGGTGCCGAGCAGCAGGTCCGTGAGGCGGAGCTTGAGCGAGATGCTTGTGAGCGCAAGTGCGAGGAGCTGGCGACCGAGCTGTTCGGGTTGGAGAAGCGCATTATGGAACCACGGAGAAGACTGCTAGAGCACACCGCTGGTATTCTTCAGTTGACACACAAGGCATCGCCACGCAAAGGTGATGCGCAGCAGCAATCAGCTCAGATCATCAACGGCATGCCAGGGAGCCCCGAGAGCTTGTACACAAGCAGGGAAGTAGATCAAGACAGTTTTGAGTCCTACTTTGAGCAATCAGGCTTTCGGCAACTTGACAAGGGGAGACCTGGAGATGTGAGTCCCCTCGAGATCCCTGTCAAGTCGCCGATTCGGGAGCAGCATAATCAGCTGCGAGAAGAGGCCGAACGGGCTCGCGGGGAGAAGGATAATCTTCTCGCGTCTTTGGCCGATATGGAGCGCAAGTTCGAGAGTCTCAACATGGTTGTGCGGGAGACCATTATCCGGTTCAACCCTGAGGTGAATGGGGACTACGAGGAACCACCTTACATCACGCCAGGGCAGGAGCTTCGGCCGGGAGATATGCTACGGCACCACATGGACTACCTTCAAAGCGGCTTGGTTGCCATTCAGGCGGAACAAGAAGCAGCAGTACAGCCACAAGGAGGACACGACCCAGCCACGCAAGCGGTACTCACGGATCTATGGGAGACGATTCAGAAAGGTCTGGCCAGTATCCGGGAACGACGAGAGGAGCGTCGAAGAGCACGAACAGACAAAGGTCTCGGCGACGACGAGGACATGTCAGAAGATGAAGGGTTCGATACTGATGAGGCGTTCACCCTCAGTGGATTCGACACCAGGATACGCTGGCTTCACCGCCAGGCAATCACGCTCAAGGACCAGAAATCCGTCCTCAAACGCCAGATCAAGCAGCAGCGCGAGCTTAATAATAAGTCTGATGCCGAGAAGGACGAAGAGCTGGCGCGCAAGCAGCAGGAGCTCGAGGACAGCAGAGTCCTCGTTCACCGCGCAGAAAAGGACGCCACCGACGCACAGAGGATGCTCTCTGAGGCCCTCGAAGATCTTGAGCAGGCCCGAGCAGCCGCGACCGAGGGCAGGGAGGCTCGGACCCGTGCTGCTGACGCTGATGCGATGGAAGCTGAGCTGAAACAGGCACTGAGAGACCTCAAAGCTGCCAAGGCCGGAGAGCAGAGACTGACGGCTCTGGACGCGGATATCGCCGCTTTGAGAGACCAGCTTGAGCAAGCCACGATGGAGCAGCAAGCAGCCGCAGTGACAGCCCAAGACCTGCAAGCCCAACTTGAAAACAAGACACTCGCCCTCAAAGCTAAGGAAGATGAGGCGGACCAAATGGGCATGACCATCGCCGAGCTCAAGACTGAAGTCACCCTCGCCCGCGCAGAACTCGACGGTGCCTATGGAACGCGCGCTGAGCGCGCCGCGGACGCAGCGGCCAAACAATCCAGCGAGGAACTGAGCACACTCCGCTCTCAAGTCGCAACCCTCAAGCACGAGCTCTCTGAGACGGTCAAGGAGCTCGAGGAAATCACAAAGGAGACCATTGGTTCAGAGCGGGAGAAGGGCGAGCTAGAGGGCAGGCTGGACGATGCGCTCCACGAGAGAGAGATCGCCGAGGGCGAGGTCAAGATGCTCCGGGAGAGAATGGAGCAGGAAGCGCAGAAGATGAGAGAGACTGTAAGCAAGCTCCAGGAGGAGCTTGATGGCGAGAGGTTGAAGGCTGGCGGTACCGGAGCCAGAGCTGGTGGTGCGGGCGCGAGCATGTTGAGTGAACAGTTCAGGGCAACGATGAGGGAAGAGAGGAAGAAGTTCCAGGAGGACATTCGGGTGAGTTTCCCTTTTTTTCTTTCTCCCATCCTTTCACACAACTCGGCCGGAACATTGTCGCAATGATGAATAGCATAGCTGACCTATTGAAACAGGAGGAGAGAGCAAAGAATCGTCGTTTGGAGGAAGAACTTGCGAAGCTCAAACGAGCAGCCGGACCCGGCCGAAGCCCCCTAAGTCCACGGACATGAGGGGTAACAGCGTTTGCCATCACGTTGTATTTTGCGCATTTATCCTTGAGATACCCCCTCCATTATTCTCTTCTTTCTCCTCTTCTCTCCTATGGTTCTGGAGGGGCCAAATATATCCTCCTCCTCCTTTGAACCTCTTTCTTCTTCCTCTGCGTCGTATATCATGAAGTAGACGCCCTTCCTACTTCTTCGTTTTCTTCCTTCTACTTTTCTTTCTCGAAAAATAGGCTTCTTCTCCCAACAAGGTCACACTCACCTATTTGTTGGTCTTTTGTCTGGTTCCACCTTTGTATCAAAAGCTTTTTCTGGGACATTGTCATTTTCGAGTCGATTCTTTTTCTTTTTTCGTTTCTTCTTTTTCTTCTAACTTTTTGTTCACTCTGTGTTCTCTATCTCCCATCCAGTTCCACTGGGAGAGGCCATCGGTTCTTATCATCCCCCCCACCCCCCCCCCCCCCCCCCCTTTTCTTTTTTTTTTCTTAAATAGACATCGAGGGTGCATATTGTCAAGGATGAACCACGAGAAGAAAGGAAATGTCTTGATGGAATTAATCATCATCTTCACGAATTCGGTCTCTGCAGACCTAGAAAACAATTATTCAAAAGGAGGCGGGGCGACAACAGCAGCGCCACACAAGGTAAACGGGGAAAGGAGTCAAATGGGCATTATCATCTATCATAAAGGCATGAGCATGTTTCGGGTTTGCTCTTTTTTTTAGGGTGTTGATTTGTGTTTTTTGTCTTCTCGTCCTAGTAACGCAATGATAAAAATGAATTGCCTTGATTTCAAGCTGATTCGATACGTGCGCGTCCTACTCCCCCTTCCATGGCTCTCTTGCGATGTGATCATGACTCTTGGTGGCTTTCAAGGTTCGAGGGACTAGTTGAGGAGGGTCTGGGGATTTACTTTTGATTAAACCTTACACTCATTGCAGGTCTGAAGTCTAGCCTCAAGCAATTCTCCCTCATCAAGAACGGACAACCAGCATGTACAGTGGTGTAAGTTTGCTCATGCCATATATTCAGTAGTAGCAATTCTAACGCGGTTCGCTTGTCTATGATAGTAACGCCAAATGGGCTTGAATCGCCTCATAGCTAAGGACAACGCCTGTTCTTCATCCTCAATTATTGACGAACTCTTCCTCTCCTCGAACACTACCTAGTATTGCTCCCAATCTTTCTGAAATGCAAATTTGACGCCGGGGCCACTACAGAGCGTATGCCGCAGCAAGACCTCTCAACGGCCATTAGAACGCCAGCTTGCCATCACATGATAATCAATTGGATAAGATAACTGTGGGGTCAGCCGCCCCTGGAGTAAGATAAACGCCCTGTATAGTGATGTGTCGTACAAAACCCTGACGAAGGGGTATGCCCAGATGCAAACGCCATAAATGTTTGTGTCCTCACACGTATGCAGATAGTTCGATGAGAATGTCCACCGTATAACTCAAAAGAGACTTCAACTCGCTCAGCTACGTCCCGCCCAGTAGCGGCGCCGAGAGCTCGCACCTATTCAGACATGGGAGTGTCAAGGTACACGGATTCGGCCCAAACTCGCCAATGGACGATGCCAACATGTGCCAGCTTGGTGGCGATGTCCTCGACACCACTGTCTCCAGCAGCCTCGTGAAGGTCGGCATGCAGTTCACCAGTGGCAGTGGCAAATAGCGCACTTCCTGAGAGGATTCGGTACCGGCGGACTCGGTCTCGCAGAGCATCCATCAGACGCTCGAGCATCTGCTGCTGCAAATCCTGAAAGTCTTCACCATCCATCTGAAGGAGCTTATTTACAATCGCGTTCTCTACTTCAGGAAGAAGTCTTAGGGGTAAGTTGGTCACACGGAACACCTCGAGAGCCATGGCTGGGCCGACTGCTCTCCAGCGATCCATCTGGTGCGAATTCGGAGGTGCTGATTGCAAGATGTCGATGAGGGTTCGGTGAAGCTTCCGACGCTTCGTGCTCAAGTCGGGTTGTGATGGTTGCAGATATGAGGGCACAGCAGATGGCTGCGGAATAACGAGTGAGGAACGTGGCGACGAGTGGGCTGATCTCGCAGAGAAAGCCTGACTGCTCGGACGGGAGCCGGCTGTTGGGCGGTAGCCAGCAAGAGGACAGTCGGTGGTTGGCTCTCCATCTTGAGATCCAGGGCGACTGTTCACAGGAGAACCTCCGAAAATGTGGCACACGCCCTCCAGTCGCTCGTATTGACGTAGGCACCCTTCGAGGAAGACTGCATCGTACATGTCGTTTCTCAGCCTCGCAATCCGTTCATCGTCAAATTGGAAAGTAGCTGGTATAGGCTCCGTGGAGCCCTGGGGGAGCAAATGGCGGGCCAATGTTTCGAAGAACACGCCGGTATCCCCAAAGTCCTGCGCAGGGCGGAGAGATTCGTCGGTATGGCGTTGTAACGCACTTTGATACCAGTGCTTGAAGGCACCAACTTGCATCTTACCGGCAGCGATTCTCCGGTAAAAGAACTTCTGCTCGAAGTGAACTGTGTCTTCAATGAGAGCGGGGCGCAAGCAGCGGATTTGGTGGTTTGCCACATCAAGCTTCATGGCTTCCAGGACAGTCAAGAGGTTCTTCATGCCATTGACCAGCTCCTTCAGGTCGTTGTTGGCGTTGCCATTGCTAAGTTGGAAATAAACCGTATCCACCCAGTCATCGCGCATGGGGGCGCAGTGCAATTTGAGGACGCCTCGTAGCCATGAGGCGAGCTTCTCAAGATCGGCTACACCCCTATAGAACTGCTGCATGAAGAGTTCCACGTTCAGACCCTCATCCAGAACAGCGCGATCGCGGGAAGGAACCAGCGTTTGGATAATTTCTTTCGCCGCTGTGAGCAAGCGAGGAAGAGTCCAATCCCCACTCGTGCCATACTCAAGGTCGAACTTTTTGCGGTCCGTGAGAAACATGGTAAGATCATTGCGGAGAGTGATCCAGAAGTTATTGGCCTTGTCTTGCTTCTTCTTGCCCTTCTCCCCATCCATGTTAGGGCGAAAATGTAAATCTGGGTCAAAATTAATGTCGTGGCGAAGCTTCGGATTGTGGACGATCTTCATCACATCCAGTTCGCTCAATGTGGCTTTGGTTACTGGGGGTTCAGGATTTTTGACAGGGTCCGCGCGTTCGACAGCTGACGAAGTCGTCGATGACATGCTTGATGATTGCCTGGAAAGGGATGGAGCGTCGGGGTTCATAGATGGACTGGCCGTTCTTGAAGGTGCCTCGAGGCATTGCCGCGGTAGTCTGCCGGTGGTTTCGAGCTTCTTCTCGTCTGTGGTATTTGAGGGGCGTGAAACGTCCTGCTCTTGTCTGGCCTCCCCCTCATTGCTGGTGGAAGGGTGTGAGCGCTCCATGGAGCCTCCCATGCCTCGATCAGGGCCCATGATGCGGCAATGTATAAAAGGTGTACCGATTTCCTCCCACAGAGCCCGTCGTCAAGGAGTTGGTAAGCGTCAGTCCCCGGTGTGCGTGGTGCTCGTTCACAACTAAAGTGACTTGGTCAAGGATGGCAGACGGATTTGGTGACTGAGGGTGAAGTCGAGATCTAAGGCTGAGGGTTGGGTCAGAGAGTGGTATAAAAGATGGGGGAGCACAAGCGTTTTGCCCAATGCGTTCAGCGCCTTTGCCCCTAGCGAACCCAAAGCGGCAGCGACTCGTGGCGACAGGTGGGCACGATTATAGTCAATCGCCATGCGCCTAGGCAGCGAAGCCAAATGGGGTGGCCGAGAGCAAGGGCGGAACAAGAGTGGGCAACATGCGGTGAAGGCTGATCGCTGGTGCCCGACGTTGCAGGAATGTACTGGCGCGGTCGAGGCCCACGCGATGTTGCCAACAACCTATGGCACAGGAACAAAACACAATCGGGGAATCGAGGAGAACATACCCAAACGGAGGCAAGATGACGAAAGAATCACACCAGAAAAGAAAATGGCGATGGAAACAAGATTTGAGAGTCGGGCTAAAGGAGACTCTGTTCGAAGCCGTTTCAAAAAATATTCGAACGGGAAGATCGGAGGATGTTTTGCGACGGACGGCTGACGTGGTTGGCAAGCCGAGAGAGATCCGTTGGCTGACTGCCGGAGACAACGGAGGACAGAAAGTCGATTTGCGAGATTCAGCGACAGAGGCTGGTATTTTCAATGAATGCGTAACCACAACCGTACCAGGAGCACTTCCAAGGTCTACGAGGCGGTGTGTTAGTTGTCGCAAGGACCCCTTTTCGCCTTCAGGCAGTTTGGCAGAGGATTTCTGGGGCACACGATGAAACGCACATATGTAGGAGTTGTCAGGGCAGGCTGGAGCTGCCGGCGGTGGACGCCTGTAGACAAGTGGTGAAGAAGTTGGCAAAGGAAGGTAGCGCTGAATGGTCGTGTCGGAAGTCGCAATGTGGCGGAGAGATTAGAATGGACAGGTTCGAGCAACAAGAGCACAGTCGAGGTTGCCAGATTTCGAGGTCGATTGCGAAGGTGTAAGGCGATACCGGACCAAGGACCAGAAGTGTTCGGCGTCGTGGTGGGATACGCCGCTGGGGAGTTGCTGCGCCGAATCTGTGGTTGGCGAAGTATTCCGGGGCGTGACCAGATTCGAGAGGCAGGTATGCGTGTGAGGATGGAAAGGCGAAGGAGGTCAAGAAGAGTAAGAGAGAGAGAGAACAGCAAAAGAAAGAAATTAGAGTCAAGACTCCAAGGGAAAGGGAAGAAGTAATAGAAGAAAGGGAAAAGGGAAAGGGAGGCAGGCGGTGGTGCAGTGACCACGCGCGCGATTGACAAGAGACACAGTAAGAGACAGGCACGGACAAACGAGAGTCAGGGTCAGGTCAGGCCAGGCCAGAGGGAGGCCAAAGAGACGATAGAAGGGGACAGGGCTAGCAGCAGGGAGTGTGGTCAGGGAAGCCCAGGCGACAGGCTACCAATCTACCGGACTACTACAGGTGATGGAGGGTCGTGACAAGGAGGGTTGAATTGGATGGATGGATGGATGGATGGATGGATGGATGGATGTGGATGTGGATTGAGATGGACGGGGGCAGGGAGTGAAGGACAAAAAGTCAGGCAAGGCAGGTAGGCACAGTACAGTGGATAGACGGGCCAACCGGAGGAGTCCACATCATACTTATACATACATATGTAGTATATGGGGAGAGTGAGTCCTCGAGAACGTACCACCCGAACATTTGGAAGATGGGGACATGTCTGATCTATGTAATTGATTGACTGACAGAAGTGACGGAGTGACAGGCAAGAGGAGTGTGATGGAACGAAGGAAGGAAGGAACAAGACCGCACTAGGCTCGGGGCACAAATTGGACCCTAAACGGCTCTAAACATGCACACGACTGACTGATGAGCGGATGGGTGCCAGTGGTAGGTACTGTTGAGAGGTACCGATAGTAGTTGTGGTACAGTATTACAGGGCAAGTTGTGTCCATTCATTCATTCTGGTCATCATCCGCCCAACCAAAGCCTAGAGAAGGAGCAAGCGCATACGGGGGCAAAGTACTTGTAGGAGCCAAGCAAGGGCCAGCCACCACTGACTCTGCGTTGCGGACTCGTATCGTGGGAAAGTCTGCCTGACTTGGGGATGTGGATGTAGAGGAAGAAGGCATGACCGACGCAACGAATTCACCAACCTCATGCCCTGTATGTGTGAAGGAAGACTACTAATACTGTAAAGGAAAGTACGGCGGCATGTGCTGCATGTCGTAGTTACAGCACCTAACTACCGTAGTAGTATAGTAGCAAGTACTGAGGCATACTATTGTGATGTCTGTGCAACTGGCTGTGCACCAGGAAGCCCTGTTTCGGAAGCAGGAACATGAGTAATACAGCCACCCACTTCTCGCTCTACTCATTCATGCTCGTTGACCGTGCTTTTTTCTGCTGGCTGCATCACTCGCTAAATCATCACTATTCTGCATGAATGCATGCACCTGCAGTAGATTGTTGCACAGAACGGAGGATACATGTCACAAGAATGAGCGATGCTGTTCTGAAAGAAATTCCAACCACACAGACACACGCGTTACTCGTGCCTTGGCTGGGCCTGAGTGCATGGCAATCCATGCACACCACGTATGCTTCTTAAACAACGCCGCAATCCCACGGACATGTCAGCCTTGGGTCAGGTAGGATCAAGACAGCACAAGCCAAGCCTAGGGCAGGAAGTAGAGGCAGGGAGCATATTCCAGCTGCCGTTCCAGCATCACAACAGCACAGCTGACTGGCGGGCCGTGATAATACACAAACACCCAATACTCATGCAAGACACACACAGAAACACATTACATCCAACTCACACAAATAGTGCAGCACCACACCAAGTGGCTGACACCCACCAGCTTACCACTTTTGATCATGAGCCAGCTTACACCGTTGAGGTATGGCCGTGATTCTCACTGCGTTCCCGGCTCTGCCACTCATCATCGCAGCGCCCATCAGTCAGAGCTACTTGCACGAAGAGTTAGCCGCAATCGACGCTCAGGAACAATGCTTCTCGTGTCATCGCAACTCCATATGAACTCAAAAGCAAGGGCAAACCATGTTCAGCCAGGACGACTCAAACGTGGGGTCCTCCCTGCCACGACGGGAGCCACTCAGAGGCCGTGGCGCACGCCTCAATTGGCAATCTGCCAGTTACAACGTACCCAAGCGGTGAGAGGGTGGATGGTGAGCAGATCTGGGAGCATCCGAATGGGGGATATTGGTGCATTTCTATCGTATGCAATGTGGCGTCAGCCGTCTCTTTCCAGAGGTCCTCAACTCACTGTTCACTATGAGTGTTCAATGTTGACGCTCACAGTGGACCTTCTAGTGACTCTCAGTGGACCCTCCCCCCCTCCCCTGTTCCCCCGGAAAGGTCATCATCCCCTGAGGTCTGAGTCGGTGTTCCAGGAGGCCCTGTGATGGAGGTGGGGTCTCACTGGAAAAGAGGCCATGGCCCCCAAAAGCTCAGTGCTCCAGCTGGCTAAATTGGTTGGTGGACTGTGGCTTCAGGTACTTGTCCTCCTCGAACGTCCCTCCTTCTTCCTTTGTAAGCATCACCAATGCCGGCGCCTGAACCGGCGGACGGCGGGCCCCTTCACTCATGTGGTATCAGGATGAGTGTGCTGGATGCCGCGGAAAGGTTCCATACCCATCAGCTGGAAGGTGATGGCACACCATACCAGCCACGCTCAAGCCATCGCATCACGCGGCACGCAAATGTAGCGCAGCAGTAGAGGCATTCTTCATCAGCAAGGGAGGAGAGGAATAACAAACAGCTGCCCATACCCAACCGACGAGATGTGATAGATTCAGACTCCGGAGTCTCCATCGTGATCGAAGAGCCTCTCTAAAAGGGGGCGCATCTATTTACTACTACAAGTACTACGACGCTGGCCACCACTTTGTGCTCCACAAAACTGTCTCGGCCCAGTGTCTTGGAGCTCAGGGGGGCAAAGTCCAGAGTTACATCTGCATCACCATCATCATTGTCATGGCCAAAAAATTCAGCTTGATCGGATTGATCACAACCTGATGTACAGAGGGTCATTGTTTGCTCCCGGAAGATCAGTGTGACAGCACCGTTTGGAGGTGCGCAGGATCTGCCATCATTCGTATCTACTTACCGTGACGATCGTGACGAGCAGTGTCTTGCGATTCAGTGCGCTCACACTGGCCCATTCACGAGCGCCAAACTCACTAGCCCTCTTCTGCCTCCTTCAGCTTTCTTCTCGTGACTGACTCCCTCTCCCTTTCCCCTTTCCCTTTTCCGGCTTTCGGTAAAGTGACAGGGCGGACAAGGCGGCACCACCGGTAGCAACCGTTTGGCCACGGTGGGCAGACGACGAAAGTATTATTGACACCATCAGCTGGGTTAGTCGTTTCCTCTCCGAACGGCATCGGCGAAGACGGCGTCGGCGTTCTCTTCTTGCTCCAGTCGCCTCGGCGGCATGGTCGCTTGCGACTCCGATTTGTCCGCGACCCGGAACCACTCACAAGCCAGTGTTGCTGAACTCGCAACCCGGTTTGTTGGTCCTCTTGCGTCCGTTTCCTTGGCGTTTGTATTGACCTCGGGAAACTCCAAGCCACTTCTCTCGGGTCTTTTTTTTTGGCTATGGTCCAGCTTGTCACAGTCACAGGATGATGATGTAGTGGCTGTCAAGGTGAGCTGAACTCAGGGGCAAGGTTACAAGACAAAGGGCACTGACACGAGAAGGCCCATGCGTATTTGGCATCTCGTGTATGTACGTACATATGGCCACTGTGGCCTCCACCATGGATCCGTACGAAGACTGACCACATTCACGGTGTATCCACGATACCTCCCCCAGTATGCTAATGATGTAGGGAGGTGCCTCGAAACCCGCTGGAATGGATCCTTGAATCGGATGCCGGCCTGGCTGGTTTTTACAGGAGCTCAATAGCGGCAGCTAGACCTTTAAGGCGTTCCTCAACCTCCCGGCTACTGCAGGTTCGCTATCCCGAGAGGGAGAGAACGATGAGGCATGCAAAGCAACTGTTAGAACGCAAGGCGACAATAGCCTATCCCTGTTCCTAGCACAGCGACCCGCCTTGCATTGCGCAATGAATATCAGCATTTCCACCACCGCGTCTCTCTGGGAGACGGATCCCATTATCGTAATTAAATACTTGCATATACATATGTATAATTACGAACACGCGTCTACAAAGTCATGCAGGCCAGCCCTGATCTTGCATGCATGTGATCATCTCGTGGCCCGCCCAAGAGCCACCACTCGAGGTCGATGGATTGGTTGTGTTCTTTGTTTCAATAGTATGGTACGGAGAGGCCATCGTTTATTACCCAGGAATATACGGACATAAAAGTGCATGCGCGGACAAGCGGCATGGCTCCCGCGCCGTGTTCCATGCACTAATTACGATGTATGCCGAAATTATGTCGTGAAACAGAGGAGGGACAAGGTCACAATTGCGAACACTCATCATCACACTCTCGCACACGGCAATGGCCAAAGACAAGGCAGGCTCTATTAGACACACACACACACACCTGCAGCCCAGCGCGGCTGGGATAACGTGGCGCATAGAGCCAACGGGGGGTCTTGCGACAGCATTTGCAAGATTGTAAGGTGACTGAGTGCCTATGGGTAACTACTACTACTCGTGGTACACGCACGGCATTATCCCAGATGGAAATGCGCTGGCAGTGAAAATGCATTGTCTGCATTCACGTCCTCGCCAGCCGTGATGATCCAAATTTGTTGGCAGCGGAGGTGTGTGGGGGGAGAGGAGGGGGCGCGGCGATATATTGCACAGCAGGACGGACATGTGCTGGAGGATTAAGCATGGCATTGTTTTTCTTCTTCTCCTTCTTCTTTTTCTTCCTTTAGAAAATACAGCAAAAGATGGAGAAGAAATATAGAGTCGGAATGAGTAGTTTTGCGGCCTTTTTTCTTCTTCTTTTTTTTCCTTTGCTCCTCCTGATTCTCGCATTCCTGAACGGATCAGGGTCGAGAGCCGAGCAGCATTGTTCACCCATGTGTCACTACAGGCATGTTCCTTGCCAGTACGTACCGCACTCTCTTAACACAGATGGATTTGGAATTTCGAGATGTCACGCACCAAGCCTTCCAGGCCTGGTTTTTTTTTTCCCCTTTGTTTCCTTGGAACGGGTCGCTTATACTACTACGTATATGCACATCAGAACAACCATAACAACAGCTCTTAATGTACATGATTGGTAATTTGATTAGGAAATGCAAATACAAAAGACAGACCCCATCATGCAGAGAGGAAATGGAAGATAGAGAGGAGGACGTGGGGAGCCTGACAAACCCTCGACTCAGCACGACGAGGCTGGTTCTGGCCCTCTCCAAGAACCCACGTTTGTGTATGTGAGTGAGCTGTTTGTAAGTATGGGCTGGTGACGGTGGGGGGGGATAAGATTTTCCAGAAGGTGGCTCTCGTCAGCCTCGTTGGCTCGCGTGACCATCTTTCTCATCAAATCCCCTCCCGAAACTCAGTCGGCCGAGAATATGAGAGACGAGAGAAGCCAAGGCGTCGTCTGATTCGACGGAAGTTGGCCGGAGCCAGGTCCGATGATGGAGCCCGGTGAGGTTGCCTGAAGTTTGAAGCCACCCAGATACGGAGTAGCGAAAAGAAGAAACATTGAGTCTATCGATTCTAAAAGGGCCAGAATGACGCCTCATTCAGCGCACTTGAGATCCTCCTCAAGCCACACTGTGGGGGCTCACGATACCCTGAAATGGAGAGGCGAGAGAGAGTGAGAGAGAGAGGGTTAAAAAGATCCCACGTGCAAACACTTGACTTGGTCAGAATGAGGCAAGGGTTCTGCTCCATCGGGAAAGGGAACAGGGTCGAGACTGCGGAGGGGATGGGGAGGAGAGGTGCCCTGTAATGCGGGCTAAAAATGAAGATCAGATCATCAGATTGAGATGAAAAGAAAGAATCCTCCTCCTACTACTAGTACTATCTCCTGTAGAGTGGGTTTGTTCCACAATGATGAAGAGAGAGTTTAGGTGCGCGCGCAAGTGTGTAAGTTGAGGTGTATCGTGCCACCCAGGTTGCGTTGAGTTTCAGCCTCAAGACGAGAAAAGAAAAAAAAGAGAGATAGAAGGAGAAGAAGAAGGAGAGGCTACACTCTTTTGATCACCGATAATGCGACGCCTCATCTCGGAAGAAGATGCCGTAAAGCGTTCAAACATACGGTGGACAGCCGCTATTCGAAGAAAGAACAACAAATACAACAGTTTCTTCTTCCTTTATCTTCATCTTATTTCTCTCTATCCCTCTCTCTTTCTCTTACACACCCTTTCATGGGGACTGATATATATCGGGGGCCGGCCCGCGGGTAGAAAGTGCAGATTTGTAACTGATATTGGTCTACTGATGGCGACAACGCACCAGAGAAGGGAAGGGGGGGGGGGGGGGGGGGGGAACAGCCTTACCTAAGGGGATCAACGGGTATGAACTTACTGTCGTAACGCAATGATTTTCTGACTTTTGATAGTATGAAATAGACATTTCGCTACGAACTAAAAATTAATATGATATTCGAGCCCAAGGGGGGCCTTACAGCCATTGAATCATTGGTTTCGTTTGTCTGTGGCACATTTAGTTATGTCCCGTCGAGAAAACGCCGCAGGCGCGATGTGACATATCGTTGCCTGTCTTGGTAGAGTCGTTCTGTATTGCCTTAGTCCAAGTATCTATTACTCCGTCCGTAGTACGTAGTAGTAAGACTAATAGTTGTGAACAAAGTTCGTTCATAGCCTGCGGGCGTGCATTGGCTAGTAGCAAACTCCTTCCAAAGGCGATTAGATCTGTCTGCCCAAGTAGTTCCCATACACCTATCCGAGTCAAGAAGAGGTGATTTATAAAGCCGACCCCTCACTCACTCACTCAGCCTGGCCTAGTCGTCGAATCATGGGTTAAAATGCTTCTTCGACAGGTTCTGCTAAGCCGGTTTATGGGGCATAACTGGGGAGTCTGTTCATGGCGAGTGTGTGGATACAAAGATCTAGATGGAGAGCGACTACCTACCTATCTACTGATGCATATCAACAAGATTACAAATCGTAGACTGCAACAGCGACTAGATCCACAGGGGCTTGAATTTTTTTAAGTCATTTCCTTTTTTATAAAAAAAAGAAGAAAAAAGAAAAAAAGAAAAAGAAAAAAAGGCACTGGTGATGAAGCTGGAAAGAATGAATTTCTGCTGGATACCTGCTAGGGGCCGCCCACTATTGGTGGCTAGGCGTGGCTTGCAGCAGTGTAGCCCGCCGAGTCAGAGAGGATGGCGTTGTACTGCGCTACGCCCCTGAAGGACAAAACGCTGAAGCTGCAGAACCATGACACTTGACTAGATCACACCAACTCACTTGCTTTGCACATTTGCGTATCGTACGTGGTAGAACTCTAGTTCAGTTGTGTAATGGAGGAAAGCCATGCTTTGGTATGAACTTGCATTGTACATATACATGTAGTATGTATAATATGTAGTATGTAGAGCTCCGTATTCAGGACTAATTAATGCTGGAAATCGAAACGCCCCCGACCCCCAAAGAAAAGAAAAATCCTCCGAGCCGTGAATCTTCTAAACCCGCCCGCCGCCCCAAAGGAGTACAGAATTTATTCATAGGTATTATTAGGACACACACCACTACCCGGATCCCGCTCATCTCCGCGCCAATTGCTGCTCCGCCCAGAGCGTACCGAACCAACGGGTCACCAAGGTCATCCGCGGCCCCACCGAAGCCATCACCTACAATGGCTCCCTGTCTTGTGATTGGCTGTTGTTGCGGCAAGCTGTGGCCTCGGCTGAGCGCTCAGGTTCGCCTCGTGGGAACCAGGGCACGCTAGTCCGGATCCGGGCTCCATTTCCAGAGCTCGCCGTTTACTGTACTGTGCTGCACTGTAAAGAATAACTACTGTACCGACTGCGTTCAATGAAATGTGACGGTGCCCAGAAACGGGTTACCGGACGGGCTGCATGCATCCATACCGTCGTATGTGGTATGTGGTGGTGGTGTTGGTGGTGGTGGTTGTTTTGATTTTTGTTGTTGTCTGGTTGGTTACCTGTTCCTTTGATTTCTTTCTTCGAGGTGGGGGGCGCATCAGTGAGGTTATCCTGCATATTTCAAATCGACGATAAGACAGACAGCCAACAAAGGAGTCTGCTCTCGCAATGTGTCCTCCCATCTCGTGAACGTTCGGTGGCGCAGGTATTCAGAATCCAGTCACTCGCTTAAAATATACTTGTACCTACCGATCTGTTGCCATGTAGTACTACGGAGTTACCACCCACCACCGCCAACCTCGTATTGTTCCATCGCCCCCTATCGCTGCCCACGCCACTTTGCAGCCACGTTTGGTTTGCGAGTTCGTCATTGTGCGCGTGAGAGGCTGTGTGCTCTCTTCTTCTTTTGTGTCTCCTCTTCTTCTTCCGAACCGGATCCAGGGATCCAGAACACCTCCCTCCAATCCATCCTTTCCGCCTTCTTGTGGCCCCAAACCCAAAGCGTAAGAGCAAAGGACCAAAAAAAAGTCCCCTTTGACTCCTGCCCACCACCCATACGATTCATGTCTTGGGCTCGCTTCGCTGTGATGGGCTCGCTTTTCGAACCCAAATTCCTCCGATGCCCCGTGTGTGTGTGTGTGTGTGTATCGGCCTTTTTGTCCGTTTTTTCCCTCCTTTCATTATTATTAAGTTTTCTGGAAAGAGAAGGGTGGCGTCCTCCCGCAGTCATCACTGGAATGCGCTGCGGCGTATTGGATGATGAACTTATTACTCCGCAGACAGCACCTCCTTTATTGTTACCTTTGCCTAACTTGCGCCAACTCTTTTCTGGTAGCAAATGGGGTCGTTTTCGTCCTTCTTGTTAATTATCCCCTCTTCCTCTCCCCTTTTTGGTCACTCTTTAACTAGTACAAGTAGGTAAAGAACTCCATTCTCGCGTGATCCGATCCGATCGCCGGACCTGTCCCATACGAACGGGGGGAACGCCACTTCGCTCATATCCTGCTCACTTTTCCCTTTTCATGGTCATGTTGGAGCCCAGTCACGCCATTTCGCTGACGGCCCCCATCTAGGTAGTCGTCGGCGAAGTTCGAAAAAGCTGCCAACGAAAAAAATTCACTTCGTTGTCTTTAGGGTAGCTGATTTAACCAAAACCACCACCCCCTTTTTTTCGCCCCCCAAAACTCAAGCCTCGGAGTTCTTCCGGGGAGCTCGTCCGTCCCTTTGTTTTCAGCTCCAACCTGCAACGTGCATTCGCAAGCAGGGTTCCATAAGAGTAAGGAGTCCTCCGAAGAGCGCCGCCGCCGGCCGCCCCCCCTTGCTTAGAGTTTAGATTGCTGATTCCGCGGCGATGTCGACTTCGCAATGTCAGCCCGCCTCACTTCGCAAGCTTTGATACTCTCAACCTGAAGGCGGTTAATGCACGAGGTTATCTGAGGTAATTTATTACTGATACAACCTCTTCTTGGTAACGTTCGAAGCACACCAGCGGTTGCAGTAATCATCCCTAGAGTTGGTGGGGTTCTGCATCACAGGGCCAAGGCCCATGCAGCCACGGTAATGCAGACAGACTACCGTGGAAATTTGACGCCCCGGCTGCAGTCTGCCGAGATGATAGGGGCCTTGGGGAGGGAGGCAACGTTGATTTCACAGAATCAGGTGAAGACTGTCATTGTTCCCGTACCTGCACAAACAGGAGATACGCAAAAAGCTCCTTCGTCAAAGACCGAGATTCACGGTCCTCATGCACACGGCTGCCGCCCTACGTACTTGTAGTCAGCTCCATGAACCCTCATCTCAAAACCCAAGGCCTAGCTAGGTAATGAGCATGTCCCAGCCGTCTGGGTTGCAACGAGGCTAGACCGGGATGTACCCTGCTCCACGGGCTAGACGGCGAAGGGACCGACGGACATCCAGGGGTCAGGGCAACCTTGGCGCCTATTTTGACAGCCTCACGTCGTTTGGTCGTCATGGAAGGTTTCGCCATCGTCCCATGTGATGTTGTGTAGTAGTAGTGGTTCGTACGGAGTAGCATCATGGGCTATCATACTCGGGGCCGGGGAGAAACCTCAGCAATTCAATCAAGGCCATTCAATCCAGGACGCCGCCACATCTATCGCCGACTGGATGGAGCTCTCCGTCGAGGCGGAGAAGCGATGGCGCGTTCGTTCATACTGCTTGGGTTCGGTTGGTGCCATGGCTTCAATAGTCAATCTTGATAACCCATCTAGCCACCTCCATATCGGCATAAATGGAACCAACCTCCTAGGCATATTAGATATCAGTAGCCAAAATTGACAACGTTACACGGCATGGGCCCCTGAACACATGACTTTGCAGACACACACACACACACGCCCCCTGGTCAGTAGAGACAGAGAGCCTTGTTCTCAGGTACAGTCATGGCCCGGCTCACCAGGAACTCAAAATCCTCGAGGAGTGTAGGGTAATCAGCTAAAGGGTCCTGGTGAGTGCGGTCGCATGTGTGGCTCGGACGATCACCCGTCACTCCATCTTCTCAGCCGCACCTTGGCCGATGCCCCCAGACTTACTTCATGTGGTATGCCGCTCGCTAGCTAACATTGGGTGATCGGCCTCTAATGAATCACTGTTACAATCCCCAGGAAAAGGGTGATGGTCAATGATTGGCTCTGGCTTCTCCTCCCATAACCGTCACTCTCTCTACCTTTGTACGAGTCAGAGAGAGGTGCTAGATAAGCCTACCGGGCATGCATGTTGCTGACTCGAGAGTGAACATTGACCCTTAGAGAAACGACCAAATGGTAAGCATCGATGGGTTTTTGAATTGGGTTCTTTGGTCCAGTTAGCTGGAGAAAGAGAAGGCCATTTGCCGATTCTACCAGTCATCACCGGACGCTCCAGAGGGATCCCAGACACCATCAGATATCTCATTGAACATTACAATATACTTGACTGTAGTTGCACGTTCTCTTCTCGTAGACTGGTCACGCGTGACATAGACGTATCGATAGAAAGGAGAACCCGATACTGGAAGAAGTGTCTCCAATTACCATCTTTCTTGCTTTGATGGCGAGCGGAGAGCTTACCCGCTGAAGCAACATGCCTCAGCCCATGCAATATACAGTCAGTTGCCTTTGCAAACTTGAGACCTTCAACTAGGCATTTCCTTTGCTCATTTCAAAATGACTTCGCCAAACTCCTTGCCAGTAATGAAATGCCATGTCTTTCCTGTTGGATTCCATTAAATCCACGTGCACCAACTGCTGAACGACTGGCCAAACTGGGAAAAAAAAAAGAATTCCGAATACACTGGAGAGAACGCCAGGGCCCGACAGGTTCTGCTTTGGACCTAATATTACTTGATCATAGAAATCAGACGTGGATAACACTGTCTTCAAGTTCGTGGAGACAGCTGAGATTGGCGTGACCAAAAACCCTTCACGTCTGAAGCCAAAGGCTAGTCATCATCGTCTAGTACGATGACAGCCGGCGTCGTTCTGCTTCCTCGTCGACTGGTTTGGGGATTACGAATTGGTATTGTCGGCACGCCGGCTTGGTCTTCATCTTCTGAGTCGTCTGCTTCTATGATAGCTGACCAATCGCCTTGATCATCTATCTTGATCATCTTCGTACGTTCGGCACCATCGGCCAGGAGTTTGTCCTTGACCTCCACGAAGAAATCGTCGATCCTGAGCTGATGCGGACGAGCGTCCCCTCCACATATAGGGCATTTCCAATCATCGACTCTGGACGGCTCCCCTGCTCGCTTTGATGGTTTGGAAGGTCGACTCTGCAGCCAGTTTTCCAGATCAAAACACTCCACATGCTTGCAGAGGATGCTTCTGATTGGCGTCATGCACAATGTCGAGCTGAATGGGTCGGCAACTGAGATGGATAGGTGCTTGTCCTGAATCACGACATCATCGTCGGCGCTGGCTGATCCGATTAAGCGCTGCCGCAGAACTCCTCTTGTCTGCTCGCTGGAAAAATGTGTAGAAGAGATGATATGGCCTCTCAAGGTCACAGCGCTAGATACCGTCACCAACTCGACCATCATGAGATACTTCTGAGTGTCTTGGCGAGGCTTGGGTAGTTCTGGGAGGCTGACGACAATCGAATTATGGCCACTCCTCACCAAGCCAGTGAGCTCTGCCGGCAAGTCCGTTCGGAAATGCTGCTTCCGCCGCAGCTGCATGGGAGAGCCATTGCAAGATATGTAGATATTCTCCGGCCAGTGGCTTGCAGCAACTGATGCTCCGCTCATTTCGAAGTCAGCTGCACTCTCGGGATACTTGCACAGCCGTAATCTCACGCGCCGAGATCCATCCCCATGCTGACATCTTTCCAAGCCATGTCGAGACTGCATACAGACAAGTGACCTCTTGACGTCAGGATCAATATCGAACTCAATCCGTTCAAGGCCAACGCGTGGCATCAAAACTTTTGTCGCTACATATTCCGACACATATTGATAATACCGGGTATTTGTGGGAACTAGCGGCTCACGTATTGGGCTCCTCTGCCTCACCATGTGCATGCCTGGTTCAAGTGAAGTCCAGTTCCATGTATTGTCTGGGTATTCTGTTGGAGGGATGGTTCGAACAGGAACGCCAAAAGAAGGCCCCACACGGGTATTCTGACGCGAAGATGGCGAATGAACTCTACTGAGAAGAGATGCCGAGATGGGTGCTGCGCGAGCACGTGAGTTCTGGACTGCTTGGCTATACCGGCTTCGCAGGGCAGGTAAGCTAGAGGACAGGGTTTCTGGGGCGGAGGAAAGCGGATGAATGGGTTCCATATGGCGACCTTCCCTAGCATGTTGCGATGTCAGAGGATGCGGAAGCGACGCTATACCCGGCAGTATGGTCGGCCCTGATGCGCGGTTTCCATTGGGGAGACCTTGCTGTGCTTGGGCTTGATGGGCGCTTGGAACGAAACGATGATCTGGCTGTCGCTCTGGAATCAATCGTTGCGGTTGCGCACGTGGTGGCCGCTGTGCCGCAGGTACCTGTCGCGATGGTTGTGAGGGGGAGTAGTGTAACAATTGATGAGCCCATGGCTGCCGGTATTGAGGATCCATCAACTGGTGCACACGCTGATTTGCTTGAAATCCCTCTGGATGTAAATTCTGCTGACCAGTCGTTTCGCCCTCCATCTGGGTTCCTATTCGATCTGCGTGCAGTTGACTTGGCTCATGATTATGTGGAGGTGGTGATAACAGCTGTTGCACAGGAGGACTGACGTTGCCTTCTGCTGACGTTTGCCGTTGACCACGTAGCACAGACTCGGTATGCTCCGCATCAGATGGGGTGGCGTGCAACGCCTGTTGTGCGTCCGTCACTTGTGCAGGCTGTTGATAATTTCGAACTATGGCCTTGAAGAGATCGGCTGTCCTGATTCTTGCCTGTGTTCGCATCATATCTGGAATTGTCCCACCTTGAACAAGTTTCTCGAAGGCCCTGTCCTTGTCGAGCTCACGCCAGATCTCTTGCACGGCTCCTGAAGCGCTGAGGGCTCCAAGGACATAGCTAGTAAGACTCGCTTGCATCCGGGGTGACACACAGTGCATCTGGTGAAGCTCATGGACCAAGAGTGGATATCCCCTCCGCCGTGTTTTGGTGATAGCCGACGGCCATTGTGCTGCAAAGGTAGATAAATAGGCAAACACTGAGTTCACAGCGCTGGACGGTGCACACAGCTGGAGGCGCCTAAGGTCAGCAGCTGGAAAGGAGGCAAACCACTGGAGGTGCTGGGAGTCCAGGGACGCATGTGATGGCATCAATGAGGCCAGCAGTTCGAGGCTATTGGCTATTTGCATTATCTCCGGTCCGAAACGACTTTCTCGAAGTTCTTCATAGAAGGAGACGGCTAGGGTCCGAGATTGGAAGAAAATGCAATGAAACACGAGAAACCACCAGTCCTCCTCACCAGCGGCACCTAACAAGGTGTCATAGCGGTGACGCAAGGGTTCGTTCGAAGAATCCCCAAGGCACGGCCATGATGCCATTTGCGCGCGGATTGTGTCTGTGAGGGTGCTTGTGGATATCCAAGCAACATTTGCAGCCCCAGGGGCACTATGCGCTCTCTTTGACGACATTCCTGGGCTGTTGGAACTTGGCGCGCTGCGCTTGCTTCCGTTGCGCAAGATACTGGACTCTCTACGCAAGGATCCCTCCGATTCCGCAACCTCGGGATACTGGCCAGTACCGACCTGCCCAGAGCTCAGAACGGAAGGTGTATTGAGGGTATTGCCAACCAGTGTAGGGAGACCACAGGAGACGGCTACAGGAGTGCTGACCGGGGGTGGACCGTGGCTCAGGCCTTCGTTGACAGTAGCAGATGGACAACTAGGGCGGTGTAACAATGTCGGGCTGTCCGTCGATGTAAAGTAGGCATGACGTGTTGTCCCATTACGAGATGATCCCGCATTTTCGGTCACTCTGCGACTCGTTGTGAGCGGGCTTCCACTACTGAGTGATATGACTGGGCTCGTTTCGTTCGTTGGTGTCGGGGAAGGCAAAACTGTCGTTAAGCATCTAGGGCTCTCGGTCAGGATACGTGTTGCGTTACCAGCTGTGAACATACACTCCAGCTTCAGCTTACCTAGACACATTCTGAGTGTTCTTTGTCCTTTCAGCAGGAAGCCCGTTGTTCGTGACATTATGATTGCTTTGTTCTTGCGGCTGGTGAGCGCTCGGCAGATCACGATTCGAGCTCCCGTTCGAAGACAGGGCTGGTAGTCTTGTTCTTGGTGAATTCGAGCCTCCGGGGAGCCAGGCGGGCTGACGAGTCCCAAGGAAGGTGTTTATGGCAGCGTTGGTGCTTGCGATTTCGAAAGCTGACGGCCCATTGGAGTTGGGGTGGCCCTGGTGCAACGGTGGCATGGTGATGCTCTTGTTGGATTTGCTCGGGGTTCTGGTCTGAGGAAGCGATACTATTCAGTGTGTTGTTCGGGAATGACACAGGGATTCAGTAGGGTCTCGAATCCCAGGATGAAAATACACCACGTACCAACTGCCCATCATCTTGTGCTGGCGATTCTCTATCATCACATGTTCAACGGCGTCGATCGGATGTGGAACGCGGGACGTGGCGAGTTGAATGAGGCGAGCGCAGACGGAGGCGTGATAAATCCCTCGTACGTCTACGGCTCACGAGGTGCGCTGTCCTAGATCCCAGATCGAAGGTGTATCAACGTACTCAAGATGTCACCAGTCCCAGGCAGCGGATGAGTTGTCGAGAGATCAGCCAGTCGGGAGGCCTACGTTCACCCGTGATTCCGTAATGTCTTCAATGTAAGAGGGCAGCTGTGTGTTTCTTTGGGTCCGCTGAAGGATATGATCGAGGTCGGCCGCGTTGTCGTCTGATGGATTCCGCGTTTTGATTGACGAGTTCTTTCTGGAGCGATCTGACACTGAAGGCTGATGCTGAGGATGGAGGTTGAAGGAGTGGAGTCGTGCGCCAAGGCTAAGCTTGTGCCAATCTCGTAGAGGTTAGGCGTCTCTGACTACTGCAAGCACTGGTCATATTTCATTGTTCCTTGACAAACTTGGTCTGGATACGATACGAAAAAAGCGTCGTGGGGAAGACTGAAGGGAGAGCAGGCTACGGTCAGGCAGGCCTTGGGATAGGTGGTGCACGCGCCGAGGCGACTGTGGTATCCGGGGGCTGACAACAGGGCTGAAGTCGACATTGTTGGCCCAACGTGAATGGCTGCTGGGCCTTGAAGATGTATTGCCAAGAACAAGAAGATCAGAGACGCAAGGGTAAATTTGGGTTCTCTATATTCTACTCCAATAGATCATCATATTCAGAATGACCTTATGCAAGATACCTACCTAGGTACCTTAGTACTATTGGGCTACCTAAGGCTAGGAACTACCTTACCTACCATACCTCACCTAGTAGGCAGGGAGGACAAACTCTTCCATCATGGATGTCGCAATGTGGTGCAGGGTAGGCTGAAGTGGCGCATGGGTGTTGCCCGTACCTCAGCGATCCAGCTACGGCCCCAACAGGCCCAACAGGGAGGTCCGTCCCTCTGCGCAGCACCGCCTAACACCGCCCAGCCCCGCGCCACTAAGGAGGAAAGGCAGAGGCTGCGAACAGACACCCGAGACTGGAGAAGCCCCGTCCTTGGACTAAGCTCCCGCTTGCAAAGCATGATCTATCCGAACGCAGGACGTTACTCTTGAATACTATGACGAAGACGGAAACCAAGTATACCGTGCGCAATCGCGAAGAAGTAGCCTGTTACTTGGTGACGCGATGATGTCTAGAGGTATCTGAATGCCAACCAACCATCGCCTGGTGTGATTCGTGGCTCATATTGGAGCTGGGCGAAGATTGTACTTGTGTGTACGTACGGAATAGTAAGAGCCACACCACTGTGTGTGGGCTGCACCTTCTGACTCCTTCGCAGGTTGGTTGGTGCCAGGAATCAACAAAAACCTCAAGTACCGGGGGATTTGATTTCGGATCTTTCACACCAAGATACTGGATTCACCCTGTTTTCTTCGTCTTTTCTCTCTTTTCTACCTCTTCCCTTAAGATTCTGCACCTACAAGTACCTGAGCAAGAACCCGTCCTACCTGCCTCTCACCTAAACATTCCCAGTTTCCCATAGGCCGTTATCATCCGCATTCCTGAACACACTCCCGTATCCTGTCGGCATACCGTACCGTCATCGTCTATCAGCCATTGACTGACTACCTCAGTTAGGAGTAGGAGCTTCGCCTGTCACGCACACAAACGCCTGAAAGGGGCTGACGGTGAGCTTAGTTAGGCCTTCGCCTAAGGAAGTTCGACGCAGGAAAACTCGATGATCGTTTCCCCAGCTTTGACCATCTCAACCTTGTTCAAGACCTCCTGATTTCTCTCCGCTTTCTCAGATATCTGCACGTAGCCCTCAGGCTCCCACGTATATGTAGGTTTGAATTCCACAATTAATGCTCGTCATTGACAAGCGAGAGTGATCCCAGACACCGGCACGTTCCAGAACTAACAATCTGATCTGGTGGGCAGCGACCTGCGTCACATTCCCTGTACTTCGCGTGGCACCTCAGATCTCATCTCATCAGCCAGGCAGCTGCTGATCACCAAAGAACGAACCTTTTTAGCCTACAGGCTTAGTACAACTTGTACTTTCAGGATCCGGCCCTGCTCGATTACAGATCGAGGCTGCTCCTTGGCCGAAGATAGCCTGGTCGCTCCCCACCAACCTGTGGATTGACTTTGGCCACCAAAAACACACCACAAGGACAGTGCCGAATCCTTGCTTGCGACCGCCGCCGTCTGTCTGTCTACTACTCGACTCCCGTTCGCCAGCGTGTTGCACCCACATCTTGGCTCCGTTTCTGTCAGGGCACGACCCATAGACGACGCCGTTCCTGGTCTTGTGCTTTTGTCCTTCATTCCTGCTTCACTTCATCTCATCCTTCGCTTCGCAACCCGACCGCAACCCGACCGCAGTTCGCGTCCCCTTCAACCAGCCCTAGCCGGGCGTCTGCCAGTGCGCCCGTTTGCTCAGACTGGCCTACCGTCTCGCTGCTACCGTCACCTACCGTCACAGATCGCCACGTTCGACGCCGCACTGTTACCTCATTCGACCGTCGCCAAACCCCTCTCTCACAAGCCGACACGTCTTCGATACGACTGTCGTCTCGCAGGTCGTGACTCGTACACCTAACCACCTAACCGTGCCAGGTTCCAGCGAATGGCAGCGACAGCCCAGATTTTAGAAGGAATTCCCGCCATCTCCATCGTCGCCCTCCAGGGCTCTTGTCGATAGGCTGTCTCAAACCCAACATCAGCCGCCCTGACGAGCCTCCGACGGTGGGCGTCGTTGGGCCATCATACTACCCAGCCGAACCGCCAAAGAGATTTCGCATCAAGAGCCGACATCATGGCACCCGGCGAGACCTCGCTTCGTCCTGAAGTTGGTGACATTCTTCTCGTGATTCGTAAGTGTTGGGGAAGCTGCACCGAAAAACAAAACCTTTGACGCTTACCGCGATGCAGACCACTTCCAAGCGCGGAGCTCTGATGAATTGAGTCTTGGCAAAGGCGATAAAGTCGAGCTCCTCGAAAGGGACGACGAGTTTGGAGATGGATGGTTTCTAGGCAAGCACCTAGGCAATGGCAATTCAGGTCTCTTCCCCGAAGGTAACAAGACAATTCGATACGCCTCAAACATAGCCGGCGACTTACCAGACGTAGTGTACACTCGCGTTGCCCCGAAGACGAAGCCAACACCGACAGTCGCAGCACCCGTGCAGCCCTCCGAGCTAGCTGGCACCCAACGCTCTGAGCTCTCAACTCTTTCACCACCACCGACGACCTTTCAGCCAACCAGCCCGCAAATGGTGTCACAGGCTGCTCCTCAAGAGTCACCTTCTGTTGCGCAGACGTCGTCTCCTCTCAGTCAGTCTCCTGCCGCATTACCCCCTCTCAATACGACCAAGACAGAACCATCAGTTGTTTTGTCCCCCGGAACACCAACCATTTCTGCTCGTACATCCTCAGTTCCCATGGCGGGCCCTTATGGCTCCAGCATAGGACCAGACAGTCGAGTTTTGAGTGAAACTTTGAATGTCATCGACGAGCACATCACTGATATGCGCTCTGTCCCGAGTAATGGGAATCTTCACCCGCCGGCCACTGATTCGGGCAGCGAATACAGCGCCCCGATGGACTCGCGGATGTCATACATACAGGGAGAGGAGACTGACGAGGAAGAGGGAGGCTCGCATACACGGGAAGAGGTTGTTGCATGGACACCAGATGCCGTTGCGGAGTACCTCTTCACCTCAGGAGTCGAGAAGCAGCATTGTGAGGTTTTCAGGGACCAGGAGATATCGGGAGAGGTCCTCTTGGGGATGGACCAAAGCTCTTTGTTCATCAAGGCATTTGATTTGGGCTCGGTGGGCCGCCGCCTGAAAACATGGCACAAGATCAAGGCACTTCAGGATGACGTGGCTGGTATCTCTGGACGACGAACTACTGCAACCTATGGAAGCGACGCTGGATCCGAAGATATCGGCCGGAACCGCAGCCGAACCAACACGCTCACACACCGACCTATGTCCACGCAATCAAAACGCCTATCGACATCTCAGACACCTAGAGCTTCCGCAGGGCAACCCTTGTCGCCTAGCCATACACACGACAGCCCGACACGTCCTCATCATACAAAGCGCCCATCTGCTGCGTCGATTCGGGATCTTCACCATTCTCGACGACACTCGTCAACGGATTTCGCCCGTAGAGGTTCAAACGCTGGAGCCACAGCACCGCCTCATCTTTTGACGAACACTTCGTTCCCGCTTGGTGATGGAGGGCACAAGAAGCAGCCGTCATTTGACAGGAACTGGAGCCTGGGTAATGCCTTTTCTCAGAGCCCATCGCGACCGCTGTCGTCAACTGGGTTGCAAGATGTAGTCGCAGCCTCAGACCCGGACCTCCAAGACTCAGCAGTAGACATGGACCGCGGATACTTCTCTGGTACAGAGGCAGACGGTAGAAAGCGCAATGTGTTGCGCAAGCGGGAAAGCCATCACTCTCACAAGTCGAGCTATACTGAAGAGCAGCGAGTCAGGAGCGCCACTGCTCTCTCTCGGCACTCGAGGTTCGGCAGTGTTGATTCGTACAGGGACAGCGCTCTTTCGCCGGCGGCCCAAACATACTACGGACTGCAGGCCAGCTCACACAGGAGGACAACTTCGGCAAATACCACCGAATCCTATCGCCCGCCACCCCCAGCAAAGGATGGCGCTCCGCCAGTTGTAACGAGACTAGATGGGCCGAGTCCGACTGTTCCCATGCGCTCACCGGGCTCTGCCACCACGTCATCCTCAGACTGGCTGTCGTCAGTGATTAGCAAACCTGCCGCGAAACTGCCCGGACTCAGGGCTATCTCCGATAGTTTGCCGGGGGAGAAGTCCAGCATCTCGTCACCCATCGATCCCCTGTCTCGTGATCACACCCTCCCTTCTCCCGCACGCACTGGGTCTTCAACGCCATCTGGTGGTCCAAGCTTTGACCTGGATTCTCCAGATGCAGCCAAGTTCTCCAGCGGCCAGACGACGCCCGCGAGTCGGTACAGCCGGAAGAAGGGCAAGAAGGAAACGAGCGCGTACACTCGCGGACTGCTGAAGATAAAGCCAGCAGAGGCAATGGTTGACGCGGATTATAGTGGTTGGATGAAAAAGAAGAGCTCAAATCTTATGACCACTTGGAAACCGCGCCTCTTTGTTCTCAAGGGCCGTCGATTGGCATACTACTATTCGGAGAATGATAATCAGGAACGCGGTCTCATCGATATCTCCTTCCACCGTGTTCTACCAGCTGATAACGAAAAACTGACAGGTCTGCATGCTACAATAACTGGCGCAGTTCCGGGTCTTGCAGGGGGGCACACCCCGACCAAAAGTGAACCTGGTGAGAAGGGCGATGACAGCATGTTCATTTTCAAGCTTGTGCCACCTAGGGCTGGGCTCTCACGGGCTGTCAACTTCACGAAACCTACCGTTCATTACTTTTCCGTTCCCAACCTCAAAGAAGGACGTCTCTGGATGGGTGCTCTTATGAAAGCCACCATCGACCGCGACGATACCCAGCCCATCACCACCACCTACCAGCAGAAGACTATCTCTCTCGCCAAAGCCAAGCAAATGCGTCATCGCCCCCCGGCTCTCATGAATCTCGAAGAAGCACACGATGAAGACGCCCACGAAGCCGCGCCGGCCACGACGACGGGCGTTTCAGGCGGCAACGGCAACGGAACCGCGAGCAAAGGCCTAGGCATCTTCAGCGGGGCAGACAGTGGCGTGTCCGGAATGGAGAAACTGACTGGCCAGCCTATTGAGAGCGCAACCCTTAATGTCGACTTTGGCTTTGGCCGAGATGGAAATTCTAACGTCCCTCCCCAGAGCGCCTAGGCTCGGTTGCTCTGCGCAGGTTGAATGGAGGGCAAGTGGGCAAAAGCAATGAACACCAAGGGCGGGCTTCTTCACGGGTGAACGCTGTCTACAGACCTTTCGCTTTTTTGGGGTTTCTATTTAATGTCATGATCTCTATACGTGTCTGTCTACACGTGGAAATAGCATCGAATCGGGAGAAAATGGTACGGAAGGTGTTGTGGGAACAAATATCTTGACGGGCAACAATGGCGAGCCAGGAGAGGAGAAGGAGAAGAAGAACGGGTCGATATGGTTCATTTCTTCACGACGCGAATCTTCCGAGAACTGCTGCAACACATACTATCAGTCCAAGTGCAGGCTACCTACACTGGCCCCCCTTTTCTGCTTCTTCTTCTTCTCCTTTTCCTTTTCACCCTTTTTCTTTTTTATTTTACGACTGGTTTTCTTTTTCTTCTTTACTTTTTTCCCTCTCTTACAACTTCTCTGATATCCCTCTTCGTATCACATGTTCTCTTTGTCTTCAAAGGTATTTCTTTTTCTTCCCTCACGATTTGATGGCGGACGGGATATGTGGAGCTGTCTGGAGTGGTGGGTGTGAGTGTAATTGTGTGCGAAGCACTCCATGGTGCTGTTCTATGTAGGAAAGGGGGATGTTACGATCCTGGAAAAAGGGGGGAATGTAGAAGCTGAATGTACAATGTCAAGAAACCGCATGATAGATGTGAACATTGTTTTATTGTGATTAATGTTTCGCAACATGGAAGCTACGAGTTCGTATTTTGATGGCCGTTCGTATTACTCTTGATACGCAGAAGTTCCTTGCCACGATACGATGCGTTGTAATCAAGGTCACTTCTCGCTAGCAAATCGACATACTCGCTAATGATGCAGATTTGCTCCTATAGTTTCCCAACCCTGCGAAATTGCACCCGGCTGTTCCCGGGATCAACACCAGCCTGACCTGTGACCCCTTTGCATCTTGCAACTCAACGCTGGCCTCATGTTGATGCCACTGGCGTCTTGGTCGGCGGCATGACGACCTTGAGGTTCATGCCCTCAATCAGCTGACGCGTTGTCTGGATCAGATATGCCTCCAAGCTCTCGATTTGGCTGTTGGCCGCATCCTGGCTTGCGCCATTAGGGGCTGACGACGATGCACCTTCGGCCGTGTCCGCCGGTGGCTGCACCTGCACGATACTCGCGTTGGCCAGACCAAGCGCTCTGTCAATCGCGGACAGGGCCACAGCCTCCGCTTTCGCCTCTCCCAGCTTCTTGGCCAGGGCTTTGACACTGACATCCTTGAAACCGAGAAGCGATGCAAGGACCTTGGGTTCGAAAACAGGCGAAGGCGGTTGTTCTGTTGCGGGTGAGCCAGCTCCGCCGCCAGGAGTCGGGCTCTTGCTGGGCCGAGGGTAGCCGTTGATGACTTGCCCGATGCCTTTCATGCAGATGGACTCCATCTTCTCATTCTCGGTTGCGTTCTTCTTGAGACCGATGCAACGGTTCAGTGCCGACATGACGATGGCCTCAGCCTTGGAAGTTCGTGCCTTGCGTAAGTTCTCGACCAACCCGTTCTTGAGACCAACGACAGCGCCAAGAAGCTTAGGCTCGATGACGGGACGCGGCGGAGCGGTTGGCGCTGCGGGTGTCGGCCGGCCAGTTGCGGGTTGTGCAGGCCTCGACTGTGCTTGCTGCTGGCTTTGCTGCTGCTGCTGGTGAGCAACAACTGACGGACCAGTAGAAGAATTTGGCGGTGCGGCTGCAAGAGGAGCGCCCGGAGGATGGGCAGCCGGTTGCTGAGGTTGGTGCTGCTGTTGAGGCTGACCTGGGTGAGGCGGCCTTCCATCCTCGGTCTTGATGACCTGGTTGGTGGGAGGCGTGCCTTGTGGTCTTGCAGTAAATTGAGGTGCGTAGCCCGCAGTAGGTTGTTGTGCCATGCCGCCCTGCGGACGAGGAGCAGCCTGAGGGGGCACGTATCCAGGCCCCGGTGCCTGCATCGGCGTTGCCCCTGGATGGCTTGGCTGTCCTTGTGCGGGCGATGCGGCAGTCCCTGCATATGTTTGCTGCGGGAGTCGCTGTTGCTGTTGCGCACCATAGGCTTGCATTTGGTAGCCTTGCGGAAACTGCCCTTGCGTGTAGCCTTGTGCAGCTTGTCCCATCTGCTGTGCGTGTCCATACGCATATGAGTACGGGCCATATCCTTGGGCAGCCAGGGCTCGGTCTGGCGATGCTGCTTTCCTCTTCTTGCCAGCATCGAGCTCAACTCCTGGCACACGAGACCACAGATTGGTTGTTTCGTCCTTTTTGAAAGCCTCGTTTCCGATGAGGTTGTGTCGAACACTGCTCTCCCATCCCTTCGTCTCGGTGTGGAAATGAAACCACGGGTATCTTTGGCAAATTCGTTTATAGATCTGTTTCAGTGTAAGACCATCGGGCGCAGCAGTCAGTGTTTCGTCGATCAGCATGCCGTAATTCTTGTTCGGCTTCTGCAGCTGCTCCTCTGTGTAGTCCTCGATCTTGAGCTCGAGCGGTGGCGACTTGGGCCTCGCCCTCTTCTCCTTCTTTTCCCTCGCACGCCTCTCTGCATCCGAACCCTCGCCGCCCGCTTTTGGTGCCCTGGGTTTGTACTTGCGCTTCTCGGGCCTGTCCTCTGCGCCCTCCGGCAAAGGGTGTTTTCGGGGGCGTCCCACTTTGCGCTTGATCGGTGGCTCTGTCGGTGTTGGCTGTGGCAGGGTCTTCTTGGCCATTTCTTGTTGCTGCTTCTTGAGCAGACGCTGCTCACGTTTCGACATGATGCCGTTTTTAGGTGGCCTGCCAGGACCGCGCTTCTTGGGTATAGTCGGTATAGGAAGTCCTTCCATTGAGGGATCGAGACCTGCCAACAGAGCGGCTTGCGCCTGTGCTTCGGTATCGAACTGAGGCTCGGTCTTGATTTCCTGACCTTCCTGTTGTTCCGAAGTCTCCCCCTCAAGTGGCTGCGGCTCCTGGGCTGCACTCTGGAGCTCCTCCTCCTCCTCCTCCTCCTCGAAGTCAGACAGTTCTGGCGGGCTACCCTCGAGGTCTGAGAGTTCTTCGCTTGTGTCTCGTGCATTCCCGTTTCCATGAGCCTGTTCGAAATCAAAGCTCATCTCCTTTCCTCCTCGGCTTACACTGTTCTTGGCGGCCTTGTCTCTCTCGCCGCCTGTTCGACCTCTCTCGACGCCGTTGATGATGAATCTGAAGGCTACGTCCTTGATCTGCAGTCGCGATCCGCTCTTGAGAACCACCTTGCCGGACGCATAGTGCATGTCTTCGTGGAAGAAGCCGTTCTTATGCAGGGGAATAGCCTCAAAGACGCCTGTGTCGTGATTATACGCAATTTTCATGTGCTCTCTTGAAATTGCCTTCGTTTTCGCGGCCATGTCGGGACCGGGGGAGTGAATGGAGACGATGGGGATGTGATAGGGGTCAGGTCTTAACAAGGCAAGATCGACAGCAGCAGCACCAGGTGTGTGTGACACGTATTGGCGGTTGAGGATCATGTTCTCTTCAGCCTCTTGAATGTCCGCTTGTGAAGAACCCGCCGTGCTCGTCTTCCGGCGTTTGGATGGGCGGCCACTCTCCTCACTGTCCGATTCGGGACCCAGCATGCCACCCTCCTCACTGACATACGACTTGCTGAACTTGGTACGTTCATGAGCCAGTGGCGAGGGGGGTGGTAAGCCTCTCCTGGCGTGATCTTCTACCCTGAGTCTGTGTTCCTCTGCCAGTCTCGCATTCTCTCGAGCCGCAGCTATCGCCTTGAGATCTCGGCCAATGATCACGGCGTACGTCGTCATCTGGAAGACACTGTCGGCGAATTCGATCTTGGCGAAAGACTGCAGACCACTGTCTACTCCTGGTTTTGATGAAACAGGTGGTGCCGCGAAGCTATTACTGGCCATCTCCATGGCGGAAGGGAGGGTTACTTGCGAGGGGGTTACGGTAGGAGGAGGAGACATGGCGTTGGGCGCGCCGTTGACGAGTGCGAGCATCATGTAAGCGGTCTCGTCAAGATTCGACATTGCAGCCGGAGTGATGCTGGCCGGGGTCTGCAAAAGACTGTGATTACCCATGATCATGTCTGCCTGGGATTGTTGGGACTGTTGCATCCGCATTGGTGTGGTGTGTTGTGCTGCCAGAGGGGGACCATTTGAATAGGCAAAATGCGATTGCGCGGCAGCAGGGGGAGGAGCACTGTCCACTGCCATGTTCTGGGAATCGTCAGAAGGAGGAGGAGCAGGTTGTGATGGTTCTGCAGCAGGTTCTTGTTGATCAGCAGCTGGCGCAGGAGCGTCCGTCGCGGAGACGGTTGCTTGGGGATGGGTCGGGGTTGAAGGTGGGCGCATGTCGGAATCTGACGGGGGATGATGCTGAGAAGTTCCTGGCGCTGTCTGCTGAAGGTTTGGGTCGTCTGCTGTAGCTGATGCTTCTTGCTTTGGCGTCAGTGGTGGTGGTGGATCGAGACCTGACATCTTGCCGTCGTTCTGATTCGCGGCTGGTTGAGACTCGGACTCGGGCTGCGTTTCTGGTGGATGAGAAGCATCGTCTGGGCCAACCGCTGCCGATGGCGGATTGGCAGATTCAGAAGCGGAAGAAGGAGCAGCTTCGGTGGTGTTTGAATCCATCCTGGCGGTGTTCGTCGTAGCAGTCGCATCGGGCGGAGGTGGTGGCTGATTGGAGCCAAAGCCGTCGGGGCGACCGCGATCGACGGGGTGTTCAGCGGAAGACGAAGTCATCGCTTCTCGTGGAGTAAAGGCTACGAGAGCTCGTCCGTCGTCATTGAGCACAGCGGGGGGTGATAAGGTTGACGTGCGGCTGGGTGGTCGAGACAGCGCGTGGTCGGTGAGTGGCTGTCAAAGCAGGGCAAAAGAAGTTCCAGCGACGATGGGCAGGGCCGCGCGAAAAGTCCGAAGTCGTCCTTGGGGTTTGGGTTTGGGTTGGAAGCGGGAACGATGAATCGCGGGTGCTACAACTATCTTAGTAGCATTACTTAGGCGACCCTGCTACGAACCAAAGGATACAGCGAAGAAGCTTCCCTGAAGGCGGCGGGTGGCTAACAAGCGGTGGGGGCTTCTCTGCCTGGACACAGTGCACACCGCGTGCTGGCACCGGGGGTCTTTAGTGGATGAGGCTGCTACCGCGAGGCTCCAGGTGGAGACCGAGATGAGCATTGGCAGAATGTGATTGGGTAAAGAGTTGGAAGAGGGTGGAGACGAATGCCCATGGTCAAGTTTAGGTTTGTTGACACTTTCAGTCGAGAGATACTAGCAGAAAGCTGCATAGACATGAAAACACTGATCAAGCAGAAGTTACAAGTAAAGGAAAAGGCATAGGAGAACAGCTCAGAATACCAAGCGGTGTAATGGAAGACGCTCTCGTAGCCCAGAGAGGAGATCAATGCAACCTACCTAGTCTCCTCATTTCAACTATCCTTGCTCTGTTGACTCACGACCATCCATACAGAGGAGGTTGAGGTGAGTGAGGGTTAGGGTTGCTATTAGTCACAGTGAGCTCACAGCCGGGAAAAGTCGTCGACTGATCTTGATAAGCCTCAGGCAGGAGAAAAATGCTCTTCGCATCTACGAATAGGAACACGCAAGGGCCGATGGAGCGTGGCACCATGAGAAGTGGTTCGTTTCTTTGCCGGGGACGAGGGCGTTCTTTTATGATGAAGGCCTCCATGATCTACGACCAAGCCCAAGGAAATCCGGTAGTGAGAGTTTTGGGATTGCAATTCCACGTTCTTTTCAGAGCACAGAATATAAATGTCAAATATCCAGCCCAAAGGAGATGATTTCAATATCCGGCAGAATTTCACTTAAAACCCACGCTCAGACTCTGCAATGACAAATTCCATCCCCTCCTCAACAACACCTCGTCCCCTTTGCTCGCATTACCCTTGATACCCCCCCACAGCCCCGCGACCCCTGCTTTCATCCCACCAGTCGACGAGTTACCTACCCCCGACGTCATCCCCTCCCTCAACCACCAAAATCTTGATTCTGCCCTCAACCTGATTGATTACCACCACGGTATTCGCTACGTGCAGTTATGCTGCCATCCTATCAGGGGCCTCGCTGAACCTTTCTGCATCTGCAAAGATGAGTCTGGCGATGATGTATTCAGGGCCGGGGATGTAATGTAATTGGCTCCAATGGCAGGTCTTGTTCATATGTTAGCCGAGCCAATACCTAAGGTACCGTATCGATCTTTCCATCTTGATGGGTTGCTCTTCTTCCTCTTCCTCCAAATGATTTTCTATGTACATTCTTCAGCCTTCAAAGCCGCTCCTAAGAAGCACACTCCTGCATGACGCTTTTCTTCCCCTATCACCTTGAGATTGTGCGAACGCATACGTATTCCATTTCTCATCTCTGCATCTGCTTCGGCTCCTGCTCGTGCTCCTGACGACTCTCGCCACAATGCCATCCAAGTCTTCGTCAACTCGGCGCGATCGTTCGCACCACGACAAACCTCAGCGACACGGCTCGTCCCGTCGAGACTTCCAGCCTCCTCTATCTAGACACCACCGTGACGACCGTCCTCAGCCGCCCAACCGGACTGATACCAACCATTCTCACTACATCAATATGCTTCTCTCCCAAGATGAGATCCCTCAATGGCACACCATCCTAGCCGCCATCTGTGTTTGGCTTCTTCTCGCTGGCTTCCTCGTCTTTCCTGGCACTTTCACCAGTCTTCAGGAGACAATTGACGACAGCGACGACGACAACAACGTGAGCAAGGCCGGGGTGGCAATCCTCGGGACCGTCAAGAATATTCCCCTCCTGGTCATTGGAGCGGTGGCATGCGGCATCTCTGCAGTAGGCATGATCTCGCTCCTGATCTGTCACCGCGTCAATTTTGTCTGGTTGCTCAACCGACTCCTCGTTCCTGGCATGGCCAACTCGCTTGCAGGTTTGATCTCCACGCTGATTGGCGTCTACAGCCAGCAGCACGGCGCTTGGAGTATAACCGCCAAGGTGACAGCCATCATCGAGGGAGTCTATCTGCTTGCTTGTGCCGCACTGTTTGGCTTCTTCACATACAAGTTGAAAGCCCTGAAGAAGCGCCACCGTACCTTCTATGACGAGGGTGGAAGTAGAAGGTGGAAATCGTCCGAGGAGAGAAGGATGGAGCATCGGCAGCGAGAAGAGGAGAAGGCCGCGCTGGAGCCTGGTGGCAGCATTGTCTAAGTGTTTGAGTATGACTTGGAATCTTCAAAATGATGCGCAGGGCAATGGCATGATTAAATGTTTCTAGATGAATGACGCAGCGAAGTATAGCCTCCTGTTCTTTAGCGAAGTAATGGATCTCGTTCTGCTGAGAATTCGCTCCGGCTTCTCGCTCTCCACTTGACGAAGCGGTCTGATAACTGAAATGACCAGTGACACAGCATCCCGGCTAGGAACCCAACTGCGTCATTTCTGAATGCCATCAATGCCCCCGTGGTCATCAACATTACCGTCCACCTCTCCAGTCTCTCCTCGTCAGTGAGATCTCGCTGCCTCCTTTGCCCTGCAATATGTCCATCATAGTCCTGGTGCGCCGAGGTTTCCCACAGGTCCGGCGCCCCCTTATTGAGCGAGTATCCAACCTTGGCCAGCTCAAGGCCGGCAGCAAGGACCATGATACCAAGGATACTCTTCGGGTAGTGGGCAAGCAAACCGACAAGGGTCTTCCCGAAAAGCAGTCCCAGAACAATCTTGATGATGCCGAGGAAGATAACACTTGCACCACTTCGAGCGCCAAAACGAAACTGCGCAGCGAGACCGCCGGCACCATGACACACAGGCATAGCACCAAACCAGGTGCCAGTCAGATTCATCAGAGCGACACTGAAGCCCATAGATGTGACCGATGGAGTAGGCAGGTCAGGCAGGAGATCGTTGGCAAGAGCGCTAACTGCGATGATTGAGTTTAATGTTGTCAACGGCAATTGCCCAATAGCCATGTATACCGCCGGTGACTTTGAGATCCAAGACGGAACAAGATACTCCGGCTTCCATATGTGAACTCCGGGCAGCCCATGCCCATGTTCTTCCGTCAAGACGGCGACGAAGGCGAATGCAACGGCTAGCACGAAACAACACAACGCATAGGGAAACCTAGGCATTTGCTGTGTGCCGATGAGAACAACGAACGCGAGAGCCGCCCAAACTCGGTTATCGAGGACTGGTTCTATCCAAGATAGAGGGTGTAGAAGGGATGAGCCGGCTCCGACAACAAGAGAAAGGCCGGCGCCGAGCTGAATGCCTTTGACAACGGGAACGGGCACGATCTTGGTCACGAGACGAAGGAGACCGGTAACGCTTAAAAGTAGCACGGCGAGGCCAACCCACTGCCCGGCAGCCGTAACGACTCCAATGGAGGAGTTTTCAGGCCGTGATATAGCTGCAGAAGCTATGGCCTGTGCTGACTGGTTAGCACCGTCTCCTCCAAGATATATCTGACAGCTGTCGTGCGTACGTACCTTCATCGGCTGCACCGGCAACGGGACACCAAAAACGATGCCTGTGAGGACATTGAACACACCGGAGAACACCAGCGTGGAACCGAGATCGATGGAATCCTGGACAGCGAGGGCGATCATCAGAGGCAGCAGGGTGCCAAGGTCGCCTAGCGAACCCGAGATCTCGGCGAGAGGGGCCGATCGGAACGTATACCAATTTTTGAGGTTCAGGCGCCCTAGCCGGAGAACCCATCCCGGTGTCATTCTGGGCGATTCACGTCGTGAGCGATAGCCGCGAGTATGTGAGATGAAGAGGATAGAAGAGCGCCAAGGTAAGATGACGACTGGGGTCATGGGCCGTGGGGTGCGCAGGCAAATAGAGACTGGCGGGTTAGGGTTGACTTGCCGGCCAGAACCCAGCAAGTAGAGAGAGACATTGACCTGGTTCATCCAAGAATCCTTTCCTGAAAATCCATGCACGCATCCTCACAGCTAAGTCTGTAGCAGTTGCAGGTTTGGGCGAGGCTGAAATGTGCTTTGTACTGGTCAAGACTACCCTTAGCGCCACTCAAGCGTGGATGAAGCAGGCCGACTTCGAGAGATTTACACCAGTATCATATTGTGAGGCACGATAACATGGAGCCGTGTATGATTTCCCTGACTACATGGAACCAAGTATCACTCGAGCGATCGCAGTTTTCTTTTTCTTTTTAGAATAACGTTTACTTCTGGTTTTTCTCACATCGTTTTGAGGTTGGGTGAACGGCTCTTCATCCTGAAAACAGCGGACTCTCGTCTCTATGTATTTTCTTCGAGACGAAGACAACTCACGTCTGTATTTCAGTTTAGATGTACGACATCTCGACCTATTATACAAAATGCTGAAGTTGGCACCGGACCTGCGGAACAACCGTTGTTACCAAGAACCCGTTCGTTGGTTGTGGCCTTGAATGGAACACACACCTCCCCAGAATTGCCCGGATCTGTACCTATTTGTTGCACTTCCAAGCTGGTTCACGCGGTCCTTGTCAACCTACCCCGCCTGTCGACTATCATGTATGGGAGTGATCAAGCTTCTTGTCACAAACACGCAAGAGTATGCCTATGCCTTCGAAGGTTCATTCTTGTTCTTCGCTGCCCAATCACTTTTTACTTGAGCCTTTTCGCCCTCGTGACAAAATGAGCCTGCTCAGGCCTACTCCCATCTACATACCGTACAAAAAGGTCATCACCGTGGGTAAAAACGTCATTCAACCGTTTGACGATCCACCGCAATATGTCGAGGAGTATTACGACAAGGCGTTCGTGCCCTCCTTCTATATGGCAGGACGCCAGCCCCAAGTAATCGCCCCAAACACACCCTACATCGCCGCCTTGGGGGGGACGTCCCTGTTCTTCCTGGATGTGCGCCTTGGTCAGGAGACCGCTCTACGCATCAAAGAACACATCGAACAGAGATGGCTCCCGGACAAGTTGGGAAATTCATACGTGATCACCAATGAGAGGGAAATGAAAGTGGAGAAGAGGGAGCATCCGAGTGACAAGTTGCTCTTTGCTTGGGACCCTGAGTATGCCAAGGTGCTCTTTGCCGACAAGCATCAACGAGCTTGCTCGAGAGAAGATTCCCGATTATGGGATTTGGCAAGGCACATGGGTTGTCAGCTATCAGACCCAAATTCGAAAGGTCTTGGACGAACAGGGTGTAGAGGACGTCAAATGCGAGGAGCTGTTATCGAAAGAAAAGGGTAGTGACGGAAGATGAGCAGCGATGAGGTGACGCCTTATGAGTCGATTGACTTTTGCATACGGGTTGCGTTGGAGGAAATGCCCAGGGCTCGACCAAGGTAGGCACGGGCTTGTGAAAGCCTCTATATTTCCGGGAAGTCTGGCCTTTTACATAGGTAGGTATACATGTAATAGGCCAATCGACAACCCGTGTCAAGCTGGATGTCAACAGGCAGGCATATTTCGCCAACAGACATTCAACAGCATGGAGCCGGATTCATGGGACGACAGGTTCTTCTATTTTCAGTGCATGGGTGGCAGTCTATAGGTAAGCCTTGGCCACGAGGAACCTTGGCATCGACCGAAGAACAAGACAGTCAAACAAATTTTCTAGCCGAACTAGTCTTCCATGGCAAAACTAGGAATTAGTAAAAGGCAAAGCAAAACAGGCCCTCCCGTGCAAAGAGGGCTACTACATATGTACATATACAACTACTTGTATAACTAGTAATTAGGTCTTGGATCGCGTGTGTAGGTAGGTTCCCGGGGATGGCCGCAACCTACTGCATGATCACGGGTATCATCAATGGCGATCATCAAAACCCACCGGGTACACCCCCATGAAAGACCCTGTCGCGCTGCGCGAATTTCTGGCTTGCTTTGTCTTCCGCGCTCGCCGTATTATTGTTTAGTTTCTGCTGGGGTTTGGGCTGGCTGGGCTCGATTCGCACTGAACGCTCTGTCCCACTGTACTTGCGAAGCGTCAAGCCATCAATCATCCCCGAGGCTTCCCCAAGAGTAAATGACTGACTACTAATTAGTAGGTATTATAGGTCCCCACCGGCAAGAGCGTGTGTGTGACCGTGTACCTTGCCTTAGCTTCATTTCTCCATCCTCACCTTAGTCGTAGTAGAAGCATCGTGGAATGTGCCAGTGCCCAGCGAAGTGGACGATCTGAGTCTCGCCGATCAGGTCGAAAAGGAAAAGGCCAGTGATACCTGAAACGACAGTAGAAGCATACAGCTGGTCATATCAGAAACCTGTCCCAGGGTCGAGCTGCGCAACTTTTTCTTTTTTCCCTCTTTTTTTTCGCGGTGTGCCACTCGCGTGCCCATCAAATGCCGACTGATCCGTCCTGGTTCTGTCTGGAGGCGGCTCACTCGGCGGAAAGGCCTGGATCCCGAAAGCCGTAGCTTGTTTCCGGGAGATTTCCTCACCAGTCCGCTTCAAGCTATCTAAGTAATTTAGTAGTAATACTTGTTGTATCTACGGATACTTGCACCAGGCTCCATTCTTTTCGAATCCGCAAGGCCTGAGTAAATAAATTTTCTTTGGTAGCGGTTTCGTTCGTGGCACGAGTGAGGCCTGCTTCTTGACCGCCGATCTTGAACTTTCGACGAGAAGAGCGGCAGCTTAACACCACGCTAGCCTGCCCAGTCCAACAAGATGCCACGCAGAACGACTGGTCCGTGTACCATATACTTATTCCTCTTCCTCATCCTTCTATGAACGGCCAGACTGATAAGCTGCAGGGTCGTGGTCGAGGCTGTCTGGGCGAACGCAGGGTGCTCCGAAAACGGTCGAGTTGCGCTATATCAAGATGTCCGATTCCCTTATGTTATCCTTATGCAATAGTCAGGTCAGTCAATCGATGCACTGTAGGGACGTACATATATGTGTTGATGCAGTCAAGCTCGGTGACCAGCGGTCTGGTGCTCCCCCCCCCCCCCCCCCCCCCCCCGGGTCTCACTATGTGAGAGCGCTGGCCTGGCCGAATAGACTATGAAACATGTACTCACATTTCAAGGGATCACCATCGTCACAATTGGTCAAAAAGATGTGTCCAGGAACATGGCCCTCGAGAAACAACGCCATCCCCATGCCGGCCGGCTATGACGTCCCTGCAATCATGCTCCACTGCATTGGTCTTTCGATCTGGAGCCTCTGGAGGTCGTAGCGGGCCTGTTGACTGCATTCAGCGATTCGACAGTGGGGGCGAGCTAAGGCCGAGCCTCGCGCCCTCGTGCTTTTAGGTGCACAGTAGTAACAGCACTGAGGAGGATGACCCACCTGATGCTATTGGCCCCATGTTCCCATGTTACGAGTGGTGAGGGAATAGTTGTGCATTAGAATCATGTGCTGCGTAAGAAGACAGAGTGACTAGTTGTTACCCTGAGCACGATGTAATCACCTTGGTAGTAGTACGGTAGTACCTACAACATGAACATTGACTTTCTCATATGAGAAGGAGCGGGCGCGTCTAGCTGAGTGTGGTGAGGCGGTCACACGCCATTCCCGCAACTAGACTGTAGCATTGATGTCGCCAGCAATATACCTCACAATACATCGGCACATCGGTAACTGAGAGGGTGCAAGGGCTACCTCGTAGCAGGACGGCACAGTAATACTACGAGAGGTACAACTCAACACTGGACTATTACTACTAGTAGTACTAGAGCCAGCTGTCAGTGTCATCACTGGAGTCCTCCACTCAGCGCTGGTCCCCCCTAACGCCTCCTCCATCATCCTCACAGGCCAGGCGAAGAAGCCCCATTCTTCCACTAGGCGACCCCGGCGGCCACGGCACCATCACAGCCTGCTTGCGCTTCCACTCGTCTGTCTGTCCTGGCACTTACTAACTCAATCTTGTCGCTCTTCTTCTGGTCGCCGTCTTCCTTCCTTCTCTTCCTTTCTCTTTTTCCTCTCCTCAACCTCATCTTCCTCACCATCCACACTCATCTCAGGTATGTGTTCTTTTTGCCAATTCTGGAGTTCCAACCGTTGCTGCCTTTTTGTTGTCCATCGTTCTCTACGTTGCTGTTTTACAGAACTGGGGTCGGTTTCTTGGCGGCGATCCGCAGCAAGCTGCTCGGCTGATCCAGCGCTGTTATTGTTGTTGCTGCTGTGTTTTGCTCGGCACAAGCAGCGCTGATAACAGCGCCAGCCAGCTCTGGATGGGCCACTCAGACACTACAGATTCTTCGACTACAGATGATGGTTGATCAATGCGACTTTTGGAACGTCCAGGTCAATTGAGACATCTTCGTTGAAGTTGAAATTGTGTTGTGTGCACTCTCCCGTCCGCGTGTTTTTCTTTGGGTGCGCGCCGTCTCGAGTCAGACGGAGGAGGCTTTGTCTCGCGCCCAAATTCCTCACTTTTTTAGCTTTCCGCCCGGTTGTCTGGGCGGAGCTAAACAGTGAGATCAACCATGCCACCACCACCCAAGCGATTCCTCTTCCTGCGTATTATTTTGTCACTCTCGCACGCGCCCATTCGCTCTTCTCCTCAACTTGCTCTCTTTTCTCATTTCATCAACTTCATCTGCAGAGACTACCCCAAACAGACCGCGCTAACCTGCGTTTCCTTGCTCAACAGATCCTCGCGACTCTCCTCCATCCGTCACAATGGCCGCCATCTCTACTCTCCAGACCGCTCAGGTCCTTTCCCAGCTCGCCAAGCGTGAGCAGAACTGGGCCCAGCGTGAGGTTGGTGTCGTCGTCGTCTTCTGCATCATCTTCGTCGGTAAGTCTAGTCCCTGTTTTCCTGTACACTGAACCCTAGGCCCGTCGCTACAGCTGGAGCCGCTCACGTATGAGGAATTGTGAGCTGATCCTTTGGCTCTCTAGTTGCTGTCTTCCTTATTGGCCTCTTCTTCTACAAGAAGATGCAGAAGCGCAAGGCCGCCAAGTCCACCTATTAAATAGGTGGCAATGGTGTGGTTGAGGATGGTGTTGGGAGGGACGATCAGACGGATACGATAGCGACGACAGCTTGTCTCCACGTCAGCATGACTGCAAGTGGCCAGTGCATCAAGTCGAGAGAAACAGTCCAAACACTTTGGCTCTCTCCCTGGCCAATACAGCACCCCGGCAGGAAAACCGAGCTTGGATCTCGACGACCACATTTACCGCAAACCATGATCCAAACCCGTTTGTGTTGACGGACCTCGGAACCACCAGTCGACCATATCCTTCACTTGCAAATTACGCAGCGTTGTGATCTGCCGCTTTTTTTCAATATGCCATCCGAGTTGAAGGCGGTGGGTGGAATTGGGAATCTTTGGCGGCCTTGACCAGGAGTATTTCCCAACCACGTCTATTTGTCGTTTGCTTCTTGTTCTGTTTGGTCGTTCGGGGTTACATGTAATTTCGCAACTAATACAACTGATACCTCCTTCTTTCTGAATACTGCACTCTTTCAGCGCGTTTTCCCACTGCGTCTGTATGGATCGTGTGGTTGGATCGTGTGGTTGCTTCAAAGAACCCCTGACCAATCTCACGGTCAATTTCTTGACAGTCTTTGGCTACGGACGGATTGATTACTCCTTAAACAACCCCGCAACCACAGTACAGATGGATGTTTTGCATGCCTCTCGTCGCTTGCCCTGGTTTTGCTGAAGGTCTAGCCCAAAACTCCTTATCTTGTTCCTGACATAGCCATGCACTTAGAGGCCTTCCTTGGCCAACATGTCAGCGATATCCAGATAGAAGGCCACGGCGTTGAAAGTCTTCTTCATGCCCATCCACTCCCTCACCATCCACCTCAACCTATTAGACCAGTTGATCAAATCCAAATGGCTGACCCCGATCAAGGTGCCCTTGTACTCTCCCCACCGGCTACTTTGCACGCTCACCAAGCCGTCGTTCTCGCCCTCCTTGTCGCTCACAACATTCCAAGATGTGCGGAACGGACTCAGCAGCGGAGGCGCCTGTTCAACGGCGGCACCGTAACTGTAGTACTTGACCGCAGGTACGTCCGGGGTCGAAGGATTGAAGGTTGACGTCATGTACTCGGTGGTCAGCTGCGAGAAGCCAGTGGTGGAGAGGCCTGCCGAGCGAAGCAGGCCGTACAGCCGCGGGAGATAGAGCGGGCCGGCGCCGGGTTCCAGCACGTAGTCGGCGAAAGGGGAGCCCCTGTGCGGCGTGGCGATCGTCACCAGGCTGACAACGTCGACCCCTCGAGGAGGGCAGTGCGCAATCATGTACCGCGCGTCGAGGCCGCCCATGCTGTGCGCGATGATGTTGACCGACCGGTGCTCCGAGCCTGCGAGCTGTGCGGCGATGGATGAGGACAGGGCGGCGGCTCGCTCGGAGATGGAGGCCGAGGGTGGCACGGACGGAGTGTAGGTCTTGATGGACGAGGCGGCGAGGGCTGATGTTATGCCGTGCCAGTACTGGACGGGAGGGAGGTATGGGATCGGAGAAGGTAGTTCGGAGAAGCCGAGAAGGCCATGGGCGAGAATGATGGGATACTTGGGGGCTTCTGTGGCAAAGGCAAGACACTCAGGTCAGCTTTCATACATGGTTTTGGTTTTCGGGGTTCTTCTTCTTCTCTTCTTTTGGGTTACACGTACGGTAGGTCTCGCGAATGACTGCATAGTCATCTAGGATCTCGCGACCTAGATCACGGATTCGAGGGTCATGGTCTTTGCGTTTGCGTCGTGATGCTGTCGTCGCGATGCCACGGGTGGCAGCAGCAGCTCCGGGAACATGTGATGATGGCGACCGACGATGACGACAGCGACAACATTGCGCCGTGCTGATGTTATTATTAATTGAACGAGAAGCGATAGAAATCAGTGCCGTGCTATAAGTTCGGACTCGACATGATGACATTTTCAGTGCTCCACGGTCAGCGTGTGATGAGTAGAAATCCGAATTGCGACGAATCATTTACAGTAGTAGTACGGATAGTGGCACGAGAAAACCACAGGTAGCTTGAAGGGGCTGGAGAAGAGCTTGTGTGGGGCCAGGCATTTGACGTCAGGGGCGCGGGAGAGAGCGACGAGGGTGGTCATCATAGTCTGTGCGGCCTTGTGAGAACAGCATTGGACCTGGATGAGTTCCATGAGCCAGCTGAGCTTGAAACTGTGTTCGGTGAATCAGGAGGCATGGATGATTGAGCATGCAACAAGTGAAGAGAGAAAGGGGGATTTATTAGGCACAAATTAGTAGTAATAGTAGTATATCGTGGGCAAACAACTTTTGTCATTGTTTGTTCTTCAGTGTCATTATGGTCGTGATGTATCTAACCCGTTATCCGTTCCTGTCGCGCATCAATTCCCTAAACTCCCTGGCTCCGAATTCGAGACGGGCTACGTTTTGTTCCCTCCTCACAGCTCATGTGAGAGGCGGAATATCTACATCAACGTCCGCGGGGCATCAGTTCTTGGTCTGAGGCATCCCGCTCGGCGCATTCTCGTTCGTCACGCCACTGTAAGCAGGCCGACGCTGCGTGCCATCAAACGGCCCTGTGAGGTTCTCTGCCATAGCCTCGTCGTAACTTGGCGGCGCATCGTCGGGGGGCGGTGCGGTCTGCCCTGCTGCGAGTTGCGGCGGGTATAGGGGGTCTAAGATGGGAGGCTGAGTTGGCGCTTGGCCACCTTGTGGTCGAGACGGCTGCGAGGGTCTCGCGTTCATATTTGCGCTCCCGGCAGCATTGGGGGCGGTGTTTGTTCGTGGAGGGAGGCGGGGTGGGAAGGTGAGCGTTGCGGCGCCGGGACGGGTGTTGCGTGCTGCTTCGACGAGCTCGGGAGGTGGTGTAATGCCAGAGTAGACTTCGATGTTGCCGAAGTGCAAGGGAAGCCATATTGTCTGTGGTGTCGGCTGACTGGACGAGGACGAGAAGGGGTTCTTGCTCATCAGGTCTGACTTCGGCCGGCCCCACGACACGCCCAGCTTGAGCTCCAACTCGTATTTTCGAGACAGGTTGCACGTAGCAAAGGACGGCGCGACGGTGTTGGGCAGTGCCACGTTCCTCCAAATATCGTCAGGGATGACAAACTCTCCGTTCTTGTCATCTACATCTGTACATAACGGTATGTTGATATTGTTCGCGGTGGTGACCACCCAGCGGTTAATCTTTCTGTTGAAAATTGTATGAGATCGAAGCTCTGTTGTGCCGATCAGGTCAATCTGTAGAGATGAGATGTACACTTGTTCAGGGCTGTTGACAAGTTTCTTGGCGACAAGACGCAAAGGAATCGGTTTGTTGCAGGTAAGGATGGATGGGTAAGGAAGCCGCGCTGAAATTTCTATCGAAGGAGGTACTTCAGGACCAGTCTGGGATTTGGAGTCGTCGCCTTTCTTGCTGAAGAGGCCTGTTTTTTTCTTGTCTGGCTGCGGAGAGCGCGGTCTGAAGGTGAAGGGTCGCTTGGCGAACGCTTCCCGAGTGTCAGGCTTAGGTCGCGGAGGTTCGATGGGGAGGAACTTGAAGCCAATCTGATACCGCCAGTTCTCCTTCAGCAGTCCAGGTCTCGAGATAGTCACCTTCACGTAGTACCTGATTTCGCACTCGCCAGGGAAGGCCGTGAGCGACGGTGGTAGGGTCTTGGTCACATGCTTCAAGAAAAGCTGCTTGCTGCCGTCCATGACTCTGACGCCCCCCATACCGAAAAGGCCACCTCCTGACCCGAAGCCTCCGAGACCGTTGAGGCCGCCAATTTTGCTCATCGCCATTTGGTCGGAACATGCATTGTTGAGCGGCAACTTGAATTTGAAAGGGAAGACATGTTCGCCTGGTTGCAAGGGGTGCGCGCCGTACGGGTTCGAGGAGCTGGAGTAGTACTCGTCGGGAAATACTTGCGAGACCTGCCGCAGCAACGTTGTCAGCATTCATACGTCCCGTTCCAGATGCAATGGGGTTCATCGTGCCAACCTTGTACAAAATCTTGTGGTTCTCTGCGACAAGCGACCCCGGAGGTCCTGGGGGCGGCCCTGTTCTATTGATGTCGGCGGGGTGCGTGGGGTGAGGAACCTGTAGAGCGGTCACGGCCTCGCCCTCGAGCTTGACGACGATGGTGCTGATCTGCTCAGGGCGGGTGATGCCGACTATCACGCGACCGGAGATCTCATCGAGATTGGTATAGAACTCGGGCTGGTTGTTGAGCGCGATTCGGACGGACATGACGGAGAGAGGCTTTCGAGCAGAGAGAAGCGAGGGAAGTCTTCGGCCAGAGAGGCTGAGAGAAAGCGGCACAATATTGTTCGATTCAGCGGCATGTCAGATCTCAGGGTGGGGATCAGCGGCGGTAAGCAACGGGCTGAAATTCGGATTGCGGCAGTGAAATGCTGCGGTCGAGCATATTACGTGGCTGATGGCGAAGAGATTCACCAGCCTGTGTGCACCGGAGCCGAAAGCGACCGGGAGGCAGTCGGGGGCACTGATGGGTCCGGCTTGGCGTGTGAGACAGACGTCAAGCGCTCGAATGTAGCAGGGAGAAGTATAAAGTAAAATGAACCCACGGGTTGCTGCTTGTGAAACGCGTTGAAGATGGCCCGGCCGTGTCGTCAGTGTCGCATAATGGAGGTTCAAACTTGCTGGCACTACATACAAGCGACATTGATGTCATTTCTGTGCCAGAGGGGGCAGTACGGTGGGCGATAGCTTCTTTATGGCCAAAACTGTTTTTCGCTTCGTAATTCGTAATACCTGCACCTAGCCGTTAGAATAATAACTAATATATATTAACTATATATATAAAACTATCTATTTTTTATAATATCTTTTCCTTTAATTAAACTTAATTCTATATAATTTAATTTTTTATATCCTTTTTTATTTAGTTTATAATATAATTACCTTTAAATATTAAGATCCTTATTATATTATTAATAATTAATAATAAATTAATTCTAGATATCTTGCCCTTAAAGAATTAGCTAAGTCCGCTATTAGATTTAACTAGCTAGACTCTTATAAAGGTAAAGGTTATTTGATTATAATAAATTAAGGCGATATAATAAATATAAGAACTGTAAAGGCTTATTAAGCTTAATTAATAATATTACTAAGGTTATCGACCTAAAATTCTATTAAATCTCTCTTAATTATTAAATATTAAAGCTGCTTTAATTTATATATTAAAGTAGATAAAGTATAATATCTTATATTTATAGGGCGAGGTATTTTTATTAATTATATTATAATTAATAGTAAAGATATAATATCTTATATAAATTATAAATTCTAATTAAAGTTAATAATATACTTCTTTTATTATAGGTTATTATCCTTTAAGTGTTACAAACGAAACCGACCAGGTCAACAGAATGGGCCGAAGCGGTTACAACACCCCGGCAGGAACACGAGCTACTCGGGAACGGCCACTGGAGGAACGCACGGGCAGGAGGCTGTGGGTAGGCGCGGAGTCACGTGATCCGAATGACCACGGTGATCCTTCGACGATCCAGGATCAGGATCGCAATGATCCTACTATGATCCAGGATCACCCAACACAAACACAGGAAGGAATAAATGTCTATATAAGGATAGCTAGAGAACCTGCCCAACACGAGGATTAGATCCTCAGTGTTCAATCTAAGCATTCTACCACAATTGAATGAGAAGTCTTCAAAGCTTCTTGACGATCAACCTGTTGTAACGATCGGCCTTACTTGGTAAGACTTGTCGAAAGGTTTCTGTTCAGGTTAAGTCAGGCGATGACTTAATCCTAGGTTGTCTTGAGTGTCGAGCAGTTGTAGTTCACAGGTGATCGTCAAGAAGCTTTTAAGACTTCTCATTCAATTGTGGTAGAATGCTTAGATTGAACACTGAGGAACTAATCCTCGTGTTAGCTATGGTAGAGACTGTTCCTTATATGTTCGTCCCTGTTTCCTTGATCCGCCTTGATCCGTCTGGATCAACCTGGATCACCCAGTTCCTCGATCCACCTTGATCTGCCCGGATCAACCTGGATCATCGTGATCATGTGAGGGATCACGTGACTTCTTCCTCACTCCATCATACCGCGGGGTTCCCGTGTTCCATGTCCAGTAACATCGTAGCCTGAACGGCCCATTGCTGCGGCCTGTGTCAGTTGGTTCGTAACACCTGTGAACTATAACTGCTCGACAACCAAGACATCTTCAGTCTAAGTCATTGCCTGACTTACCCTGAACAGAAACCTTTCGACAAGTCTTACCCAGTAAGGCCGATCGTTACAGTCGAAAGGTTTCTGTACGGCCCATTGCTGCGGCCTGTGTCAGTTGGTTCGTAACACCTGTGAACTATAACTGCTCGACAACCAAGACATCTTCAGTCTAAGTCATTGCCTGACTTACCCTGAACAGAAACCTTTCGACTGTAACGATCGGCCTTACTGGGTAAGACTTGTCGAAAGGTTTCTGTTCAGGGTAAGTCAGGCAATGACTTAGACTGAAGATGTCTTGGTTATCGAGCAGTTATAGTTCACAGGTTGATCGTCAAGAAGCTTTGAAGACTTCTCATTCAATTGTGGTAGAATGCTTAGATTGAACACTGAGGATCTAATCCTCGTGTTGAGTAGGTTCTCTAGCTACCTTATATAGACATCTATTCCTTCTTATGTTTGTGTTGGGTGATCCTGGATCATGGTGGGATCGTTGCGATCCTGATCCTGGATCGTCCTTGGATCACCGTGATCCCCCAGGTCACGTGACCTTGCTCCTACCCACAGCCCCCTGCCCTTGTATTCCTTTAGTGGCCGTTCCCGGGTAGCTCGTGTTCCTGCCGGGGTGTTATAACCGCTCCGGCCCATTCTGTTGACCTGGTCAGTTTCGTTTGTAACAATAGGTAAGGTATTTTAAAGCTAATAAAGAGAGAAGTTTTTTTAAGGAATTAAGAATAAAGAAGCTTTCTTATAATTCTTTAAGATTATTAATACTTTAATTATTACTAGTTTAATTTTATAATTATAATTATATCTTATATTTTATTTATATAACTTATAATATATTAATTTATAAGGATTTAATTTAATTAAAATATATATTAAATTATACTTAGGCGGGTAAAGGTATATTAATAGGCGTTTACTAGGATTTATATACGTTTAAGTTTATTTAAATAAATTTGTTTATATTTATCTCTAATTATAGCTTATTAAGGTCTTCCTAGGTATAGTAAAATCGAAAACGCCTAATACTTTATAAATATTAACTAATTAGCTTATATATAGGTAAATAAGCTATAACTTATTATATTATAATATTTTATAATTAAACGGATATAAATAGGCCTATTACTTCTCCTTTATAGCTATATAGAATAAATTATCTAATAACTTAAGCTAATTCTTTTTAAACGTCTTAATTACTCGCAAAAGGAGGTAATTAATCCTATTCCTACTTATTTTGCTACGTTTATACTTCTTTAGGGTTATTATTAATTATTAACGCTTAAATATAGATTAATAAATATAATTATTATTTACTAGTATTAAATACGTAATTTTTAGCGCTGCTCTTATAATAATAGTTTAAATAGCTATAACTAAGCTCGTTTATAATTATATAAGATATAAACTTATTATTTCTAGCTTAATAGCTTATATATATCTAAACCCTTTTAAATAACCTTAAATATATATTTAGTAATTATATTAGCCTTGCTTAAGCGTGAATACTTTAAATTAGCCTTATTTACGTTATTTTAATTAAGATCCTCTCTTAAAGAGAGTCTATGAAGAAATTATATAATATTAGTCTTTAAACGGTTATAAATAAGGCTAAATAGGCTTACTTATAAGGTATTTTTCTTAATTCTTTAGGATTATAATTATTTTCTTAGAGTAATATATAATTATACTTATTTAGACTTAAACGAGTATATTTATTAATAAATTATTATTTTTATTAATAATATCTAGTAATTAAATATATAAGGGCGTAAGGAAAACTTATTAATTATAATATTTTCTTAAGGAAAGGTTAGGATTAATAATTAAGCAAGGGGTTTATAAGGCGGATAGGGTATTGTTACGAACCAACTGACACAGGCCGCAGCAATGGGCCGTTCAGGCTACGATGTTACTGGACATGGAACACGGGAACCCCGCGGTATGATGGAGTGAGGAAGAAGTCACGTGATCCCTCACATGATCACGACGATCCAGGTTGATCCGGGCAGATCAAGGTGGATCGAGGAACTGGGTGATCCAGGTTGATCCAGACGGATCAAGGCGGATCAAGGAAACAGGGACGAACATATAAGGAACAGTCTCTACCATAGCTAACACGAGGATTAGTTCCTCAGTGTTCAATCTAAGCATTCAGTCTAAGCATTCTACCACAATTGAATGAGAAGTCTTCAAAGCTTCTTGACGATCAACCTGTGAACTATAACTGCTCGATAACCAAGACATCTTCAGTCTAAGTCATTGCCTGACTTACCCTGAACAGAAACCTTTCAATCAGTCTTACCAAGTAAGGCCGATCGTTACAGGTATATTATTATAATAAGTATAAGATTACGTTTAAGTATATAAGATTTATATATATACCCTAACGTATACTTAAAAAGAGTTTTAGCCATAAAGAAGCTATCGCCCACCGTAGGCAGCGTCATATGCCCCCCACCCCCATCCCCTTCACCATAAGAAGACCCTGATCTACTTGGACATGAACATCCCCAGATTACATATATGTCGCATGCCAGAAACACAAACAGTGAAAGTGCAATAGAGAAACCACTGTAACGAATTCTGGGGATTCAACTACATTAGCTGTCGCCAGCACGCTCAACAGATGACACTGAGCTGACACGGCCTCTGAGACCACACAGGTCGGCATGGAACGGAATTAGAGTCTGAGCCATGATCATTACATCGCCAACTCACTTCAGTGATCTTACTCTAACAAACCACAGCATATGGCGTTGTTATTCTTATGAACTAATGAACAAAAGATTCGCTAGTCAAGGGAACCAGGCCAGAATTAACCTGGAAGACAGGAACCTCGCCTTGACGTTTCTCCAATGGATAGGACCTACCGCTGTACCCTTCAGGAACATGTAGTTACCCTACACTTCATGAACCCCAAGTTTGATCTTTGGTCCCGTCACGTCCAAGGCCTGGAAGCGCTTCTGAGGCTAGCAATCATGCGTGCTTGGATTTAAATACAGGTTGTTAACGGCGACTTGCCAGAGTGAGTCGTGGCACATGATCATGCCCAGATCCTGCTCAGCGATGACCTGTTGACTGTTTCTAACCTGAGTACAGTACAGGTATCTACGCAGAGTGCTTGTCCAGACCAAAGTTTACGTGTACTGCTTAAGGCTTGCGGCTAATTGTGGTACTCTAATGCTTGGCAACAATGAAGGAAGGGGATCGATCAGCCAGAGGGCACGCGCTCTGCCTGCCACCGCTCTATCAGATCGACCCTTGTAGATTACTCGATGCCCCTAGCGGATCCCCATCTACATAGTACATGCCCTCGGCCCTCCTGCTTCGCCAAACGTTAAAGGTGCGCGCAAAAGGACGTTCTAGATAGGGTTCAACGTTGGTCGATCACTTGCTTCACATCTTTGCCCTTTATGATTTCCCTTACGCCATTCCTACGTGGCGTATATCTCAGACCGCGTGCGTCGTCTGGGCGGTGATGCCTGGATGGGACAACTCCGCCGCTGCTATGTACGGGACCACAGTGGCACCAGGCAACTGTGGGAAAGTGGGCGGGCGCCTTGCTGCACTGCAACCTTGTACCTATCACCAACGGCTTAATCAATTTCACTTTGCAATGCATCGCCACCAGTGTCCAGAATCCACTTTCTCGTCACCTGCTGGCGAAACTACTTGGGGCTCAGGAAATATCGGAGAGCTGTCCTCGCTGCGGGTGGCTGGCTCGCAGTAGGTAAGTTCGTAGGTAAGTAGCTCACCTGCTCCCAGGGAACCACAGCCCACGCCCAACCCGTAGGCGCCCGGGCTTTGCAATCTGAGCAAAACCTTCGCCTCCCTTGCTCTTTGTCCGATGCACCGCTGTGTTGGTCGCTCATTGCTGGGTCGTTGCAGCAGCCTGAGAAGGGCTTAGGCGGAGTTCTGCTATCCTCAAACCCGTATCCGCCTCCGTGAGGGCACGCGCGTGCACGCGACGATTGCGTTTTCCGTGCACAACCGGACTGGATACGTCGACCGCATTGGCTCCTTCGGCACTGGTCTGAAAAGCCACAGCATGCACCTAGCAGAGGGTGTGCAGAGTACATAGATGTATACAGGACGCGAGATGAGATGACCGAAGAGCGAGGGCAGACTGTCAGCCCATCAGATTCGATGTTCCGAACTGTGTAGGAGCAGGCAAACCGGGCTTCATCCATCAAGATAATTTGGCCTTCAGACGTCTCGGGCATGTGAGAGTATCATGGAGTACCGCCACCTTCATCATAGACGGAAACCGTCAAGCTTTCAAGTCTAAAGTAGCTGATCAAGACGAACGCAGTGGTCGCCAAAGTGACAGCATGCGACATGCAATGCTATAGAGCTCCACTCCTGGCAACATCAGGCAACACTGACGTGGAAGGGAGCAGATTGGACAGCGCTCGTGTTGGGTCCATGGACCAGGGTGAAGACATTGGGGCTGGAATACCTTGTTTACTGTGCTGATGCTATTGAATGACACAGGACTATATTCCGTCGGCATATGCAATTTCCAATTGCCTCCGGGCTGAGCCACGTCAGGAAACCTGCATGCTCCAACGCTGTATGTCCTCATAAGCGGCAAGATTGAATGATCTGAGACCCATGGCATGCTATCGATCCCGACAAGTCCTCAGAAATTGTCAAGATGCCCAATCTCCATGCTGTTCTGAAGGAGGCCTCATGCCGGCATCATGTAGCAGGCTTCAGCTACGATGCAGGCTGCTTCCGACCAGAACGGTGACTTGAAGACGTTTGATCGACCAGGTGACGGTATGTTATCATTAATGGCGGTAATCAAGTCAGTAGTCAACTATCCTAAATTTCATGGTCCAAGATTGACGCTCGTCCCTGAATCTGTATATGTTGGTCAAGGGCCTGCTCGGGAGCGAAGTTTCGTCTCACGGAGGCCCTTGGGCAGACGATGCCACAACTCATCCGGAACTCAAGCTGCATTGCAGAGAAACCCGACGTTGGGAAAATCTTCTACCTGGCATTTGTGATGATGGGGAAAGTTCAAATTGCAGAGTCTACTGATTAGCTGCATAAGAGTGCCTGCCTGTCTGAATCTGGCCCTTCATGGTGAGCTACAGCAGCAGGGCCAAAGTTCCTCGTCAAGTGAAACAAGCGATGGAGAATCAATCACGTCGCGCCTATGGGTCAAACTCATTTCCCATTAGTCAATGTACGGGCCTTACTCTCGTAACACTCACTTCAGCTTCAAGCCACCTTTGGATGCCCCATCCTGGCTGGTACAGAGTCAGACAGGGCTGACCAACCGGAAGTTTTGACGGAGGGGAGAAGAAGATTTGACACCACGAATCGAACTAAAGAGACAAAAGTCTACGACTACCTGCACAAATAAGTGTGGGCAATCCCTTGTGAAACAAACAAACAAGCTAACACAAAAGAGTCTGTCTGGTTGGGAACACCTCCGGCGACCTGTGGGAACCATTGGGCGAGTGGAAAACGGAAGACACATGGCATCAGCCAATGGTGTATTACCGGATGATTCGCGACAGGGACCGCGTGTCCACCTCTTTTCAGCCTGCAAGGCATAGACAATCACCTCCGAAGCTGTCACACGCAACGCCATGTGGGTTGGTTCGGTACGCCTTCACGTCGTCCCCTACCCCCCCTTTTTCCCTTTGGCGGATGGCAGCAAGAATCTCACGCCAACTGCCACTTACGGAGGCGATCGCCGACAATACCCTCGGATCCTGACCAGATGGGTTGTTCGTGTTGGAGGCGCACTCGCAGCGCAGCACAATGGTTGTTCGGTTGGCTGATGCCTATTGTGTGCTGTGTGTGTGTCCAGGGGTGTATCATCATCCGTTTCCCACCATCTCTCTACATGGGCTTTACGGCCCAGAAATGTCTAGCGCATCCGCCGCTCTTCAGATATTAGGGCGAGGCAACATGCTGCAGATCTCATGTTTCTTTTCAGGGAGGACGGTTTGATTGAAGTTGAAAGCGAGCGATTTGCTTGCTTCGCTGGCCAAGCTGGTCTCTCGGCTATGCATGTGGCAGAGTGTGACAGAGAGATCAGAAAGTGAAAAGAGAAAGAAGAGAGAGAGAGAAAAAAAAGGTAGAGACCCAACCGAGCAACGCAAGAGTCTTGGGACTTCGAAATAGGTTTCGTATCGTACCGTACCGTACTGTACCGCGAGCTGCTCGGCATTTGGGGTTGCATTCATACTTGGTACTTAATGACTCACAAATCTGTCGGCTTTGGGCGGTGACTACGACATCTTTCTCAAATGGCGATTCCGTTAGACACACACACACACATGATGCACATCTACCGAAGTCCGTCCACTTTGTGTCTCTTGGCCTGCACCCCGTTGCGCGCCCCAGCAGGCTCTCTCTGTAGCAGTGCGTGGATCTGTGACCGTGCCATGCAGTTGGTTGTGAAAGCCTTCTCTCTGATACCGGTAGACCTTCCGCCTTTGGACGTGATGGTTTGCGACCAATACAGAGACAACCAACCAACGAAACCAACCAAGCCAACAGGTGTCATGTCGAGATGTCATTTGGAAGCAAGTTTTGTGGCGCGAGGATCCTGTCCTACTGCATCGTCTTGATCACCAAGTGTGTGTCAATGCCACACCCCTAAAAGCAGCGACACTCGAGCCATCCCAACTCAGCTGGGAACCTTGTTTTACTTCATCTCAACGGCCGCCCAACAGAGGTTGACCGACGCAAGACTTGACCACCCTCTCAGATCGCCGAGACGGGTGTAGCGGAAAAGGAGGAGAGGGGGAGGGGATCAGGTCTTACGGGCGCAGTGTGCATTAGCTGCCGGCCTATCATGGTGGTTGGAAGATGGGATCGTCGCAGCCATTACCAGGTCCAATAGCCTGATGAATCAAGGAGTTTCTGCCGTTTTGCAAAGAACCTGGTTTCCGCAGGCATGATCCTTTCCACTCGAGGGCACCTATTCCCGCTTCCACCTTTCGCTGCCAGCACGAGTGAGTAAGGGACACACAGTTCCGTTGGACGCAGCCGTGAATGGGTGCGCCCCCTCCCCCCCCCCCCTCTCCCCACGATAAAGTTGTGAGGGCTGACTCTGAGCCCAAGTCCCTCATTGTATGATACCCTATGTTGGGCGGATGCCCCGATGATCCCTGCTTTTGCTGTCATCAAAAGATCCACCCCGGCCGAGTCTCATGCAGACTGAAGTGAGATGCACATCCCCAGACTAGCGTCATGAATGAATTAACTAACGCTTCTCCCTTCGCTACTACTACTATGGAGTATGCGCGCATGACTGGGATTGGGTAGTCAGTGAGTTTACCGGCGCTTGGAAGACGCGGCACAACCGCGCTGCCGGTGGGAGTCCCTCCACTTTCGAGAGGGGCGAGGAGTGCACAAGCGAGATGGCCTAATTCTCGGCTCCGATGGCTTTGGTGACGGAGTGAGAGAGAGGGTGCCCATTCATGAAGGTGATTTCTTTTCCCTTTAAAAAAAATAAGCCATGGCTGTGGATGAGAGAGATTCTCCCCTCGCAAACAGGTGAACGACTGTTAGAAAGACACACAGAGAGACACAGAGAGAGAAACAGAAACAGGCTGATCTCCTTCCTGTTCGCGGCTGCGCTTGTCCGGGTAGACCTTTTAGACTTTGGGCCTACATCCCTCTTCGAAGACTGACCTGACCGATCCTCGCTGCAGACGTCCATTGGCCGCCTTTTCGCGGAAGTGGGTGGTGGTGGATGTGGGAGGGCGAGCAGAGAGAGAGAGAAAGACGAGAGTTGTGCCGCGTGGGACACTCAGTCAGTCAGTCAGTCAGTCATCTAAGCGTGTGTTAGTCTCCATTGCTCCCGGATCCTGCCATGCGGCTTGCAGATCAACGGTACCCTTGTCTCTCTCCCACACACCCATTTCCCCTACATATGTGTGTGTTATGTATGTTGGCTGGAGACAAAGTTGGAAGGGATATGAAGGCTGTAAGGTGTCCGCAGTCTGCCGAAGTGGAGGAGAGAGAGAAAAGAGAGAGTGAGCCTGTTGTGTTTCCCGGTTCCATCCTCGCATGACAGGATCGCCTTTGTTGCCAAGTGTTTATATCAAAAGGCATCGCCCCCCTCCCGCTCCCCCAGACAAAGATCCTCTTGGCCCTTTGGATCTGGGTTTCCTTTGACCTTGTCTCTTTTTATGTCGATGCTCCCGCCCTGCTCTCGCAAATCTGTCCCTGGAAATGTGCTTCTTCGTGAGAGTTCGCCATGGCGGGTGATTGTGGCTCGACTTGCCCAGCAGCTGAAGACGGGTGGTACTCGTACAACCCAAGCCTTGCCGGCAACGCCGTTCTCGCGGCAGCATTCGCCTTCCTCGTCCCGCCGTCCATCTTCCTGGGACTCCGCTATAAGACGCCGTTCCTAGCAGCCATCCTCACGACGGGTGTTGCTCTCGAGGTGGTGGGCTTCGTCGGCCGCACACTGCTGCACGGCCCCCGAGCAGACAGGATCTACTTCCTCCTTAACCAACTGGGCACCGTTGTTGGCCCTTCCTTCGTGGCCAGCAGCCTCTTCATCGCTCTACCGCACGTCTTGACCATTTACGGCATTCATATCAGCCCTGTCAAGCCGTTGATCGTCGCCTTCACCTTCTACGTCTTGGTCGTCATCATTGTTGTGCTGCAAGTTGTTGGCACCGTCTTCATCTCGGGAGAGTTTCGCAACGTCACGGTACGTAAGGGCCTGTGGAGTTTCTGTTTTCCCTTTCTTTCTTTTTCTGACAGGAGAGATTGATTAGAAACAAGAGGGGGCCACGGTCATTGCCGCGAGCTTTGGTGTCCAGATCGCAGCTCTCCTCTGGTTCGTTGGTCTCCGTGTGTCGTTAGTTTGGGCTACGATTTATGCCAGACCTGGACCAGACGTGACACATAGCAGAGTGTACAACTCCACGAGATTCATCCGATTCCTCATCGGTAAGCGTTCCTTGTTGTTGTTGTTGTTGTTGTTGTTGTGCTGTTTGTTCTAGACCAAAGCCACTTAACTGACAAGTTCCAAAGCCTTGGACACGTCTGCAGGTCTGTTGCTTGTCTTCTCCATCTATCGACTCGTGGAGATGGTCAGTGGCCTCCATAGCTCCATCTTCCAGCAGCAAGTCTCGTTCATGATACTGAACGGCGTCTTTCCCCTCGCCTGTGTCATCCTTCTTACACTATTCCACCCTGGTCGCGCATTCGGCGAGATGGGTTGGTCTTTCACATCCCTTCGCAAGGCGAACCGAGCCTCTGGCTATCCCCCTCCTCCGTCACTCGGCACTTCCATAAGGAACACACTTGCCTACGACGCCCACATCAGATACGATCCCAACATCCGATCCCGATACGCCCCCGAAGAGTCGGACAGGCAAGCCCTGAACCCGTACGACTCTCTACCCACACCGCAGTACGCGCAAACACCCCATGACATACAGATGCAGCTCGGCAGCCCCGGTCTGCCATCTCACCCGAGAGCGCTCAAGGACCTGGCCGAGCGGAGAACGTCAGGCGCCAGCAGCAAGGACCCGAACCAAGCAGACGAGAGATCCCCTCGATCGGAGAGGTCTGGATCAACCACGCAGGTAGGAGAGAAGAGCCCGTGGGGTTCGATCGAGGCCAAATGGCACGGACGAGCGAGTGACCAGGAGAGATCATCAAAGCCTACAAAACCTCAGCTCGTCGACAGCGAAGCAATTTGGTGATTTCAGGGGGGACAGACAGTCGTGAAAGTGGATGATTTTACGTTTGGAAGATGGCAGCATCGAGTGTGCAAATGGCCACATCCAGGCGTCTTCTTTACTTTTTTTTTCTTAAACCAGAGATTGGGATACAAATCGTCGTTTCTTTTTCTTTTTTCTGTCTTCTGAATCTTAGGCCAGAGCAGAGTGTCCTTGCACTTGGTGGGAACGTACGTTGGTCTGCACCGTTCTTTGAGATACCATGGTAGGATGTCGTTGTTTCGTCACATTCTCCAATATGACAAGTCTAATCACAACAAACCAAACAAATTCATTGCTTGTTTACTCATACTCATGTAAAGACGCAGACGAGAGCGGTGAGATGGTCTTGGGTCTAAAATATATATCTCATACTCTCCTGGAAGCCACTGGGTCAGCACAAGCACGAAGGGCCCTCTTACCAGAAGCACTTCCTAGATTCCTGAAACGACTATCTATATTCAGAGGCTCTTTGACTCTGCAGTGCGCCCTATCACCATGCCCGAATCAAAACATAAAGCCTCGCAGTTGTTGAGGAGGATCGACTGTCTCATCGACCTTTGGCTCACCTCCTCAACACCTCCTCGAACGCCGCCCAATCGACCCCTTCCTTCTCCTCCTCCTCCTCCAAAGCCAAAGAAGCGAAGAGAAGATGTCAAAAGCACCGTCAACCAGCTTCTACTTCGCGCCCACGTCGCGCTCATCTATTCGTCACAGGGGGCATCGAGCCAGGCGCTGTGCTATGCCGACAGAGCCTACGACCTCACCGTCGAGCATCGTCTGCCCGTGCATCGTGCGCGAGCGCAGTGGCTCAGGGGAGAGTCTCTCGCGAGCATGGAGAGGTGGGACGAAGCGTACGAGGCGTTTGTCGGCAGTGCGAGGTTGGTGGTGGCTGGTGGCTGGAGAAAGGAGGCCGAGTTGAGGGAACGCATGGATCTCTGCTGGGCCAAGAAGCAAGATCAAAAAACGAAGAAGAAGATGATGATGATGAGGGGGAAGAGTCCTGCACCTGCGGGACGTTGCGCAGACGTCGCATCCCTCGCAGGGGATCGTCGTGATGGAAAGAAACAAGGACAGAAGACGGTTCGGTTCCATCTTGGGAGCAGAGACGACCAGCTCTGATACGACGTGATGGTCAACACCAGGAGTAGGACAAGATGAGCAAACCTTGCCCTTGTTCAGCGATGAGAATAGTTGAGTTGCACTGATTCAACGATGGAAAAAACAAGAGGCCGTCCAAGAAGGCAGCATCATGTTCCCTGCAAATGACTCCAAGGATACGCGAAGAGGAATAGGCAGCTGTGATGATCCAAATGGGACATGATCATACGAAGCCAAGACTTCACACTTGAGAGAGCTTAGACGTAAGATGGACCCAACTTGAGACTACGGTCTGGCCGCAACGATAACATGATATGGACTGCCAAGTCTCCATGATGATGGTGATGATGATGTTCCGACTTGCCGGCTATCTATCGAGAAAGTTCCTGCGACGCTAGGCAATGGCTTCGTTTGGAATGTCTGCGCATTGGGATACGAACAACCTCACATTACATCCCACTCGGCTGGCTATCACAGTCATTGTTAATAATGATGATGATGACGACCAAAGTGGGACACCTCCAAGAGCGCCCAGTTCCAGTTCGGGCAAGCGAACCACGGATCATTTCTCGTTTTGACTTTGAAGCTGCAGCCCGGTTCGCGACAGTATGGGGGGCGTCTCAATGTCGGAGCCTGGTGCTCCATTGCGCTCTACTACTACGTTCCGAAGTCTAGACTTTTTTTGCGCATCTGATTTCGGACGGTGCCGCCAAAAAGTAAAACTGAAAAAAAAGAGGAAGAAAAGGGGAGTGAGAGAGAGCAAGGCCGGTAGTCGAGGAACGGCATTGTCTGGTTGTGGCTTGAGGGGTGTACCATAGTTTGATGTCGGCGACCGGCAGGGCTCTTTTCACTCTGCCCCCCAAAAGACCTGCCAATCTCAGTTGGACAACTTTCTGGCAGTTCTGCAGAGTGGTCAGAGTTTTGTGTGAAAGAGGGAGTTGGTACAGATTGATAAGACGGGCAAGGACAAGGTTCAAGAGTTGACAGGGGTCTTTTGCTGAACCCATGCACGGAGCACCTAAGCGTGCATTGTAGTTGTACATTGTATGTATATAGAAGCTATGAGGGTCAAAGAAAAGTAGCTCACCAAAAGAGAGAGATGGAGACACAGAGACACATAGACAGACATGTAGACAGGCACACTTGGTAACACGTGCCACTTATCCAAAGCCAAAACAAAACGTGCAAGGAATGTGACATGCTCCCCAAGGCGTCATGTTCTCCGAGATCAATTCATTCTCGATATTGCCCTGCATGAGGTTCCCCCCGGCCTCGACGAATCAACATCCCTGCATGCGTGGTCTGGTCTTACACCAGCTCCGAAACCACGTTGGCAGATCCGAACAGCGGGATGACGAACAGCTTTGTCAACTACCGTTGGATCCATTTCTTTTACACTACGGAGTATAGAGAAAAGAAAACTCCGTTTGAGTCAAGGTCTGCTTCAACAAGTTACTCCGATGCCATCGGCTTATCCTGCCGAACCCGACTCGAAATACAGCATGACTGGTAAGCCTGGCCCTTTTTTATTCCCTCCTACCCGCAACAGGGCAGGGTCGAAACCTTGATGCGACTATACCGTCCGATAGGCAGAGAAAAGAGTGGTAAGCTATTCGAGCGGCACGGACTTTGAACACCGCAAGAGGCGGCCGCCTTGGAACCCTCTCTCCACAATCCGAATCTCAACAACATCTTGAAGGTGTTTTCTCTCTCTTTATTTCTTTTTTTGGTAGGAGGAATCTCTTATTATCCGTCTGAGAATATGTAAAATGCCCCGCATCCTGTGGTACGCGACAATCAAGCTTTGATGAATCGTAGGATACACAGACAAAGCATCCAGGGGGGGGCGTCTCTGACTTGGGACCGCTCTCTGCCGTGTTTTACAAGACAGTACCGGCCCGTCACGCCTACACGGAACAGATACAGATACAAGCGTCGATGAGCATCCTAAACACTCCCATGCTCCTCTTCCATGAGTCCCCGAGAAACAGTCAAGGAGGAAAAGAATCCTTCGCAAGAGTGGTTTGCATGAGAAACAGAGTTTCGCAAGTGACTATACAAAAGATCCCCCCCAGTCTTTTAGTACCAAAAACAAACGTCAAGATCGTATTGCGCCATGAGAGATTGATAAAGCACGAATCGTGGGGGGGGGGGGGGGTGTTGGTTAATATCGGACTGCTGTTTGGAAACGGAGTGCAGTGCCGCAATGACTGTAACCATTGTTCCTGGAATTATACCATGAAAGAAATACCTTACTACGTAGGGTTCCATGCCAAGACATTGCATCCGTCTATGTGCGTTTGTAAATAAAGAACCTGGATACCCGTCGTGCTGGGAGCGAGCGAAGGAAGTTTTCCCCATCTATCTATCAATCTACCTATCTATCCGGCACTGAGAATAATATATGCACAAAGCCACCGCAAGACCCAACTTCGAAGGAGAAGAAGAAGAATCTGCAGGTAATCCTGGGAATTCCTGATCAGCGGCCACTCACTCACTTAATCCCTGACTCTTGTGCTACACACTGAAGCATCCGACGTTGACTGAAGCCTGCACCCCGCGACGTCAAGGGGGAGGATACAGCATCCAATCACCTCTCCTGGTTTCTTCTATACCAGCAGCAATCGGCAACCAGGAGAAGTACTACGGTGACACTTCTGGCTGGGACGGTTGTCTACTATACCTTTGATCATACACATCCTTGCCACGGGCTTGGTGACAAGTCGCCTCCCACACTGAAACGCGATTCCTAGAACCTGGTATGTCGAACACAAGCTGTTGTTACTCTATTTGAGTCATTGATAGGAACCTCGTCAGAGAGAGAGGGAGAGAGAGAGAAAGTTTGAACCTGCACAGCAGTGAACCACAGGGGGGCGAGGACCAGGCCGCGTTGGTTGTCACCACTTTTCCTTGTTCGTCGAGCTATTACTTATATGACATCTTCTCTCTTCCATCTCTTTTCTTTCAGCACTTCTGGATCTTGCGCTGCTCATCAGTCATCATCTGACAGAAACTCTGGAGTGTCAACCGAGAAACAACCTCGTTCCGTCTGCCACGACGACACACCCCCCTCCCGATCTGTGGTCATGGCTCTCCCAAGAGCCGCGCATGGCGCTGCACCAGCCGGCAATACATATGATCCCAACAGATTCAAGTTGAGAACACAGAAGAATGACGAGCAGATGATCACTTTCATCATTGCTACGCTCACATTGGCGGCTGTGTTCATCATCTTCCCCATCGTCAGAGGTTGGGTGACCCCTTCACGGCCTACCGCCTTTGCACGGATTTCACGGTGAGAGATCCCCTTTTCTTTTCTTTTCTTTTCTTTTCTTTTCTTTTCTTTTCTTTTCTTTTCTTCCGTAATACTTTTGTTTGTATACATATATTAAAAGAAAAAACCCTTTCTACTCGTCAACTTATCTAACACCGTGGTTTGCCAGGGTCATTCGTCGTGTACTCCTGCTTCCCATGCGAGTTCTCCCCTCGTTCGGCCATGCAGCGTTGGTCGGCCTCTACGTGGTCATGAACATGTGCATCGCATTCACAAACACCGATCCTGCTCTGACTCCCATCTCCAACTTTGGATCTCGAATGGCCTGGTAAGGGTTCCCTCCACAAAGCAACTAATACATATATGATAGTTGATGTTTGGTCGTGGATCTCACTAACAGCTCCCCCAACTCCAGGATGGCCATCGCCAACATCATGGTGGTTGTGATCCTAGCGCTGAAGAACACCCCGATTGCCCTCGTTTCTCCGTGGAGCTATGAACGATTGAACATCCTCCACCAGGTCGCAGGCAGTGTCGCCGTCATCTTCGTCATCCTGCACGCCTGTCTGTACACTGTCAACTTCACGTCCCAAGGCAGACCCGAACGGCTCCTCGAACGGGACGAGATCTTCGGCATGGTGGCAGGGCTGTCGTTTGTGATTCTCGGCTTTGCCGGTATGGTCATCAGAAGGTGGTGGTATGAATTGTTCTACTACATCCACGTCACCTTCTGGATACTGGGCCTCGTCATGACGGCGCTTCACCAACCAGCAGTGGCAACCAAGGTTGTGTACATCGCGCCTGTTGCGGCAGGGATCTGGCTCCTCGATCGTGCCATTCGTCTGGTTCGCATCGCTTCACACAGCTCTGGGAACTACGTGACCTTGACTCCTCTGTCGAACGGAGCCACCAGAGTCACTCTCGACAAGGCACCCTTGGGTGCTCGATCTGGAAAGCATTGCTACCTTTGGATCCCACGCATCCGCCCGACAGAGGCTCATCCGTTCACCATTGTGTCCACGGACCCGGTTGAGTTTGTCATCATGTCGTACGACGGGTTCACGTCTTCGTTGCACAAGTACGCAAAAGCACACCCCGGGGCAAGACTCAAAGCTTCCGTCGATGGACCTTACGGCTCCTATCCGAATCCCATCAAGTTCGATAAGACCGTCCTCGTCGCAGGCGGATCGGGTGCGACATTCACCCTGGGTATTGCACTTGATCTTTTGCGCAAATTGACTGCAAATGACACCAAGGAGATCGTCTTTATTTGGATAGTCAAAAAGAAGGGTAAGGCTGCTCCGACTGCTCACCATTTTGCGTTCGATTCTTGTTGACTGATTGATGTAAAAAAAAATTAGCCTACCTGTCCTGGTTTTCTGAGAAGCTCAACCAGCTTCAGCATGATAACCGGTTCAAAGTGCTGCTCTACGTGACGCGAGAGACGGTGGAACACCTTCCGGCATCACACACGACACTCACGTCCTCTCCTGATGTGGACAAGTCGGTGTCGTCCTTTGCCGATCCTGAGAAGGACGCCGGTGGTGAGATCTCCTCACGTCCGCAAGCCTGGGCGAATCGGATGGTCTCCTCGAGCAAAGAGTCGGGATCCGACGACGACCTAGCCTCGCCCATCGACGGCATCGAAAGCGAGGTCCACAGCCTGCCAGTCAACTACGAGCGCCCGAAAGGTGCGGAACTGGTCGAGACGGCACTGATGGGAACTCCCTCGGGCAAGAAGGTGCTGGTGATGGTGTGTGGACCGAAGCAGCTGGCCGAGGACGTCAGAAGGACCACGGCGAGACAGATCCTGAAGACAGACGCGTCCGTTGAGCTCCACTGCGAGTCTTTTGGATGGTGACATCTTCACAATCTTGGCAGGGGGCTTATCATGTGGCAAAGCAAATTGGACTGAACTGACGTTAATGGACTGAACTGACGTTGTTTGCCTGAGGAGACCCGGAGAAGCTTGGGCCTTGTTCTCCAAGGGATCTCTTCTTTTTTTTCGATACTCTTTAGATGTTTTGAATTGACCAATTTCTTCATGGCCTGGACTATTGCTAGCATTGTATGTCAACCGAAGGGGTCCCGGAGTAGGTAGCGGCAGCCGGACCCGGACACCGAGTATTCGGCCCCACCGTAGCCCTCGTTCAACGCCGAAGCGGGACCGACACATGTCACGGTCCGAAGGCCTGAGTCGTCTCCCCATGGTGGTGGTGGTAGTACTAGGGAGATAAATGGTGTATATCTTGGTCAGTCTACTACGGCCTTGGGGGTGCACCTGATTGTGATTATCGACTCTCCGTGCCCATGGATCGACTCATGCATATATATGCTTGTGCACGTGGCGCGCCACACAACAAACCTCGGCTATGCATTTCTTGTCGAGCTTGTTTGGTCTTCGTTTGGATTATTCCAATCCCCAAGTAGCAAAGCGGTCGTATGATGAGGTGGTAGACTAAGGTAGTAGATACACGTATTTGATGTTGGGAGGGTATATGCCACTTTGCCATCTCTTACAGGTTTCGGCAGGGAACGTCTGCGCTTTCGGCACCATCGAGTTCGCGGTACGAGAAGAAACGGGATTCTCATTTCAGCCGCAATAATTCCAACACTGTTCAAAGCACACACCTTTGAATCGATTGGATCAGGGGTTCCCACCACCGTCCGGCCCCCTAGTTTGTTGCGCTAACAGTCCAATAGCCTATCCATGGCATCAACTGACCAATGAGTTCATCCCTGCTGGCTTGCGTGTAGAGGTTGCCTCAAGCTTCACCTAGAACGTCAATGCATCGGTAATGAATGGCTTTTTGCGAGACTTGAGCATCCGTGTCTGGCAATACTGCGTACTACGGCAACTTTGGCCTGTGCCCCAGCTTTGGGTCGAACTTTGGCTTGCGCTTAAGCTGCAGGTCACCACGTGGAACATAACCTGTCACAGCTGTCAATTTGTTGTTGCACCAGTGACGAACAATTAGACGTGTAGTAGTACTCGTAGTAGTAGTAGTAGTAGTAGTAACATGGAAAGGCTCTGATCCGAGAAAGACAATGTCTCGACCGCAACGCTGGTGCCAACCGTTTCGTGACACACCCGTCCGTCCACATGCACCCACCCAGTTGAAGAGAAACGCGAGGCCCGAGCAGAGCGCGCGGTCTGCCAAACATAGTGGCTCACAGACAATGTTGTATTTTTCCGTTGTGCCATGAACTAATCAGCGCGCCTTAGTCACATTTTGTCCAACTTGTACCCATCTACTATTATTACTACACTACGGAGGTGGATAGGGACCAGGTGATCGGAATGGCTCTGCCCTAGCGAGGGCGAGGCTTGAGCCGGACCACGGGAACGAGAGTCGACATGCCACTTCCTCTCCCACCGTGGACCGCCCAGACTTTTCGTCTTGTTGAAGAAGCACTACGGAACAAATGCGCAGAGCCTCCTAAAAGTCGATGAAGGATGGATGAATGTGGCTTTGCTGACCGATCCGTAGGGAATGATGCGACCCGTATGTCACTCTGCATTTACTGATGTCGTCAACTACATCGTCTTGCCTTGGTCTTTCTATCACAGAAGTTGAAAGTTGAACAGAAAGGAAAAGAGGAAAATGTCTACAATTGGAAAGATCTCCAATCTTTCTGAACACACTTCTCCGTATCCTATCGAAGAAAAGCCAAGCACTCGTCCCAGCGAAGGGAGCAAACACTGGTCAATTCGTAGGTTCTCTCGACCAAGCACACGTACATATATAATCGCCCAATTAGTGAAACATAATGCCAGATCATGTGCCTCATCTCGGAGAGAGACAAGGTGAAGGCATATGGAACTCTGTTCAGGTAAACACTATCCATACTGTTCGCCTAATGCCCCCCCCCCCCCCCCCCCCCTTTTCCCTGGATCTGTCCACCCTCCTTCGCTTCTCTCCTGTCCAGGATACAACACCCATGCCTATATATTTTCTTTTCGGAACGAACCAGACAAGCATGAGACGAGCTGGGAAGCAAGCCACACGTCTCAGCCGAGCCACACCACAGTCGTCAAGTCGGCCCATGCGCTGGCCGTACACACGTACCTTGCGTTCATCCCCGTATGACTTCCTTTCTGCTTCCCAATTCCTTGGCTACGAATGGAGTCGAAACAGGCCCCAAGGGCGCAAAAAGAATCAGATCTCATAATGCTTCTCTTAGGACCTCAAAAAGAATCTGTCTCCCACTAGAACACATTAGTTAGGGGTCGATGGACCAATGTGGCGCTTTTAGTCTGCCACTTACACGTGGACCGGTGACAGGGGGGGCGGACGTCTTTCAACAACCACTCACCGTGAGGAGTTCACGCTTGGACACACACAAGACTCGACGACTCATGATCTTCAGCCTCTCGCTGCTAGGGTAAAAAAACTCGATTCGCAGGAGAAGAGAAGCTCCAGTGTCTCGTGTCGTCCCAAAGAAAGAAGACCATCCACTTCACACACCCACACACGCCTTGACAGGGGCCACCGCCACAAAACTCCTGGGTTGCCCATCCTTTTCTTCCTTCTCACGTGGGGTACTCCATGGGGTGGACCATGGTCGTCAAAAACTTCATCAGGGGGGGTTCCGAAGGGGCGGCCTAGACTTTCGAGCAGACGTCGTGGTCCTTGGCTAGAGTGCGCGGTGGCTTGCTTTAGCTTATTCGGCTCCGTACCAATCTTCATGGGCACATGGTTGGAAGAAACCAAAGCCTATTATTACTATGGAGGATAGGTACTGAGTAGGCAAGTCATGCTGGACTACCGTTTGTTTCCCGACTCGTTGTCCGGTAGTTCCTCGTCGGCCCCGGACAGATTCCCATCTGCTCTCTTTGCTTTTGTCGGAGCTTTTCTCTCTTTTCTTTTTTCTTTTAATACAAGTGCTCTGAACCTGTCTTCCCTCCTCTCCAGATGTGACAAGTCGTATGAAGAAACTTCGTTTGCCATCTTCTCGTTCACCCCTTCGCGCCCTACTTTGCTTCGTCCCGATCTACACGGGCATCACAAGGTCGCAATGGCAGACGCAGCTGCTCAACCTATCTATTTCGAGCTCAGCTGGTCTATTCTGAGCACGATTTGCCTGGCCAATATCCTCTTCGGCGGCCTTGTCATCGGCATCACGTCCTTCTCGCCCATCGCGACGGTCCCGATCATCACGTCAGCCGCTGGTGCCGTCGCCAATGGCTTGTGTTACTATGCTTTTTACAATGAATCATACTCGAAGAGCAGCCAGGCCGTTGCCTCTGTGTTTGCTGATGTACTATGGTTGGTAAGTCCACCACAACTCTAGGATGCTCTCACACTTTCGAAGGGGAGGAGGAGATAATATACACAACTGGGCTGACCCCATCATGTGCGCCAGATCCAAGAAGCTGGCTTCTCATTCTATAGTTATATCATCCTGAACAGAGTTCTCCGAGATACGAAGAGGAAGATCTTCATTGCCGTTTTCTGGGTTCTCATCGTCGGCATTACTGTTGCACGAGTGATGATCGCAGTCAACAGGGCACGCTTGATCACCGCCGAGACCACCGAACTCCAGCCAATGATCAATCATCTTCACATTGTCTATTTCGTCCTCATCGCTCTTATCGAGTGTTTCAGCGCCTTCTTCTTATTGAGCACTTTTGCTACGGCGAAGAGGCTCTCGTCCAAGGCAGCACTGGGCACAGGTCTCTTCCGTCACCTCATGCGTAGCACCGAGGTTCGACTCGCGCTGCTTGCTGTCTTGGGAACCATGAGAGCCATCACCTACTCCTTTCAAGTGAATGCGCAAAGCGCTTCGAGTGTTGCCGGGCAGCTCGATCGCTTTGCGTACACAATGGAGTGTCTGTTCCCTGTGATCATGTTGTAAGTTGTTTTTGGGACCGGATCATACGAAAGTGTACTAATGATGGGGGGCCAGTATCGACATCCTCGCGTCGAAGCTCGCGTTCAACAACCAAGGGTACGAGTATTCCTCGCGGAGCCGTCGTAACCCCCAAGGCGGCACTATCCACCAGTACGACGATGGCGGCTATGCATCGAACAAGAACGGCCACACTGTTACTGTGCAGGGCGGTGTGAAGACCATGCGCCGCACGAGCTCTGAGGAACAGATTGTTGATCGTTCAGCCGGGGCAACGCCAAGTGATATCGGCATGGATTCCATGGACCCGAGGCGGATTGGCGTTAGTAGAACGGTTGAGGTTGAGGTTCATAATGCCTCAAGGGATTAACATCAGTGTAGTGTACAACACGAGTTTACGTCTAGACTGAAGACTGTCGCGAAACATACGGCCAAGGCGTTAGTTTGCTTTGTCACTCATACAGGGATCATTGCCAGATATGTCAGGATTATTTATACAAGGTGTATCATTCACGCTTCAACTGAATAATTTGGGACACATTTCAGACACAGGTGGGCTGGCTTTCCTTCAATTCAACATGAAGACAGTTTTAAGTTACCATGACTAGTCATACATGCCGATGATCTCACCAACCACGCTTCGGAAGATGCCATCGGGATCATACTGGTCCTTGATAGCCTTGAAACGGGCCAAGTTCTGTAAAATGAGAGATGTCAGCGATAAGTGTGGCAGCCAAGTTAGACGCACGCTCTTGCTTACGTTCTGGTCCAGATTCTTCACAGCACGCTGGAAAAGGTCACGAGTGTTCTTGGTCCAGTGTGGCCTGCAAGGGAACTCATCGACCAGCTTGTTCGCGAGGTTGATGTCTGTGCGTCTCGGTTAGCCCATACCCAGTTGTAGTGCATGCGACTACACTTACAGAACTGCTCATTGTAGCGTTTATGGTCACCGACTCTTGGCCTGTACGTCGGGAAGTCGAACATAATAGTGCCCTTGCTCCAGTCCTCCCCGTCAGAGGTACCATATGTCACCTGACCAAGAAAATCTTTATGTGCCTTGCCAAACTTGATGTTGATCCCGCTACGGTAGGTTGAGGTCATGAAAATCAACTTCTTTGCTTCTTCATCGAACAGTTGGCGGACCCTCTTCAGCATCTCGTTGGCCCTAGTCATTGGGAAAGCGAGCTCCAAGGTGTAACCTCTCAGGTCGTAATCCCAAACTGGGAGCTGACCAGGATAGAGACCACCAATGAGGACGTCATAGTGGTATCCATACACGGGCCACGTCTCGATCGGCTCTTGGGTGACCTTGTCTCGGAAGTTGGGTTTCTCCCACTGGCCGAAGAAGATCTCTTCCATGAGCCAGTTGGAAGACGGAAGGTATTTGCCGCTGTCCAATAGAGTACGGGCAGTGACGGCTTCCAGCTCAGTGACAGAGAATGTGGATTGAAACCCTTCCTGCTCACTCTCGTTGACAGGCACGTTCTCGTAATAACGCCAGGAGAACTTTCGCTTATAAGGCCACCACTACAGCATGTTAGACAAACCCCCCCCCTCCCTCCCCCCCAAACGTCGTGTGGATTCACTCACCCAGAAGTTGGCTGTAGCATACGGCTCAATCATGCCAGCAATGTCACCGTTCAAGACAGCATTCTCGTCAAGACTGGAAGTTTGATCAGTCGGTGCGTGGGTAAGGGGAATGAAGAATTCGGGTTCACGAACGTCTCCTGCATGGCCCAGACTTTGGTATCTGGGTAGACGCTCATCTTCAGACTTGCGACAACTCCAAGGAGTCCGAGAGAAGTGGAGGCAGCAAGCCATTCGTCGTCATCCTCATTGCGCTCGACGTGTCGAAGATGTCCCGAGGCATCAATGATGTTCATGGCATGGACACCACCAACTACGGCAGAGTCCTCGCGGAGTGACGAGCGATGGGCACCCATGGCAACGGCGCCAGCAATGCTAATGTTCCAGTTGACGAGACCCGTGCCCATGTTAGCACCACGCTCGTGGAGGTAATCCGCAAGCTGGAAGAACGTCACGCCGGCCTCAACCATGACTGTGCCAGCGTCCAGATCGAAATCATAGATGCGATTGACATTCTCAGTGCGAATGATGACCGTCTCATCGTCAGAACACTGGGTATCGTACCACATGTGACCCTTGCCGCCAGCACGCACGCGGAGGCCACGAGCTGCAGCGTCTTGGATCAACTGAGAGATATGTTCAACGCTCTCGGCATCATGGACTTCTGTGACGTTATAGCATGATGGGAAGCCTTCACCATCATAGGTGTTGTAGACCATTGCCGCAGACTGGCCAAGAGCCAGTGAGGCCATTGTCAAATGGCGAAAAGACAACATGATGCCAAGCCAAACAGCTGAGCTTCCTTGAAGTTGCGACTTGACGATGGACGACAAAGGCGCGTACCTCCATCTGCTACATGTAAGGTACCTGGATGACGTCCGTTCTTATGGCAAAGCCTCCCCAACGGCTGGCCAAGACGTCGCTTGGGCGAGCCTCGGCCGAACGTGCGCCAACGCCTACATTGTCGCCAGGAACGAAACGTTGTGATCCATGTGACAGAGTATCTTTTTGTTGCTCAGCGTCACTCGACAGGCCAAGAACCTTCCGAACGTTGGTCATAAGACGGGAAGATCCCCATCGAGCAGTCTGTTTTCTGTCATCCAATGCAACGCTGTATTATAGTTGAAGTCATGCATTAATACCTGGATGTAATTCCAAAGAGCCCGGAAGCCAGCCTCTCATTGGCCCTCGTACCAATGCCCGGCCGAAATGAGGAGCTCGCTTCGGTACGGCGCATACTTGCAGCGGTGGGTGGTATGACTGAACAGGGGTTCTTGAACGGTGTGGTGCCTAGGCTTGGTATAAACGCGGGGGATGCTGGGGATGGTGGAGTTCCCCTTTCTCCGGATCGATCTGACTATTGTAGAAGCGATTGACTGTTGAAGAAGCTTAAGAAAAGTCAAAAAGGGTATCGCAGTCGTACGCAATTCCTGGCACAGGGTGTGATGAGTAGCGCAAAACTCGTCAAATGAATCATTTCCCATAATTCAACAACTATCAGCATGGCCCAGAGCAATGCCTTTTCCGCGTAACGCCTCGCCGCGCTGATCCCAGACCCATGAACCCCCGGCAAGCATCTTCGTAGTAAATCATATCATGAGTTGCACCGTGGTAGTAATAGCTCGTCGTCCCCTTTCTTTGTAGTCTCAAATGACCCTGGTTTCTTCGGATGCTTTCCTTGCTTACTGTTTCCTCCGCCGCTTGCGCACTCGCTTTTGCCTTGCTTCGAATTCCTCTAGCATCTCTGGGGCGGCCTCCTCAACGGTCTCCCTAGGCTCCCATGAAGGCTCTTTGTACCCGACCCATTCAACGAGCAGCTTCTGGCCGCTGGCTTTAGCTTTTCGGATGGCGAAAATGTGGAAGAGCTCCGGGTCAGAGGGGTGCGACGGTCGGCCACCTTCCTGAGCCCAGTATGCAAAGAGTGCTGATGGCGCATCCTCCTGGATTGACGTCTCGGGCTCCCAAGTTGTCTCTCCAGTGTCCCACAGGATCTGCAATTCGATGGTATCATCCACCCAACGATGCTTTTGAATCGCCTCGATTGTCCAGGCAGCCCCGCTACTGTCATCGGACAACTCTCGAGTTTCTATTTCGCCAAGAGTAGCTGTGTTGGGGTCGAGAAGACTTTCAGAGTTGGCATTTGCACCAAAGTCATCTTGCGAAGCTGTCACTTTTGCATCATCCAAAGTGGCGTCGTTTGAAGCACCCGCCTTGGGAGAGGTATCATGAGCTTCTAGTTTTTCGGGTAGGAGATCATGAGATGTGTGTTTTCGTTTCTGGTGCGGTTCTGGTCAGCCTGCTTCTTTGGCTTGGATGAAGGGGGGTCATGGATTACTCGTGTACTCGGCAAGACTGCCTGCTCCTCGTCAATCAAGTCAGGGGCTGGAACAGGAGACGAGCGCGTTAATTCCGAGAGGTTCCTGTTTTTTGAAGACTCATCTTGAACATGGCTCTCCTTCTTTCGTGGCGTGCGGAAGATGCCGCCAAGGAATGAATTCATCTTGTTGCTCCCTTCTCCCACAGGCCTCACCCAAACTTTTTCCTAAGAGATACGCAAGTTTCACGTTGAATCGAAGGCTAGAATGGGCCAAGGGTCAAAGGTAACGATGATAATGTAACTGCTTACAGACGGCGAACACTGGATGTACGAACATGATAGGTATGGTGATACTACCGCGTTTGTCGCGATATCGCGTCGTCTTCACGCGCTATCCAGGTTAGGGTTGTCCAATGACTCAGCAGTTTCTGTCCCCAATCCTCGCCATGATGTGGCTGGCCCGTCCCACACGGCGTCTCGGTTCCTAAGACATAGCATCATCATTGATTTATCGTTCTGCTGCCTTGTCTTACACTGCTGAATTAAGTGCCTGTTAGTCGTTGGATGTATGTAATGTCCTGATAATCTTCCATGACATGCTCTCACTGACATAGCTTTTCTACCTCTAGACTGCTTCTCCGCTACCGACATTCAGGGCGTTGACTGCACTTGTTTGCCAATGCATTATACAAACGAACGCACACTCATCAGGGCTTTAGATATCTTGTTAACGTGATATGGTTAGGGGAACTCGACTTGTTTGCCAGATGGCAATGCAGTTGTACAGCCTTATCGTACGTAACCTGAAGATAACCATACTTGTGAAACGTATCTAAACCCATCCCTCGTCCCTTGGCGGCGTACGACGTCATCATGCACCACCGCTCTTTAAGCAAACAAACGCCTCGCAGCTTATTCTGTGACGTCCTGATTCATGCCCATTTTTTCGCCGACTTTGTTAAATCTGATGGTATCATTATATTGATGTCGCCTCTCGCATCAAACTACCCAGTCATACATGGTCCAGCCGCTACCTGAATTCTACGAAAGCAGCCAAGAACATCGTGATATACCGGTTCTTATTAGGCGAATTCTGCCCAGAAGAACAAGTAGAATCCATGTCTTCAGCAGAGGCGTCCAAAAATGGTGCCCGGCCGGATTCAAGCCAAGTCAAGGTTGCCGCGGATGGTACTAAAACCTTGACCTCCAAGCTCAGCACGACGGCTTCAGCTTCTCCACGCCTTACAATATCTCGACGTTCGGATAACTCCCTTGGAACACGCTCTCTCCAGCATTTGCTAAAGCCTCTTCGTCCTCACCTTGCCAAGCCACGAAAGACACAGCCTGAAGGGTCGCAAAAGCTTGCACCACCAGAGAAAGTGAGCAAGCAATGCCGCGTGACCGAGAAGCAAATCGATGGCATTTGGCTGTACGATTTGGTGAGCACCGACCAGGCCAAACTGTCTCAGGAAGGGCCCTTTAGGCGCGTGTATTACTTCGCTGGCGGAGGATGGCAGATGCCCCCTAGTAGCAATCACTGGACCCTTGTCGCGGAGCTCGCTCATCGCTTGCCTGGTACTATTTTCACCGTTGTATCATATCCCCTTGCACCCAAGACGCCTGCCTCCAAGTCATTGCCACAACTTCGAAAACTGTACAGAACCATCATGGCCGATCCTGGAATGGAAAAGGATCGAATTGTCTTTGCAGGTGACAGCGCTGGTGGAAACGTGTGTATTGCTCTTGTAATGTGGGCATTGAGTGAGAGGGCCGAGGGCAAGGAGTCGTCAGGTCGCACGCCTGATGCAGTCGTAGGCATTTGTCCTTCCACGGACCTTCGCCATCTTGATCCGAAGATCGAAGCCACTGCTCAAGACGACCCAATGTTTACCGTGGAGTTCATTCGGTCAACAGCAGAAGCATGGGCAGATGGTCAGATCGATCCTCCATCTCTCATTCCAGCTGGCCCTGAGGGTTATAAGCCATGGTCCATGTCAGACCCGCGCGTAACCCCGGCTCTTGGCGATGTCTCGCTCTTCAGTCGATACAATGTCAAGGTGCATGGCATCACTGGAACTCATGACGTTCTTGCACCAGAAGCCATGGCGTTTCGTGACCGTTGCGCAGAAGTGGGAGTCGAGGGGCAGTGGCTCGAGTGGGAGGGCCAAATGCACTGTTTCCCTTTAACATTTGCATACGGGCTAAGAGAAGCCAAAGAAGCCGTGGCGTGGCTGGCGGGCATCTTTGAGTCGGCATGACAGACTCGAAATGTCCATGCCTTTCGGAACCATACACTTGGGTTATACAATAGTGCGAGTTTCTTAGGACTCTGATTGATAACGCTTCATTCAAGGGAAAAACAGATACCGGGAGTCGTAATCAGCCAATGTTCCGCAGAACTTCAAAGGGAAATCGCCTAGATCGCGGTAGGATTCTGGAAGGCACCGCACTACCTTATGAACCCAGGCGATTAAGACGTCTTTGCGGCCGCCACACTTTGGCGTTTCGGTCTTGGGGAAGCATGTATGACCCAACAAGTAGTCAAGGAGGAACATGTTTGCCATGAGGAGATGTGCCGTATGATTATCTTCTCGGCTGAAGTCGGAGAAGGAGGCACTATCGAAAAGAGCCGGCAAGACAAAAGACGCAGTGAAGGTCCGCAGCGCTGTTGGTCCCAAGTCAGCATCTCAACACCATGTATCGAAACCGTTATCGGCTTGGTTCTCAGAGGGAACGAAATTTTCTTGACTTACCATCGAGTGGCGCATTGGCCAGCAAGGAAATAGTCCTGTATAAGAGGGCTTGGTACTGCAATTCATGATCATGTTTGCATATCTTGACCAAATCCCCTGTCCACTCCTGGAACTCTTCGATGAGTGCATTATCTTTGGGCTGCTCCTCGAACATGGACGCGAGCATGTCCACGTGTCTCGAGTCCGTAATAGACCTGAAGATACTGCCATTCATCGGGATCACAACAGCTTGTGACAGGAGGTATGATCCTCGCGACATCGTGACGTATTCGTGTACTGAGTCTGGGAGCAGCGATGACTGTCCACAGAGGCATATCAATGCGCCCATCAGCGCATCACCCTCTGCCGTTGACTCTATTGGCTTATCAAGCCGTTCATTGATGAGTTTTAGGGCCGTCGTGCGATGATGCAGGGCTTGAGAACTCCAATCTGCAGTGGTGTTGACCGTAAGGTGGGATGCGCCAAGCGCAAGCACGGCATGTGCGAGGTACTCGTACTACAACCAAGGTTATTCTCAGCTCGGGATTACATTCACTCAGGGCCAACGACGTTCACAACGACGACGCAAGGATACATAAAGATCAAGGGACGGCTGCAGAAAGGTGTTTTCGGCTTACGTGATGTGACATGGCTGCACAATCAGCCCAGGCCGACTGCTCCTTGACCGGAATGGCCGGGTACGCAACGGTCAAGAACTGGTGATAGAAAGCCAGGTGATCCAGGTTCATTGCCGTGCCGACTGAAGGTAGAACTGTCCGCCCTGAGGCTGGCGTTTGTGGCGACGAGGATCTCTGAAGTGACCGTTGCTCTTCGTCTTCCTGCTTTGGAGGCTCGTCACTCTGTTGTCGGCGTGCATCAGGCAGATACGAGCATGAAAGCTTCAGGCGGTTGCACTGCCCACAGGTTGGATGCCGCTCATCACATTTGACACGACGGCGTTTGCAAGAGAGGCATCCAAGACGGGACTTGACGTGACCACGGCGAGTAAGGGGCCGTCGCGTATCCCGACCCGGAGCGGAGAAGTCCAGGATGAGCTCTGTCGGTCCGGCCTGATGTACCGGAGCCGGAGCACTCGGCCGTGAGGCCGCAGCAGAAGATGGCCAACTGTCGGCAGTCGATTGCGTTCCTGGGGTGCTGCCACTTCTGCTACTGGCTCTGCTGCTGTTGGTGCCGCTGCCGCAGGCGCCATTGCCGTTGGTGCTGCGTGCGTCGTCGTTAGTGGGCATCAGGAGTCGGGGATCTGGGTTCAGTTGACAGGTCCGACGGGAGTCAATAGCTTTCCCCCCCGGGACTAAGCCGGCTCAGAACGGACAGCCCAGAGTGTTTAGAACCTCTCTTGCCCAATCACTCGAAGCAACTACTGTTTCGGGTTGATCACGGCTGCATAGGCCACAAAGCGCAGGCCGTGTCTGTCGGTGTGGGATTGATGTGCGTCTGACAGTAATCGGGAAGAGGGGGGGCGGTTAAAGTGCTGTCGGATGTTTTTTCGTCGTATTTCTAATCCGTCCAAACGATGGGCTGTATTTAAGTGGAGTGCAGACGGGAAACGAAGGCTGCATTGTGATGAAAAGGGGAGGGCAGAGAGAGGGGGGGAGGGGAGGAGAGGAAGAACGCACGGCTGGTGTTAGTGTTTGTCGGTCACAGAGTCGACATGGGGATTTCAGCTGAGTTCATTCACAAGATGTCTCTTAGAGGTTCCTTGGCCTTGGAATTCTTCTCAGCGAACTTGAGTTTGAGTGGTGTCTCCTCTCTGCGTCCTCACTCTCTCTCTCCCTTACGTCTACGTGGTCCCATCTCCGATCACGTGGAAGGATTCAGTTCTGCATGGGTGCACGCAAAGGTGTGCAATTATTACCCGAATCCTTGTCCAGTGGTCCATGTTCAAGGTGGGTTAGACGGCAGATGGCGGTGCCGCTTTTCCCTGCAAAGCTTCTGGAGCCAGACAGGGGTAGGCCTGGTAGTTCTGTGATGTCCATGCGGGAGGATCACTCACGATCACATCATTGGAATCTGTAAGGCAACAAACATGCTAGCAGAGCCATGGACACACAGGACCGGCACACCTTCAAGGAGGACGGACAGAAATTCGCAGTACTTGAAGGCGAAACCTGGTAATTCGGTCTCTCACGTTAAACATCAAAGAAGCATATGCCAGGCAGTAAGCTTTTCGTTTGCCCCAACCCACTTGCATATATCCAGGGGTCTTCGAGAAGCGCATTGAGCTACGGAATGGATCGGCTCAACCAGAAGTACATCCTATCTGCATCCTCATGTATAAATGCATCGCAAGGTTGTCGAAGACAAGTACAGCTTATACTTGTACATGAAGAGCTCGGGGTTCCTTCATTCATCCGAATACCAAACGCATGTTCTCCTCCCCGAGAGCTATGTTTGCTTTCTGCTAACGACTATAGTTCTGCGTGCCAGGCTTTCGTTGCGCCCTTGCAGACTCGGAGCCTTGAACATGAGATAACAGAAGGCAAAGCGAGCAGCATATGTAGAATTTTCGGTCTCAAAACGACCCCAATCCGACGTACCCCTTCGCACTTCGAGTTGGGAGTTGATCGCCGGGAACTGTATATTCGCGGTTGGCACAATCATGTGCGAGCACTGACTGACTTGAACTTAGGGACTTGAGGGTTGTCATTCACGTAACCTGACCGACTCAACAAAGGAAAGGATCGGCTCAGTGTTCCCACCCCTTGACTCTTATTCCCGGTCCACCTCTGAGTGTTGACTTCTTCTTCATTCTCTCCGTCGTCGCAGAGGTTGTGGAGTAGAAAAGTGCCATCGCAGGCCAACCAGGCAATTCCACTAATGCAGCAGAGAGGCAGAGGCTGGTTGCTTTTCCCCTCCTCGTCGTTGGACGAATGAACCATTCTGTGACCAGCCGGGTTTCCTAGCGAACAAGTTTTGCTTCTGTTTGGTTTCGAAAGCTGGCCCTGAAGAGATAGACTCCCGCGTTGGCCACGGCAAAGACAGGAGGACATTTCCGCCATGGAGGAAATGAAGCACGAGGCTGATGTTGAGTTGGCTTGCGGCTCGCCCACATATCAAGAGGTACCTCATCCACTCACGCCTGTAACCTTTTCCTCAACACTAAAGCTGATGCGATTTTTCTCGATACTCAGGATGAAGATCCGAAAGCAACCAAGTCGCTTCTTTGGAAACAGGACATTCGCATCATTCCTTTAGCCGCTTGGACGTATTTTCTGTGCTCGCTCGATCGCGGCAACATCGGCAACGCCCGTATCCTCAACCACAGCCATGGCAACGACCTTCTCACGGAGACCAACATGACCCAGTACCAGTTCGTCATTGCCCTGATGATCTTCTTGGTCGCGTACGGTCTGTTCGAAGTCCCATCCAATATTCTTCTCAAGAAGTTCCGCCCTTCCCGGTGGATCGCATTCCTCATGTTCTCATGGGGTGCGATCACCATCGGCCTAGGCGGCGTCCATGCCTTCTGGTCGGTCACCTTGGTCCGGTTTCTTCTCGGTGTATTTGAGGCTGGGTTGTTCCCTGGACTTGTCTTCTACCTCACGCACTGGTACAAGTCAGAGGAGCGCAGTATCCGGGTGGCCATGATTCTCGCCAGTGCTACTCTTGCTGGAGCGTGAGTCTCCCCTCGCTCGTTGTCACCAGGACACTCTCGATTCGAAACATACAAGGCTGATTTCGATGTAGCTTTGGCGGAGCTATTGCCTATGGAATTGGCCACATGAACCAGGTTGGCGGCCTTTCCGGCTGGCGATGGCTTTTCATCCTGGAAGGCATCCCCTCATGTCTCTCGGCCGTTCTGGTGTGGTTTCGCCTCCCAGACTATCCTGACACGTGTTCTTTCTTGAATGCCGAGGAAAAGGCTCTGGCTGGGCGCCGACTAGCTGTCGATGGAAGTAAGTCTGGAGGGCCCAGTATGACCAAGGCCGATGCGCTGTTGGTGCTCAAGGAACCGCGCCTCTACCTTCACTACATTGTCTACTTCGGCATTTCCGTGCCATTCAGCTCGTTGTCGTTGTTCACTCCGTCCATCACGGCCGGGCTAGGGTACTACGATCTTCAGGCCCAGCTGATGTCTGTGCCGCCGTACGCTGCTGCTTATGGTAAAAGCCCGATCTGAGCAAAACCCCCCCTCTTCGCAATTGGTCACTGATCCCTGGTAGTTGTTCAAGTTCTGACCTCTTGGTCTGCGGACCATTTCAACGCCCGAGCCCTTCACTCTGCGGCTCTCGCTACTGTTGGCGCTGCAGGCTTCATCGGTTCTGCCCTCCTCCCGGCCGAGTCTTACTCCCATCGCTACGGGTGTCTTATAGTCGCTGCGTCCGGCTCTTTTGCCTGTATTCCCCCATTGCTCGGCTGGCTCTCTTCCAATGTGTTTAGTGGACCAGCTATCGGCATGGCCATCGCTCTCAACATAGGCCTCGGTGGAGCGCCAGGCCAGATTGCTGGTGTGTGGATATACAAATCCAATGAGGCACTGGAGGGCTATCCAACCGGTCACTGGACCAATGCTGCTTTGCTCCTGATGGTTGCCGTTGGGTGCATGATTTTGAGATTTTGGTATATTCACCTGAACAAGACACGTCAAGCCAACCGAACTGGAACAGCGCGGATGTTCGTATATTGAGAGAGTTTACACAGATACTGCGCAATGTTCGCTGAACTTCAGCTGGACACCAGCCAGTATGTGAAGACTTGAGTGTGATAAGCAATGACCGCTATATATGGAGGCGTGGAATATTCATCAATCATAACCCGTCATATCCTTTCATATCTTCGTTTCTTCATTTCTTCATGAACCCGTGTCTCTGTAACCAATTCTGTTTGTGATCTTCCTCCCACCGCTTCTCGGCCCGACGCAGTGTTGAGGCTGCGTCCCAGTGGTCTCGGGCCTGGGCCACGTCTCTGGGAAGCTTGCCTTTCCTGTCGGGGATGGTCGGGTCTGCTCCCCAATCGCGAAGAACTCTGATTACATCTCTTCGCTCCTCGTTGCCGTCCTTGGCTGCGCTAGCCGCGTAGTGAAGCGCTGTGCGACCTTCTGACGTTCTCGCATCAGGATCGGCCTTGGCTCGCTCGAGGAGCATCTCGACCATGTCAGCCGACGCGAAACGCGCGGCCAAGTGAAGAGGCATACGGCCACCATCTGCTCTGGCGTGAACATCGGCTCCGCGATCCAGAAGCATTATTGCCACCGCCAAATGATCCCTTTCACAGGCAAGATGCAGAGAAGTGTGTCCTTTGAGATCGCATGAATTCACTGGTGCCCTGCGTAGGGCTTGAGCGACTGCATCAATATCACCGTCCCATGCAGCATCGAGAAGAATGTCCTGGGGTGCGAGGTCTGAGGTGATGCTATCGACAGACGCTTTCGCCTCCTGTGCGACACTGCTTGTCCTGTGCGGATCCACGGGTGCGCCTCCGGTTGAAGGTGCAAACAGCGGCGGAGTTGCCATATACTCTGCAGCCCGTAGTGGTGCAGCGGCGGATGAGGCTCGCGGACGAGTGTAACCAGGTGGTGGTGACCACCCTATCGCTGCCTCCTCTCTCGCTACACTTGAAGGCCTTGGAGGTGGCGAAGAGAGCGGGCTCACATCCTCTGATGCACGATGTAGTGATGCCGGGGTTGGAGCAAATCCCATCATGTCTGCCACAGCAGCTTGTGCTATCGAAGGGTTTCTGGAAGGCCGCTCTTCCGCTGATGCTTCAGCTATTGTGGGCTCTTCTCTTGATGGAGAATCTACTGAGAGCGTGCTAGAGAAACCTTGGGCAGCGTCTACCAGAGATGGGGGTGGCGGCCTTTCCACTGGTTGAGAGCTCGCTGAAGCTGTAGCTGCTGGAACTTCCAAAGCAGTAGGTGGCGACTTAGCTCCCGGGGCTACAATTGGAGGTGCTCTGGTTTCAATATCACTTTCGGTGGGTGATCGAGTGGCATCCGCACTCGTCGGAGCCGAGGGAGGTGATATGATTGTCGGCACAGCAGAGATAGCAGGGGCAGCTGTAGTATCTGGAGCGGCACTGCCAGCATTCGTTTTGGACGCATTGGCGGCAGTAACCGCAGAAGCTGGGATCTGGGTCGCTCCCTCTGGGGGAGGTTTCGATAATGCTCTCCTGTGCCGCTTCAGCATCGTGGTTTCGAATAGAATGTAAGCCAGGGGTACTTACGAGTATACGCCAGACATCAGTGCTCCCAGAGAAGCCAACTCCTTCTGCAGCTCTGCATCAGCTGCCTTCACTTTGTCCTGCCACTCCTCCTTATAACGATATGAGTTCCAGTACTTCTCAAGGCCTGATACCATATCACCGTTCCCTTCCTTGGCACCTTTCGAGCTGAGATCAGCTAGCATCTTGTTCATCTTGCCAAGAGCAGCATCTGTACTTTTAATAGACGCCTCAATCTTATCCTTCAGCTTTTGTCCTGCATCACCTTCCAACAAGTCTGGACGAGCTTTGATGAGCTCTTTGATCTGCGTGATGGTGTTCCTGACCTCTGTTGCCTTATCTGAGAGATCCTGTATCTCGCTGGGGGCATCTTGAAGATCTTTGAACCAGTCCGTCCATTCCTTTGCCTTATCCGCATGTTTCGTGAGGAATTGATATCCCGCATAGACCGCTAGAGCGGAGGGCATGTTGGGCACGAGTGAAGCAAAACCAGTTGCTCCCTTTGGACCACTCGCTGCGAGAGCAGCCGGAAGGACTCCCGCTGGTGCTGGATCCGCTGCTGCCGATGGAGGCGCTGTTGATGCCGGAACAGCCGCAGCCGGTTTTGCCTCAGCTTTTAATTCGGTAGGCTTTGGTTGCGAAGGGGTCGTCGGAGAGTTACTAGGCTGCGGCTGCGGTTTATATTTGGCTGGTGTCATAGGTCGATGCTCGTTGCTGTGTTCATTGGCCCGTCCGGGGATATAGTCGGGCTTCACTGGCATAACACCAGGTCGTAGAACAGCAGGCACGGCGGCTGGGGTCAGAGGTTGCGCTGGCCGATGGTCTTGAGCGCCGACACTTGCGTGCCGTGTTCGTCCAGGTGGCGGAGGTGATACTGAATCCCGAGATCTAAGATGGCGACGATGGGCGGCATCGTTCCCACGAGTGTCGAGTGCGGCGCGTGGCGCATCTATGCTTGAGATGGACGAGGATGAATTGCGACGTCTTCTGGATGATCGAGTTTCGCGGTCTGGTTGTCGCCCGTCTCTTGCAGCCTCTTCGGCCTGTCTACGTCCCCCGTCGTGAGAACGTGATCGAACGCTGTGACTCGGGCGCAAAAGTCCATTCGGCGGAGAACGGTCATTGCGAAGTCTCGGCGGCGGGTCTGCGTCTCTTCTGCCACGGGGTACTGGGCTACGTACTCTTGTTGAAGCCGATCTGATAGGAAGTCGTGGCATCGTCAGGTATCACAGGCAAAGGACCAGTATCTTTGAGGGTGCTGGGAGAGACCTCGTCGGAGCCTGGCAAGGAGCTGTGATGATAACAGCAGCCTCGTCTGACATGGCCTGATGAAGTCGACTGCTGCCGTGACCTGATGGGAGCGGGGCAGTCTTGATTTCTTAGGCGCCTGTATGTACATCCAGGACGAGAGGCCACCAATCCGCCTAATGCAAGTGAAGAAGAACAAGGGTGGCCCTGTCTGCATCAGGCAGACTGTGGGTGGCACAGCTTTTTGGCGGCACGCAGGTAAGGCTGGACAGGGAGCCATGACCTGTTGCATCACCTGCTCCGAGGCCCTCATCATCATCCTATGGCATCTTGAGTCAGAAAGAGGTTGAACGGTCCCTGAACGTGGGGAAGGTTTCTAGCATGTCCTCGACGACGATGGATTGAATATCGACACTTGATGATGAAGACTTGGGAAAGGGTTAGGGTTGTGGTGACGACATTACTTCTGGGGTTGCCTTGGGCGGGTGAATTGCTCGGTTCAACTCTCCATGTCATCTCCAGTGGCCTCGAAGACTCAAGTGCTTTTTGATTTTTGAAATAATTGACTATGAGACTAGACTCGATGAAAACTAGCAAGCAGGCCGATATGGAAATTCCCCAGGGACGGGGCCAAGGGCATTCTGCATGCCAATAGATCATGTTCAAACCGCCACCACAGCAAACGGAGACTCCGCTCAGCCCTTCACGACGCCCCTCTCTGACTACCTGCAAAGTGCATAATGCCTCTCGCGCCATCTCACGAGCCTTAATAGGATCATATACTGATTGAGCTCCTGCTTTGTCTCCAATCAATTGTCTCTGCTCAAAAGTGCTCCAAGTCAGCTCGCTCCATCATGGCCAACACGGAGAAGGATGCTGCCACCATCGGCTTTGCGAAAACCCTGAAGAACACGCCGTGGTGTGATGACTACGAGAAGATGATATCTGGCGTCCTGTACGTGGAACCCCTTTCACCATACATTTCATCCCTCTCTTCGGACAATAAGCTTATTCTCAGGTGCATCATCTAGCTACGACTGCTTGGCGCCGGAACTGGTGCAAGGACGCTTTCGAGCCCGACGTCTCATGCACAAGTACAACTCAACATTCCCCGACGACGCCACTCCAGACTCTCTCTTGGCAGACCGCGAGGTTCTCTTGAAGGAGATGATGGGCAGCGTCGGACAAGATGCTTACATTGAGCCTCCCTTGAGCATCGACTACGGCTGCAACATTTCAATCGGCAAGAACTTCTATTCCAACTTCAAGTGAGTTACCTGTGCCTGCAGAAATCTTGCTTACTCTCTGTCAACTTGTTGCACCATCCTTGTAAGATGACCTGCTGACAGATGGCTCCAAGCCTCGTGATCCTAGACTGCGGTCTTGTTACGATTGGTGACCGTGTCCTGTTTGGCCCATCCGTGTCAATTTATGCTGCAACACACGAGACCGGCGTCCAGTCGCGGAGAAATGGCGTCGAATACGCGCGTCCCGTCACCATCAAGGATGACTGCTGGATAGGAGGCAACGTATGCATCATGCCCGGTGTTACAATCGGTAAAGGCTGCACCATTGGAGCTGGAAGTGTGGTCACCAAGGACATCCCCGACTTCTCGGTCGCCATTGGATCGCCTGCAAAGGTGGTGAAGACTGTTGAGCCAGTACCGGATATTTGATGGGGCTATTACTACGATGTGTAATGTATGTCTGCATCACCGGCTCTGGGGCTGACTTTTGGCGACGCACGCTCGGGCATCGGCTAACTTCCCCGGACAAGCGCTCTCGCTTCAACAAGCATATTACAGTATGGCCTGATTGCTCTGCCCTCAATTTGCATGTAGCATTTCTCAGGCTCTCTGAGTCTATTCTTGGCGTCGCATCCGTGCATGTTCGGGCTGTCGGCCTTTCATGAACTCTCCGGCTGACGTGCGACTTGAACCGGAGTAATATAAGATCGCTTGTTCAGCTGGAAAGCCACTTTTTGGAACCTGACCAAAAGGAGGTGCCACAATATACCATGTCTCATCCCGTTCCCCAGACTGCCGCAAGTGATTGGCAAGGAGCTTGGAGGTGTTGTGAACACAAAATAGGCCTGAACATGTCTGACTGCCATCATGCGTACTTCCCCATTCCAGCACGGAGAGGCATAGGCATATATACTGCGTCCGGTTCCCCTCATACTTTCAAAAGCTCAACACTGAGACCAATAACACATCTCGCTGTTTCTGCATTCGCCTTTTAAGTATCGACTTTCCATCCCATTAAACATGCGCACTGCGTGGACGTTCATCGCCCTTTTGGCTGCCCTTGGCCCTCAAGCCAATGCCAAAGTCAATCGAGGCCGCTCCGACCAGCCTGGACGACCCTGCGGCTTCAAGATTGCCCCTTGCTCTGAGGACATGACCTGTGTTCCTGATTCTAAGAAGTGCACCAACATGAACACCTGCGCCGGCACATGTCAGTTCACCAACCAATATCCTCCCTGCGGCAGCAGGGGTCCGGTGGGATACTGCAACGAGGAGACCGAAACCTGCGGTGACGACCCTCGCACCCCCAAGAGCTGTGGTCTCGCCTGTGATGCCCCCGGGATCTGCATCCCCAACGATGCACCCCAATGCAGCGGGTTCGCTGGGCTCGCGTGCCCTGAAGGCTTGTTCTGCTACGACCTTCCCAACGACGGTTGTGATCCGAACAATGGCGGTGCTGATTGCATTGGAATCTGCCTCTGAGGAGACTATCTACGAGAGCTCGCGTCATGGGTTATTCATTTCAGGGACGTTTCGAATCCCCGTTGTGGGACAGAAGGGAGAGAGAATGAGTATCTATCTATATGGCAGCAGGTTTTTCGGCACAGAGCATCTGGAACCTCAATAAAAGAAGCAAAAGAAGTAACTACAAAGACTGATTTTGACCCTTGCCTTCGGCAACTCAACTCGTTCTGATCCCCATAATACGAGTACACTTGAGTGACTTGACTTCTTGGCAATCCTGCAGCAAAGACGCAGCCACCTGCGAGTCGGGAAAGCCCTGCACATTCCAGGCTCTATACCAATTGGGAGCCCGGTGAGACGTCAACCGGTCCAAATTCGGACCTACTTCAGCTCGGTCTGTGGCTTGCTGACATTTGGACGGACATCATCGTGCCGGCCATGTACAGGCAACTGGGTTATGGGGAGCAATAACTTGGGAACAATGTTGCCTGGGTCGAACAAGGGGTGCCTGTCAGCTGAGGCCATGGTTTCTAAAACGCCAAGTCACAGAGTAGAGGAGAGCTTACCTCAGGTAATCGGGACAGATTGTGTACGAGTATGGAAGAGGGATTCGGGTTTTGGCCGAATAATGGTGTACCATGCTTATTTCTGAGATGTGCTAGATTAAACTGATTCTGTGTGTGTGTACATACTTATGCAGGCGTCGTCTAAAGCTTCAAATTTCCTCTATGCCAAACACCCAAAGAACTTTGTCGTCCCATATGCCCAAAGTGTTCAATGAAAATCAAATCCGTTCTCGTTCGCTCGTTATGTACAAAATGATTTGAAATGTTGTTGCCAGGCCCTGCATGGTCTGTTCATGTTGATTTTCTTCCTCCCGTGATTTAACGCGGTCTCCTTTACAAGATGAAGGTCATGACGAAGATGAAGCAAGTGAAGGCGGTTGTGATCGTGTACTCCATCTCCCACCAGGCATCCTCACCACCGTAGGCAATCTTTTTGCTCCTTTCGGTCGGGTGAGCAACTCCGGTCACAGGGTCGCGCACGAGGAGCTGCTCGCGGTCGGGGACGGTCGGGGGATCGATGGCGTAGGCGATGGGAGTCCACAGCGAGCTGCAGATGAAGACGAAGGTCAAAGGCGGCCAGAAAGCGTGGGTGACGAGGCAGTACAGGATGTCCTTGGTGGTTTGCTCGAGGGCGAAGCAGCGGAACGTGGTGAGAACAACGGCCACTAAGGTGAAGTAGACGAAGATGAGGTGATAGACAGCCCAACACTCGACGAGGATACTCCACATGCGGCGGAAGAGATTCTTCCTGAGCTTGGCATCACGCTCGTTGAGGCTCTTGCTGAGGGAACCGGTGGGTTTGAAGGCCTGCGTCGCGCCTCCAAGCCACTTGGGCAGGAAAAAGGCCCTGACGATGGACAGCGAGATGTAGGGCGACATCCAGAGCTCGTAGCGGGCACCACGACGTCCCACGCGGTAGCCAGCGGGCATGGACAGGAGGAGCTCGCAGGCTCGGTTGCACATGAGGGAGGCGAAGCAAGCACGAATGAGCCAGCGGAGCTGGTTGTCACCATTGAATGCGACGAGAGGCTTCCCCATGGCGAGGATGATGGGGATCGCGAACATGGACAGGCTGAGAAGAATGGTGTAGAGGTTGAGAGTCGCGTAGAGGAACCCGGAGAAACGCTGGGCGAGGGTCATGACGCCGAGATCCTTGCCCCAGAGGCAGAACTTGAGCTTGATGGAGGTGTCGACGGTGCCGATGGCCCATCGGGTACGCTGCTTCAAGTGGCCACTGAAGTCCTCGGGGACGGTACCGAATTGGAGAGGTTCGTGAACATACGCAGTCTTCCAGCCCTTGCCCAGCAGCTTGGTCGACGTGGCCACGTCCTCGGCGAGGGAGCCGAGAGGGAAGTTTCCAATCTCCTGCAGGGCGTCGCGGCGAGCGACGTAACCAGAGCCAGTGCACCAGGCGACACCCATGGCGTCCTTGATAGGCTCGATGACGTGGACGAAGAAATCGAGACTCTGGGCCAGGGGATCGGCACGAGGGGTGTTGTAGAAGAGCTGGGGAGGGCAGGCCAGAGCAACCTTGGGGTCAGTCATGAGATGAGGGACGATGGCACGAAGCCAACAGGACTCAGGGATCTGAACGCATCAAACATGTCAGCCAATTTTTCAACTTCCTCCCAAAGAGCGAGGCTTGGCTCGGCAACGTACCATATCAGCATCAAGGGCGGCCATGTAGAATCCAGGCTCTCCAGGCAAGAAGTGGCTGTGCTCCAGACCGTAATTCAAGTTACCAGCCTTGAAATGGTGAGGAACGCCAGGGATCTTGGGACGAGCCATGTAGTACAAGTTTGGCTGGTGCTTGGACATTTGAGAAACGGCCGACTCGAGCGACTTGGACGCACCATCGTCAAGAACGATGACCTTGAACCTGTCGAGGGGATAGTCCTGAGCGCAAGCACCGCGAATGGTATCCAGAATGACAGCGTCGTCCTCGCCACAGCAGGTGATGAAGACGTCCACAGTCGGCACATCATCACCGCAGAGCCTGAGCTTGGGCCGGCCGCGGCTCTTGGCGGCCAGCATTGTCCAGATGTTGTGCATCATGGGCGGAATGGTGACGGCGAGTTCGATGCCGAGGAAGACCCAGGCCTGGATGTAGACCTCGTTGGCGGCTCGCTGGGCAGAGATGACACAGGTGATACGGAGGATGAGGTAGACGAAGTAGAAGATGATGTTGAGGAGGGTGAAGATCGGGACCAGGTAGAAGAGCTTGCGCTTCCAGCCTCTCCAGGTGTCGGCATCATCGCGGTCGTGCAGACGCTCGATTGTACCTGGCTCGGCATACCCCTTTGTGAACGAAGGCGATGATGGCGTTGTGAGAAGATTCTGCAGACTGGCAGAGCTTTGGTGCTGCGGTCCCTAGTTAGCCTTTTTGTCAACCCTTTCCTCCTCCCAAAGCCCAAGAAATCACAGGTGCAGGGAGAGGGATGGATAGTGATCAAAGGCATTGGGTTTGCAGGGAAGGATACTCACAATGTAGCTGTTGGGCCTCGAGTCGAAGGGGGATTGGAACGGTGAAGGTCCAGCGGGAGCCTGAACATAGCCGAGCTGTGTAGACTGGCTCTCGTTCCATGCTGGACTCGCCGACCGCGAATCATACGGTGAATTGGCCAGGGTATGAGTGCTTGATGCCCATCCTGCCGAGTAGTCGGTCAGATCGCGAGGAGGGCGAAGTGGACGGTGGAAATCCCGTGACTGGCCATATGCGTTGCCATAGGGTTGTCCGTACGGCGAGGCGGGTGAGGCTTGTTGGTGATACGGCGAGGACTGGGGGTGATAAGGTGAAGAAGGCGGCTCCGGGAAGTTCTCGCGAAGGTCGTGAATCTCAATGGTCTCGTCGGACGGCGGTCTTGACCTCATTGTGCCTCTCTTTCGAAGAAGAAGGAGAAGAAGAAGAAGGCCAAGGCGTAGGTCTTCAACTATGCAAAGTCTCGAGAGCACTAAGGGGAAAAATTAGGTGGGACGGGGAAGAGGTCGACGACGAGCAGAGAGAGACGACGGGTGTTGTTGGTGTGAGTTGGTGATGGATTCAGAGAGGTGAGCGTGTTAGTCCGAGAAGCATGTCTCGATACAAACAATGCTGGCTATGAGAAAACGAGTGTATTGGGGGGGATTTCTCCGGAAAGAATTCACGTGAGACAAGAAAAGAACGGAAATTGCTTCTGGTTCTTGATGACGATGAGAGACAAAATCACAGAGTTGAGGACTGAAAACATCAACAGAGAGAGAGAGGAGAGAGAGCAGTGGGGAGGTAGGTTGGCAGTAACTAGTACTACTACTAAGTTGGTACTTGTACATCCTACTACGAGGAGGTAATTACAGTAATTGCTACATGTACTAATATTACAACTACTAGACCGTCGAAGAGGGCCGCCAAAGAAGCTCCATCCTGAGCAAACCAACCTCAGCAGCCTGTGGCGACGGCGACGGCGATGGCGACACGGCGGTACTTGGGCCCAAAAGCGAGTCAGAGGTGGGCCAAGGAGGGTATCCAAGCAGCTCGCTCGCTCGTGTTGGGGGGGGATTTCGCGCAGCAAAGTTCAGGAACAGTCGGAACAGCGAGGGCTGTGCTTTACGAAGTCAACAGATCCAGGACGGGCTCTAGTCCTCTAGTCGGGCGGCGTGATAGTAAGAAAAGGGGGGGTGTCGGGACGACCCAATGTTAGGACTTAAGCATGCCCCGGATGCGTAAACAAAGGACTTATCACACACCAAGTCAATAGGTTCGTTTGCGCGGTTGCAGCGAGAGTTTTGTCGTTCAGGATACTAATTCACACAGTGATTAGTACTGTACTTGTGCTTGTAGTAAGAGGAGGCATGTACGGAATAGTGACTCCAGATATCCAATCACGGCCAAGGAAACAGTTCGTTCAAAGAGCCAGCCACAGAGCGAAGGCTGATGGAGCGAACGACAACAACAAGCGAGTGAGGAAAACAGCAGATGAACCAGGGGTCCACGCACATGACATAACATGACATGACGAAGACGGATGGAGAACCCAGCCTGCCTCCTCGCAGTATCAGTTCATCTGTCTCACATTTTGCTGGCCTTTCCCTGCGTTGGACATGCCTCTGGCAGCGCAAGTGGACGACTGCTACGTACAACTACAACGTTGTACGTACATCAGCAGAATAGTGCCCGATACTATTAGTAGCAGTCAACAGACAAGTAGTAGGCCAGCAATGCTTTTACGAGCCACGAGCCCACAGAAGAGGGAACGAGGCTCCGCACCCATCATATCCTTTGCTCGGCACTAGTCAAAGTCTGCCAGATTCCGCTCTACCCGATCCCAGCTGGGATGTCCTGGGATGTCCAGCATACAGTACGGATACTGCTGCTCTACCATTAGTAGGGAGTGATAGTAATAGGAGTACGAGCGCTGTATCCGTATGTACTACAGGCAGTGAGGGTGTGATTTGCTGTTCTCGGACGAGTGGCGCAAGGCTAAGCAGCCCTAGCCAAACTATTCTGGGCCGCTTGGACTCACTTCGTCTTATCGCAGGCGCAGAGTCTAGTCGAGAACGGCGTAGTCAGGGGGGCGTATGTGGAACCTTGCGTCTTGATGGGAATGTCGATCCATGCTGCAAGCAAAAAGGTTTTCAGTGGTGATTCGTACTGTACACTCGCTTGCCCGCTCTCGCCATCGTACCTCTCTCTCTCTCTCTCTGTGTGTGTGTCTCTCTCTCTCTCTCTCTCTCCACTGTTCGTGTTCAAGCCTGGCCTGGTGCTGGCGGACCACTCATTGATCCTGCGTGCCTGCGTTCGAGGGCTGGTTGAGTGGATGAGCTGACCTTGTCTTGGAAAGGCTAGGTAGACTCCCTCGTATCTTTCACACACCCTTTGCTCGAGCCCCCCTTCTTGCTGGGGCTCAGCAGTAAACACCGCGTTCAGAACCCAAGAAAAAATGCATTGGTATTGTAGTGGTGTAGGTGTGAATTTGTTAGGCCTTTTTTTCTGGGAGAGAGCTGGGTTTGGCTGGGCTGGGCTCGGTGGGAAAAAAGAAGAAGAAACTTCGTCATTTCACTGAACCGAACCACCAGAGCTTCCCCGTCGTCACCTTACTCATCGCGGGGGTGGTTGATCCAAATTCAAATCCAATACTCGTCTCCTTCATCATCGAACCTCTCGAAAATCATCACCGCTGTCCAATTCCGCCCCATTTCTCATCATGGGCATCCTTTGGCTTCTCAACTTTGTGCTTATCGCCTTTCCCATCGGCACCACCGTCGGCGTCCTTCTCGGCCTGCAGCAACACAGAATAGCGACCGGTCAATCGCCGCTGTTTGTCGACAATGGCATCAAATGGAACAACTATTGTCAGAAGACACTCGGTATCTCGCCGCCGTCAAAGGCAGATCACTACACACGTAAGAAACATAAATCCTGGATTCTTTTCTTTTCCCCCCTTCTGTCTATCTGTCTATCATCATCGCGCCGGGGATAGTAGACGCAGCATCGCCTTGGCTTCTGCAAGCCAAGATGGTCTCTGTCCTGCGTTCCACGTGCTTTTTGGGGAACCACAAGGCTGACCATCATGAAGTGAATCCAAACCAGTGGGGTGTCACAGATACCACAGTCGGATCATTATGTATGAATGTGAGTATTCGCGTCGGAAGAGCAGGCAACGGAGAGAAGTGCGATGAAACGCGGCATGGAGTCAAATCACATAATCATCGCCACATAATCATTCATCTACCTCAACGAAACCTGGGAAACCCGTCCGTCGGGTCGCTTGCGCTGTCCAGAAAACTGACAAAACGTGCTCTCAGGTAACAACATTCAACAACGAAACCTACGCCACCGATGCTACTGCGCCCGAGTTCTCCGTCACTTGGCAATACAATCCCGGCCCGGAGACCGAGCCTGTCCACGCTTTCCCTAACTGCAAGCTCGCCAGTCCTGTGATTCCCGCCCAATTCAGCAACGTCAACAAGCTCATGCTCGACCTCGCATGGACCTATGGTCTCGGGAACAACACCGCTGTCTCCACGAGTCAGGCCGCTCTGGAGGCTGCTCTGGTCAACACAAACGTTGCTCTCGATATGTTCACGGACCCCGACCAGACCAAGGCCGGAAATACCGAGCAGGCCGCAATCGAAATCATGGTGTGGTTTGCCGCGTACGGGCCTGCGACGCAGCCGCTCGGTATGTCCACGACTGGCAAAGTGCAGACCAAAGTCCTCAATGGCACCTCATTGTAAGTCTGACTATGTTTCCTCGCGCGCGCCCCCCTTCCCCTCCCCATCAGATCATATATAGATTGATAGAGCTCGACCTGACCTAATCTCGCCTACTCTCACAGTGACCTCTATGTGGCACAGAACGCCCAGGGCCAGAAGGTCTTCACGTGGTATTCTCCGACCCCCGTCCACGAATACAACGATGATCTCATGCCTCTGATGGATATTCTGCTGGCCTCGAGCGACCCAACCTACCCCAAGTCTTCCGACTACATTGGCTACATCAGTTTGGGATCAGAAACCTTGTCGGCTAACCAGACCGTCACCTTCCATGTTCCGACGCTGGCCATAGATGTCCAGACGAAGTCGTGAGCGGGTGTCCCCTCACGACGGTCTCTTTTTTTCCTCTCTGGGAGTTATTGGTTTACGCATGGCATTACAGCGAAAAGGCATTTTCGGGGGTCTGCTTTGTTTTTTCTGGGTTGAATAATAAATATTACACTACTCGGCGTTGAACTGAATAATGGCCCCATGGAATGGAGGCTTATGTATACATAACAGCAATAGACGAATATACGGGCACCAAAGGATTGTGCTCTCAATTTTCTTGCAATCACTGTTGTCAAATCGTGGAACCTGTGCATGGCTCAGGTAGGATCTGATCTCATCTCATCTGATCTCAGCTCAAGTTCTTTCTACTAGCTGTTGTCACTATCAGTACCCATGCATCCTGCAAGGAGAGAGGAGGATCCCAATCCTTCCTAACAACTAGGATCAGGCTTCGGCAAATCGTGCGACACTGGTCAGGCCCACAAGGAAGTCCTCCGTACAAGTATATGTACATACTGTTTTGCATCAATAAGTAGCCCCATCTACGGAGCATCATCCACCCATTTCAGCTCCAGGATTCCACCGTGGTTCTAATATTAGCCCCAGCGTTCTCCTTGCAGTTAGGACCCGAGGGCCTACAGGCTAGCCAACAGAGAGCATGGAAGCTCTAGAGCATTCCGCCGGGGAGGGGAAGAGAGAGAAAGACGCGCAGTGCAACCTTAGGCGCCGCGTTGCCCCAGGCACGGGAAACCCGGAGTGCTGTAAAACACTCTAGAGAAAACTCTGTTTCCTTTGTGGTGGGAGCTAATCTTCTTATGTTCCTGGGTAAGGAGGAAGCACCTCTGTCCAGGGTACCAAAAGTGAAGCATCCACCGTCATGCTGTATGCTCCTACTGTACGATGAGACTTTAAGTAGGGTGGTACCTACAGTAGTACTCTTGACGTTCGTATGGGGGGTGCTTGATTAGCGAGTCAGAGCATGAACAGGAACAAGAAACAGGGGCCTTGGATGATCGATGACCAGGTTCGAAGCTGACAGGCCAGCCACCTTGCCGCCCGCACCGATACCGTACGACATCCCCTGCTACGTCGTGCAGATTGATTGCATGGGGGGATCATCAAAGAGATCAGTGAAAAAAACCTCCACGTCGACCATGAGCAAGAAAAACAAAAGCCGCCGGATCCCAGTCACGGTAAATTAAACCGACCCACTGATCGAGATTCTGTATATTGCAAGGCGGCGACTTTGTGGTGTCAATGACCCATTTCGCTTCAGTTTAGCTTTCCGATCGCAATTTATTCTCGGCATCCTCAGCGATACAAAGAACTATTACTACAAGTACGTACTTACTTACTCAACAGGCGCGCGCCCGTCCATCCATGCAAACCCCTGAATGAGCCAATCCACTGTGATGTGATGTCAATTGCCGCACTCTGTGCTTTTCGACATGTCAGTGAGCACGAGAGTTGGCCCCGACTCACTAAGTGCACTGTCTCGGGTCTGCGCCTCGATTATGGATGATGAGGGACAACTAAAAAAGGACAGACCCCAGGATGTTGTAGAGTGTACGGAGTACGGAGTACTAGGAATGATTATTATTGAAGGCCATTGTTATGAAACTTCGTATTCTACCTTTATCCCTCCTCCTTTTTTTGCCTTTTGCCTTACCTGACGCAGGCCCAGACACGCACACCTCTCTTCATCTTCCCTGTTGCCAAGTATTCGTAACCTTCACGCCCCCTACCCCCTGACCCTGGTCCTCCCGCTGAGCCTCGGTGAAAGCCGAGCGAGCCCCTGTTTTTCTTTTTTGGTACGGATAAGCTCCATGTCGTGTTGAGCTTGACAATCCAGGAACAAGAAAAGGCCAACGATGCTGACCGACCGTGCATCACGATGCCGAGAGATTGGAATCGGTAACGGCATGAGCATGGCATGGCATGGCACGGCATCCGAGATCCTGGAATGAAAATAACTGGGTTTTCTGGGCGAAGGTATTGTGATGGCGTCAATGGGGTCATCAGCAATTTGCTGTGGGTCTTCCTCGTGTCTCCGAATACCTCTGGCAAATTTGGCTCCAGGCAGCCCGTGCTGCCTGATCAGTTTTCTCTATAGGGTAGCTTGCGACCCCCTATCTGAGGGCTTCGTTCTTCTTTTCTAGAAGGTCGTTACAGCCGTTCGATCTAGACGATGGCAAGTACTTGTAAATGTCCCGTACACTGTTATTTCTTCTTTTTCCCTTTCGGCTTGCTTCTGAGCTCACTCTTGCAAGTCCCGAAAAAAATCTTCTGCGCCATCACCGCCGTGGTTATACCATCGCCAGCCTGCATCTCCGGGTTTTGCACGTGCTCCATGAGCGCCTCCAAGCTCAAGCTTCTTCAGCAGCAGTTGGTCGCGTATTTCAACCGCGTCTTGATGCTTGAACATACCTTGGTGCAACATTGTTGGACGGAAGTGAAGTAAACCCGTTGTTCTGTGTAGAACAAAGCTGGCCATGCAGTATGGGATGAATCCAAGGTCGCGTTACAGGTTGTTTATGGTTTTTCTTGAGGCTGAATTTCATTTGTGACATCAGAGAGGTGACGATGGGCACTGGGGCTTCCAAGTTGATATTCGATCTCCTTGGCAGTCTTCTCGAGGACATCTGCGCATTTGAGGATCTCTGAGATGCTTCTTAGCGTCGGAGTTGTTGAGGTCAAGTCCAGTATCCGAACGTCTTGACCTCGGATCAACTGATATCGCCCGTTCTGCTCATGTCTACTTACCCGGGTAGGCACGATGAGACTGCGGCTCCAATCCGCTGGGTTGTGTAGATCGGGCCACTGATGACCGTGAAAGGGATGGAGAAACAGTCAAGACGCCATGCATATAACATATGTATGCTATTGCCAAGTGTGGGTATGTAAGAGCTGGTTTCTACCGGCCTGAGTTGCTTTCTCCCCATTCTGAGGAAAGCCTGCCACGATGTGTTCACATTCGAAGAGAACTGCCAATAATATCTTGTTGAAGATAGATGGACACCAGCTAAGATGTTTGACGACTCTGAACGTCGACCTTAAGTAAGGAGACGCTGCATCCAAATCACGATGGATGTGCAATGAGTGTTTGGCAGTGTATTTTCATGTGCATTTCCCGAATACGTTGCCCCAGTTCCTAAGCCCGGTAGCCAGGATTTGCTCATTCCAAACCTTTCCAGAACTTCTATCTCTGCAAAATGGCTGACCATTCCCGACGACTCCCTGTCTGCTCCCAGGTGCTGATTACTGTGCTGTGTATAGGGTAGTTCATAGTGCTGACCCCCGACTCGACCTGCATGTTCGGCATATTTGGGCAGCTCGGGGTCTAGGAATCTGGTGACCTGAGAAAGAGAAAAAGTGTCGATGACGTGAACAGTGTACAATACATAGTCATTATCCCTTCATAATCCAAAAGAAGTGACCTCGGTTGTGACTGGGTATGTTCCAATAGTACAAGTACTCCCCGTATGGAGCGAGTTATCCCGTTCCAATACCAGATTCATTGTACCGTAAGCGGCAACATCATCTATATGAATAAGCACCTCACCTACGTCACACGTTGAATAATGTGAATGTCAGTGAATAAAGAGCATGCTAGATATCGATGCATGATGACGGCCTCGAGCAGGAGACCATCTCAAAGGGCCCCATTTTAGTCCATACATGCATTGACGATGTAGGGGCTCCATGTGGTTGACTTGCCCCAAATAGTGCTACGGCCATCTTTGTTGCATCTCACAGTACGGAGAGTATGTAAGGTTCTACTTAGTACCCTGAATCACAGGTGTCAAAGACATCGATAAGTCCTCAGGGGTACTAGCATCTGGTGAAGCCTCAAGCAACCAAGCACATGGATCGGTGACGAGTCGGTACATCGGGTATGCCTTTTACATATGTAGCAAGTAAGAACCAAAGAAAGCTTAAAAAAAAAGAAAAAAGAAAAAAGCAAGGTTCCTTTGAGAAGTGAATCTAGACGGTGCTATGGAAATAAATAGCACGAGACAAGCTCCGTTTCGTGATATTCATAGGTAACTAGTCCCTGACTCGATTTCACCTCGTGTTCCCAAGCGCGACATAAATTAACAGTGAGCGATTACCCACAGTAGCGAGTCCGATGGCGAGATCATCTCGCCGCTGCCACACGCCAGCCACTTGCGCCACGCGCCTGCACCATCTCAAAGTACCAGTAATCTGCAGGCTGAAGCTGCACGGGTTTGGGGCCCTGGTGTTCCTGGGACGACTTGCCTGCCTATTTTGAGTCACGAGAGCATGCGCCTGAGCGAGCAAAAGAAGACTTTGCAAAAATCCTGGACAGGGCGTTTTCGCGACGTTAAATAAACAGGCGCTGAGATGGATACACTGCTTCGTTTCGCATGTTTTTCTTTCCCTTGCTCGCATCCTCTGACTCTGTCTGTAACATGGTCATCTACAAGTAGTACGCGTTTCCAGCCGCCGCTTCTGGCATGCTGGGGCCCGTGGGTGGGTAATGGTGGCTGTGTAGCTCCATGTCTCTCACTCAGGCTCTCTCAGTGGTGTCCAATCGTACCGACCATCCTGTTTTTTCCCCCACCAGTCCAGAGGCTTGACGAGAGGAGGCGTATCACCACCCACAGGCATGACACCAAATCCAATAGCGTTGATGCTGGGCCCCGCTCCCTCTTCGCTCATCATCTTGTGTGTCGTAATCCTGGTTTAGGTGGTCTGCTGCCACTGAACCTGGCTCTGGATTTTTTTTTACCTCTGGAATTACCTTATGAATAAGGTTAAATGCTACATAACTAGCACCACACGCGTTTCTGTCCCGTCCGTCAGGGGGCACGCACTGTGGCGTACGAGCAGGTACTGCTCACTCTGCATCTTCACCGAAGGAATCGTCACCAGTCGAACAGGAAGACGTTGATGCATGTAATACTTCGTTTTCATGGTCGCGAAGCAAACTCAATCAACTGGCGTCCGGCTTGTTCGGCTGTCAGCGTCTTGGAAAGTCTTGGGGAGGGTCAGCAGGGGGTGGCATGAAGTTCTCTTGGCGACAAAACACTGGGGCCCTCCCAGAGTCAAATCATGGCCTTTTTGTTTCTGCACAGCCTCACCTACATAATTCACAAGAAGTATCTACCGTAAAATGACGGTTTCTGTCAAGCAACTGTAGAACTCTCAATGGGACAATGGGAGGAAGCAAGATACGTCGTATTTCTGGTCCCGTGAGAGAGAGAGAGAGAGAGAGAGAGAGAGAGAGAGAGAGAGAGAGAGAGAGAGAGAGAGAGAGAGAGAGAGAGAGAGAGAGTGCGTGTGTGTGTTTATGGGTGTGTGGTGGTGTCTGCTCCGTCCCGCCGCCAGCATACTTCGTCACCACCGTCGTCGCTAGGATTGCAGGTATTGTGCCAAGACCGCCTGTTTCCTCTGGCGTGCCAAGATTGAGCCCATTCATCCAGTCCGATGCCCAGACTGCCTGTGGTGGTTAGCTTCCTCATATTGATCCAACCCCCCTGTTCAAACAGTCTCTCTTCCCTGGCTCTGGGTAAAAGGGCGGGCGAATGCTGTACCCGCCCCCCAGTCCCTCAGACGCCATTCTCCGCGTTTGGTGCGTCCGTGGCCACGGTTCTTGGTCTTCTACATCATCCTTTCTTTCCCCTTGGGTCTTGTCATTTCGATCTCGCCGAGCCCTGTCAACGTCTGGTCCTGTACTTGTAGGAAAAAGCGACACCGATCTTCCCGAAACCTTGATCTTCCTGTCGCATGGTTCAAGGCGGGCTACGCAGGAGCCTTGACAAGTAGCCTTGGCCCACGGCAATCACACTCGTTCATCACTTCACAACGCAAACTCCCCGTTTATTCTTGGCTATTCGAGTTTCTCCGTGCGCTCGTTTCATTTAGTACCGCATTCTTTCGACATCATATCCATACGACTACTCGCAGTCATGCTGCCCTCACTCGCTTCACCTCGGTCGAGTGTAGCCTCGGCGCTGTGCGCGTTGTTGCTGGCTCAGCAAACCGAAGCGCAGTTCTACAAGATCGACACAACAGGTTCGTCAAGCATCTCACTCACCCTGCTCTGTTTCTATTGTTTTCTTAACCGTGACGCCTGACACTTGTGCCTCCAGAGAACATTAAACAATCTGCCAGGACGCTGGCGTACGACCTCATGCTGTACTACCAAGGCAACAAGACCGGCGAGACGCCCGGTATTCTTCCCGGTCCTCCAGATGATGGAAAGGGTGACTATTACTGGTGGGAAGGAGGCGTATGTATTTCCATTTCATTCTACCTGGATTGTCTCGATGGTCTCTTGGCGAATAATCCTGCTCATCTGCTGACCTACCACCTCAGGCCATGATGGGTACATATGTGGACTACTGGCATCTCACAGGTGACTCAAGCTACAACAAGGTTGTCATGGAAGGCATGCTTCACCAAGTTGGCGACGACAACGACTACCAACCCCAAAATCACACGGCCTCGCTTGGAAACGATGATCAAGGGTTCTGGGGCATGACCGCTATGCTCGCCGCTGAGACCAGATTCCCAAACCCACCAGAGGATAAGCCGCAATGGCTTGCACTTGCCCAGGCTGTTTGGAATACACAGGCCGATCCGGACCGACACGATGAGCACTGCAACGGCGGCATGCGATGGCAGATTCCCTTCTCCAATTCTGGATACAACTACAAGAACAGTATGCGCGCGAGAAACACCCGACGAGTATTTGAGTTGTCGAGAGACTGACTAATTTCCCTTCAGCTATCGCAAACGGCATCTTCTTCAATCTAGGCGCCCGCCTGGCGCGGTATACCGACAACTCAACCTACGCGAAGCATGCCGAGTCCACATGGGACTGGCTGTGGGGTGTACAGTACATCAATCACGACGACTGGCATGTCTACGATGGCGGTACCGTCGAGAAGAACTGCACCGATTTGCACATGGCCACCTTCTCCTACAACTATGCGGTTCTCCTCCAAGGCTGCGCGTTCATGTATAACTACGTAAGTGCCTCCAGTGGACCAATTATCGGCACCCCAAGCTCACGCAGTCACCTCTTTTAGACCGAGGAGCAGAAATGGCTGGATCGCACAGAGAAACTCCTCGACTCCGGCCTGAAGCTCTTCTTCGACAAGGGCGCCCACTGGGAAGTCCCCTGCGAGGGCAACAAGGGCTGCACCACCGATATGCTTTCCTTCAAAGGCTACGTCGCCCGCTGGATGTCCGTCGTCGCCCAAATCGTCCCCTCTCTTCGCGACAAGATCCTCCCCGTCCTGCGCAAGTCCGCCGAAAAAGCCGTTGCCCAGTGCGTCGGCGGTGCTACCGGTCGTCAGTGCGGTTTCTACTGGGTGTCGGGTGAGTTCCGCGACCCTGCCCTTGATCACACGTCTGGCGCGGGCGAACAGATGAACGTACTCGCCGTGGTGTCGAGTCTTTTGATCGAGGACGCGCCCCCACCGACGACGAATGCGACCGGAGGTATCTCCAAGGGTGACCCGAATGCAGGCAGCAGGAGCAAGCATATCGGCGAGCCAGTGCCCATCACCACCGCCGACAAGGCCGGAGCTGGCATTGTCACATTGCTGCTTGCTGGCGGCGGAATGAGCATGTTTGTATGGATGAGCCTGTTTGACTGAAACCGGGATGGAGCTTGATGCATGAATCTTTTTGTCATTAAATGCGATATAACCCCTGATACGAGGTCCTTTGATATGGCGTTTTGGGAAGCTGATACCTTTGATTAGAGGCATTTGGAAGGAACAAGAGTGTGGAGCAGATAAAAGCCCTCTTTTGTTTCTATGTAGATGAAGCGAATTGATTTTTTTTTGGGAGAGTCCTAACAGTTTTTCTTCAAGAAGGCTACGTGATGAGTGACTGGTGATTTACGTTCTGATGAGAGGGATGCCCATAATCTTCTCTGGTGGATGGTATGGAGGCTACAGATTTGATAACACGACATTAGGTTGAACAGCCGTAGATGTACTTATTCTTCCTCCCTTTCCCTCGCTCCCACTTTGCACAACATGCCCTGCACTGATGATTCCTCTTCGAGCTTCTCGTGTGACTCGATTTCAACCACGGTTATCCTGGTTGGTTGATGGGATGCCCTCGAATTACCCAAGGAAGTATATGGCGCAGCTCCCTTCAAGCCTAAAAAGCATGATTTGCCCGGACTGTTGCTGTAAGTTTGCTTACGCTTTCACGAAATAGATATCCACACGTGAAGCATGTTGGTGACATCATATCATTGACCAATTCACATCGGATGAGGGTCTTGGAATATTTCTCATTCATAAAAGGTCGTACATGTACGTCATGCTCGGAACCATGTCACAAGAAGTCTTCAACATGCCTCTGTATTTAACTCTCCCAATATTGCATAGCTTCTAGTTGACCTTGGCCTGGGAAAGGTTCTGGATGATTTGGGCACCATCGAAGAGGCCGCCGTTTTGGGCCTTGGCACGGCAGAGAGACTTGCCACGCTCAATGACGTTGTTGTCGCAAGTGAGGTTCTCTTGAGCGACGCAGCTGAGAGCGGAACCGCCTGAATAAGGAAGACAATATTAGCGATGCTGCTCAGTACGCAAATGAGGTTCAGTATGACTTACAGTTGTTTCCGCCGGGGACGCAACGGCCCTGCTGGCCATTCTGGGCAGTGCAGGTATCCTGCTTCAGGGAGGTGTTGGGAACACAGCAGGAGCCAGAAGGAACGGGACGGTTCTGGTTCTGGCGAGCGACAACCTTGAAGCCGGAGGAAGTAGAGGGAGCGGCAGAGGCGAGGGCAGCGAGGCCGAGGACGATGGTGGCTAGAGAGAACTGCATCTTGATGGCTGTTGTTGGGAGATTGTGAGGATCTGATTTGCCGAGAAAAAAAATAGGAAGGGTATATAGTAGAATGATGATCCGACCGGCGGAAGGAGAAGTGAAGTTGACAGAGAAAAAAAATGTGGTTTCGGTTATGATGTGTTGAGCTGAGCTGGGGAGAGAAAGAAAGAGACCCAAGTCAACAGCTGCGAATATGATCTTTATACCACGTTCAAGGACATGACGCTCTCGTGTGATCAAGCCTCGCTTGACAGGTATTCTTCGGCAAGCGGCTCTCCTATGCTCGTCTCACCCGTCCTCGTGTCGTGGGGTTGAAACCCCAAGAACCGTCTCAGCATCTTGAAACTCGTGGAGCAGCAACGCAGCGACAGGGGTATGGCGGTGAAGATGGTTAGCCTGGGTTTCCGATGCGAGCAATTTTCGTGGTAGCGAAACCAGGAATAGCTGTTGATTCGGGCGGATTACCGAGAAGAGATGGTGCTCAAGGGCTCAGCCTCCCAGGCTCTGATGGTTGAGGCTGTTTGACCTGAATCCGTGGACAACGGTCATGGGTTGCGAGATCCGTGGTTGGTCCAAAGCACAAGGCTGGGGTAACATGTTACGACACGAACTTGTTTCCAATTTGGTTCCCCAACGCTTTCAACAGTCCACATCAGGCACCTGCTGACTTTCTTTACTCGCCGCTCATATGATCGCCCCGACGAGGGATTTCTGTTCGGCCTGCTTGTCGCCCAGATCTGGCGCTACCTTGCGGTGCGATGGACCGGATCGTCGCCTTGTGGCGCTCTTCTGATCAGACGAAGAAGCGTCGCGACTCTTGCTGTCTCAGGCGTGGGCATGTGGCCTTGGTCCTTCAACAGGATTTTCAATTAGAAATTTCGAGACGAGTGCCGAGGGGCCGGCCAAGTTGAAAGTTATTTTTGATCGTCTCATGTCTGCCGTCTTGTTGCGTTCAAACGTGTTGTCACTTATGAATGCATCTGGCAAAGGTCCCTTTGCCATGCCACGCGTGAGACCAGAGCGAGCCCCTGAGGAACTGCACAGAGTATCAAAGTAGTATCCCTCGTCTTTCCCATAGTCATCAAGACCGCCAACAATGCGTCCTGGTAACCGGAGCTCGCTGGAGATGCAAGGCATGGAAGGGTGGCGTCAAGTGGTTATGGGAGAAGCGGCTAATGTAGCTCTAGCAAACCAGGGAGAGCAGACTTGTTTACACCCTGAACCTCGACCTATTGACACGCAAAAGTCGACTTCTTTGTGCTAATTATCTTAGATCAAGAGATACATTTTCGTTCTAGAATAAATGGTATCGTCGAGATGGCGAGAGTGTGCACGCATGCGAAAACCGTAAGCAATTTACCTCCCTGCCTGATAGGCACGTGATAGCGCGTCTTGCTGGCGCCTATTAGGATTATGATTTGAAGGAGCATCGAAGAACTTTGTCGCTGAAGAGATCACTTCGCACCCTCATCTGATGCAGCACTATTCATCATTAACATTTACCTAGGAATCGTGGCTGCAACGGGAATTGTGCAACATTCAAATATTTCAGCATCCGTTAAGCCAAGGAGTCCTTGCCGCAGATGGTGCGTCGAAGAAGGGCTCAACGCATTGTGAGCAGCGACGATGAGAGCCAGCCAAGTCCCAGCCCAGACCGCTCAAACAGCTCATCTGAAGAGGAAGAGGGTCAAAGTGATGAGGAAAGACACGATCTTATTGATCTAGAAGCTGCTGAAGAAGAAGAAGCAGAAGACACATTAGAGCACAGCGACGATAGCGAGAGTGATGATGGGCCAAGCTGTTCGACTTTCCACCATTTCGCCAGTCTCCCCCCAGAACTCCGCGATAGAATCTGGGAGTTTTTCTGTCCTGAGTTGATAGACCATACTCGAATCTTGCGTCTCGGTCTTGAACTTGACTATGACGAAGATGAGTGTGAAGCCACAGGACATTTCTGGGACGGCCCATACCTTGAGTCGATGACCGCGACCTTCAGGTGCCTCTCATCCATTCATCGAGAGTCCAGACAGAGAGCCTTGAAATTCGCCCCAGACGAAATCCGTCTCGGAGGAAACTCGTACGACGCTGTTGTTCGCATCAATGGCGCTCGGGATATCCTCTGCCTGAATTATGTGCACTACTCTCCTCGCATCGAGCACACCTCGCAATGGCAACCCAAATGCGGCGGCCCTGTGCAGAGAATAGCCATTAGGAGTGATGAGTTTCAGGGCATGAAGAATTTTGGAGGGCTGAAGGCTTTTCAATCCCTATTCCCAGAGCTCAAAGTTCTCTATAACCTCACGGAAGAAATATCCCTAAATGACCGATGGTTACGATGGTGTGTTTCCGACTATGCACTCAAGTTCTATCATGAGAGAGTCGAAGATGTTGGGCCTATTCCTGAGATACTGCCGATGCTTCTGTGCCTCCCAGATGCCGAGCGTTATCCCGACTTTGCTAAATACTCCCTTGGTGGCCTTGCGCAGAATCACTGCGATCAGACAATCTTGGATGAGATCGAACAATCAGGCGTTGCATTGAGACCCATGGTCTCTTTTCCATACGCAGCCGGAGCTGAGCGCTTTGAGGAGCTTGAGCAGTCCAAGAATCTTCCCTTACCTGAGCTCCCACCTGATTGGCCTTCGGATGCAGAAGAGGAGGCCATGGCCGCCGCCAATGAGGACGAAGAAGACGAGTATGAGAGCGATGGTATAGACGATGACGAGATCGGCGAGGATGTACTTTCGTCAGAAGATGAATTCGTACCCCGTCCCATCTCGCCAGCAAGCGATGCCCAAACCCCCCTCTCAATTACCTCTTCTCCGGGAAACGAAGCAGCAGCAGCCAATTTCTCGAGTGTAGAGCCGTCTGATCCTGAAGAATCAACAGATGGAGTGAACCCCTCGAAACGGAAGAGGAGGATTATTTCGGATTCCGACGACGAGGATGATAAAGGTGTAGCAGAGGAACACAGCGCAACCAACCAAAGGAAGCGGAGGCGTACAGCACGAACGCTTCAATCCGATTCAGAGACAGAGCCCGGAGAAGACAAACCACCCGCTCGCCCGGACGACCGCAATGGATCTGAGAGCGAAGAGGAACCATCTAGCAGCAGCAGCAGCAGCAGCTCAGACGAGTCAGCAAGGGCGCCAAAGAAACCCTTGTCTCTTGCACAGCGGCTGCGGCAACAACAACGCCCAGTAGGCCGCCATCAGAGAGCGAACGAGTCAGACATGGAAGACGACAACGAGGATGATATGCTCTCTCCTGAGGATGACGACGAAGAAGATGAGAAACCTCGACGGCGAGGAGGGGCTTTCTTCCTAGACGAAGCATCTGAAGACGACAGCGACGATGGTGAGGAAGATGAGAGCGATTTGGACTGAACTCGCCATGTTGGGATACAGGGCAAACACGAAGCCGACGCTTGGAGGTCAGGAAAGTTGTCTTTAATTACTTCCCTTAGATACCAAAGTCTCACGACAGTCAAGATACGTCACTCCTTTTGAATTCACCCCGTAATTCTGTCTGCTGAAGTCTCCACGAGCGTCCCTTATCTCAAAACTCCCGTCCTAGGCAGTTTTCTTCCGCCACAGAAGCAATCCATGTCTGTTTGTCTTGGTTAAGCCCTTCAACTTCAATTTCGTCGTTCTCCTTCTTGCTGCTTAATTTGAGGCCAGAGGGTCATCAGACGATGGAGTAGTTGATATCAGAACATAGTATGAGCATCAACTCGGTTTCCCTCCGAGCACCAGTTCGCGGAATGCACCTCCGTGCTTCTCCCCCAACACCGAAGGCCGGCCCGCTTCTATAAGCCTCCCCGAATCGAGAACCAGTACAACATCGCTGCTCATGATGGTGTCCAGTCTGTGGGCAATTGTGATGATGGTGTGACCCTTGAAATCTTCCTTGATCACTTGCTGCATGAGCCTCTCGGTTGCAAGATCGACATTACTTGTCGCCTCATCGAGCAGGACTACCCTCCCGCGGTTGGCACGCATAAGCAAGGCCCTCGCCAATGAGAAGAGCTGGTGCTGGCCTTGAGACAGTGGTAGCAGCTTCATTGGGACACTGAAAATGTGCGCCTCGGCGCTATTGGATTGGTCTCCAGCGGTTATCCCGGGCTCGTCTGGTTCATAGTTGCTGAGTTGGCCCTCAGACTCTGGAGTATTATCCTCGCCGTCAGTGTTGACGTTGGCACTGGACGCAGGAGCATTCGAAACTCGTTCCTTGAACATTTCCCATAGATTTACGCGCTCGAGCACCTTGATGAGTTCATCCTCTGGGATGTCCAAGCCTGACAGATTGAGGTTGTGACGTAAGGAATCCTCACTGAACAGCATTGGATCCTGCGGAATGGTGATGATTCGGGACCGTGTGAGATTGCGCGGTACGTCCATGAGGTTGATATTGTCAATGCTTACCGTCCCGGTACTCTGTATATCAACGAGTCGGAGTAAGGTGAGCAATAGGGACGACTTTCCGCTGCCCGTACGGCCCACAATACCGACTTTAGTCCCCGGATTGACAGAGAAGCTGATATCATCCAATGCTCGTATGGAGGAGCTGTATGAAGCAGAGACATGCGAGACGTGGATGGCACCGTCCGCCGGCCATGCTGCCGGCGGAATGTCTTTCAGATCTGAGTTCTCCTCGGACTGTACTTGTTGCTCGAAGCTTCTTAATCGCGACACAACTGCTGCAGATGCCTCGAATTTCGCCCACGCCTCGACCAGGCGTAGTATGTAGTTGTTCAACTGGAGGACAACATTAAGGGCTATGCCGACTTGGCTGCCTGTTGCCGTGCCTCTGAGCACCACTCCTAGGCCAATGACACTCAGGGCGAGCCCCATGACAAGGAGGTCTAGAACAAAATCCAACCAGCGCTGAGTGCTCGAAAGCATGTACTCCGGTCGCCATGAAACGTCCAGCTTAGCAGTGGTGCTTTGCAGAAAATGATCTTGCCAACCGAAGGCGCGAATGGTGGCAACTCCTTCCAGGGTCTCGAGAAAGCTTTCTTGGACAGATGCTTGAGCCTGAATACTCAGAGCCTGCAGCTGTCGCGATGTTGCCAGGTAGAACTTCTGAGCTAGGTATATAGCCAGGATCGTGAATGGCATTGTGATGGTTATGCTAGGCTGTAAAGTGCCCAGCAGGACGGCCTGTGCCAGGAGACGAAATGCGGCTTGACAAGTTTGGAACAAGGAGAAGGGCAGTGAGCGATCAATAGTCGCAATATCTCCGTTGAAGTAGTTCAGAGTAGCTCCGGTGGCTGTTCCGGTGAAGTAGCTCAGCGGAGCGTACATGACCGTGTGAAGGAGCTGTGCATGGATGACATTTCCAGCTTGTGGTGCAATGACGAGGAAGACCACTGCAACAGCAAGAGATACGGATGCAAAGGTAGCGATTGTTAGAAACAAATAAGCACCCATAGGAAGCCAGATGCGCTGGCCTTTGCTCTCTGTCAGCCATTGCAGACAAAAGGGGACGGCAGCGGCAAAAGCCGCATAGAAGAACAATGATCCGATAAGAAGCAAGAAGCTTCGGAGTCCAATGGCCTTGATATAATAGGCTACAGTTTTGTTAGCCTATCCTAAACGGAATCAATGATGTTTGTAGAGAGCTTAAGACTCACCGTATGGGCCTACACTGCTTGGTGTTGTTTGATCACGTTGCAGAACTGATTCTAATGACTCTTTGGGGTGTGCATCATCTGGGTCATCAGAAGAAGAAGAAATCCCCAAGGTGTTCACTTGCGATCGCATGTTAAGTTCGGGTATACTCTTGGCTGTGGCTTGCAGGTCTTTCCAGAGACCCTGCTCGGCAATAGTTCCCGTTTTGTCAAGCACGACAACATGATCAGCCAACGGTAAATAATTCACTTCAAGGGTGGTCAGTAATATTACAGACGGATGAAGCAAACTGCAACTGGGAACGAACCTGAATGCGTGATCATAACAACAGTGGTCCCTACTTCCTTGAAGAGCCCGCCAGGACCGAGAATGTTGTCAATGATGTGCTTTTCTGTGACAGAATCTACGCCCCCAAGGACATCATCAAGGACGGCGAGACTTTTGCGAGAATATACAGCCCTGGCGAGTGCCTGCGGTACGGAACCTATTAATAAAACAAGCTCCTGGAAAGGATGCTTTGCTGAAATCACTCACGACTCGCTGCTTCTGGCCACCTGAGAGAGAAGCGCCGCGGCTCCCAATGATTGTTTGATCTCCCCGAGGCAGGCTTTTAAGATCCTTCTCCAGAGCACAGGCATGCAGCACCCGGTGATACCACTTGTCTTCGGCTCCTTTCATAGGAGGTGAGGGTCCCTGGATCGCTTCTTGAATAGTCGTATTGGTAAGCCATGCCGTCTGAGAGCAGTATGCGATGGATCTGTATGCAGTATAAATGGCTCCTGTGTCTGGCGAAAGATCACCGAGAAGCATCTTGGCGAGGATCGTCTTTCCAGAGCCCACAGGTCCTGCAACGACAATAAGGTCTCCTTTGTTCCAGACAGTCTCGATATCTCGTAAGACAGGATTCAGTGCACCTGCTGGAATGATAGTCGCATTGTCGATTCTAACAGCTGTTTTCGATAGCTTGCTGTCGATAATCTCAATGCCCTGGCTGCTTGAGTCGATGTCATCCTCTTGCTCACGAATCAACACCCGTCGATCTTGCCAACTTGGCTTGAGCAGGTACTCCTGAATACGTTGGAAAGCTGATATGACAGACATGGCCTCCGGCAGAACAGTGAGAAGCGTATTAGCTGGGGACGTGACAATACTGATGATTGCGATTGATGTAAAGGCCTTGTTAACATCCAACACGGCAGCTCCCCGGAAGTGAGATTGAATGGCATATGTAGCCAATGTGATGGCAGGACTAAACAAGTGTAGGGCCACGCCTGAAAGGGGAGGGAGGGTCAGTACCGAGAGAATCCCCTTTGTGAAGGTCAAGGTCAAATGGGAAACTTACCACTGACGAAGAAAGCCACCAGAAGTCGGTACAGTAATGTATACTGCTTCATCTCACGGGCCCTCGCGAGGCGTATGCGCTGCTCCATGTTCTCCGAGACACCCATGATTTTGACGTTCTTGATTGCGTCAAGGACGACTTTTGTAGCTGTTATACGACTCTGGGTGGCTGCACTGTAGGCTACATGCCAGCTCCCGAGGTCTTCAGTAACAGCTTTGACGGTTTGGGAGATGACTAACATGCTGTTAGTTCATGACACGTACAAAGTGTCGTCAATCTGGGGTTCGAAGAACCTACTGAGAGCCACAAGAGGAGGGACAAGGCATACCCAGCCCATCTCGTCTGCGAGTAGATACGTGCCAACAGCAAGCTCGAGAACCTGGGACCAGGTTTCGTGCACGACATTGGCTAGATTTGCGGCGCTCTCGGTATCGTTGCTTGCTAGAGTCACGATGGCGGAATCTGTGGCGGCGACGTGGTCTATACTTCTCAAGCACTGACTATACAAGACCCCTACCAAGGACATTCGTATAGCACAGTTCAACTGTCCAAGAAGCCGTTTGGTGACTCCATTCAGCACCTAGAAGCCACAGAGTCAGGGTTTTGGTATTATGCGTGCAGACTATGCTCGAGAGATGCTCATTCCTACCGCAATCCCGCTATACAGGGAGAAAGTCATTAGCAGCAGCCTCAGAGCCTCGCTCCGCGCTTCAAATGCTGGCAAATCTTGGTTGAAGAAGGCAATTGCTCGCCTTATCACGAAGGGCTGAGCACAGCGTAATAATACGAGCAAGGCATAAGGTGTGACTACGAGGAGATTGAGTCGCCACAAGGATTGCAACTGAGCCCACATAAGTGAGAAGCGGCCTTCTGGAGTTTCTTCGAGCGTTGTAAGCCCCAAGTCCCGAAACTGTGACAGGGCGGTAGAAGTTCATACATACCTCTTTTCTCCCATTGAAGTTGTAGAGCTTCTCGCATCTTTGCGGCATCCAGCAACCTGGGAAGAGGAGGCACGTCCTCGAGTGATAACGTCTTACGGTAGCCTAGGCGGAGACAGTCATTCACCCACCAAAAAGAAAGCACGCTTAGGAACCCAGAAGTATCCTCAGGCGAAGACCTCCCTCGAGTATGGTAATGGCTACGTGTGCTCCCCAATGTTTCTAGCATCAGCAGAACCAAACGCGCGGTAATGCTGGCTAACAGGAAGCTCACAGTGCTGCAGGACGGTTGACCGACATAGATCAGGCCGGCTTGGATGATCTCACTGAAGATTGCGAAGACGAGATGACCGACCATCAAATTCGAAGAGCTAACACTATGACATTGTTCCAAAAGTGAGAGCACTAGTGTTGTTGCCGGTGAAGCGAATGACAGAATCAATGGTCCCATGCGGTTCTGTAGCTCTGGGTGGCTCTGGCTACGAAACGCAGATGAATGAATCGCGAAAAGCAGCAGCGCTATAGCCTGTCAATGCGAGGGTCAACATCATATCAACGGGAATGTTTGAGGCTTAAGGGAGCAGAGCGATACGACCAGGAACCAGTATGCAAACTTACAACCTTAGCCAACCCATTATTGTGTAGGGGGAGGACAGCAGATTTGGCAGCTCGGAGTTGCTTAGCTTTGACAAGGATACCGACAAGAAGCCATGCGCATGGTCCAAATGTCAATAGGCCTTGTATTAGGCCCTCGATTTGCGGACTGCTTGACAGGTGTGCTCTCGTACTAGGTCCTGGAACCTCGCTCGAGCGACAGAATTGCCAGTCTCGATTGAGCACCGATCGGAGACTCGCAGACGAAAACAGTGCCTCCATGTTATGTCGACAAAGGAGATATTATTGGACTCGCTGCTATTCCATTGGCAACGGCGAAAAGAGAAGAGTAGTCGTTCGACAAGGACCAGATGCTTCTGGATGTTAGCAGGTGGTTATAATAGCACAAGACTGGGTGCTTCTGCCGCGTCAAGAAGATACGGTACTTTTGGATACCAAAGTTCCCTTGATACAACAAACTTTCAGCTAAATACCTATGAAAGGAAATAGAACCGGGCATGAGAGGAGCATTGTTACCTTTTAGGGCGGTAGTGTATCGGAAGACCGGCAACTCGACTCAACCAACAGCAACCAGATGAAATGTGTTCATCAATGAAGGGGGTCCCGTGAAGGTTCCGCTTATCTTAATCCATCCCACCTGAGGAGGCCCTTTGAATACTTATTTAATATCCATGATTTCTTCTCTATGATTGACACTTTGAGTCTATTCACATGCGGATGCTGTGTAGCTGCGAGTGGGTTTTCCGACTATAAACGCGACATGTAGAACATGATTGGATCAATCAAGTCTTTGAAAGATGTTAGAATTCTAATCAGGAAGGGAGGTGAAGTGAAGCGTCCTTCGCAATAGTACACAATGAGAACTGCAGGATATTCTGGGTAGCGATGTACCTTGGGTCATCTGGTTCTGTGTCGAATAGCTCTATGAGGAAATCTGAACAGGAAATGTAACCAGGAAATCTGAAGAATGCCAAGTAGGAGCAAAACTGATGCTCCTTTCCAGCCAGACACAGTCCTGCACGCGGTCCGCCTTGTAAGTATCTCTGGTGCTGCTTTTGCCACGAGGACCGCACAGTGGATGCTCCCTGCTTCTCGTTGCAGGCAATGGCGAAGGCCACTTTTCCTCCAAATTTTCTTTGATCGTAAGCTCTCTATGTTCTTGCACGCATAGTTGCTACAGACACTAGATGGCAAGGCTTCTTCGCAGACCAACCCTCGACCCAAGAAGAAATGCGTGTAAATCCCCAAAAGAATAAGACCTGTCGATGAATTTCAGGCAAGTAAACTAAACCGAACCGGCTCGAAATCTTATTCCTGGTGTAGAGCAGTGTTGCCAGCATACTTGGGCCTCGGAACCAGTAACCAGCTGATCGATGTCGCAACGAGTAAACCGACGAGAATCGGCTGCAGCACTGCGACGCCAGCAGCGGCAGAGACGACACCGGTGATGATGGGGAAGACGGAACCGCCCATTTGCGCAAAAACAAAGACCATGGCCAGAGCCGTAGCGTGAATATTCTCTGGGAATAGCTTGGAACCAAGTGAAATTCCCTTGGGAGAGACGAGAGAGTCAGCACTGTGCGACATTCAAGGAGATCAAGCCTAAAAGAAGAGAGGAGATCTGAATCGGGAGCAACTCACTGTGGCAAAGAGAGGTCCTGTGAAGAAACCGACGAGACTAACCGCAATGGAGGCAGCGATGATGTTGGGAACCCTGTTGCAACGTCAGCATCCGTACCCTTCAGTCTCTTGAACTGTAGACTTACAGCCAGAAGACAAGCTGCAAAGCGAGCGCCAGAATACAGTAGACCAAGACCATGCGCCTCTCACCCAAGCGATACGTGGGCTCGGCGAGAAGCACCCGTCCGAGCAACGCACCACCGTTGAACCCAGCCGGGACGTATCCCATCAGAGACAAGTCCCCGTCGCGCACGGCGACAAGGTATTCAACGACCCATCCGCTGGCGGTGAGGACTGATCCAAGGTAGAAGAAGAAGAACATGCTGAGCAGCCAAACGCTGGGTGTTGAAACAGCTGCCTTGATGAGTCGGAGGGCACCTTGGTTCTTGGAGTTCGCGGGGCTGTTCACGTGTTCCTCTCCCACTGTTGAAGAAGAAACCGCCGGCTCGCTCGACAATGTCTTGCGGCGATCCACAGACAGTGTGTCCCTGAAAGCGTACGCGCAAAGCGTCAGGTTGGCCACGCCAAGCCCCAGCGGAAAGGTGTAGAAGAGGTACCACATGGACACATGCCCTGCCGACGCGACAGCAGTGGCCACGAACGGCCCAACCAGGCATCCTGCCATGTACATGGCATGGATGAAGGCCAGCCATCGATGGGCGACCTTTGCCCCCGCCACGAAGGTGTTGGCATGCGTGTCCTGGAACGCCTGCCCGACGCTGACCAGCCAAAACGACACGACGAAGAGTCCGAACGGGGGCTCCCACGATCGCAGGGCATGTGCGACAAGTTGGAACAGAGCACCGAGGACGAGCATGGAACCCAGGCCGAGATACTGGCAGAGATGAGCGTTGACGAGGGCAGCGAAGAGCCAGCCGAGGAAGTTGGCAGCGTAGACGCTCGACACGATGGCTGTGCTGATGCCGTATTCCCGAATGACATATGGCAGCAGCGCACCAATGCTTCCATCGTTGACTCCGGCGACGAAGAAAGAGAAGCCCGCGCTGGTCATCTTGAGATATGTAGCTCGATCCATGCGGGCTCCGTGAGCCTGGCCTCCAGGATCTGCATCCAAGATGACCTCTACGTGAGTCCTCTGGCCATCAGACACCGTGCCCATCTCGACTGTGTCCCCAGCCTCGACTTGCGTCTGAGTGGCTGTCATGTTGTGCTGAACCGTTCCTGATCACGATAATTGAAGACAGAAGCCTCACCAGCAGCATCGATGACTACATGCGGAAATCGAGACCAGGGACTGGGGCCTTTGAATGTTTCCTTTTGAATGTATGCTTCCAGACCAAGCAGGGTAAATTGTTCGGCTGCCAGCTAAAAAGCGGCCCAGAGATCGTCATCACCGCTACCCGTAGCATAGCCGTTATATACCCGACCCCCAGGACCATAGCGCCGTATCATCTTCCTTCACCACCACCGGGGTCCCGAAGATGATGATGGTCATGAAGTTTCGTTGGACAATTGTTGATGGAAAGGCGGCCCTGACTTGCCGAGGGCCCGAAACCGGAGGCGGGGTGGTGGCGTGGTCTTGGATCTGGAGAAGCTCGTGAACTGCATGGATCAACAAAGGGCGACCGAAAGATGGCATTCCGAAGTCAAAGGTGATGATCACAGGATAGGGGTTCCAGTCTTTGGATGAGATTGCAAAAATACTTTGAAAATCCATCGAAAAGTCCCATGGAAGATGCCCGCGTGCTTGTTTGTGCTGTGATGCCTGATTCCCGTTTCCCACACCCGATCCGAGCTTAGCTAGCATCGATTTGGCGGGCGGGTTCCGTCAAGCCTCGGGGTTAGAATGTTGGAGCTTCGATTCTGCGCATAATATGACACCGTTCAAGCTTACCTACCTACCTGTCACCTCAACTTGATCTCCTGGAAACTCAAACCCCCTCTCAGATGCTCATTGTCATTGGAAAAGAAAAAAAAAACACAGACAGCTCCTTTTCTAGCCAGTGGAGAGTTACGCGTAGCTCAAGCGACTCAGGAGACGAGCTCCCCGTGACTCAACCGACGAGAGAGGGTTTTGAAAGCTACGCACATCTCATCCACCTAAGGTATCAGCCATCACCTTCTAGCTATCGAATTTTATATATTTAACTCGGCTCCAATCGACAGACGCACAAAGGCCCCCAAAAAAAACAGGGAGAAGCCCTCCAACATCACTGCTCAAAAGATGCCGCAAACTTCTCTCACGATCCGGCCCGCTGTGGAAGACGACGCTGCCGAGGTCCTCAAGCTCGTCAACAGCGCTTACCGCGGCGACAGCAGCCGCGCAGGCTGGACCACAGAGGCAGATCTAGTCGGCGATCAGCGCATCGACCTGCCCGGCGTGCTGGTCAAGATCAACGACCCGTCCGGCAAGCTCCTCGTCGCCTACGACGACGCCGGCAGGCTGGCCTCGTGCTGCGAGATCCGTCGCCAGGAGGGCAGGGAGGTCGGCTACTTCGGCATGTTCGCCGTGGACCCCCAGAGACAGGGCGGCGGCATCGGGAAGCAGGTCATGATGGCGGCAGAGACGTACGCCAAGGAGACGCTGCAGCTGACCAGGTTGGAGATGACCGTCATTTGGACCAGGAAGGAACTGCTCGAGTGGTATGAGCGGCTTGGGTACAAGAGGACCGGCGAGCAGAAGCCCTTCCCGTATGGTGACCCTTCGCAGGGCACACCGTTGCGCGATGACCTGTATTTCGAGGTCATGGTGAAAGATATTTGAGATGGGCATTGGTTTTCTAGAGCCTGGATGCAATAGAGTCATAGAAACAAGAGAGAGAGAGAAAGAGGGAGAGAAGTGCTGTTCAGCACACACCGACCAGCTCATCAGGTTCACACGTCTTTGCACAAAGTCACCCTTCAAAAATGTCTCTGAAGAACTGGATTCAGCCATGACCCTCCGTCTGAGGCGCAATTTGCTCAAGCTCATCTACGGAAACATGTCCAATAGCTTCTTTACAGGCCAAGCATGCGTATCGCGATACTTTTCCACAACACCCTTCAACGCTTGTCTGTCGTACTGATCCGTAAAGAAATCCCCGTAAAGCTGGATCCCAATGGCCGCGTTTACCAAGACCGGTGGCGAGGCCGGGTGGCAGAGTGCGATGCCACATAGTTCGAGGATGAGCCCCTTGACATCGTTCTCAAGCTGTCGCCACTGAGTGCGAGGTGTGTCTCGACTCCTACCGATTGATTGGCGCAAGGATCAGCACGCAGAGCCTTCCTTGATGTTTCCAGAAGCCGTGTGGGAAACTTACTGAAGCCTTGGGTTCTCAGCCATCAAAACAGATCTTGAGATGATGGCCTGCTGATTGCTGGTAACCTCGATGGTCGATGCGTACCATACAGTCGGGAAAATTTCACCTCGTGCCTTGTCCGGTGGTTTCTTCAAAATAGGTTTATAATCGACAAGAACCATATCCTCTAGGAGCTGCTGTTGATTCATCAACCGGTCTGGTCCAAGCCTGTTGTTAGCCACATGCATGCCGCGAACACGCTGGGGGAGGAAAAGTGTGCTTACCCCATTCATGATGTGATCTGTCTCCCCAACACCACTTTGCGACTTGTACCGAGTGCATCACAGACTTGTTCGCTCTCGACGCTTCTAACCAATACTCGGCGGCAAGAAACATCTGCGGTGGTTCGCGACGGGTGAAGGAGTGATAAATCTCCTGTCTCAGCGCCATCCAGTAGGAAGCCTGCGTCACTCCCCTCTGCGCGAATAGATGCCTCGACGGTGGACTTCTTAGAATAGCGTCGATAATAGGCAGAAAGTTGATCTGCGTCGAGCGAGATCCCACGCCGTGGCTTTGGCCCAAACGCTCTCGCTCGTCCTCTTCGTCATCGATTTCCTCGAGTTGTCGGAGGATCACAGCTGTCGCGACGATACTCTCACGGTACTCATTGTCTTGGAGGTCATGGAATTGCCGCATAGCTGGTATGCATTGCAGAGTGTACTCCATAGGGGCGTTTTGATCCAGCTTTGGGAGCAGTTGTCCGTGGTACTCGATCCCACGGCGGGTTTTGAAACGAGGCATGCGGCTCAGATGTCGAGCTGCAACTGCAAAGATGGCATTGAGAAGATGAGAGTGGCGGCGTGCGAGTAGGGGAACCGCGAACTGGAAGTGTCTATTCTCGTCACAGAGATCGAACTGGATGAACAGTCAGCAGGGATGACCCTTGGCAATGGGTTTCTCGATACGCATACCCAATGCGAGAGCTCTTCCACGTAGTATCGAAGAAGACAAGCCTCCTGCACATCCTCGAGGGGAAACTTTCTGATCCGCCTGGGCTCTTCGCTCGCCCGTGGCGCAAAGTATGGGTTATCGTGGGAACTTTGATCTCTGACCAGAGCAAGAGGTTGATGATCAGGCTCATAGTGATGGCCAAGACTGGCAGCTCTTCGTTTCCGTTTTGAGGCAATGCCCTCTTCCTCAGTGTGTATGTTCCGACTCTGCAACTCAGAGGCATGTGCTGTGTGGTGAATGGGAGACGCGGACTCAACAGTCCTTGCGTGCCGAGTTTCTGGCACTGGCTTCTCGATCTTGGTCCGCGCATCAAACCGGACTCTTCAATGTCAATAAATACTACTGCCAGGTGAACGGGGTATCTGAGTGCTCACAAGCTCTTGCACCGGTCTTGACCCATCTCTGGTCGGCATCGAAATCGCCTGCATTACTCTGCCTGAACAGATTTCTGGCGGAAATCGGTGGTACACAGGTGAGACCTTTGGATTGGCATCGGCCGCACACGGGCTTTGCCTCGTCACCTGCAGAAGTCAGCGAGACAGCTTTGCGCAGGTCGATCAAGGCTCTGCTTTTCTCACATTTCACATGTTTATCTACTCCACGGTTTAGCGACTGGAGCCGTGAGACCGGGCGAGTGGGTGGATGGTGTCGTTACCTTTGCATTCCGAACATGGGTGTTTTCTTGATGGCATCACGCGCCTGGCCCAGAGCTACCTCTCATCACGATTGCAACTAGTCTTATTCTCGATGCTGATTGAAGAGATGTTGTTGACCAATGCTATTGATGGTGATGAGGAAATCTACCTACCTAAGGTACTTACCCTATCCATACTTGGTTTCCATCTTTAGCCGCCTCCTCACTCCTCACTCACCAAGCACGCGCCTGCTCGCGTCAGTTTAGTTTGGTCCGTCGTTTAAGCAACCCTAACATAACCCTGCAGGGTCAGATTTGACGGAATAATAACCTACTCCAACAAACTCATCAGCTTCATGGTCATATTCATAAGTTGCTAGTCGGTTGAGATGAGTTTTCTTTTTCCCTTTTCCAGAAAATAAAAATAAAGAATTCTCCAGATAGGTAGTCACTTACCTTTAGAATGGGACTTTATGTGTCGTATTCAGAGACTCTGTTGGTATGTCTTTTTAGTCCTTAAAACAGTCTTCACGAACCAGGATTGCCTTTGGCTCTCTGTTATGTTGGCTAAACTGCTTATTCCTTTAAGAATTTTGAAGAAGGGACGTATAGGCATCGAGATCCCAAAAGTACGACCTGTATGCGACCACTCCTTGGCCGGTTAGCGAAGCGACAGCCCAACGAACCAACGTTACGGTGTATAAGTTACAATCACACAAAGTATTTGCCAGGCATCGACCTCGCGTCCGTGACCAGGGCACGTCTTGAGGTCGACCCACTTACACAGTTTCGGAGCCTTGGTTCTCAATCGCTCAAAGCGACAACCCAACGGCCGGTCCTGGATCCTGGCCCCTGGACCCTGGCTCTCCTCCGATCCAGTACATGACCTAACATGTAATTGTGACTGTTATGATCAAGGTGATGTGTTGGCAAAAGGGCTGGAAGGTGGATAGATATATCCAGGGGTTTGATGATGGCCCGAGCTTCAGTTCTCTAGCCTTGCACCCCCCCAGAAACAAGCAATCCAAAACGAGACACTCCTCGCAGTTGAAACTGTAACCAATTCTAGGCTTATAAATTCTGTCTGTCTGTTGTTCTTCTACATGTAGCAGCACATCAGCTGGCAACCTTGGTGTACCAATCGCTCACTCGTTCCTCTTTCATCCTGTGGCCAACAAGGGTCTCAGCGCATATTTGTAAGGCACGATACCAAGCCTTTTTGATTGATTCCTTTATTTTCATCGTTTCTACCCATCACCTCACATTGGTCAAGGACCCCAGAACCTCCGTTCGTCCACTCATAGGCTTCCTTGGTTACCCTCTTTTTTCCATGTCCAAGAGCCCTTGTCAGCTTCTCTCTATTGGTCACCTCCCCGCGTCCCCCTCGCCCGCTTGCGTGCGAACATGGCTGTATGGCGATGGCGTATGTACAAGCTCTGACGCCTCGAAGGCGACGGGGGAGGGCTTGGCCGAAGCACGTTTCACATGCACACATGGGGTGCAAGCCTCCCAAGAGAGTGGATGAACGGAGCCTATATGTAGTCTGACGGAGAAGCCCATTTGTATTCTATGAGGCCCCCCTAGTCCCTTTCTTTCCATCCCATCTGCCCATGCTTTGCCTCACATCGTATCATTCCCCACGCTGCTGCTGCTGCTGCTGCCTCTGAATAACATCCGACTCATACGCTAGAACACAACACCGAAACCACACGAAAGATTCGTCTGCCCATAATGGTCGTCACGGTTGCTTCCGAATTTGAATCGGCCAACCAGAAATATGTCGAAACGTTTGACAAGGGCAGCCTCCCGCTACCGCCTGGTCGGTAAGTCTCCCGGTTCAACCCTCCTATCCCCCCAAATCCCTTCTCCCATGTCGCCGTAGCCACCTATACTTACGATCGGACTTACCCATATATATTGCTTTGCTACTTGGAGCATGGGCGCTGACGGAGGGCCACGTCCGGGCTCGATTCTTAGCAAAGTCGCTGTTGTCACGTGTATGGATGCTCGGATAGATCCTGCGAAAGCTCTGGGTCTTGTGGAAGGCGATGCACATGTGATTCGAAACGCCGGTGGCCGTGCTGTCGAGGCGGTTCGATCTATCGTCATCTCACAGCAGCTGCTCGGCACACGAGAGATCGTGGTAATCCACCATGTAAGCGACCTTGCCCCCCGGATGAGGCTGTGCAAGCTGCCAGATGTGCTGACGTTGGAGACGCTTCCTCCAAAGACAAGCTGTGGCATGCTCACATTCTCCGACAACGACATCCGCACCAAGATCCGACAGAATCTCACCGAGGATGCCGATCACATTGCGTTCCTGCCCTTCAGCGACTTGAAGCAAAGTGTAGTGGACGACGTGAGGCTGCTGAAGAAGAATCCGCTCGTTCTTGATGTTCCAATTACTGGCTACATCTACGATGTGAGGACAGGTAGAATTAACAAAGTCGAGGCTTGACAGAGGGGCTTATTCTTTAGGGTGCACACCTGTGTGGATGCGGGCGTGAGGATACTTGCATTGTCAGTTGAAGTATGGCCAAGGGCGGCGAGGGCGTTGCTCTGAGGTAGATGAAATAAGAAGATCACGTGCCTCTCTGGCAGCTTGTCGGTGATGCCGCGGTAGGCCTCCAGTTTCAGAAAGTCCGGAGCCTTATACCAAATTCTTCATGACCCGAAAGATGTGAGTATCGTCACAGTATCGATCTCAGCGCTCTCCATCTGGGTTGTTTCGAGATTGCCTGGAGTCGATGACTGCTCGACTTGCTTCTCCATCATCCGAGCCCCGATCTGGGACCTGAAGAGGTCGTGGGCAAACTCTTGTGAGACGCATGAGATAACCCTGTTGCGGCATCCCAGACATATTCCATCGCCTTCCTGCGCGACCTTGCATCGAATCTTTCTTCGGCGGCCTCTCGACGCTCCACAATAGTGAAGGAGTCAACCTGTCATCCCGTGTTCTTACAAGACCGAGCAACGCAGAATTCCTGCCTTGCACCCAAATGGACAGCGTTTGGAGTCTCGTTGTGCAGAATCGAGCCTGATCGTCTGGGCAACCTTCGGGGATGTACCGTTTTCTGATGAAAAGGAACTTATGCAGAGTGACAAGACTCTATACCTGCATTACATTCCCAACGGCTCAGTGTACCCTTGCGCACTTTTCGTCTTTTGGCAGAGAACTGCATGTTCTGCAGCTATGAGCCTGGAGATTGTGACTATGCTTGCCGTGTCTCGACGGATGGGAGACCTACCTCACGAGCGGCCAAAGAACAGCAGTCAGCTTCCTACGATCTCGACAAGTTCAGGCGAGCCCCTTGAACCGTACCGATCAGGAAGTCATTCCCAGGACTTGCATACTTTGCTTTTATCCTGCGTTCAAGTGTTTCAGGATCTATTTCATCCCATCCATGAGCTCCTGGGATCCTCATGGCCCACCGATCTCAAGTCTCTATTCGGACCGGTTGTTGTATCACACCACATCACCCGACAGCTTGGTTCAGCACATTCAATGAAAGGACCGCTACCTGCATACTGCTGTCGGCAAATTGATCCTTCTGGTGGTGAATGTGGTACCATATAATAAGAGAAAGGCCTTCTGGAATGGCAAGGCTTCAACAGCATCCCTGTCAATGTTGCTTACGGCGCCGCTGTAATAGGCAGCTGCCATTGCTTCTACCCACAGAAGCAATACCAGGTCCGCGAATTCGGGACGAACCTATGATTAGAGTCGTAGGGCCGAGATGCACCTCACTTTCACATGTCTATGATTGCAGAGGGGCCAAGACAAGACAAGAGGGTGTCATTAAGTCAGGGGCAAGGGGGACGTGGTATGGTCGGCCAAGTCCGCTGCCGCATGAAAGAGCCGCATGCTAGATTGCGCGGCGCAGACATATAGTGGCACACATCTACGGCCCGGCAGGCAAGCTCCATGACAGAGTCTTGTTTGAAAGAACTTTTCAGTAACGTAATTTACAACTCTGGTGCCGCGCGACGTCGTACTCGGTGTCACTAGCCCGTCTCATCACATCGATCATCATCTTACATGCAGTATGACAGGGCCACTGTGCAGAAAGTATGATTGACCCAAGAGACTGGAACTGTTCAGTCACAGGTCATGAACGAGTGTGCATGCTGGAAGAGAATACCACCGCACCAGTCGCAACAATGGCTTTCCTGATGTGGTCCCAGATCCATTCGGCGTTTTGATGAGCTTCGCGCTTTCTCTTGGCTAAACCACAAATTCTGCAGCCTGGCTTTGAGAATGGTAACAAGACAGACGGTTCAGCTTCTGTGTCGAAGAACCGTGTGAGCAATGCAGCACCAAGTTGCGGAAATTCAACCTCATCTGAAGCCTCGCTGCTTGTTCTAGAAAGCCTTGGCGCGTTGATCCTCCCAGGCAGCCGGATTCCTCTGCACCAGGCAGCAGAATGATTTCGTCTGCTATTGCCATGCCCATCCTGCCAGTCATTCAGCCGCATTCAAATGTGCTGCCAAAGACGAAAAGGTCAGAGGTGCCCACCCACAACAAATGGCTTCTCGACCCTGACACCACCGGGGGCCCGGAAAGTTTGTCTTCAGGTACAGTTAACCCACTTCGACTTCGGATCCGGATCCGACTGCGACCGGCCGAGCATTGCTGTGAATATGATGATGGGCAGGGAGGCAAGGGTGCCCTGAGATGGAGGGTGGCCAAAAGGGTGGATTGCTGGCGCCAGCATGCTGATATAATGAGCCGAATGCGGTAGTTCTCTGCTGACCCGAAATCGAGGTTTGTCTTTTCATTCAAGCCTCTCTTCAAAGCGTTGTTTTTCTTGAAGAATGATTTGAAGCTTTGCTGGCCAATGAGTTTCGGCGGACACTGCGTCGTAGCACATCCGCCCCGTTGGTTCTCAAAGGTTCTCTGATTTCACTCCGGTGTTGCTTGGAGTTTTAGGAAGACCTCTTATATCAGACGGGACGGCAGTAAAACTCCATTTGAAGATGAACCACTTCCTCGTCCGATCTTCAAGCCATTGACTGCCTAAAGGTACGACTTTCAATTCCAAGCTTCTCGCACCTGTTCAAAGTGAGTCTGGATCCATTGCCTCTGAGGCTGGCTCGAGCTATGGAAACGTAGCCTAGCTGCACTCTGTAACTGTTCAGGCTTTGTTGCATCATTCTTGATTTCTCAAGCAGAATCAGCAGGAATGCTAACGCCGTGAACAGTTGAAGCATCAATCCAAGCCAGCCACTGCAGTCACAAACAGAATCGACATTTCCCGGCCACATACCCATACAGCATCCTGCTCATGAGCCTTTCCGGATGATGGCAATGTCTTAGGCAATCAAGTCCGGTGAGGCGTTCATGTAATGGGCAGTGCTGTGCCGTATGTGGACGACAGTCAGCCTGTGGCTACTTATTTCCTTGTATGGCGTTGCCCGATACAATTGCTTCTTATCTTACCAAGCTCTTCCTGTATCTTTTCGACAATAGACGGATTAGCCTGTTGATGACAAGGACATATGGTTCATTTACAAAGCTATTTAACAGCCAAAGAAGAAGAAGAAGCAGAAGGAGAAGGAGAAGTAGAAGAAGGTGAAGAATGGCTTCGCAATTATCTTCTTTGGGCAACGGCCTCGATAGGTCACCAAACCACCCGGAGCGAGGCAATGTCATGAGAACGGCACGAAGAAAAGGTACGCATGCTCTGTGAAAGTGTCTTCTTCTCTGATACCGACAGCGAATGACGTACTGTCAGTTCTTGTCAAATAACAATTGACTAACACTCTGCGCCTTGCTGGGCGGTCTTGGTAGCGTGCGACCTGTGCTCCAACAAGAAGATCAGATGTGACATGATCAAGCCCATGTGCAGCAACTGCGTTTTATATAATTCTGAGTGCAAAACCACCGTCATCCGAAGAAAGACTGCAGTGGCAAAGGAAATGCCACGTCCCACTCCGATGCCTTCCCCGTCGCCAATGTAAGTGAAGACGCACAAAACCTTTCGTCTCTTCATGACCCTGACAAGCCCTGCAGTCAAATAGAGACAATCGAGGGCCTTGAAAGTCGTCTTGCTCTTATCGAGAGTCAGATGCGTCACGTTCTTAGCAGATACAACGTCACAAAGGAGGCTCTTGCACCATGTGGCAACCTCATCTGTGATCCAGGGGGCTCATCGTCTTCCAAACATCTGACAGCACCAGATGCCACGCCAGGATCTACGCAAAGCATATGGACCTTTTCGCCAGCAGAATATGGCTTATATGAGCCGCTCAGACAAGAGATCTTGACAGTGCCCCCGATAGAGGATATTGCGCATGTCATTGAGCATTTCTTCGAAAGGTTTAACACCGTGATACCACTGTTCGGCCGAGAGAGCTACATGAACATGCTGGGAGGGTTCTACAACAACCCTTCTGGTCGAAACCCAGTATCATGGGCAGCTATACAAGTTGTCCTTGGCATCGGATACCGTACATTTCAACATGCCGGAATACCACTAGATGCTGAATCTTTAGAGCGGGCAAACGCCCATCTCCAAAACGCACTCTCAGTGATGTCCCACATCGTCACGAGGGAGGAGGACATTCTTGATTTGCAGGTGCTACTGGGCATCACCATTTTGTTCCTGGAAAGCAGCGACTATAAACCCGCGTCGATCACGATCGGTAACGCCGTGAGATTGGTCTATCAGCTTGGCCTCCATGAGGCAGCATCACCAGCACACGAAACACGCGGTGATTGGGTCTTTTGGACTGCATATGTTCTCGACAAAGTCAGCACAATCCTTCTGCACGAATTCTATTTTGGACGTCTCCAGACGCATTTCTAACACAAGATTCGGTTCTAGGGGCTTTCACTCCGAACAAAGACGCCGGCCGGGATCGTGGACGATGCCATTGGTGTCCCGCTCCCGCCTTCAGATCCCATACATGGGACCGGTCTCATCTGGATCCCTGGTGGTTCCCAGAGCTTCAACTATTTCCGTGCTCAGATAGACCTCGCATATATTCAAGGCAAGATATTCGACCTTTTGTACTCTAATCGAGGAGCAGCCGAAAGTCGAGGCTCTGTGAGAAACCAGCGTGTTCTTCATCTTCAAAGCCTCCTCGGCAATTGGTACGAAAGCATACCACCACTTTTTCAGATTGAGCACTTGGTATCAACTCTGGACTCCTGTGAAGTCATGCGCTTGACTAGGATGTACCATGAGTATGAACTGGCTGTGCTCAATCTTCATGGCGTATTCAACATAACAGACACAGAATGGGTCCGCTGCCTGAGTACCGCGGCGGCAATCCATGCGCAAGACTTTTCCTCAATGTTCGAGCAGCTCACATCGCCATGTCGATCGTGGTATCCGCCTCCTGCTCGAGACGGATGGGACGAGTGTGTGGCTGTCAGCAGGGCATGCACCAAGTTATTCCACGATGCATTCCCAATCGAGAACGTCGTCTGGTGAGTACTCCCCCCCCGACGAGGATGTTCTACAAGCCCATCCGTCTAACCCGGCTCTAGGCACTGCATGAGCTCTCTTTTCGGGGCAACTCTGGTCTTGATGACCAACATTCTTCTCTATCCGGAACACCCTCTCGCAACACTGGACCAGCATATCTGCAACAAGTCCGTGGCAATTTTTGAGCTGATAAACTTCAAGATCGGAGGTGCTGGTCAAGACCAGTTGAGGATTGCTACACAAGAGTTGTCGCGCAGGGCCAATGAGACGCTTGAGGGGACACGCTCGGGAACCACCGCTGCGCCTGCGGCGGATATCTTGGTCAGAGGTTCGCTGGCTCAACCTTTGCCAGGCAGTATGATGCTAAATATGGCCACGACACAGAGTTTTGACGCGTCTTTGATATCGTCGCATGACACTTTGTTCGTCAGCCAGAACCAAAACATAGACCTCTGAGAGTTGCAAGCAGGATTTTGACCTGATTTGAGATGACAGGACTGGAAGGTCCCTTTAACATGAGCAATGGCAAGTATTTCGAGCTTTCGCCAGATGAACTAGCGAGCAGAGAAAGCTTCAGTTATGGACCAAACGAACTATGAGATATACTATGATCAGCCAGACGCAGCGTGCAATGCTGGTACGAAGAAAGACTGGGGATAGGTCCAAAACGGAGGAATCAGCGTAGGATGAGCTTCCAACGCATGTTTGTGGTGTATTGATTAGCCCTTGGCTGTGGTAATAATAAGCCAAACTCTTGCTGGCACCAGAAAATGTTCGCTAGTCCAGACATGCCCCTTTCCATGATACAGGCTCTACACATATGAAAGCGGCCGGTTGGCCAGGGTATCTCCTCCTTCTCTCATACCAAAAAAAGCCAACCCAAGGCAAAAGCAAACTCCGATTGTGCTTGTTAATAAAACGCCATTCCCACAGGTAGGCTCAAGGGCCGATGAATGAATGCTAGAAACAACAAAGAAAAGAGTCTCCAAGTGAATGCCCGACTCCAGTATCCCAAGAATATACAAAACGAAGAGGAGTGAAAATGAAGTTTGTACCGGCTTACTCTGCCAGTCCCTCGTTCAAGGCCTCCGTATCGACTGTCTCCGGTGTCAGCTTTGCTGGGGCTCCTTTTCTCTTCTGCGAGGCCCAGTATGCCTGGAAACCGGGTATCGACCCAGCTTGGTTGATGCCTGGTGAACGGAAAGGTGATTCTTTGTTGGGGTCCTTCTCAACAGCCTTCGGAGTGTTCCTGGCTGTCGTCGGAATCGGGGAAGAGGTCCTGCTCATGCCCCCACCACCCCAGGGTCGCCAGCCGCCCCATCTCCATGGCCCACCATTACCGTTGGCTGGTGATGTAGCCATATGGGCCTGTGGACCGGAGACAGCTCGCGGAGTAGGCAAGCCGAGGTAGTTGTCTCGAAGAGCAGCGTCACTGCGTTTCATGGAGGCTAAGGAGAGTGTTGGTTGCGCCGTGACGCCTGTAAGCACAGCCTGGGACACCCCGAGTGGACGCAGTGTCATCTGACTCGGGCGGACCTTGAGCGTGTGAAGTTCTAGGCCTCCAGACAGAGACATGATCGATTCGTGTGATATGGCGCGGTGTAATCTCGGCCGTGGCATCAGGTCTTCAACTGAGAACTCCGAATCCTCAGCAGTGGAGTCTTCTGTCGACGTGCCATTTTCTGCCAGGCTGGGCGCGTCGTCCTGCTGCCTTCCATCTTCGTCTTCGTATATGGTGCTGTCTATGCCAGGGTGTTGTGCTGGATAAACTCCTGATGGAGGGGTATCAGGAACGTCCAAGTAAGACAGCGCCTGTAAAGAGCGGTTAGAGGATTCTGAGGGGCGCTTTCGGTGAGAGACAGCCCACGTTGGAGACATCGGATCAAAAGCAGTGACGGGCGACGTAGGAGGATTGGTATCGGGGAACGAGGTGTCGAACATAGAATTGTGGCGTGTGGACTGCGGAGAGCTTGGTATGGAGGAAGCAAATTCGGATGGAGGATGGGAGAAGCCGGAAAAGTCACCCGAGTTCGTCGGCAGAGATGCAGAGCCATCATTGACAGAGTCTGACAGAAGGGGTGGCGCCGTCGGCGAGCGGCCCAGACACCATTGGCCGCCGCTGGTGGGTGTTGAGGCTTGAGAGAGGACAGGTGGAGTGAAAATGCCAGGCATGAGGCCGAGTCTCTTCTTCTTGGGTTTGCGCACTTCAGGTTTGGGAGTGACATGATAATGGTGGTGGATATGTAGCTCCTGCGACAGCCTGCGATCTGCGGTAGACTCTACTTGCGGATCAAGCTCAGCTTTCAGCGTCGGTGTCTCGCTAACGTCCTCGCTGATAGGTTGATGGTAGTTTAGCTGCTCTCGTAGGGATTGGATCTCGTCATTGGAATTCAAGAGAAGCTCTCTTAGCTCGGCGATGCCCAGCTGCAGATTTGCGTTGTCTTCCAATAAGTCCCGTACGAAGTGGCCAACGACCGCGTTGTTCACCCCATTCTTGGTATTGACGAGAGATTTTGTTGCGGCAGCCCCCTTGAGGCGGCCGGCAGCAGTGTCCAGCTGTTTCTCGACCTCTCGTTGCCTCTCCATACGTCCAATGACCTCAGCGTGCCTTTCTTGTTCTTGGCGTGCCTCTTTTTCCATGCGTTCAAGCTGGTCTTGCATATCAAGAATCCCTCTCTGCGCTTCCTTACACCGCTGGGCATGGGAGCGGGAATCTTCTTGACTCGAAAGCAGCTCGCCACGTAGCTTGAGCTGCTCCTCCTCAAGGACAGCAAGATGTCTCTCGGCATCGGCAGCACGGGATGCAGCGCTCTCGAGCCTGCGAACGGCTTGTTGGGAAGAAAGTAAGCTGGCTTCGAGACTCTTTATTTTGGTATCCGAATCGGCAACCGTACTGTTGAGAGCCTCCAATTGGTCCAGCAGGAGTCTGTTCTCCTCGATCTTCAACGCATTCTCGGCCTCCAGCTCCTGTTTGTCGCACTCCAAACGTTCGATGCGGGCCGTCAAGTCAAGGCGATCTCTTTCGGCATCGGCCATGTAGGCCTCGTGCCGGGCTAGCAGCGCCTGTAACGCAAATGTTAGTCCGGACTCCATCGATTGCTGCCTCGAAGCATGGTAGCCTCGTTGTAAAGAGGGTTGAAAGAAATAAAACGAGGACGAAAAAGAAAGGGGCGAAACAACAAGTTGATGAACGTATCCAAAAGTCGATAGGAATGCGGCTGGCATCATCATGTGAGATTGCTGGTAGCAGATCATGCGACCTTGGCCCAGCCACGTTTGATACATACAAAGAAGCTATTCTTGCATGGCGGTGCGCGAGCGAAGGACCAGGAATGCAAAGAAATGAAGTACTGGGGCGCGTCTGTCCTTACCTGACCAAGTTGAGCAGCAATATGCACGTCCTTCTCAACAGTCTCGAGAACAGAGCAATTGCGCTTGAGGTAGGCGCAATCCGAGCGGCCACAACAGCATTGAAGGGGCGTCGACTCTGGTGCGTTTGGCAAGCGGATGATGGCTGATGAAGCCATTGTGAAGACTGTGCAGGCTGGTTGTCACCAGTTGGCGCGGTTGTTGTTTCGTGGAGTTGCCCAGCCACCACCGGGACGGACGTTATACAAGCAAGCACAACAGGGCACGCTAAGTAATCAAAGGGGCCCTTTCCCGAGCAGAACAAATTCTCGCATGACAATGATGCCGTCGTGATCTTCGATGGAGCCGTAGTAGGTGTTCGTTCGTGGAAGCAAGGTTGAAGCCAAGGGCCTGGATGAGGGGCCAGACGGATCCGGACTCGGAATGCTAGTTCATGTCACGCGCGTCGGAATGCTGAGGCTGGAGGCTGGCGTCGATAGGAGTGTCACAGGTTTGTACAAGTACGTACATGTGGGATTTTGACAAGTCGGCGTAGGTAGGTACTGAAGACGGAGCTTTCTAGTGTTTGCGATCGTGAAAAGCAGCTTGTTTGTTTGCGCGTGGCCACCCAGCAATCAGGCAATCAATTACATTCAGGCGCGCGCACGCGCCTCCAACCACAGTGCCACGGCGTCACCAACAAGGATGTCTGAAGATAAGTAGCCAGCCGCTACCTTAGGTGGGGGCAGATTTTGGTAACTGGCGGCGGGGCTTAACTTGGTGTAGAGGAATTGCATGAATTTTCACGACATTGAATGAGATAGATGAGAGAAGGATGCTGTTCGGCAGCCAGGTTATGAGGATTCGATAGGCAAGGTAAAGGGAAGGAAAAGGAAAAGTAAAAGGAAAGGTCAGATTGAGGTAAAGCGAGACAAGGGGAGAAGCGATTTGCTGGATCGATCGAGGTATATTTACAAGTAGTTGTAGGTACTCCGTAGTAGTAGTGACAAATGCGCAAGCAAGGCACAGGCACCACCCACTGTGTCAGGCACCAGACAGCGGGCAAGAGGGTCTTGTGTAAATTAGTGGATGTACCGCCAAAAGCCACTTGAGAGGCGGAGTGGGTGTGCTGCCGGGCTAGAGCCGTCCGTATACATATGTAGATGCGCCAGTGGATGCTGGAAGAAATCAGACTTCGCGATGAATACCAAGCTCTCATACCTAACGCGATGGTGGAAATTGGGCCGAGGACTTGAGAAGAAACGAAGAGGCCGGGAAACATCACAATGTGGTTGATTGTGTGCTTCACACTAACCAGGCCACTTCTACAGCGGCCACACCACGAGAAAGTCGGCGGAGAATGATTGGCTGGAGGAGCAGGATGAGCGGGAAACCTGCTGATGGCTGCACATTTGATTGGACTCGATAGTGATGCTACATCCAGAAACTAAACGACCTTGTACTTGGATCACACTGCATGAACGTGGCAGGGTGGTTGTTTGTCGAAGCGGTGGAGATACAGGAAGTGACGTCGAAGAGGATGTGGAGATTTATGGTTAAACGGTACAGGAAGAACAAACGGTCTGTTGCAAACGGAGCATGTTCCGTTAATCGAACGGTGAATGGCCGTTCGTCTGCCGTTTTCGAGTCGGCTCATGAATTCCCCCATCTCCGACGGTGACTGCGGTAGTATTCACATGTCCCTTGCCAGTGGAGTTTCGGTAATCTCACCTCACAGCGCCGTCTGGCAGTTACCGTCGGCCGCCTTCCCAAACTTATTTCATGACTACGTAAATACAAGCTAATTACTGCTTCACCACAAACCCTTTGATGTTCTACGCTGCTGTGCGACCGAAGAGGGTCTTTCTTTTTACCTGCTGATTTTTTCTTATCATGATGTTAAGAACCTTCATTCTGACTGTCTTTGGCAATCAACGTCTCCTGTTCCTGATGGTCCCCAGATGAGATGAGATAGCTTCTCCAGTGTTGACAACCTTTAGCGAATGCATGCGTCATCACATCCCACCCGCATACCCCAGCTCCAACCAGTGAGCATCATGACTTTGTCAGCTTCATCCGTACTTCGTCTCCATCGTACTCATAGGCTTTCGTCCTCCAAACGCACTAGAGCCTCCGTTATCAGAGCTTAATGCGTCTATTGCACCTTCATCCCACCCTGTTGCCGATGCATAGGCATCAATCTGCTGTAAACTGATATTTCGTATCACTTTTTGCACTGCCGACTTGCTCGTCCGACTCTGGTCTGACCAAGACTGGCTCTTGTACCATAGCCTGCCCCTGTCACGTTTCCAATTGAAGGACCCCCTTCTCCGTCATCCCTCTTCTTCTTCCTCTTCCTCTTCCTCTTGAACCTTCTTGATCTTTTTTTTCACATGAGTTTCTCCCTCTTCGTTTCTCGACAGCTCCTCCGTCAGACTCGAGCTCTTAATTTACACTACCCACAGTATCGCACGCTCTTTGTTACTAGCAGACCAATGGCGGAGTATAAACTCAAAGACGTCACTTCGCTCCAGCTTGGACTCGGTGTTAAGCGGGAGGTCGAAGTTGAGGGTGTCGAAGGCGGAAAGGTCCTCCTGGTTAATGCAGGCGGAAAAGTCCAGGCTATTGGAGCAAAGTGCACTCATTATGGTGCACCACTTGTCAAAGGTGTTCTCACCACCAGCGGCCGGTTGACCTGCCCTTGGCATGGAGGTGAGTCACTATCCCTGTTAATAGTCGAGATTTGGGCCAGGAACAACATTGACATTGCCGACAACAGCTTGCTTCAACGCCAAGACGGGCGACGTCGAAGATGCGCCTGCCCTAGACTCCCTCCCTGTGTTCAAAACCGTGGAACGTGACGGCGCCGTCTACATCACTGGCGAGGAGTCTGCCATCAAGTCTTCTAAGCGTAAACCCAAATTCAAGTGCAATGCCGCAGGAGGCGCTCAGCAGGAGAAGATCGTCGTTGTTGGCGGTGGCTCTGGAACCATGGGCGTTGTCGAAGGCCTCAGGGAGAATGGCTACGATGGGCCTTTGACCGTCATCTCCAAGGAAGGTTACCTTCCCATCGATCGACCGAAGTTGAGCAAAGCACTTATCACAGATCCCGAGAAACTTGCGTGGAGAGACAAGGCGTGGTTCGACAGTGGTGCAATTGAATGGGTTGATGGTGAGGTGAACGCCGTGGACTTTAATGACAAGTCCGTTACCACGGCCAACGGCGACAAGTATCTCTACACGAAGCTTGTACTCGCGACGGGAGGCACGCCACGAAACCTACCCCTTCAGGGTTTCAAGATTCTTGGCAATATCTTCACTCTCCGCACTGTCCACGACACCAAGAAAATTGTCGAAGCCATTGGTGACAAGGGTAAGAAGATTGTGATTATCGGATCTTCTTTTATCGGCATGGAAGCTGCCGCTGCTACCTCTGCAGACAACGATGTGACGGTCATCGGTATGGAGAAGGTCCCCCTCGAGCGTGTTCTCGGCGAGCAAGTCGGTGGTGGTATTCAGAAGATCCTCGAGGGCAAGGGTGTCAAGTTCTATATGAGCGCAGGCGTCGACAAGGCCGAGCCCTCAGGCTCTGATCCGTCCAACGTTGGTGCAGTCTACCTGAAGGACGGCACTAAGCTTGACGCCGATCTCGTTATTCTAGGTGTCGGTGTCTCTCCTGCCACAGAGTTTCTGCGCGACAACAAAATCATTCGCCTTGAGGAAGATGGCTCCCTGAAAACTGACGAGAACTTTCTCGTCACTGGTCTGCGCGATGTATACGCCGTTGGGGACATCGCTTCCTTCCCATACCATGGCCCAGGCGGTGAGGGCAAAACCGTCCGTATCGAGCACTGGAACGTCGCCCAGAACGCAGGTCGCACCGTCGCTCGCCACATCACGAGCCCGACGGCGACTGCACAAAAACAGTTCATCCCCGTGTTCTGGTCTGCGCTTGGCTCGCAGATGAGATACACGGGAAACACCATCGGTGGCTGGGATGATGTTGTCGTACAAGGTAACCCAGCTGAGGCTAAGTTTGCCGCTTATTATACCAAGGGCGAGACAGTGGTAGCCATGGCCAGCATGGGATGGGATCCGGCCATGGCGCAGAGCATGGAGCTGATGAGACTGGGCAAGATGCCAAACAAGGCGCAACTCGAGGGAGGCCTGGATGTGTTGACCATGGGACCACCCGAGTAATCACGATGCAACTGAACTGGGGCCATATCTGGCCGTATACGTAATAGAAAGGGTACATTGTGCATTTTGAACGACAATATTTCTCAGCAGACATTGTTTCAGTCACCACGTCTTGAACTTTGAACAGGGTCGAGTTGTCATGTCTCGATTTAATTGTGGAACTACAAATCCTCATGGGTATATCACCACACCACACCACCTTACTCCAAGCTGGCGATCACAGAGTCTTGGGAGTTGACCAAAAAGAGCATGCTCTGCAACCGTAAACAAACACCATTTTGCCCTAGGTCGAAAAACCTCCGCCTTCACATAGGATACAGCTCCATCCTGTCGCCATCGATGCCAGGTTCTCTCAACTCATACAATCCACATTTACCCTCTGAATCCCCCACCACGAGGGTTTTCGAATCCACAGAGAATGAAAGCTCAGTGATCCTGTTCAAGTGCTCCAGCTGCTCGAAACCGTGCCTCCTCATCGCATTGATCGCCTCGCCGGCCTCCTTGTCCGGCCAGTTCCACACCTCTGAGCCTGTGCTCAGATCTATGATGGTCAGGTTGCCTCTTGCGGAGAGCCCGCCGCTGACGTTGCAGTAAGCCACGAAACGACAGTCGGGGGAAACGCACGCAGTCGAGTTGGGAATGCGGTATATTCGTGTTGTATTCGTGCTGAGGTCCCAGACGAGGACGATCTTGTGGCAGATGGGGACGGAGACGAGGTTGAAGCCGTCACCGCGACGATTGGGAACGACGCGGAATGCGGCGGGGATCCATATGGAGGCGACAGTGCTGCCGTATGTCACGAGGTCGGACGGGATCGCCGTCTCGAGCTCCGGATGGTTCGTAGGGCGGTTCATGCGCCAAGGCGTGTGAGATTCGGGAGCCGAGTCGCCGATTTCCCAAGCTACGAGGAGAACTTCTTGATCTGGCGGAGGGCACCCCATTCGCGGTGGCCGAGGGCCTGATGCAGCGACCAGAATGGGACTTGTAGGTGAGATTGCCAGCTCTGGATATTGCGGCACAAACGGCAGCCCAGCCTGGTTCAGCTCGATGGTGCGTGACTTTGCGAAAGGTTTCTTGCCCCTTGCAGCACTATACAACTCCAAGACGTCTCCGTCGTTATGGTAGAGCGCGATTTGGCTCCATGCATTCTCGGTGAACTCGAACCTTCCCGCTGTCCATCTGTCAGCGCCGTCCAGGCTCTGCAAGCACTTCCTCGCCGTCCAGTTCCAGATATCCACGGTGCGGCCGAACTTGACTGCAATGGCGACAAGGCTCGATCCTTCGGACAGGATGGCGTGGCTGCGGATCAGGTAGTCTCTTGAGCGCGACTGCGCATCGGTGTAGGATGAGAATTTAATGGTGGCGTGCATCGTGCCGTCGCGGACGGACCAGAAGCGAATGATGTTATTGCCGTGTTTGGTGGCTAGGGTGGAACCATTCGAGGAGAGATCAAGGTAATATACAGCCGAGGTGTTGTTCTTCTTCTTGCTGCTCTTTTCCGCGCTGCCGTCCAACAGTCTCGACGGACGAAGTGTGACGCCGTCCGAGCTGATGATGCTACCGCTGTCTGCGGAAGCAAATGATTGCTGCGCCGCAGACGTCCTGCGCGTCAGGGGTTCCGGCTCTGAAGGCCGAGGCACAGTGCAGATATGTTGGTGGATAGAATGGCGGCTGTCGACAGAGGCAACGTCCGAGAGGGACGCTCTGCCAGAGCTGGAGGCTTGGGAAAAGCGGAGAAAGTCGAGCGAGGTCGGGGTCCGCTGCTCATAGGAGTCGAGCGAGGAGACACGGTGAGCTGTGCGATGGCTGGGGGGTATAGGAGGCAGGGGTATGGTAGGAGGAGGATGCATAGGGCTAGGGACGGAGGCATTGGAAGAGGCGTTCGAAAGACGTCGTCGGGGTGCTGAGCTTGCTGAGGTTTGCGGGCGATAGGTCTCGGTGACTGGCGAAGGCCGGGGTGAGTCCCTAGGTGAGGAGAGAAGACGGGGCTGCGAGGTCGGGCGGTACTGGGACGGGTTACCCCTCGACTCGTCGATGGATTGATGATACATGATGCAGACGTCATTACTATCAAGTCGCGGGGATGCCTGGGACTTCTCGCTGTGAGGATACGGAGAGTAGTGCACAGGCGAGGGGCTGTTGCTGTAGCTTGGAGACGGAGGAAGCTGAGATGTCTGTGTGGGAGGGATGCCAGGACGCAAGGAGGAACGCGGCTGAAGAGCTGTTGGTGACAGGCTGTGCTCATGGTGATGTGAAGAGCCGTCGAGACCGCTTTTCGGTGCTGTCGGCGGCCGAGGGAAAGCAGAGTAGGATACGGCCCCGATATGGAGGCGGTGCAAGCCTGAACTGTCATGCAAAGTTAGCTTTCTCTGGACTATAGAACACGCAAAAAACTTGAACGTGTCGATCGCTATTAAAGTCAAGAGAGACAGCGAGGAAAGTCCCAAGACCAAGGAGGGGAACTTACGCGACCTGGTCGCCGGTAGCCATGGCGGAAACGACGCTATAAAGGGAGTATTACAACGGCGATCGAATGAGAGATTGATGAGAGCGCTTCGAAATGCTGTGCACCAAATGCTCTCGATTTAGATCTTTCTCAGAGCCGGATGCAACGAAGACTAGTGTGTTCCAGATGAGAGTTTGGCACCCGCCACGAAAGCAGTGAAAACGAACAGGCAAATATAGGGCAAAATCGGGAGGTATAGTAGATTGCCGGGAAATGTGAATCCGTAGAAAGTCATAGGCCTGATAAGTAATAGTGATAAAAGGTTCGAGATGAGAGAGGGAGAGAGTGATTGAGAAAAGAGAGATAGAAAATCCGGGGGAGGATAAAAGGAGAAAGCTTGTCTGCTGAATATGGAGGCGGGAGGGCCTCAAAGTATATTTGGTCTCTGTCAAGATCTGGGGTGTGTTTATGTGTTTGTGTGCGCGTGTGTATGTGTGAAGAGGATAGAGGAGATGCTTGTTCTTAGCGTATTCGATGGCGTGATGCCCTTGCGCCTTGGAGTAGAACAGAAGAAACGGGGTAGCCAGCACTTTATAGCGGAGTCTCGTCACGCTCTGGGGTAAAGAGAATTAATAAAGGAACAAAACAATAAAAGGAGAAGTGAAGGCTGGGGAACTGGGGCAAAGGGAGGGGGGAGGATGAGTCTAGAAGTAGAGAGGCGAGGAGAAGATGAGAAGAGTCCGGGGTGCAGAGACGGTGTCATACCACGAGAGCGAGCTATTGATCCAGGACAAGTACTCCGTTCATATATTAGTAGACAGAGAACATACAACCGTCCGGGTGGAGGCTTGTTGCATGAGAACATGAGTGGGACAAGCGTTAAGCGTAGCCTTTGGGATGGCCAACTGGAGTCCTGCGAGCTGCAGGGTGCCGGTTCGGCGATTTCTGCAACAAGTGTAAAGTCGGACGACCAAGTGAAAGGTGGCGTTAGCCCAAAGAACCGAACTCGATTTTTGAGGCGCTGGCCTGGTTCAGCTCGAGGTTTAGTACGGTGTACGTGAAGAGGAAGAGTGTACTCCGTATATACTTCGCACATGTATATTGTGTGTGTGCGTGGTTTGTGTATACCTGGTGGCAAGCTTTTTCCTCTCTTCGTCTTCCAACCGCGTGTTTTCGAGATGGTTGTGTGGATCAGTCATTAACAGGAACGGACGAGTAAGAGTAAGCCCGGACAAGAGAATCGTGTGTATGGAGAAGGGCAGCTTAGACTTCCCAATCACATTTCTTATCACCTAGGCCTTCCTTCATCCAAACCCCCAATCTTGTTCTGATAGGAGTGTTGCCCGCTGACCGAGGATCTGATTCGTCCCGGCCGGCTCCAGACGAAAATCCCGAAAGAAGCAAAGAAGGAAAAGAATGAGACCAGATACCCGCATTCCAGGTACCACACAACGTGATGGCACCAAACCCCCCGCCGCCATTGCCCATGTCGGCGGTTTGCTTCTCCCCCCAACTCTTTAGTGCAAGCGGCTGATGGCCTGTTATCCACAAAGTTAACAAGGATCGAGAACAGGTCCGGGGAGGGGGCACAAATTTTGCGGATTCTCCAAAGCGATCAGTTGACTGGACGGTTCAGCAGTGGAGAAGAAAGGACGAGGATGGTGAGAAAGGCTAGAGATGGTGCAGACAAGGGTGAGTGATGATGACAGGGAGAACAATATCCAGGCCTTGGAGGGGTGGTTGGTTGTCAGAGATGAAGAGTCTATATGCACATACTTGTACATTGTATGTAGTAGTACTGAGTACATGGATCGTGGATTGTGATTTCGTTCATCCTGGCCAGCCTCGCCGTTTTTAGTCATCGTGGCTGCTCACCGATTCCATCTGGATTTGCCTCGACCGACGGCACGGTTGGTGCGTCTTAGTTAGCAAGCCATGATGATCACAAGCACAAACAACACGCGATGGATGATCATCCTCAAGTGAAGTACTCGTGTTCAGCGGTGCCCCAAGCTTTTGGTCCACGACACTTGACTAACAGAAAAGAGAGTGGGCGCGCCATCACAGGAGAAATCCGGCCAGTCTTCCTCGGCCGTTAAAATCCGAGAGCCGAAGATCTGTGACTGGAAGAGACATGTGGTGATCCTGGTCGCCACATGAGAGACGATGTCTGCAGGTCGACTGTGGTGGGCGAGCGAGCGTGCGTGCGTGTTTGGGGTGTATGTACGTGTGTGTGCGTGTGTGTGTGTGTGTGTTAGGGATTGCCCCGGAACCTCAGGGGCAAGCCGCCAGAAAGCCGCCTTGTACTGTAGGAACTAGTATAGCGTCACCAGGGCCACTAATTTAGTATCACTACTAGCCTTTCGCTTGCCGCCATCTGTCAGAGCATATCGCTGCTTTTGCGGTGTGGCTCGCGGCTGTGGCGTTGCCTCATTGCGAACGCATTGCAGGCCCAATTTCTTTTCTTACTTGGGTTTGCTTGTCTGGATGGCACCGTGTGTTGTTGTATCTTTCCTCTACCAGTGCTTTGGAATAATCCTAGTGTAGCATGTTCTTCACCTCACCAAGACAACATGACGGGACTCTCACAAGAACTTGGGAAGATGCCAATAGAGTTCGTTCGTTTAACTCATCCGTTGCCGCTCACTCTGGAATTAAACCATCTCAGCAGGTTGGATTAATTCGATCCATGCCATCTGCGCAGTCGTTTGCACCAGTGTGGCTGGTTTAATCATTCTTCTTTCGCTTGACTTCACATAATGTTTAAAGCAGCAAGCGGTCTGGCCTCGATCAGGGGAAGGGGGGCCCATCACTACTGTACCTACCTACGAATACATGTCAATGTACTCCGTACAGAATAGTTGTTCATCCATCCATCACCCCTGCCAGCCACCACCCAACTCGGAACACACGCAAGATGCGACACAATACACACACACGACAAGCAAGCAAGCCCTGTCGATACTCTCTAGAGTGGTGACCCAGGGGTTTGGCACGTTTCTCGGATTCCCGGTGATGATGTGCGGATCGCCGCGCCGTTGAAAGATCTGCGTCGCGTTCAACCGTGCTCCCTATCCTAGCAAGGGAAGGGAATCGCAAGCCCAAGCTATGCGACTGTCAGGGTTACGTGAGACTTCGTCTCGTCATAATTCATCACTCGCTTGGACAAGGCCCAAAGAAGAAGCCAACTCCTCCTGTCTCGTGTGCGGGTGATCGACGATCGACAGGCCAGCGGGCGCACGCCAAATGCAGCTCGAACTAGCCAAAAGAGAAAAAAGAAGAAGAAAATAGACGACAACTCGGTCTGCATGAACTACTCGCAGCCCATTCATGTTGCCACACGTAATGCATGTCTCGTTTTCAGGCATCATTGCGCCACGACTGGCAACTATTGGAGAACGCTGTCCAAGCCACATGAGGAGGAGGACTGCTGCGAGCTCGAAGAGAGCAGTCCCTCGGCTTCGCGGAACAAAATGAGCAAGGACGTACGAGCCAAAAACGGAAGAAAAAAAAACAGGAAGGGAAGCCGCCCTGTTGGGTGTTGCGGCTGGAGCGGTTAGTCTCAGCGTCACATCGTCCTCGCCCGATATGCTTTACCATCCCGAAACGCCACAGCCTTGGTCGCATCGCTCCAACATATCTGAGATCCTAGTGAAAACTGTACAACTGTACCTGGGACCGGAGAAAGGATACCCACAGCCTCAACTTCCCTTTCCCGTAGTCTCTACGATAGCAAAGACGTCAAGCCCAACCCTTCACATGTCCCGTTGGGTTGGCAAGATGAAATGGAGCCTCCCCCCAGGTTTACCTATCCACATGCACCGTAAACCATGCGCCACCGCCGGGTATTACACCGAACCTAACGCCCGAATTGGAAGAGCTTTGAGAAGGTCGGGCTGCAAGGCCTAAGCTCTACCTAGCGTTGCTGGCTAAATTAGTACTTTGAGTTAAATAGAGTGAGGCGTCCTGGGCAGATCTAGACGACGTATAGTCTCGCCCTGAGCCTCCGAGGATTACGACACCACCATTTGGGGTGGCGAGAGGTTTATAGGAATGGCGGCGTCTAAGTCTCGCGGAGGTGATACATAGGACCTTTATTATTGATAAGGTTTGGAGATGGCTTCACAAGTGATCGTCCTTGCTGTGACTCCGTAGTTGTGACCCTAGTAGTGCACCAAGGCCCGAATAGCCCGAACTGACAAGTCAGCCTTGCGCAGACATTCCACGGAGAAAGTAGAAAAAAACCTCAGTAAGCCCTCGCTTCGCGACAGTAGCCTTTTCTTTTTGGTGTCCTGGTTTTTGACTATGCCCGTTTGCCTTGGATCGGCTGATGGAGCTGAACCTGTGAGACATGAACCGTTCTCAGCCACTGAGCTGATCAACTACTACTGATGAGGAATCAATCGAAAGCCAGCGACTGACTTGTGGTAGATTGTTCGCTGTCACATTCATCGGCCTCGGCGTCCATGCCACAGGCTGCTGCTGAAAGACTGGACTAATGCTCTCAGGAGGTACTCGATTGTGATGTTTGTCGTGTGGAGGATGGAACTTTGAGCACCTATCAGTCCTCAGCCGCCATACAATCACCTAAAGGTGTCTTGGACGCATAGCATACTCTAGAAGCTGAGAGGTTCTTGAGATGTAGGTCAGGAAAGAACTAGCACGTACTCTAGGTACAACGTCTTAAGTTTGAGAGACCTGGAAGAGATGCTAGTTCAGGCGAGACAGTCCAGATGTATGGATAGTGAGAGCCCGCATGATGAGGTCTCACTAAACCTTGAGCGTATTAACTGATGACAAGAATCGTGGAAGATTGTCTGACCTACTTGTGATCATAAGTGTGCCGCTAAGAGCTACAGACTCCTCTGTCCGTCTCAGGATCTCGTCGCTTCTTGGAAGAGATATTCGACTCTGATTCATAGACATCTTTTGCCAAAGCCTCGACTGAAGGCAATGAGGTCTGCTTTTCCCCTCCGGTTCTCCGGGTCACTTTGAACCCGTGAGACCAGGTTTTGATTTTAGTTCTTGCGTTTACCATGCTTCCACTCAAATCTTCTCTCATTTCCTACGCCTGTCTTCTAATCACAATCATAGACGTCGAATGTGGTGCTTCACTGTCATCAATGTGAAGCTGAACGTAATCTCCAGTGATCGGTTGGGACAATGACCTGTAGAGTGAAGTATTCTGGCCCCAATGTCTATACAGCTCAGCCCACGGGGACTCGTGCTGGGAGTAATGGCCGTGGTTGCACTGCATGAGCGGGCGAACTACCCAGGGTTTTCGTTCACCTGAAAGATCCAATAATTACCTCTGAAGTATCGTCTCCTATTTGGCAATTCTCCAGCAAAGCTGGCGCTGCTGCGCTGCTCCTCGGTGAAAATACAAGGCGAACCTTGCAAGGAAGAAGACCAAGCAACAATTAGCACCGCAGAACGACAAAGCCGGGTTTCCTCTGCGAGACGGTCACTTTCTTTCAAAGAATCATGGGAGGCACCTTGTGCTCCATGGTGGTTTCCAGCTTTGAGGAACGGACGATGGCTCAGCATCGACGTGAGATCCGACTTCGTAGCAATTTTGGTGAACTTGGACAGGAGAATAAAGTGACAGAAACCCACCAACATGATCCGATCGAAGCCCAGTCTTGATGGCTAGAGTTGCTTCAGATAAACTCCGTGGTCCCTGGCTGCCATGTTGTGCGGGTCCTAGTCAGGCACCATCACCGTGATAGCGACATGCTGCCTCACCACGAATACATCAACACGTGCGTTATTTGTAAGTCATTATTTACTATATCAACCGATACAGCACACGATCAAAAAAATATTTGCGTTAAGCAGGGGAGATGTCGCGTGTGATCTGGATCTGCATCGCGTCGCAGGCGATGCTGTCATGGCTCCACGATGCCCAGTGATCTTACCGCGAGGTGTTCATCTACCATCTCCAGGCTGTATAATTCGGATCCTGGCATATAGCCTGTCACAGCGTCGGCTCTTTTGAAAATGTATATCAATCATTGAGTGAGTGGAATTGACCCCTCCTACCCCGGGGGCGGTTCCCAGCCATGTAGCAAGGGGTAGGGCACATATGCCTATGGGACCAAAAGCTCCGACATCCATGACGTCGCCCGGTATTTATCCCCGGTCATCGTCATGGACACAACCAACTGTCTCCATCGAAATGTGAGAACTGTGCCGTCGATGGGATCAGGTATTGGTTCGATGGCTTGTAGACATGCGGAAATGTATGTGGTTGCAATCGTACCAAGTAAGGAGGGTTGTAACAAAATGCGCATCGGCGTGGATGAATGATGACGACGATGATCAAGTCGTCCACGGTGTTCTCCTTTAAACAAGAGTCATCTGCTCTTATCTTGGATGTCCCAAATGTACCTTTGTGCTCCAGGCATTTATACCTAAATCCAACTTGAACAAAAGAAGATTATCCCCAAGCACATCGCGACTAAGTACAGACCAGCACAGAAACAGTGTCATGTCTGTCTCACAAGCTGCAGGCCTCGTTGAGAAGGCGGTTGGACACGACGGAAGCACCATCACGCAGCAAGATGTCGCGAATTATAAGGAGTCCGGTGATCCGAACCAGACGATGAAGGCTCTTGTCTGGCAAGGCAAGAACAAGGTGGCGATGGGTATGTTGCAATGCTCTACCCGTCCGTAAGGGAGCGAATCCGCGGAACCTGACTTCTATTCAGCGGACGTGCCCAGGCCAAGGATTCTCGAGGACCGAGATGTCATTCTCAAGGTGACGGGCAGCACCGTCTGCGGGTCTGATCTTCACCTTCTCCACGGGGCCGTCGTTCAGCTGTCTTCTGGCGACATCCTGGGCCATGAGTTCTGTGGCGTCGTTGACCAAGTTGGCACGGCTGTGAAGGGTGTGAAAGTGGGCAAGCGCTACGTTGCTTCGTTCCAGATTGCCTGTGGTGATTGCTTTTTCTGCAAGCAGAAGCTGTCTTCACAGTGTGAAAAGACAAACTCCAACACAACAGAGAGGGCCATGTACGGCGGCCAAACTGCAGGCATGTTCGGGTACAGCCATTTTGTTGGAGGCTTCGCCGGAGGTATGTTGCTCAAAGCCATGTGGCAGCTGGAAGTGGACTGACAAGTCCCCAGGTCAAGCCGAGTATGTTCGTGTGCCCCTGGGAGACGTGAACCTCTTGGAGATTCCCGACGAAGTGCCAGACGAGAAGGGTAAGGCTGCATGGCAAAGATACTAAGAACCGGAGACATCCTGCTGACCCTACCAGCTCTGTATCTCTCCGATGTCCTCGCGACATCCTACAACGCTGCCAAGGACACTGCCATCTACGAGAACGACGAAGTCGCAATCTGGGGTGCTGGCCCAATCGGCCAGATGACAGGCATTTTTGCCCTGGGTGAGGGTGCCAAACGCGTCATCTTCGTCGATACCGAGCCTCGCCTGACTTACATTCGTGAACACTGGCCTGTCGAGCATAAGGACAAGGTTGAGTACATTGATTTCAAGAAGCTATCATTTGGCGCCACAAACAAAGAGACCGTCGTCAGCAAGCTCAAGGAGATGTGCGGTGGGCGTGGGCCCGATGTGGCCATTGAATGTGCTGCAGGAGAGTACGCCAAGGGCTGGCTTCACACCATTGAGCTCGCTGTTGGTGCTGAAACAGATACAAGCGAACTGCTGAATGAGATGATTGAGAGTGTCCGTAACTACGGTCGATGCGGCGTGACAGGTATCTATGTCGGATATGTGAGTTTTCGAACCATTGCACGCCGCCACGCGTACCATGTATCAAGAAACTGACGCAACAATTCCACCCCAGACAAACCACTTTAACATTGGTTCCCTCATGGAGCGTGGTGTCCGCCTCATTGGCAACGGCCAAGCCCCTGTACACAAATACTGGGGAGAGCTTCTGGAGATGATTCGAAAGGGTACATTGGACCCCATGCAGATGGTTTCCCATCGTGTTCGCCTCGAAGACCTCGACAAGGTGTACTATGCATTCGAGAAGCGCGAGGATGGCATGCAGAAGGTATTTGTCGAGACTCAGTTCTCGTTCCCTGCTGCTCAAGGGTCACCTGCATTGACCAGATACTGAGAGATGGAAGAGATTGAAAGCCCCATGGAACAAATGTGAGCAGGATGGGGCAAGACACGGCTAGATGATTGTTGACTTTGCTCCGAAGTTCATTGGTGAACCTGTGAATAAGATGCATGGTGTTAAAGCCTACCTAATACCGTCAATCCCGCCTTGTGTTGTTCCTCCTCGCTTAACCCCACAGCGTGCTGTTCAACTGACGCAGAAGTGTGAAAGCTGTATGAGGAAGATACGATTGGTCATCCAATTACTTGTTTCTGATGGTTTAACAAGCTGAAATGCAAATCATCAGGCGGTATCTTGGTGTATGAGCGAATGGTTTGGGTTAGGGTTGCTTTCGATGTGCAGTAGCCACATCTTCAGTTAGGTACACCGTACATCTACAGTAGGCGTGCGGCAACCTTGACTCGATTTCATTCACAAGCAACGTTTGGCCCGTCGGCCAGATCAATTTCTTCCAACAGCTTCAATGGCGTCTAAAAGCCATTCCGTGAAGCGCTCTGGGCGTTCCACCGTTACCAATTCCAAAGGAACCTCCCCTCCGGCATCTTCCATGCTCAAAGGCGCCTCACTCCTCATCACCCTCCAGCTCTTCTCCCGCGTCCTCACCTTCATCGCCAATCAGCTTCTTCTGCGTTTCTTGACCGCACCTCTCCTCGGCCTGTCGACGCAACTAGAAGTCTACTATCTCTCGGTCTTGTTTTTCGCCCGGGAGAGTCTACGCGTCGCGATTCAGCGCCAGGGCATATCGGATGATCCAGTTGCAGCAACAGCGACGGCAGGAGGAGAAGGGGGGGAGAAGGCCGCGAGGCAACGGGAGGGCCAGGCTGTCGTGAATCTGGGGTACCTCTCTATCGTCCTCGGCAGCCTCGTCAGTGTTTCCCTAGGGGCGATGTATCTTCACTACGCGACAGAGACGACACTGAATACGCCTTATTTGGTGGAGAGCCTGTATCTGTACGGCGTTGCTTCGATGGTCGAGCTTCTCTCGGAGCCCTGCTTTGTCCTCATGCAGATCCGTCTGCAATTCGGCACTCGAGCTACCGCGGAGTCCATCGCCACGTTTCTTCGGTGCTTCGTGGTCTTTGGATCAGCCGTCTATGCGACCCGGCGTGGTTTACCCGTTGGCGTCCTGCCTTTCGCTCTCGGCCAGCTCACCTATGGGACCGCCTTGCTGATCGTATATACCATCTCGGGGTACCGGACAGCCTCAACCACGGGGTTTTCACTTCTCCCGAAGAAGCTTCCAGACGGCGGTGGAAAATCCCAATTCTCGCTGTCATACTTCTACAAGCCCACCATTAGCCTCGCTGGTAGCATGATGGCCCAGTCCGTGGTGAAGCACCTCCTCACGCAAGGTGACACCTTTTTGATATCACTGCTCTCTTCGGCTGATGTTCAGGGCGTGTACGCTCTGGCCAACAACTACGGTGGTCTCCTCGCACGTCTGCTTTTCCAGCCCATCGAAGAGAGCAGTAGGAGCTACTTCTCCCGCCTCTTGGCATCACCCGCTGCACTTGGGCGCGTTTCGAAAGGCGGAGAGCCATCTATCTCAGCATCACCTGCAGTGGTGGAAGCGAAGCAGAGCCTTCACACGATCCTGCGGATCTACATCCTCCTATCCGTTGTTATTGTGAATGTTGGGCCCTACGTTGCCCCTCATCTGCTCGCCATAGTTGCAGGCTCGCAGTGGACCAGCCGCGGAGCGGGAGATGTGCTCGGTTTCTACTGCTATTACATCCCATTCCTAGCTCTCAACGGCATCACTGAAGCATTTGTCGCTTCTGTGGCATCAGAAGCACAGGTTCACCATCAGTCATTGTGGATGGGAGGCTTCTCCGTTGCCTTTGCCGGCGCAGCTTTTATGTTCATCAAAGTCTTTCCTCTCGGAGCAATTGGGTTGGTCCTCGCCAACATCATCAACATGCTGTGTCGCATCATCTGGAGCGGTAGCTTCATCGCCGCCTTCTTTAGCGAACACGGCACTGAATTTAGCATTGCTTCGCTGCTGCCCCCTGGTGTGGCCGCTGCGTCCGTCGCGAACATTGCTGCAATGCAATGGGTCCGAACGAATCTGACGATTGACGATAGCCTAATACCCGCATTAATCAAGACAGTCAGTGCAAGCTTGCCAATGCTCCTATATCTGTGAGTTCCATAACGCCTTTGATCTCATTGCAAATTTTGTAATTCTCGCTGACTGTAGAAAAACCTCAGTACATATATAGAACGAGCCCTTATTCTTCAAGTTGTCGCTCAGGTCGGAGGACGGAGAAGGGCCCCTGCGAAAAACAAATGATACCCTCTATGCAGATCCCAGAACTTTTGTCGCATAAACCACCAAGCAAGCAATATAGACAATAAATGACAGTTACTTAGTCGAACGTGATCTTCGTCGCCTTTTGGTTCATATCAACATCCTTGAAGAATGAGCCGTACATGTCGTGAGTCTTCTTCTTAACGGTGGTACCGAACTTCATGAGGTCCTCAGGCACAGGCTGATTGGCACCACGAAGAATGTTGATTAATCTGGAATGCATCATTAGTTGATATTTTTTCACGAATGTTGGGGGCGTAATCAACATACGAGCCAGAGTGTGCCTTGTCCTGTATAGTGAAAAAGGTGATGGCCTCGCCAGTCTTACCAGCACGACCTGTTCGTCCAATACGGTGAACGTAATCCTCGATTGTGAGCGGGAACTACATCGCGTTAGTTAGAAGCCGGATGATGGACTACGAATAGCTCATGCCAACTTACAGTAACGTTGATGACGAGCTTCACCTCAGGAATATCCAAGCCTCGGGCGGCGACATCAGTAGCCACGAGAACAGGGGTTTGTCCAGATTTGAAGGCTTCCAGGCTCCTTGTCCGCTGCTCCTGTCTCAAGTCTCCATGGATGCCGCCGACCTTGATACCCTTCCTGCTGAGCATCTGCTCGACCCTGGTGGCCTCCTTCTTGTACAAGCAGAACACGAGGATCCTGTCATCGCGGCCCTTGCCCTGCTGACGCTGCTTGATGAGATTTATCAGGCGGAACTCTTTGTCGCGAGGCTCCATGACCTCCACAGTCTGGGAAATACGACTGTTGGCCTGCAGCTCGACGGCGCCGCTCGCAGATTCCTTGCCGTGAGAACCAATGGTGATCTTGATTGGGTCAATCATGAAGGTGTGTGCGAGGGATTGCACGGAAGCAGGCCAAGTGGCTGTGAACATTAGAGTCTGTCGCTTCTCGCGAGGAGGGCACGCGCCAAGGATCTGCTTGATATCCTCTTCGAAACCCGTATCAAGCATGCGGTCAGCCTCATCGAGAACAGCAAACTTAACACCGCTGAGGTCGACAGTATCATCGGACATGAAGTCCTTCAGACGTCCGGGAGTCGCGACGATGATATCGGCACCCTTGTTTAGAAGGGCCCTCTGGTCATCCTTCGAAGCACCACCGTAGAGGCACACGCTCCTGAGGCGCAAGAGCGCAGCAAGCTTAGACAGCTGCTCCTGAGTCTGCATGGCCAGTTCACGGGTAGGTGACACGATGACGGCCTTGACACCAGGCTTACCAACGGCAGAAACAGCCTCCACGCAGGGCAAGGCAAACGCCATGGTCTTGCCTGACCCAGTCTCTGCAACACCAACGGCGTCGCGCCCAGAAAGTGTGAAAGGCCACGAAGCGGCCTGGATAGGTGTAGGAGCCTTGAAACCGGCAAATGGAGACGGGCGCTTCTCGAGGAGGTTGGAGGCAGGCAAGTGACGGAACTCGATGACGGGACGAAGGGTGATGGTTTTGGTGAGAGGGTCGACAACGGAGATCTCGTTCTTGGTCATGAAGGCATCGATTTCGGTCTGTGGCACCTCGGAGAGGCTAAGAGTCTGAACGTATGAAGCATCTTCGTCGGCAATAGCGGGCGCGAGAGCCTGAGGCTCATCGACCTCCGCGGCGCCATCCTGTTTGGCCTTCCTGTCCTTTTTCTCTTTCTTCTCCTTCTTCGCCTTCTTCTCCTCCTTGCTCTTCTTGGTCTTCTTCTCCTCCTTGACGGGCGCTTCTTCCGAAGAGAAAACCTCGGCCTCCTCAGCTGCCTTCTTTGCCTTCTTGGCCTTCTTCTTCTCCTTGCGCTCCTTCTTCAGGCGGGCCTTTTCCTCAGCGGTGATCTCGGCGTCGTCAATCTTAGTCTTCTTGGAGGGACGAATGACATTCTCTTCGCCAAGGGCCTCCTCTTGAAGGCGATGCTTTGTTGCGGCCATTGTATCAATGTCTCGGTTGCGGTGAAAAGTAAGTTACAATGGACTGAACATAGAAGGCGGGCAACTTGGCCGATTGATCGCGCTGGGAAATCCAAGACCCTGAAGAAAAAAAATGCTTATCAATAACACCCTGCCGCCATCCCACTTTAGCCACGGCATGGGTACGTTGGATTCAAAGTGAGCCAGGATGCTACAACACGCGCTCGAGATTGCCTGTATTTTGCCTTGTCTGTTTCAACCCGTCGCAGTCAGTTCCTCTCAGTGACTATTTCTAGTCTTGTTTATCTAATTTATGCAATTATTTTCCATTCAGTTGCCGACTTCTTCCAGCTTGTACCAGAAGGCGAAGTACCCTGCACACCGGCTTTTCGGCGGATCCGTTATCCCGCCTAAGGTGCTGTCGCTGTCACTGTCGCGGGAGGAACGCCATTAACCCCCCACGACTCATGATCCGACAACTGCAAAGCATTCATTGGCCAATAACCCAGACAGCCTGTAATCCTCCTCCCCTGGATTACTACATTATCGACCCATTCCGAACCAACAAGACAATCTAGGTCTTTACCATCACATAGCCCTCCAGATACAGCGACTTTCCACAGAACACAGTTCACAATGGGCTGGCTTTGGGCATCGCCTTCACCAGAAAAGCCATCGACACCGGTGCAGAATCAACCCTCCTCTACGGCACAAGCCGCGGCGCCCAACGAGCCCGTGGATCCCGAAATCCAGAAGTTCTTCGACCTCTTCAAGAGCGACAAAAGCTCCTCCTCGACTGGCAACTCCCCCAACCCATCCTCCGCCGCACAAGCCTCGACCTCCTCACAACAATCCTCATCAGTCTCCGATTCTAAACCAAAATCATGGTTTTCGCTTCGAAAATCCACCACAGAAACCCCGCCCGAGACCCCCTTGCTCTCACCCGTCGCCGAATCCCTCCTCCCGACCGAAATGTCCTGTCGCCAAGCCTTCGACCAAGCCTGGGCCTGTAACGGCTTTGGCGGCCAGTGGAACTCCGTCTATCGCTATGGCGAGATGCGATCCTGCAGCGAGCAGTGGGACGACTTCTGGTTTTGCATGCGGACCAAAAGCCAGACAGGAAAGGTCAAGGAGGATCTTGTGCGCGCGAGGTACAGGGAGAAGGAGTGGAGAAAGTACGGCCCTGGAAAGCCCAGTAGTGAGGATATCTGGGAGAGTAGGGAGAAGAAGGTTGAACCAGGGACTGTGTTCACAGAGAAGATTGATCTCTGAGAGATCAATTGAGATGCTTGATGTTTCTGCAACCCACACACCCTACATACTTCACTCAAAAGACTCACCGCCTAGCGCCGATGTGGGCATCACAGAGTATGCCTAATAACAACCAGAATAAGATACAAATCATGGCCCTGAGAAGACAAGAACACCAAGTAGATTGCACATAAAAAAATGTATGGAAGTAATGACTAGAACTAATCGGACCATGAGTAACAACAAATGTAGTGAGTACTTCAGTACAAAGGGGAGAGTTTTATGGCTAAGGCCGCTGTTCTGCTAAATTCCTGACATAGTTTTAGAAGCAAGTATGTAAAAGGAATAGGAATCACTATCCGACCTCACTTCATGTCAAACATGTCACTTTTTGGATTTTGGAAGGACAGTAGTATGTCACATGTGTTCAATGGAAAACGGTTGATCAACTTTTGAATTCGTGTCGATTCATTAAAATACAACTACTGGTAAACCACCAGATTTTTCCCTATTCATGACCGAGAACTGCATGCAAGAAAAAAGCAAGTCTAAAATCATTGCGTCATCCCTTGAGCGCCAATAGCATCCATAATGAACCGGTGTCATCTCCTGGAAATATCCGCCTCAAGTTGAAGGGTATGAGGGTATCACATAATTTAGTCGACCTCCTCGACGGTAGGGCCATCGTCACCACCTGGGCCGCCAGCAGGACCGCCAGCACCAGGGAAGCCACCAGGGCCGCCAGCGCCGGGCATGCCACCAGGCATGCCACCCTCACCGGAGCCGTAGAACTTCATCATGATAGGGTTGGCAACAGCCTCAAGCTCCTTCTGGTGCTCTTCGTACTCCTCCTTGGAGGCAGACTGGCTGTCATCGAGCCAAGCAACAACCTTGTCAATCTCGGCCTTGAGCTTCTCCTTGTCGGCAGCCTCAATCTTCTCCTCGACCTTGGGGTCGTTGAGGGTGTTGCGAAGAGAGTAAGCATAAGACTCAAGGCCGTTCTTGGCAGCAACACGGGCACCTTCAGCCTCATCCTCCTCCTTGTACTTCTCAGCATCAGCAAGCATGCGCTCGATCTCCTCCTTGGACAGACGACCCTTGTCGTTGGTAATGACAATCTTGTTGGACTTGCCAGTGCCCTTCTCAACGGCGGAGACGTTCAGGATACCGTTGGCATCGAGATCGAAAGTAACCTCGATCTGGGGCACACCGCGGGGGGCGGGTGGAATGCCAGTGAGCTCGAACTTTCCGAGGAGGTTGTTGTCCTTGGTTCGCTGACGCTCGCCCTCGAACACCTGGATAAGCACACCAGGCTGGTTGTCAGAGAAGGTGGAGAAGACCTCGGCCTTCTTGGTGGGAATAGTGGTGTTGCGAGGAATGAGCTTGGTCATCATACCACCAGCGGTCTCGATACCCATGGAGAGGGCAGCGACATCGAGAAGCAGGATCTCGTTGGTGGACTTGGAGGTAGTGTCACCTGAGAGAATGGCGGCCTGGACGGCAGCACCGTAGGCGACAGCCTCATCGGGGTTGATAGAGCGGTTGGGCTCCTTTCCGTTGAAGTAGTCGGTGATGAGCTTCTGAACACGGGGGATACGGGTTGAGCCACCGACAAGGACGATCTCGTGGACCTGGCTCTTGTCGATCTTGGCGTCGCTGAGGACACGATCAACAGGCTGGATAGTAGAGCGGAAAAGATCCTGGCAAAGCTCCTCGAAACGGGCACGGGTGATGGAAGTGTAGAAGTCGATACCCTCGAAGAGAGAGTCGATCTCAATGGTGGTCTGAGCAGACGAAGACAGAGTGCGCTTGGCACGCTCGCAAGCAGTGCGGAGGCGGCGGAGAGCGCGCGCGTTGGTAGAAAGATCTGTCGGGAATGTCGAGTCAGTGTCTCTGTTCCAGTTTTGCCAGGTGACTTTTTGAACGTTCGTGAACAAGAAATGCAGATTTGTACTTGAATGGAATTCCACACAAAGTACAATCCCAAAGTTTTTTGCCTCGCTCCAAAATCTGGAGATGTCGAGGTGTCGTGTTATGAAGTCTGAGAGATGCTGCATCACGACACGACATATTGCAAGCATCACATCTAAATAACCCCAGCCGCTTGGCTTCTGCTTGAAGAACTCTTGTCCTTGGACGCGAATTTTTGCTTGCGATTTGGTGACGTAGCTTGTACTTCTCTGTTGGATTCTTTCGCATATTTCGATGGTACTGATTCTGGTATTGCCTGTTCTTGATTCTGGTTTTTTCTGCCATTGCTTCAAGCTCCTCTGGTGTGAAGTCAAAGTCGTTCTCATGGCACCGAATACCTTCCAGGAGTGGATTGTGAGAGCAGAGTCCATGGTATGTGAAATCATTCTTTGGCCATGGACAATTATCGCCAAATGCATACTTGGCAGTTCTTGAAAACATGGACCAGAAGATGCAATGGAATGCGGCCTCGAGACAAATAATAAGAGTCCGAACCAGGGGAGCGTCACTGGCTCTTGGAATTGGACAGAATGCCAGCGCAGAGCGGTGGGAAAGTGTCCAGCCAGCAGAGCTTTTGAGCTTGGCATATTTTGAACTGTACTTGCCAATCTCATGTTCGCGTATCCTGGCTCTGATTCCACGATATGCGCCAGACGCTGACCCGATGTAAATGTAATCTTGACATCCAGGCTTTGTGAAAACCAGGACGTACACTCCCCAATGATCTTTTAGAAGTGAAGAGGGCAAGTTCTGAAACCAGGAGATTGGAGGTGGAGAGTTGGCGAGCAGAACAGAAAATAAACCAGAAACAAAATCCAGAGATGCCAGAGAAGCAATCTCAGAGAGCCGAGCAGAAGTTGGGAAGACATGACAAAATCGAGGATTGATATACGTGTCCACATTCAGGAGCGACTAGCAAACCAGCCGAACGTGTTCAAGTAATCCAGAGGTAGACTCAGAGTCGGCAAGCATTTTGTCGTGTCGTTATCTAAGCGTTCCTCGACAATGTGAACAGAACACCAGACATCTCCAAATTTTGGAGCGATGCGAAAATTTTTCAACCATGACTCGGTCAAAAAATCCAGGAACGAATGCTAGATTTGCACTCACAAATCCAGTAATCGTACGCGAAAATCCAGGATAGAAGGAACGGAGGAACACGAGAGGAACTGAAGAGGAACTGAAGAGGAACAACTTACCTTTCCGATTTTTCCTCTTGAATTCGTTAACGAAGTGGTTGACGAGGCGGTTGTCGAAATCTTCACCGCCGAGGTGGGTGTCACCAGCGGTAGACTTGACCTCGAAGATACCCTCCTCAATGGTCAGGAGGGAAACATCGAAGGTACCACCACCGAGATCGAAGATGAGGACGTTGCGCTCACCCTCGACCTTCTTGTCAAGACCGTAGGCGATGGCGGCGGCAGTGGGCTCGTTGATGATACGGAGGACATTGAGACCAGCGATGAGACCGGCATCCTTGGTAGCCTGACGCTGAGAGTCGTTGAAGTAGGCAGGGACGGTGACGACAGCATTGCTGACGGTGCCACCGAGGTAAGCCTCAGCGGTCTCACGCATCTTAGTGAGGACCATGGAGGAAATCTCCTCAGGAGTGAAGTGCTTGGTCTCGCCCTTGAACTCAACCTCGATGACGGGCTTGCTAGCCTTGTCGATGATCTTGAAGGGGAAGTGCTTCATATCGGCCTGGACCTCAGGGTCGCTGAACTTGCGGCCAATGAGACGCTTGGCATCGAAGACGGTGTTCTGAGGGTTCATGGCGACCTGGTTCTTGGCGGCATCACCGATCAGACGCTCGGTGTCGGTGAAAGCGACGAAAGAGGGCGTAGTGCGGTTACCCTGGTCGTTGGCGATGATATCACATCTATCCTCGCGGAAGATACCCACGCAGGAGTACGTGGTACCAAGATCGATACCGACGGCGGGACCCATTGTGAATGTGTGTGTGAGGTGTTTCTGTAGATTCAAGGGATGGGGGTAGGAATTAGGAGATTTGCTTCGTGATGTGGTGAAGGCTTATAAATGGCTCTTCTCAATACAATGCGAGAAAAGAGGAAATGTGTGAAATATGCGTGAGAAAAAAAGAGAAAGATGGTTTGAGAGAAAACGAGCAGAACATGTGTAGGCTGCCAAAAGAGTCTCTAAATAGCGCCGGGTGCTGAGGTTCGATGGGCTTCTTCGCCGTTCCAACTGTTGCGGAAGAGCCCACCAGAAATTTGCAGGGGTGCCCCGAAGCTGCTAGTAGGCTGCCGAAGCAACGAGGGCGGTCTGGCACTTGCAGGAGGGGCAACGTAACGAGGCGGATCTGATGCCAGGCTCTTGGTGAGATTCCGTTTGTTCATTGAATCTATTCGAGTGATTTCGTGATCATTCATTGAGCTTGTCAACAATTCGTCGCATTACTTTTTACCACCACCGTGACTGAGCTTTGATGTCATCTGGCAGGCATCCATGTTGGTCTGGGAGATTCCATGATCGCGGGGCAGCTAATAAGTCTCTTCTACTTGATTTCAATATGCGAATAGTGTGTATCATTGTGTATCTGATACTTATCAGCCCCACCTAGAGCTCCCCCGCGCCCCTCCATGACGGTGGCTGCCCAAAAATTTCTGAAATTTCTCTTCGTCACTGTTCGCCATCACTGTAGAGCAAACAAAGCCTATCGTTGACAGTGACTGACTGGCAATCCATAGTAGTTACGACGCATGGTGTACAGCTACTAGTAATCCTCAACCCTTCATATGGCTGTTAACAGACTTTTCTTCCCATGGCTTGCTGCTTCGCACCCAGATTTCCGTCATGGTACCCATTCGCGCGAAGATGATGCTCGTTTTTCATCATCGCAAGTGGGGTGAGGGGCTCGCCAGAACTCCAGAATGGTATGATCGTTCGGGTCTTTGCTACAGCAACAAGATCACAAAGCCTGTACATCTAAGAGGGTGGTGGCTAAACCAAAGAGCATTCCATATCTTTTCGATCCTTACCTCTAGCTTTGAACTAATCACGTCTCGCCTTTTAGATAGCTTGAGATGCCTGATTGAGGTCGTTGGTGAAGCCGGCCTTGCCCATTGCTGCCTAGCACTTCGCCAGTCGTCCACCAGCCTCTTCTGATCTGATTGCCTTGCATCAGGCGACTCTGGCCTGGTGGGGCTGCTACAATTGACTGGGTCTTGGAAGCTTCTGCACCTTTTCGTGGCAGCAGGGGACCTCGACTGTCGACGCCCAAAGGATTCTCGGCGATCCTTGGCGGGCCATACGTCAATTTGGCCTGGGCTCCAGCTCCTGCTCCTGCAAGTTATCCTAACCAAGACAGTCGATGCCTTTGGAGGAGCAGCAAGCGACCAGCAAATCGGGTGCTGCCTAGACTTCAATTTTATCGACATTTGAATTTATCGCCCGCCATCTGAGTTGTTATTCTTTGTGCAGCGTTCCCAAGGAGCGCGAAGCGTCATGTCTCTTTCATGCCATGCAATCGCTAATTGGGTGAAACATAGCTCATTATTGGGGGCGTTGAACCCCGTAGGCCTTATCCGAATTGCTAACGACAGTTCTAGCATTAAGGTAACAACACTCTTCTCATCGGCTTACCATAAACTCTGCCAGGTCCTCTTCACGTATGAGAAATACACTTCTCCCGTCCCCGAACGATTTCATAACCGTTGTCCCTCGCATCCATCCGTTCCACACCACATCCATCTCACTTTGTACTGGATAGTTGTTCCATGTCTCTGTCAGCTTCCTCGCTCTGACTATTTCTATACATCTGTCGTCTGCGAAGCCAACTGTTAGAGGAATGCATTGCGCGAGAGGGAATCGTCGGAAAATAGACCAGAGGCGGGAGACGATGTGAGGTGTTTCATCAAGAGGCCAACCAAGCTCCGACACTGCGCATGCGATATTTCGAACCCGAGAAGTGTCCTCGAGCTTGAGAAATTGCAGAAGCGGGATGTCATACCGATACGAGAAGGATTTCGGTGTTTCTCGATCGTTCATGTCGGCTTCGCCAGTCAGCCAGAGTGTATCAAGCTCGAAATTGAACCAAACAACGGGCTGTGGGGGTGCGAGGTACGCCGGATCGGACTTGCACAATCCCGGCTCGGCCTGGTTTGTCCTAAAGGCCAGTTCATAGTGCTTCAAGCCTGTCGAACGAGCCTCCCGGTTGATGCGCAAGAGCACTGGGACTTTTGCACCTCGATTGCGGTTGTGGAGCTGTTTGCATCTTCTCGCGAATGTTTCATCGTTGCACAAACAGCATGCCACAACGATACGAGGCACCACAAGATACGACCAGATCTTAAGTCTCAACTCCAGCGGTAACATGGAAAATTGGGAGAAGCCTTCACGTGCATTATCGAAACTGTTGAGGTCGTTCACGAGTGCACCATCGTCGAAGGTTCCGAACTCAAGCCTTATATTTGGGTATTCGGGGTACGACGATCCTTTGGCGTGTCCTATGCTCAGAGGCATCGTAGAAAGGTCGCAACCGCCCATTAGGACTGGTTCGGGCGACATAGACGGCAAGATCACGAAATGTAGTCCAGTTGTGAGAGCCATCCAAGGTGTGGCTGAGCACGTCCTTTTGTGGCCAACCGCCACACGTATGGGCCGTCCAGGTGGCGTTAATCGTAGATGATTCTTCGTCACTCGATCATACCCCACGTGCCCAATTTGCTCCTCCTATTCTCTTCTCATCCACTCAGATGCTTGGGAATGAGCAAAAGGTCCGGAATGTCAAGCCAAACATTACCCAGCCTGTAAATTTCATAGCATATGAGTTTCATACTGGTATTTGCGGTGTGGCGAGTCCATGTAGCTCGTGTTCGTGTACTGTGGCGCATGCCGCTGCCTTGCTTTTCTTGCTAACGCCAGGTTTTGACAACCATCCCTAGGTGGGGATCTCCCGGTAATCGGACGAATGCTGCCAGAATGCTTCGTCGATGTGAGCCGCCCTCTCTGTGGTCCTAGTATAGGTTGTTGCTCTATCCTCAATTTTGACCTGTTGTATATTACAGGAACCGGAACTGCCTGGAACCCATCTTTGATCATGGATTGAAACGGTGACGATGCTTCTGGAGAATTAATCGAGAACTAACTACTTCGTATCTGTCTTTCCAATTTTTGGGTCTTTTCCACCTGCTGAGAACTGGTAGCGTGGCGAGCATCACAGCTCCAAGCATCATGAGTCAGACCGAACTGTCACTGCCTAATAACTTAACTACCTTACCCCATGATTCTATCCTTCACCGCTTACATGCCGAACGTAAATACATGCAATCGAAAGCTAGTAAATTCATACACTACATCCGTCTCGATTGATGATATAACTTCCCGCCGGGGTTTTATCAAGAGGAGAACAAAAAGGTGTACTGCACTGTACACAAGGTGATGCACCTCGTTCAGCCAAAAGAATATCCGGCATGAGTTCACAACAGAAGCGCTCGAAACCGGTCAAGGACCTCCCAGTGTTCTTTTACAAACCTCGCGAGAACTACGGGATTTTCTGCCAATGGTATGCATCGGCATTCACGGTGTCAAACGCGGATATTACTTCTCTTGTCGGCAGGCACATGTTTTCCGATTCGCCTGATGCAAGTACCGAATTCGGCTGCGGTGAACAGTTCATGATGTACTGCAAAGCCGCGCGATTCAATGATGAGAAACGGCAACGTGGCATCCTGAGAACCTCAGACCCAAGCCTTCAAAAGAGAACTGGCAGAGCAGTGGAAGGGTTTGAGGAAGAGGATTGGTCGGAGGTTAAGAGCAAAGTCGTGGAGATGGGGAATTATGCCAAGTTTTCCCAGCACGAGGAATTGAGATCATGGCTACTTGGTACAGGAGACAGAGAGTTGGTAGAGGCATCGGGCAAAGACAGAGTATGGGGAATAGGATTTCTGGCAACTACGGAGTTTCAGATCCAGGTGGCCTTGGAGAACCGCGAACATTGGGGAGAAAATCTCCTGGGGAAGGCCTTGATGGTGGTAAGAGAAAGGATTCGAAGAGAGATGGCCACTTCTGGACAAGAGCAAGCGAATAGGTTATAGAGGAGAAGAGTAAATGATACCATCAGGTTTACAGGAAGGCATAGCTGTCAAAACGATGGAGAGAACCTTGGTATGCATCGAGCTTTAACCTTTTGGCACCCGCCATGGCTGAACCATGTCATTCATCCAAGTGATCCCTCTGACGGGTGCATCTGGGTGTGGAACGTACGGCTCAAGCCAAGAACACTGATTCCGATCGCCAAAGACAACAACGTCGCCCAAGGTCGTGCAATTTATGGCAAGTGAAGATGGGAAGAGTTGAAATGCTTTCAACTTTAGAATCCTTTCTGCAGCTCTCTAGTGACCTGATCTGCCGAGGATGATGACCAGAACAGGAACCCTAACCCGACCCGAAGGGTCTCAATGGGCGATCGCCGGACGGGCGGGGTGGGCGGACGGATGGAATCAGCTGTCCATCATTCCTCTCAGGAGTGTTCAACAGCTGTATCAACAAGTAGTACTATATGATTACGAGACTTACCCTTTGATTGATAGCGCGTAACACAGTTTGTCGTCTCAGGTAGTTAGCAAGGTCCGCTTGCCCGGTCGATTTCGACCGGAATGGCTGGATCTCGTGCAGCATATCATGCAGATTTATGTACCAGTATCTAATGCTCCAGACAATCCGCAGCCTTCTGTTATGCTAAACGTTACGCTATCAGTAGTAGACCTGAGAAACCTGCCAGAACATGGGGATTAACACCGGAGCCCCATCTTGCCTCAGGTAAATCTTGCCGCTTATTCACCAAACCACGCTCTCAGCTGTTTCGTTCTGCTTTCTGACACTAAAGCCTCTTCAGGTGGTGACCCATCAGCGTTACGCCGGAATGCTAATCGGAGAATTGCGCCAATCTGGCCTGCAGCTTCAGCCAGACTCTGCGTTCTACGCGGACGTTCCTCCCCTTCGACCCCAGAGGCAGCCCAGAACTCCTTCCAGAAGGTGTCTCGCAGCAGCAGCTTACATGCATAGTCATGCCAGCCGTCTTGGGTCATGAACCCTGTTGTTAAGAAGAGGATGTCCAAATCCATTCCGAAGGGCATAACCGCCAGTAGAGACCAATCGACGATGCCTGTGATTTCGAACTTGTTCTCGTCGACTAGAATGTTCGTTACTGAGAAGTCGCCATACGTGAGTACTTATGGGTAATCTTAACTGAAGAGTAAGGGAAGGTTCTCAATAAGCTTAGACAGCATCGAGTTCGACAGAATGGACGATGGTGATTCTTCCGCCAGCCGTGCGAGTCTTTTACGGATTCCTTCTTGCTTCTCTGCTTGAGTTTGACGGTCAACCGACCGAGAGCTGGACCAACATCGTGCAAAGTACCTTGAAGTCGTGAGCAAGATTGCCTCTGAATATACATCGGCTTATATGAGGGTTACCGAGCCAGGTGTTTGACAAAGACTCCATGCTTGGCTTCTTCTTCAGGATCCATTTCCACCTGAAAAGCCAGGACTTCAATACAGGATGAGCCTCGCAGATATGGCATGGAGTAGATGGATAGCGGTGGATCAACTCCCTCCACGTTGCCGTGACAGGTCGACTCTGGCACAAGGTCGCCGTGAATCTCTTTGGCCAACTTCACCATCTCCTCGTCGAGCATGGCCCCCGGTTCTCTGAAGGATACAATGGGATCGTGTTGTGGCTCAGGGCGCCCACTGCAGATGATAGTGTAGCTCATTGAGCCTGGGCTATCCACGGGGCTAACCGTCGACGCGCCAGAAACCGATTGTGCAACTTCGTCACATTGTATCTGCGATGGCGATTTGCGGCCGCTAAAGAAGCGGTAGGTTGCCTATTGGGCCCAAGAAGACTGGGTCATTATGAAAAGTGCAGTTTTCTGGGATTGTGCCAACAGCGGAGGTTGAAGCGTGAAAAACCGTTGTTGGCTGTGGCGGAAAGTCACAGTTTGGACGAGCTCAACTGATTGCCTGGTGCTGCAGAACAACAACAGACAGAACAACCAACATGCATTGAATCCGGCAGCAACCCCTCATTTCAGCCATGCCTTTTGCAAGAAGGGGTTACACTTTCACCTCGCGTATAGGATTTCGTACCTACGGGTAATCACCGCAAACATGTCTTGAGCGCAAGTATGGGTTATTCAGTTAGTAATGCTAGCCATAGGTACTCATTGAGGGCCAATTCTATCGCGGAGGTGGCGTGAATGGAAATGCAGGCATGGATCTGGTAGCCAGGTTGAGGACAGCAACCAATTGTCCTCGACTTCGCCGCTGCCAATAAGCTAGACGATCCAGGTATAAAAGGAGTACCATATCCTCTTGCACGGTAGTTCAATACTCAAACTCTCGTCAACATCAATCCTCAGAATCAGTGTGCCCGTGCCTTTTTTTGATCAAGTTACCTATCTCTCTTCCCTCGTCAATTTAACAAAATGGCTACTGCTCAAACTCTTGCAGTCGTGGACATACCAGGTCTTCGTCTCTCGCCCATCCCTGAGGACTTTGCTGACTCCCGGTATGCCTGCCTGTTCCCCAGAACCCCTGTGATCTTTGTGTCAGCACTAACTCGACTTTTAGCTCCGTGGATAAAAGGTAACCACATACTCTGCTGCCAGCATCCCTTTCTTAGACTGCCGCTCTCGAATTATCCCGGATCCAACCACCCACCCCACCCTCTCTCTCACCATCATTGAGGAGCGAAGCTATATAGTGCTAACATCCCGTCGTCCGAAGCTGTGTCCCCGCATAGCCCACCATCAATAGCATTTTGATGCCAATCATCAATTACGACGCTACGCTACTATCAAAACCCGAAGGACCGACCCTTCCGGTCTTGTTTCTGTCCCTACCTGCAGTGACGTGTCATTCTTGACTTGAAGCGCGCCAAAGGTCAGCCGCTGGGGTCTGTAGGAACACTCCGCCGTCACATGCCATCCTCGAGACTCGCCTTGCCAGCATCAACATCAGGCACATGTGAACAAGGGGCTGCGTCACCCTCGATAACACGGCAATAGCCCAGCATCTGCTGACCGTTTGATCCCATTTCTATCTGTCTGCATCTACGTGTATTTAACCTCTTTAACCGCATTACTGAACCGGTGAGCTTTTCTTTCCTCTTCTTTTACCTGTCATCCTTGCGCCACGTCAACGGATACAACTGCACCGGACTATGCGCCAAGTGGGCAGCTTTTGAATCTTCTCGGCACACCCGCTCAGATACGCTTTCCGTCTTCCCGCCGTGGTTCTCACCACAGTATCCATTCTCGGGTCAGCTCCCGGACCTGCGGATACGCTTCTGGACCAGGTCAGCAGCTCCATCCAAACACATCCGACTCTAGGCTTTATATATTATCATTCTCCAAACGTTCCTCGGTTACTTCCCTATCTCAGCCGAAACCTAGTTCTCGCTGTTCTCGTTTCTCAGATTTGCCCATGTCCTATTGAGCCCACGACAGACACTGCCGGTTATGCCGCCCTACTACTTACAAGACTGTCACTACTTTTACCGCACCGCCCTTCGAGGCCTGAACATCTGCACAATCATCTCGCCTTTGTATGCCTAGGCTGGATATAATAGCTGACATTATGTCCACTCAAGTCAGGACCTTCAGAACCCCTCGGCCTTTCGGTGAAAATTTGATATCAGCGCCACCTCCGTCGGGCTGTCTTCCAGTGATTCCTAGGAGTATCCCAACTCTTCCCAAGTCTTTGCGCTCCAGCACCACCCCAACGAAGCAGCCGCAGTGGGATCACGAATACAGGAAGTTCCCGATGGCAAGTCACAATGACGTGAACAAGAGCGGCGGCATTACCTTTGCCAACCAAGACAACTTACCTAAACTTCCAATACCTGAGCTTTCCAGTACCCTCCGAAAGTATTTGGCGGCACTGAAGCCTCTCCAAACACCACGCGAGCACTCCGAAACAAAACATGCCGTCGAAGAATTTGCCAAGCATGATGGCCCAGAACTTCAGGAACAACTCGAAAAATATGCTCAAAGAAAGACAAGCTACATCGAGCAATTCTGTAAGTTCATCTTATCAGCGCAAAAGAACCAGTCACTGACAAGGTTTTAAGGGTATGATTCATATCTCAACTTTGACAATCCAGTGGTTCTGAATCTGAACCCCTTCTTCCTTCTTGAGGACGATCCCACACCTTCACGCAATAACCAAGTCACCAGGGCCGCATCCCTTGTTGTCTCGGCTCTCGAATTCGTTCGTGCGGTACGGAGAGAGGAATTGCCACCAGATAACGTCAAAGGTCAACCTCTTTGCATGTACCAGTACTCGAGGTTGTTCGGCACGGCGCGTGTGCCAACTGAAGACGGCTGTCAGATTGAACAAGACCCCGAGTCGAAACACATTGTAGTACTGTGTCATGGTCAGTTCTATTGGTTCGATGTCCTTGATGATAACTCTGATGTCATCATGACCGAACGTGACATATCCATCAACCTGCAGACCATTCTTGACGATGCCGTTCAGACGCCCATTCAAGAAGCTGCAAAGGGGGCATTAGGAGTTCTCAGCACCGAAAACCGAAAGGTCTGGTCCGGTCTTCGAGATATGATGATGCAAGAACCTGGATCAAACAACGCGGACTCGTTAAGCATCATAGACACGTCGCTTTTCGTTCTTTGCTTGGACTATGCCGAGCCCCGCGATGTCGCTGACCTGTGTCAGAACATGCTATGCGGCACAAGTGAGGTTGAAAAAGGTGTCCAGATAGGCACATGCACAAACCGGTGGTATGACAAGCTGCAGATTATTGTTTGCAAAAACGGCAGCGCTGGAATCAACTTCGAGCATACGGGAGTCGATGGTCATACAGTGCTCCGATTCGCCAGTGACGTCTACACGGATACGATTCTTCGGTTTGCAAGAACAATCAATGGGAAAGCGCCTATCCTTTGGACATCAACAAGCCCAGATCCATCGAAAAGAGACCCGGATAGCTTTGGGGATGTCAACACAATTCCCCGCAAGATTGAGTGGGATATGCTTCCCGAGCTCAATGTCGCAGTCCGCTTTGCAGAGACGAGGCTCGCCGACCTCATTGAACAAAACGAATTCCAGTGCCTTGACTTCAGTTCTTACGGAAAGAATTTCATCACCTCCATGGGCTTCTCCCCCGACGCTTTTGTTCAGATGGCATTCCAAGCCGCATACTACGGCTTATATGGCAAGGTTGAGAGTACCTATGAGCCAGCGATGACTAAATCATTCCTTCACGGTCGGACTGAAGCCATCAGATCCGTTTCCGATGAATCCGTTCATTTTGTTCAATCATTTTGGGCTGATAACCCAGCCGAATACAAGGTCGAGGCTTTAGCGCAGGCATGTAGGAAACATGTTGAAGTCACCAAAGAGTGCGCGAAAGCCCAAGGCTGTGACAGGCACCTCTATGCCCTTTATTCAGTATGGCAGAGGTTTGTTGATGACGAGATGGACAGCAACTATGATGGATCCTCTGAGTCTCTAGATGGGAACTCTGAAGGGGCTATCTCATCACCTATGGGAAGCCCAAGCAAGCACTCGGAAATGTCAAGCGTTAGCGAGTTGAAACCACGCAGAGACCGCGGGAACAGCACGAACTCTCGTTCCCAAAACGATCAACGACTGCCGCTGCTTTTTGCTGACTCTGGATGGGACAAATTGAACACAACCGTTTTGTCAACTTCCAATTGTGGTAACCCTTCGCTTCGCCACTTTGGCTTTGGCCCTACATCTGGTGACGGTTTTGGCATTGGATATATCATAAAGGATGAGTCGATTTCAGTCTGCGTTTCCAGCAAGCATCGCCAGACTCGTCGTTACATTGACACCCTTGAGAGCTATCTTTTGGAGATCCGGCGTATTCTCCGAATTACCAACCAAAAGTCGGCAGTAAAGTCCAGCAGAGCACGAGAACGTGAAGATGGACGGCCGAAGCCTGTCAACAGGCTCAAGTCCCGAGGGCGTCTCATCACTGGTTCGGATTCAGTGAAGCCATCACCTCGCGCGAACACTGGAACCATATCTCCCACTGACGAGAGCACGACCATTAGTGATGATGAGCTGGGTGGATGTAAGTCTTCGAAATGGATGCAGCATGACTAGGAGAAGTTGGCTAACCTGTAGCTCCTTATAGATGGTTTCTTTGACGCTGGCATGCTCTTGCAAGCCCTCAAATCACGCAATAAACTTGACTCTGCTGAAACGAAGGCGTCAGAACGGGCTACAGTGCAGGCTCGAAGGAGGGATGTCGGCAAGAAATTGCGGCTTGTTGATTATTGAGAGCGATTGAGACGGCGTGCGTACGTGGGTGCGCGAGTGTGGTGATCTGAATGTCACATTGGAGCACAATACCCTGAATTCGACGTTGTTGTTCTCATTCGACTTGCGCTGGCTGATTGTCTGGTTGGCTGGCTAATGCGAAGCTGGTCGCGGGTTGTACATGCGTAGGTACCTCTCTGGAATGGTTTCATTTGTGTCAGGGAGGGAAGATATCGAGCTTCGATTTCCCTAGTTCAATTAATATGGCTGTGCCTTTATGAATATTCCCTTTCTCTTGTGCAAAAATATGCAACGGATGAATGACAAGATAATTGCGTGACTTGGGCGATTGGGAATGTAGTAGATCGGACCATCTGCTGAAGGCACCAAATGCAGGGTAACCACTTTACGCGTGATAAACGCGATGACTTCACAACCAGCTTAGCTTAGGTTCAAACAACTTCTTCTCCTGCTCTTGTCGCGACGCCTGGATCTCGGTCACCACTTGGAACACCGCGCTCCCTAGTTGAACTTCTCAGAATGGGACTCTTATTACAGGCCTAATCGCACGCTCGGACCGTGCTTCGCCTACCTCAGGTCCTCCCGATCCCGTGCATGGTCTGGTGCGCCTTCAACAACCTCGCCATCATCCTCCATGACCGACCTTCTGTCCATCCTGCCCTCCTTTCCGACCTCTCGCTTCGCTTCTATTTTCCCAAAGATTGAACAGCATGCCCTCACCACCACCGATCTCTTAACGCTGCATCCAGCCGATCTTGCTAAGCAGACGAATGTCTCCATTCTTGACCTCAAAAGGTTCATTGCTGCTGTGCAGACATCTCTAGCTGATGACCTGGGTCCGCCAAAGGAGGTTGACATCAAACACTCTCTGGAGGATGACGCTCTTGCTACGGGGGGTGTCGCTGAGCAGGCGTCGGTGATCAGCACCCTCGACGATGGCCTTGATGCCGCGCTGGGTGGCGGTGTTCCTGTAGGATGCATTACAGAGTTCGCAGGGGAGAGCGGTGCTGGTAAGACGCAGATGCTCCTCAGTCTGTGCCTTGCTGTTCAGCTCCCTCCCCCTCGCGGCTTGTCCCGCAAGGCCCTTTACATATCCACCGAGGCATCCCTCGCGACGAAGCGTCTCGCGCAGATTCTAGAGTCGAACCCAATCCTGCGCTCGCATGAGCAAAATGGCGGTGCTCGCCCTTCTCTTGACAATATTCTCAGCACCGTTACGCCCGACCTCGAGTCCCAGGACCACATCCTTGAGTACCAGGTTCCTGTGCTTATGGAACGGCATGAGATAGGCTTGCTGGTGCTGGACTCGGTGGCGGCGAACTATCGTGCGGAGTTTGAGAGACAGGGGTCGCATGGCTCTAACATGGCCGCGCGAAGCGCTGAGCTTGTTCGTCTGGGGGCTCTGCTACGGGATATCGCAAGGAGGCGTGACATTGCCGTCGTAGTTGCGAATCAGGTTGCCGACCGTTTCTCGTCTTCGACATCTCGGACTTATTCCTCCACGCCTCGCATCTCTCAACAGCAGCAGCATTCCAATTTCATCTCACAACCTAGTCCGTTAGCCTCGAGGTCAATGCCACCTCCAGGGAGCCTTCCACCGTCATCATCATCTGTCCAGATCCCACCTGATGCTGAACCGCCTACGCCCCCAGTACTTCATCTCGATCACCAGCAACGATGGTTCACTGGCTGGGGAGATGAGCCGCGATCAGCCATTGCCCAAAAGACACCCAGTCTCGGCCTCGTATGGTCTACACAGATAGCTTGCCGGGTGGTATTGATCAAGAGACCAGTATACGGCCGTCCGCCTGCCGCTCTTATTGCAGCAGCGGCAGCGAGCGATGACTGGGAGGAGAACGATGCAAGCACAGAAGCAACCCTCAGGAAGTGGAGGAGGTGGATGAAGGTTGTGTTCGCGCCGCATGTTGCCGCGTCAGGTCAAGGACTCGACGGAGCGGTGGAGTTTCTTGTGAATAATGGAGGACTGAAGTTTGTGCCGCGAAAGGACGCGAAAAGGGCCAGAACAGCTTAGCAAAGGAGGATCCCAAACGAAGCGAACTTGGCATAGAAACAACAGCTTACACGAGTAGTATGAGGTAGACAAAGGTGTTTTTTTTTTTTTTGAAATGTTCATATTCTAGAAATCTTTACCCATAAACACCTTCCCATGCATCATCACCTGACGAAATACCTCTGAGAGAAACCCGGTAGGTAAGTCTTATTTCTTGTACATCGCATCCACAATGCGCCACGATCACCTAGGGTGAGGGAATTCATCCTCTAGCTGCAACCTCACACCAACGTTCATACTGATGAGCTCCTGGACCAACAACTTTGCAGCGTACGGCATCGCCATCTTCGTTACTTCCCTTGTGCTCTTGCAAGTGTGACAGTATCCCTGATACCCGAACAAACCGCACTGCTGGCAAATATCGATTGTGACACCGTCAGAGCTGATCATCAGCCGCTCAAGGAGCAGCTGCGAAGCACCATAGGCGATCAAGCAATCGCGCTCCATCTCTCCGAGTCGGAGACCACCGTCACGAGATCGGCCTTCTGTCGGCTGGCGTGTAAGAATGGCTCGAGGACCGCGGGCACGAGAATGCATCTTGTCTTGGACCATGTGCTTGAGACGTTGATAGTAGATGGGTCCGTTGAAGATGTAGGCCTCGAGCGGTTCGCCGGTGATTCCGGACGTGAAGTAGTCTTTGCCTTCCCACGAGAAGCCGTGGTCGAGGAGGACTTGGCTCATCTCCTCAACGGGATGAGAGCGGAAAGCGTCGCCGAAGCCATACTCAGGATGGCCTCCAATGATGGAAGCTTTACCGGTGAGACACTCAAGGAGCTTACCGACTGTCATACGGGATGGGAAACCGTGGGGGTTCATGATAATGTCGGGAGTCAAACCATTGTCTCCGAAGGGCATGTCTTCCTGCTCAACGATGATGCCAACAACACCCTTCTGACCGTGACGAGACGAAAACTTGTCACCTAGCTCCGGACGTCTTGTTTGCCGGGTCTGGACTTTGATGACAGTGGTGTCCTTCTCCGTTTGCGAGATCATGACTTTGTCAACGTAGGCAGGATCAGGGATGCGGTAGTTCACCGAGGTGTCCCTGTACTCGCTTGGTCCGCGATCTGGTCCAATACCCGTTGAAGCCGAGTCCAATGGTGTCTCCTTCTTCACCATAGACTCGCCAGAATGGATCCTCCAGCCAACAGTAGCGAGGCCATCGTCATCAAGGGCCTCGTACTTCTTCTTTCGTTGCCATTTTCCATCCTGTTCCTCATTCTCAGGATCACCGACACGCTCTTTTCGACCGTTAGGGTACTTCTGTAGCTCAGTGGTGTACTTGCGGAAGACTTGGCAGCGGCCGAATCCCCGATCTATGGAAGCCTTGTTCAGCACAAGGGCATCCTCGATATCGTAACCTGAGTAGGACATGACGACGACAGTGGCATTCTGTCCAGCAGGAAGCTTGTCGTAGTGAATGAGCTCGATGGTCTTGGTGATGACCATTGGCCTCTGGGGGTAGACAAGAGTGTAGAGAAGGGTATCGATCCTGTTGAACTGATTGTATGCGATAGCTCCAATAGCTTGCTTACCCATGGCACATTGGTAAGTGTTACGTGGTGATTGGTTGTGGTGAGGAAAGGGAATTAGACCCGCAACAGCGCCCAGGATAGTGAAGGGTTCGATCTCCAGATGGGTTGTGCTTTGCGTAATTTGGTCTTCGTAGATGGTAACGAGTGCGTCCTGCTCCTCGTTGACGTCAAGGTATTCAACGATGCCATGTGTTAGGAAATCATCGAAAGTGAACTTGCCCATTTGGAGAAGTCGGAGATGTTCTGGTTTGAGTCTTTGCTGCCCATTCTTGACGATAATGTACGGTCGGCAAATGCGACCCTCGTCAGTGGCAATGTGGACTGCGTTGAAGTGTGTATTCAGATTGATGCCGACAAAAGGCGAAATCCAACCCTTGCGCCGCATTGCTCTGAACCTCGCCGCAAACCGTTTGGGATAGCGAGTCAGGGCAAAGGGTGTGCCATTGACGTGGATGATATAGCTACCTTCACGGTGCATTTCTGCACCAGAGAAGTTTCGAATCGGCTCAACCCCCGAGTCAAGAGTGAAGATCCAACGTTTGACTGGGCCTTCATCGGCATTCGTGGTGATATGCGTCATAAGAGCCAAATTCTTGACGAGACCACAGGCTTCACCTTCTGGAGTATCGGATGGGCACAGCATACCCCACTGAGAGGGCTGCAGGGCTCTCGGACCACTGACCTTTCGGGTCTTCTCGAATTGAGAGCTGATTCGAGTCATCATACCAAGAGCGCTGATGTAACTTAGTCGACTCAAAACGTGCGTGACGCCGGCTCTGTTCATGTTGAAACGCTTGACACTCCAATTGCCGGTCTGAATGGCACGATTGATACCGATGCCAATATTGTTCGCATGGCTACTGATCATGTTGACAGCGTCAAGAGCCACTGCACGGTTGTTCTTCTTGAGAAACTTGTCGATTGACATCTTGACCTCTCCAGTGAACCTCTTGAAAAGATCCTCAAAGAGAAGGGACAGAAGTTGACCAGCAAGCTCCAGTCGTTTGTTGCCCACGAAATCGCGATCATCAACCAGCTTAGGATCGTGAGCAGCGATGAGTACTCTCCTTGTCATCATTGCAACGTAGATTGCCTTTGGGTAGAAATCAAGTCCCTCGATGGGGACATGGGCGATGATGATGTTGGCCAAAGCATCGAGACCCTCTTCAACGTTGTTCCTGCGAACCTGGGGGTTGAAGGCAGTTTTGCGGGATCCCATCTTCACTCGTGCACCCACATATTCTAGAGCCTGGTGCTGTGTGAAGACGCCTGTCTTCGTCGCCTCATCGAAATTGATCAGAAACTCGTCTTGATAGCGACCATCGGAGCCTGCAACAAGCTGCATGATCTCATAGTCTGAAAGCCCTCCCAATGCCTTCAAAACAATCACAATCGGAATGCCTTCGACCAGGACGTTGTGGTTCAGCACAATCCTATCCTTCTTGAGCGTGACATATGTCTTTGACTTCCTCTCGTGGGTGGAACTTGTGACAGAGGCCGCGATGACATTGTTTTTCTCATCTGCTTCCACGATGACACGGTTCTTACTCAGCTGCTCCTGAATCAAAATTACCTTCTCTGTACCATTGATGATGAAATATCCTCCAGGGTCCAGCGGACACTCGTTCATCATCTCCATCTGATGGTTGTTGGCCCCGCTGAGTCGGCATTTCGAGCTCTTCAACATCACAGGCATTCGTCCCAAAGGCACATTGCGCCTCACAATCTTTTGTTTGTCTCGGAGGTAGGCAATATCGACAAGGATCGGTGCAGCATAAGTCATGTCACGCAAACGACACTCCATAGGAGAAACCTCTGTTCGAGCTCGTCCGTCATTATGGTCCTGTCGCTGAGGGCGGCCGACGCGGATGTCTGTGAATCTTTACAAGGCGTCAGTGGATGTTCGTTGACCCACGGTGTTGCAAGACCTTACTCGAGCCAGAAGTTTGAGTCCACATCGCTCCGAATGGTGCGGTTCGCGCGCACGATATCCTTGATTTCCTGCTCAACAAAAAAATTGTATGAATCGATGTGCCTGTTACTGGGTGTCAACATCAGCAGAGGAAGCTAGCCACGCTTGAACTTACTGCTTCACAAGCCCTATGGAAAGTTAGCCACTTCCTATTTCTATGAAACTCGAGTCTGACTAACCTTTGACCTTGAGGAAAGCAGGCAACAACTGGAACTTGTCCTCCTTGGTCGAGATGGGATCGGTAAGTTTCTTGCCATTGTAGAAGGGCTCGAGGAGTGCCTCGAAACCATCGTCCGCCACCGGCATCGTTATGTCACCGCCCAAAAGACATGGGAGGCGCGTATCGAGCTATGCGGTCGATTTAGGAACGTCTTTCGCGCCGAATAGAATGTTGCTCGCGACTTTGTACGAAACCTTGGGATGCCGCAAAAAGTTCTGCCCCACGACGTCGCACAGTGGAGTCATCGCAACTTCTTGGAGCTGTAGGGTGGGGGACGAGGCGCGATAAGATAAGGACACGCAGACCTCCGCCTATTTGAACGTTCCCGCAACATCGATGCATCACGTGTTACGACTTCATTAGATTTCGTCCCAAAATCATGGAGCATAGGCAAAATTCGCCGCACGCCTTGTTCTTCTCAAAATCTTTTACTTTAGTGGTGCAGCATTGTGTTAATTGCCATCTATCTCTGATGCTCCAATACCCGAATATCCGTGCTCCTGTGGCTCTATTTCCACATTGACCACCCTAGAGTTCATTCGTCCCGAATTCAGAAAGCCCACACGATCTGAAGCCGCTCTGAGAGACGTGCGTGTACAGACGTCAGACATCCATCTGGATTGAGACATTTTGGTATGCTCGACGGCTCTCAGCGGCAATTTTACGGTGTTGCTGCAGTGACATCAACAAAGCAGCATGCGAGTTGCGCTGGCAGTTTGATATGCCCAATGAAGACAAAGGGACCAACTCAAGAAGCGGGAGTCAAAAATGTGGCGTACCTCCCTGGGATATCCGTAGACTCCGCACACCTTCCATTCACTTCGGAAACCTGTCAAGGTAGTCATTGCGATGTTAAAACACCACTGTCCAAAAGTTCTTTGAGTTATCAACCTGGAGATGGACATCCGAAGAGACAGCTCCTGGCAGACAGGCAAACAACCAAACCTTGGAGCTGGCAGATCGTCAGAACTAGAACCGGACCCGCCATCGGAGCCCCGCCTGAGAGAAAGAGATTGACGGCTACAGGCTTACGAGGAAGACTCGTCCATTTCAGGATTCTTGACCAAATCACGTCTCATTGCTTCTCTGCGGCTGAGTCAAGGCGGCGACGGATTGACGGAATTGTGGCAATAGGGCTTCGCAACCCGCGATATGCATGATTCTAAATCGAGGGGTATCACCGATGATGAGGGGGCTGCAGGCGTCTCTCCGCGACATGCACGAAAGGTGTCAAGCAGCTACTAAGTAGACGATGGGGCATGATGGATAATTGTGGCCAGCTAGTCGCCCTTCAGCCCACAGAGCCTCTCAACGCTCGTTCGGGTGCCCTTGAAAGAACCAGTGGTCCAGGGGCAAAAGGAATTAAACACACTGAATGGAAAAGGGTTCTTCATGACGGTTCGAAGTCTCGACCTACAAACCCCACATCACCAGCGGATGAAACTCGACCAGGAAGTGGTCCACCAAAGCGGTCTTTTTTTTTCTCGCTGGCTCCTCTGGTCCCGCCCCGCCTCTGGGCAAAAAGTCGGTGAAGAAGAGTGGTGTCAGCGAGTTGTTTTTTCGTTGAACTGAGAAACATAGCGATGGACGTGATGGTGAACCTGAGACCGGGCCTCAGATGCCGTGCAGATGCGCTCCTGGTATGCTGCAGTTGATCTGCGGAGTCTCGGTTGATAGTGAAGACTGCTGATATCAATCAGGTAAAGTAGGCATAGTCTGTGAAACGGGGGAAAGCTTGTTGTGTCCGAAAAGACCTCGCGGATTGCTATGGACCTACATGTAAGTACATCCCACATTACAGCACCTAATTGACTACCTCGTACAAGTACAAGCAGATATTGGGTCTCGGTTCCTGGCCAGGCAAGCGGCGATGCTAACCCACTTGAATGAAATACAGTTGCCACCTCCATTCGTCCACAGCTTAACGCGCTAAGCAGGATTATTCTGGTCTTGCTATACCATATTAGTCGGGGACACTTCGACAGGGGCGACGCTCAGTTGAGTGTCAAGTTCAAGAGGCTCTAGCGGTCATGCACATCCAAAGCTGTGGCATTCTAATTGATGAGAGTCCAGGAGGAGTTCCCATCGGGGCCACAATATTCGCAAGGTTCGCTTGTCGAGAGTAGCACAAAAAGTCCAAGCCTGAGGTACCTGTTCAGCCGTTGCTAGAACACTGCAAATGTAACCAAATGTGCTTCCATGGTGGTGTAAGTCTCGCGTGAGCCGTAAGCCATACAATATCCAGCCTGATGTGAAAGTACACCTCCGTCAGCAAAAGTTTCATGAGTACTTTTCCAGTGGCCACTGACCGTGACGTTCGAAATCTATGGCTAGGGCCAGGAGCGAGGCAGTGAAATTTCATCCATGTGCTATAAAACTAAAATGTTGACTGACTCTAGTCTTCCATTTTATGATGGGCATAGAGTTTCGGACAGGACTCGAAGTTCGGAGAAGGCCCCTAGAATACCCATGCGGCACTGTCTCCAATCCTGGATTTGGCAATCGGAAACTTTGTGATCAAGGGTCATGACTCCCCAAGGTTCGGGTCGAAAAGCTTAGTGACGAAGAAGTTTTGAGTTCTTTTGTTCTCCCCGATGTATTGAGTACCTTGTACGGAGTACGGAGCAGCCCCCCTCGGAATAGCTGCCGCCGTCCTGCTTTCGATTTCTGCCGCATCTCCACGAGCAAACTCTCTCTTGACAGTGATGTCTTGTCGTTGCGATGCCTTCATTCTTGAATCTGTCCTGGGAAAAGAATCCTGCGTAATCGGCGAGTCTTCACTCTTACGTGTGTCTTGCTACCTGGTTTCCTTTCGTCTTATCACATTGAACCTACCTGAATTATTTAGGTGGCTGTTCCTGGATCGAAGCGCTAAATCCACTAGATGGTGTCCTGTCGCCTCAAATCTCTCCTTGATATCGCCTTCAGCGGCATTCGGCAGCGTCTAGAGCTACCCACCGCACCGAGGACCCCCCACTAGGATACACGTAAGTACGGCGCCTGGAACCCCTGTGCTCCCCTTTCCCAGGCGCCACCACGCCGCACCCCGCCTCTCCTTCGCCTCTGTTTCTCTAGCTGCTGGCACCAACGACAGTGCCCATCCGTCGTGTATCCAGCCTCTCTTGCCCTCGTCTTTCACACGACGCTGCACTTCCTACCTCCTCCTCCTCCTTTGGACCCCTCACACGTCTTGAATCGCTTGCTGTCCGATTATTTGTATTGGGGACCTGGGGTGTCCTCGTGTGTGATTATACCCGTCTTTTCTTTTTGCTATCATTATTGTGCTCGAGTTCGATCCTCCATGTCAACAACAACGTAGCACGCCCCAACGACGACCCCAACCGAACATACCAGGACCTCCTGTCCTTGCCCCGAATCCTCACGAACGGTCGAGCCCCTTTTGTCATCGCTCGGCAAGGACTCCGAACCCGTCCTGCTCTTGCAGCATATGATGGACGACAGGCGTGGCTTTCGTTCTCAACACTCTCCACGAAACGACCAAGGTCCTCCCATGGGTACTTTCGTCTCACCTCCCCGTAATGGGGGCCCAGCCTCGGCCAGGATGTCCACCCAGCAGCAGCAATCTTCCGTTGGGCAAACCCACGATCCGCGCTCAACCATGCCGAGACGATTCACTACCGACTCTGGCTATGTGCCAACTCTGTCAACGGTGACATCTATGCAGCGTGGACCAGTAGATCCTACACAGGACTACAAGGTGCGTCGGATTCTGCTGCAAGCCTGTGGCCTGCGCATCGGCACACGTATGACCGTAATCTTGGTATAAAATGCTGACATATCATCGAGCAGACGATGCAACAGGTGCAGTTGGTACGTTCACTGCCCTGATCAGCGAGAAGCATGGGAGCGCAATTTTCCAGCATGGCCCCTTCATTGCCCCTTTTTCGAAATCAGACCTGTGCTCAAACACTGTGACATCCTGGCTGACTAATTACCTACACAGATCGAAAAGAAGAAGCAAGAGTACGAACGTATCAGAGACCAGCGCATGCGCTTTGAGCGCCAGATGTTGCAGCTCGAAGCCGCTCAGCGTCGCGAGGCAGCAGAGCTCGCCAAGATGGAGGAGGAAATGGGTCGTATCGGTGGTCACCAGTCCGAGCCTACAACGCCTCCCGAGTACCACGATCCCTCTGGCTTTCCATCGGTCTTTTCTCGTCCTAGCCGATACTCCATGTCCAGCCTGACCTCTCCGCCAGGGTTCCACAACCGACCTGTTCGCTCAGGATCGCAGTTGGCCTCCCCCCCAGCCGGTGTAATGAGCAACAACAATGGGTTCGGTTTCGATAACCATCAGCAACACCATATACCCTCAAGATCTGTTCCTGCGACGAGAAGAAACAGTGATGACGAGAAGGAAGAGGCTGTTCGCCAGGATCCTTCCAGTCACCGGTCCACCAATGCGTAAGTACCCTATTTTATATGTACCGCCTAAATTCCCATATTCTTCATCTCAAGGGCCTGGAGTGTTTTCGGCGACTGTCGACATAAGAATCTCGGCCTCAGAATCTCGGACAATAGAGGGAGGTACTGTGAGGGCTTAGCCACTCCTGTCCCGATTCTTATGGCCTTCCATCCTTCGCATGGTATGCAGCATGTGGCATAGCAGCTGGTGCGCGAGGCTGCTCTGACCTATCCAGGCCACATGAATTGCACAATGATGGCTATTCTAGCGATGTGTCTGAACCCCGCCCCGCTCCATCGCACTGAATCACATATGCCTTCACAATGGCATCAGCTGCGAGCACTGGGATGGCCTCACATCAGAATGGGCATACAAGAGGGCTTTCTTTGCGTGGATCTGCTCCCGGCACTCTCCCCCTCCCTCACAAAGCCGCTTGCACAGCTTCTCTGTCCCCCATTTCCTTGACTGACACATCTCTTGCAGTCTGAACAGGTATTCAATGCCTGTAACTCGCACCCGAAACGAGTATCCTGTACTCGATCACGCCAACACAACTCGTTTCCTCTTTGGCGACGACGAGCACGGCGGCTACATGCATGGTCAAAACGGCAACGAAGATTTCCCCACCCTTGTACGTCGCAACGATCAAATGGTGAGTTCTACTTTATTTCCTACACGATGTATGAAGCCGGTAGCGAAATGCAATTGGGCTGCACAGGTAAGAACATGGCCCAGTAGTGAGGTGGCCGACGGGTGTTGCATCAGCTCCTAGCACCTGATCGGCTCCGGCACTTGGCTCTTTGTATCTCGCCTCTTGAATTGTGCTTCTGCTTCAGATCTCAGGACCCAAGTTGTTGCCCTTCGCGCCGGCTCTCATTTGCCATTACTCTTTTAATCACACTTCCTCCTTGCCAAGCTGCTTTCCAGTGGCTTCTCATCGCCTCATGCCCGCAGAAGCCACCAGACTAACAGCACCCTTCTGCGTATCGTTTCTGACTTGGTCATTTTCAGTTGTCTGCTTCTTCTGCTGCTCTCGACCTTGCACTTTCTCCTTCGCCTGCTCCTGACTCAACCCTTCGTGGCTGGACCAATCTGACTCGTCACCGCACCCAACAGAGCCTCTCTTCCCTGAACGGCACTTCCACCAGCCTTGCCAGTGAAATTGGTAGTATTGGCAGCCGTGGTGGTTCGCTGAGGAACTCCATCGACCTGAAGTACCTCACAGATAATTCGGGCGACTCCAGCCTCATGTCCCCGCAGAGTAGCACTCATATGAGCACTCCTCCCAAGCTGCAGAGCTCATTCTCTGCCAACGACGTGCCGACGGTCAAAAGCACCCAGTCAGCAATGGCCAATAGCCACGCCCAGCAGCATTTCCACAATCACAATGCGAGCATGGGTCGTATTCCAGCTGGCGCCGTACCTACACGTGGTCACAATCGAGAGCTCTCCAGCGATAGCACCACAGCGGCTGCTCGTGAGCAGCAGAGCTCGAACTACCAATCGATCCAGTCCGCATTGCACGCGAATGCACCAGCCTTCTCGAGCAATAACACTGGCACTGCAATCACCTCTCCACCTATGGGCTCACCCGTTGGCGGTCCGCACATGAACAACTTCAATGCCCAGCAGTTCTACCCTCCCAACGGGTTCAACCCTGCTGGTCTTGGTCAACCTAACTACGCCAACATGAACATACTCGCTGCTGGTATGCAGGGCATGAATCTGAATGGAATGGGCGGAAACCCACAGAACATGTACCCAGGAGCCCCAAACTATGGCGGTTACACGGCCGTACCCTTCAACCAGCCGGCACCCCATCCTCCTCAGCGCGACAGCCAAGCTCGCGTCATCCAAAATCGTCGCCAGCAAGATAATGAAGGTGAGAAAATTCCTGGTCATATCGGCTAGCCTCGCTAATCATTCTTCGCCAGCTATGTCTCGCTACCAGAACATGCCGCTGGAGAATTTTCGTAATCAGATCTACCAACTGTGCAAAGACCAGCACGGTTGCCGCTACCTCCAGAAGAAGCTGGAGGAGCGTGATCCGAATCAAGTCCACATGATCTGGCTCGAGACGAATGAGCATGTCATAGAGCTCATGATGGACCCCTTTGGTAATTATTTGTGCCAAAAGCTCCTTGAGTTCTGTAATGACGATGAGCGTACACGCCTTATCGAGAATGCCTCAAAGGACATGTCTCGTATAGCCCTGGACCAGCACGGAACCCGGGCGCTTCAGAAGATGATTGAACACGTATCCACACCTCAACAGGTCCATCTCATCACTGAGGCCCTGCGAAACCGCGTGGTTGAGCTCATTCAGGATTTGAATGGCAACCATGTGATTCAGAAGTGCCTGAACAAGCTAGCCTCGGCTGACGCTCAGTTTATCTTTGATGCCGTTGGTCAACGCTGTGTCGAGGTTGGAACCCATCGCCACGGCTGTTGTGTCCTTCAACGATGCATCGACCATGCAGACGGTAACCAGAAGGTGTGGCTGATCGGACGGATTACCGAAAACGCTCGCCGCCTGGTGCAAGACCCGTTCGGCAACTACGTGGTGCAATACATCATTGATCTGAACGAACCTAAGTTCACGGAACCTGTTGTCGCCGCGTTCCAGTGCTGCATTTGCGACTTTTCTTCGCACAAGTTCAGCTCAAATGTTATCGAAAAGTGTTTGCGGTGCGCGAAAGGTCCCTCTAAGGACATGATTGTTCAAGAGCTTCTCACCCCTGGCAGGATGGAGGCTCTTCTCAAAGATGCGTACGCCAACTATGTCATCCAAACCGCGCTTGACTTCGCCACACCTCAAGGCAAACACATGCTCATAGAAGCCGTGCGACCTTTCCTGCCCCAAATTCGCGGCACACCCCATGGCCGCAGAATCCAGACAAAGATCACTGCTTTCGATAATGCTAGCAATGCCAGCTCCAGTGGCCAGGTCACACCCGCCGACCAGACTCAAGGTCAAATCCCGCTGCGCCAGCACCACTCGAGAGCAACATCTGGAGCCAGCAACGCCATGGCCCAGCCCAATGGCATCTCAAACGGGGCTGTGGCGACCATGCCGAACCCTCAAGCAAATGGAGGATACCAAAATGGGGGGTCTGTAGCAATGCAGCCTCAGATTCCTGGCCCTCAGCTGAATGGCCAGGCGCAAGCCCCTAATGGTCAATCGGACACAATGAATTCTGCGCAGTCATTTATTCCTGCAACTTTGGGTCAGCAGCCTGCTGGACAGCCGCCTCAGTTTGGCCAGCAGCAGTTAGACCCTCAAGGCCATCAGATTCATATCAACTTCGGTGCCAGTCCGAATGGTGGCCATTCCAATGGAGAACAGCAATGGTTGTAAATCTTTTCACGAATATAGCAGCCTGCTCGTCACTTGCTGCACTGTACAACGACGTTTTTGACGTACTCAACTTCTTCCGATGTCATTTAGTGGCCTGCTTCTTCACGCTCCACGATTACGAACATCAGCACGACCGTGACGAATTCCCTTTCGACATGTTTCTCCCTTTACATCGCATCGCACTGAACCTTGCATGCGGACACACGACCTTAGTTGTTGCCTCAATACTATACAGGCCAGGTGCAATTGAGCTTCTGCTTACTGCGCACACTGGCTGAGCATTTACATTCCTGTACCTGTACTTGGTATCGGCTAGACCCTTTCTTCTGCAGTTATTTTCTTCTTTTCTTTTCCTCTTTTTCTTCCTCCTTGAGAGGCGCTTGGCATCATGATACAGGCAACTTCGACACGGTCCCCCCTCGTTGGCATGGCACCTACAATGGCCAAAATTGAACGAACCTAGAAGCTTTTCTTCCTATCCCTCCGGCGCTGTGTCCCTCGAGATGGTGTTCTCCATTCTCAGTGAATCTAGGACGACAAAACAGGGCTGCACACCTGAGACCGCCGAACAGATCTTCTGTCACTGGTATCCCTTCACTTGCCAACTTTGAACCAATGTTTTCTGATTTTCAGGAGTTTATATCATGCTCTTCCTTTGGTCTCCTTGTTTCTACATCTGGTTTCGTATTTTCAATTCCATTTGGATTCGATTATCATGGTCAGGTCGGTTTATCAGGAGGGAAGGGTTGAAAATGAAGTGGTAAGCCACAGGCGGCGCAAGGAACATCAAGTAGCACAGAGCTGAGCGGGTGGCCTAAGGACTGCGTGATTTCGTTCATTCTATTTAGCAGGCATTGGGTTTACAGAGTCAATAGCTCAAGGAAGAGTGCGCATTTCCTTGCTCCCCCTCTCTCTTGTAGCGAAGCAATACACCACCGCCTGACCACTTCACCTGTCTCAAATTGTCGGTGCAACACAAGTATTTTGTCCAGATTAAAGAGTCCCAATTGCCTTGCTCACAACATACACCAGCCATTGTTATGGGGATCTAGGTGAATGGAGAGGCCAGAATTGAAATGTATGCCGCACGAGTCGTTGCACGGCATCATTCAATAAGCTACATGTCACTTACAATAAGCTACAGGTCACTGACACTAGTGGAGCGGATGAGACACTGGAGTCGACAGCAATTACCTGCTGATCAGGTTCATTCCATTTTTGATGCTACCAAAGCGTGATATTGCTTGAATGACCTCATAAACCATGTTCCCAAACCTCGCCAAACCGTCTGAACACCTGTGAACAGATCGCCGCTCGCGACTCTCCGAGGACGAACCGCCAAGAACAAAACAAAAAGCCCTTGACACAGTCCAAAATGCCGGAGAACCACTATAGCGAGCGATCCGTTTATCGGTAGCGCCAGAGGGAGAGGCTGTTGTGGCGCTTCCAGGTCTTTCTGCGGCCAGCCTTGGTCTTGTTGTACCTGCCGCCCTTGTTGAGACCGCGGGACTTCTTGCCAGTGGCGGTGAGACCACGAGCCTCGCGGTGCTTGTGGACCGGGTTGACGATC